>CP130733.1:26491614-27193968 GCA_030553155.1 Nippostrongylus brasiliensis | reverse complement strand
GTTGGTTCCCGGCCAGAACCTCTGGAATTAGCCTAAAATAGCGAAGGTAACTTCAGTGAGTTAACACTGTTACAAATTCTCCCCTGAAACAATGTGTTGTATTTACAAAAGTACATCGCAGCGCGATTCATAAATGTTTTCAAATTTCATGGAAAAAATATGAAAACAGCTTTCAAGCACATTCTTTTTTATTTCGTCAGGCCTGTTTTTCGTGAAACACCTGCAGCCTGAATGTGAAGTATACCTTTGTCCTTTCGAAATTTTTTTTCGAGTGAACGAATGAACGAATATATTCGAATTTTCAAATTTCGAATGAACGAATATATTCAAATTTTCAAATTTCCAATGAACGAATGAACGAATATATTCGAATTGTCAAATTTCGAATGAACGAATTAACGAATATTTTCGAATTTTCAAATTTCAAATGAACGAATGAACGAATATATTCGATTTTTCAAATCTCGAATGGATGAGTAGTCGAATATATTCGAATTTTCAAATTTCGAATGAACGAATGAACGAATATATTCGAATTTTCAAATTTCGAATGAACGAATATATTCAAATTTTCAAATTTCCAATGAACGAATGAACGAATATATTCGAATTGTCAAATTTCGAATGAACGAATTAACGAATATTTTCGAATTTTCAAATTTCAAATGAACGAATGAACGAATATATTCGATTTTTCAAATCTCGAATGGATGAGTAGTCGAATATATTCGAATTTTCAAATTTCGAATGAACGAATGAACGAATATATTCGAATTTTCAACGTTTAAATGAACGAATGAAGGAATATATTCGATTTTTCAAATCTCGAATGAATGAATAGTCGAATATATTCGAATTTCGAATTCTCGAGTGAATGAGTAGACAAATATGTGCGATTTGCAAATCTGAACAAAAACAAATCAAAAACAAACAAATCCTTAGGATTTTTCAAATCGATTGAATGAAATTGATTGAACTTTTGTTTCGTTCTGTTTTTCCTCAAGTTTTAGTAACTCGTGAAAATAGCATAGATTCATTCAGGAGAAACTTGTGCTTTCATCGTTGTTAAACAATAACACGTGAAAGTATTTTTTATATGCATTTGTTTAGATATCGAGAAGAAAACGTAGAATGTGCTAACTATAAGACTATGTACAACTATTACGGAGTACCAAAACAGGAGGAACGGTAGTGCATAACTACAATTTTCCCACCCAAGCGTTGTTTACAGGGTTGAATCAGATGCTACCCTCGAATTCTTCGAATTCGCTATCGGTTTCTGCATTTGCGAGAGGTTAAGACATCTTATGGTGTGTTCAGGTACGCGACGGCAGGTAAGCGCCCCCAATGGCAGTTGTGGGTAAGTAGAGGTGTTGGACCACCTACAGCTATTACTGCAAAGAAATAAAATACATTTTTGTGACCTACCTTTCAAGCCGTACAAGATCATGTGGATCACATTCAAAGTGTCGCGATGGTAATCGAGCACAGTCGCGAATATCATCTTCCATCTTCAGAGAGAGTAAAACTGAAGCGCAGACGATGCACCGAAAACTAGAAAATGCTGCAAGTCAAATCGCGCTGTGTATCAATCGGAAGAACTCACAATTCATGAAGAACTGGTGTAGTGGGATACACATCGAGCTCGCTGAATCTCCCCTCGCCGAAACGAGGTCTTATTTTTACTTGGTACTTTCCCTGGACATGAATAACGAAGGCAGAACTGAACGACACTGAATGCTGCACGGTATGTGGAAAACGGGTAGGGACGAATTTTCTTTTTGCAGCATTTGGTGAAGTCGTTGTCATCGTACCGGTTTTCACCGGCCTCGGCACAACGCGGTACGACATCCAATTCCCGATTTCAGACGGAACCTTGATTAAAGGATTATTTTTTCTGATACTTCTACTTCGGTGGCTATTCGAGCTTCCGAATGCACTGCTAATGACTGCCTTTTCAAATCAGACAGGTACATGCGAGTACATGTAGATGCAGGTAAATGAGGGAAAGGTAGCAGATTCTACAAAAATTTTCTCGTGTAGGGTCATCAAGTGTGCTGTTTATGAATAATGTTGTATACAATGTTCGATTTTTGACAAGTACATGTAGATACAGGGCCCGCGTGGTACAGTGGTAAGAGGCGCTGCTGTTACCCGCACGGTCGAGCGATCGATCCCGGCCCGGGCTCACCAAGCCTTCCATCCCTCCGGGGTCGGGTAACTTGGTACCAGACTTGTCTGGGAAGGTAAAGACGCTGACCTGGTATAGCGGCTGGCCCCCGCAGGTCATTGTATAGGCCAAATACGCATTCACCATGCCTCTACGACTTGAATGGAACACGAATGCGGCGGCGCGTCCTAAGGGGACTGATCAACGCCGGCACCTTTACCTTTACCTTTACCTTTTTTACATGTAGATACAGGTAAATGAGGTAAACAAAACCAGTGCTACGGTTTTTGCTAGAACATTCTTCAATATGGTTGGCATAGATGCATAGAGCACTGACATTACCCCCTCACCCCTCCCTAGCACTCGCACCTTTCTTGGCAGGCTTTGCAGCTTAGGGATGGGGGACGAGAGACTAGTACTCGAATCGCTTCACGGCTTTGCATACTATCGTCTTCATCAGCGACGCATTGCGAGAAGTCCACGAGATTCCTGAGGAACACCAACCGGATGTGAACTTGTACTGACTCAGTATGAACCAGACTATTTCGCCGCTCGAAAAACGCCTATGTCTTCGAATGGGCTGGGGGTACATCAAACAGATCAGGTGGTTAACGGTGAGTCAGTGCTTTGCACAGATTCTTGCCGTTGCATTTATGTCCAAGATCGAGGCGTCCCTTCTGCTACGTGCCCGTATCGTTTACTGCCGGTACATACATTACTGCACTCAGGAGAGTCGTGTAGTATCACTGCTTGACACCTCTGCTTGAGTCCAAATCTGATGGCCTCGGGCAAAGGGGAAACCGAATAGGGACGCTGAGCGAAAACAAAACAACGATTGCTGAAGAGGGTATGTTTCGGAGAACGATAGAAAAGTGGATGGACTTCTGCTTTCCAGGCATAGGACAGAAAATTTTGTTTCAAGCTGACCAAGAAGTTTGCGGAAGAAAGTTGCGGCGCAAAAATTTGACGAGAAAAATGAAATGTGCGTCACAGCAGATTGCAATATTTAATGTATGCTGTGCCCTCAAGTGTGTTGACTTCCAGAATTCCTAGTGTTCCGACTGCCCCTCGTCCTCGTACATCCATGTTTTTTTTATTTTTTGATTCTGAATTTTTTTTTGAAATTTTTATACGATCTCATAAAACTATTAAGAGCCACCTTTCGAGACTTATAATGATTTTTACGCTTATGTTATTACCATTATAATGTCAAATAGCCACATGTTGTACAGGCCTTCTTTTCACTAAACTGTTTTTGGTTGTATTGCTTGTGTAATCATTAATAAATAAGTTTTAGGTGGAGTATCTTCACAGCGCACGCATTAGAAAACAGCTAAGAAAACTCGCGAAAAATTGTCTTGCAAATTCGATAAGCCGAAACGAACCTGATTCAAGCGGTGAACTTTTTCCCTTCTTCCAATATTAGTAGGATATTTACTTTCTCAATCCATATACCGTCCTGAAGTGATAATACTTTTAGCTGACACAAATCTAAAAAAAAAATCAACTGAATCTCGGCGTGAGCTTCTGCAAGTACGCGTCAACCTAATGGACTCGTCTCGGCCTCATTGAGTTTTCCTATCCCTTCCAACAGCCCCTCAACTTCTAGCCCAGACTAACAGATCGAGTTCGTATCGATGTTCTGGAGCGCTCCCTCATTCACTCACAATTCGACCCATTCGTTCCCACCAAATGCACAAAAAAAACTCCTTAATAATCGGCGGCAACAGCGGAATGAAGCTTGCCTGGTGCCCGTTTTGGCAGACCCTCCTGTCGTAGAGAGAAAAAACAAATCACTTAGGTTTAGATACTTTTAGATTATCCTGGTGCCAGATGTGACGGTCTGCACTTCGTCACTGACCCTCCCTCCTTCGATTTCAATCGGATGTTATATTTGTTCTGCGTTCTTGTTCACCTATGGAGATTCTAAGTTTGGAGTCGGTAGTTTCGAAGGCTTTTTGCTGTCATCGTCGTTGTGCAAGACTGACAAAGGAAGTCAGTTAAATTCCCCCGACAACTCAACAACACCTACATGGTCTTGTACGGCTTGAAAGGTAGGTCACAAAAATGTATTTTATTTCTTTGCAGTAATAGCTGTAGGTGGTCCAACACCTCTACTTACCCACAACTGCCATTGGTGGCGCTTATTTGCCGACGCGTATCCGGAACACACCATGAGATGTCTTAACCTCTCGCAAATGCAGAAACCGATAGCGAATTCGAGCTTAGCATCTGATTCAACCCTGTAAACAACGTTTGGGTGAAATTCGTGTTGCTTAACTCTCCAACTAACCTGCGGTGGTGTAGGTGTAGGTAAGTGGAGCTTTCGGATTTGCCACAGATTAGGACATCTTATGGTGTGTTCAGCAACGTGGCGGCTGTAGGTGTAAATAATTAGATGTGGCTGGGTCAAAATCGTCGATTTCACTCAAATTTGGTACCTGTGGGGTTATTTGAGCGCTGGTCTCGAAGCTGACATTGGTTTTTGGATTTGTTGTCGATTATAGTAGACAACGGAGGATCATCTTCTCCTTTAGCGTTTGTCCCACTTTGAAGCAAGGTCCGCTTTACCGATTCCTCAATGCCATACCGCTCTATCCGCGCGCGGTTTGGATGAATTTTTCTGCCTTCAGATCTATTTATGTATAGTACCCAGCCAGCGCTCTTTAGGACGTCTTCATGGTCTTGTACCTCGTTTATCAAGAGCGAGCCCAATCTTGCATCACGTGCCTATATCACCTTAAACGGGAGGGTGACGTTTAGACCGGTTGGTAGTTAACGGTCCGACGCCTGACCGGGTGACCTTACCTACGGATACGGAGCCGTGGTATCAGCTCGAGCCACCGCACCCCCTGCGCCACCTCACCGGACGCGGACAGCTGCGCTAGGCATGGACGCATGGTGACGACGGTGAACCGAGAAATCATAGTGCTCCACCGAGCCTGTAATGACCTGAGAAACCAGATTGATCAGCGCAAGATGCGCGTTTGCAATTAATGTTTACAACAGCGGATTTCAACGGCTTCTGAGACTACTTCAGCGAACTTTTAGGGCATTGAACCCCATATGTTTCTGGGTCACAATTTTATGCTCTTTCTAATAAGCGTAGCCGGTACGTGATCAGAACAAACATTAGAATGCAACTTGAGAAATGAAACTAAGCTCTGTGAATACTAGTTGAAACGAAGTACAATTAGTAAGTATAAGGTAGAATTGTGTCTAAACTATCACAAATTCATTGTGATGCTCCCATGATTTCTCCCACTCTGGTAACAAAATCGAACGCTGCCAATAAAAGCCGAGACGAAGTACACTGAATCAGTATAAGGTAAAGTTGTGCTCAAATGTCATGAATTCTTCGGACTCTTATGGTAATTCGCACAGTTCAGCTGTCTATGAAGCTTCCGAGCTTTCTTGCACTTTTACGTTTGTTCTGATCACGTACCGGTTACGCTTATCAGAAAGAGCATAAAATTCTGACCCAGTAACATATGGGGTTCAATGCCCTAGAAGTTCTCTGAAGTAGTCTCAGAAGCCGTCGAAATCGGCTGTTATGAACTCTAATTGCAAACGTGCACCTTGCGCTGATCAATCTGGTTTCTCGGGTCACTAGTGGCTTAGTTGAGTACTCTGGTTTCTCGGGTCACCGTCGTCAGCATGCTTCTCTGCTTGACACAGCTCGCCGCGTCCGGTACGGTGACGCGGCGGGTGTGGTGGCTCGAGCTGATACGGTAAGCCACGGCTCCGTATCCGTAGGTAAGGTCACCCAGTCAGGCGCCGGACCGCTAACTGCCAAACGGTCCAAACGTCCCTTACCCTCTTAAACGATACTCTCGATGTTTGTCGGAGATTGGAGCCACCCCAACCTTTGCATTATCTCAGCGTTAGTTTTACGATCTAGTCTTGTTACGTAGTCGTAGTCGTACTTACGTTCACCTACGCACTTTCATCTCCATTACGCTAATTTTTCGACTTCTGTGATGTCCAGCATTCAACTCCGCACAGAGCAACGGGACGTACGACTGTCCGGTAGATTTTCGACTTCAATCGTTCCGGTATTTTTCTGTCAGAGTACGCCTGTGGACGCACACCACTTCGTCCAAGCGCTGCTTACTTAAGCGTTCACCTCGCTGAGGTCTTCATCACAGACTTGTTGAACCGAACCATCGTTTGCATAGAGCGAAATCCATTCAAGTGATTTTTGTATGTCCTTCGTTACGGGATCCATAACAGCAACAAAGAGCAGAGCGGAGACTTGCGACATTTGGTGGACTCCAACCGAAATTGGCACCTACCTTCCGTATGAACATATACTATTCCCAGCGTCGCTCCTATCGCCTCTTCTTCATTTTCCGACCCGATGCTCTCTGCCATTGCTCTTTCCGACTATTGCATTAAAGTTGCTGACCTACTTGTATAAGAGCTTTTGCCTATGCGTGATGTGAATAGTAGATAGAATTTATGTCTCCTGATCTTCTGATCTATAGATGAAACAGCGAACAAAGAACTTTTCTTCCTTACATTTGGTTCCGATTAGTACCTGCGCCCGCCGCTCTTGATGACTCCTAGTCCTGCTCATCATGTTCATTGCTTTCTCCTTTGCTGCGGTATCACACTGACTATCAATCGCTCTCGTAATTAAGGAAAGTGCCCTGTTCATTTGGGTCATAGGCCTAGGCTTTCATCCTCCTAACACTTCGAACCCAAAAAGAACACCCTGTTTTTCAGGTTCGTCACAACAAGAAGAAAATCGGAAGCCTTCCTCTCCTCTCAAACACGCGCTCTAAAAAGGTGGAATTATACGGATTCACCGAGCTGGCTTGTCTGTAATGAATTCGCTTCGAGTGTGTGACACACAAATGGTATAAGGTGCATATTCATTACAATAAATATGCAGTCAGTAAATGGCTGTGCCAATATTGGTTCTGTGCTACAACCCGAAGCGCACAACCACTCTCCATAACTCAAAGAGAGTCGGACATGGCAACTACAATGAATCGCAGTTTTTAATTGTCGCGAAAATGATTTTCATAAAGCCCTAGTGGGTGAAGCCTGAAAAATTATTTCATCAAGTTTTGTCCTTACTACTCCAGCTTTGTGGGTTATAGCCACGCGCTGTCGAAGTAATAATGCTCATATTGGTGCCCCAACAATAATGGTAAAATCGGGCCCAAACTTCAAGACTTTCCCGTCGTTCGGATCGAAGTTCGCTGTACTAGCGAACCGCTCCTTCTTCTCCTTAGCGTTCAATCCCGCGCCGTCGCAGGGTCTGCAATTCTTGTCAACACTCGCCATCTAACTCTATCCCGGGCGTCTTCTGATGTTGCTTTGACCTCTTTGAGGTCACTTCTGATGACGTCCCTTCATCTCTTCTCGGGCGCTCCTCTTGGACGCTTGCCGGGTGCCTCGAACTCCAATGCTCTTCTTACTGGGTGGCTCTCCGCTCTCCTGAGAATGTGCCCATACCACCTCAATCTTCGCCCCCACATTTTCAGAGGCACAGGAGCTACTCCCATGACTGATCTTACGTCCTCATTTCACCCACATGGCCACCTGAGCATCCTTATTTTGGCTGAGTGTACTTGTCTTTCATGTACCTTATTTGTGGGACAGAACTCGCTGCCGTAGAGCAGTGCTGGTCTGACAACGGCCCGGTACAGCTTTCCTTTGAGGACCCGTGAGCATCTCTTGTCAAAGAGGATTTCAATTGCTTCTCTCCACTTCACCCACGCTACGTTTATTATTCCCGTCACTGTTTCATCTACCACTCCCACCCTTGATAGCTCGCTTCCGAGGTAACGGAATTGGTCCACCTTCTCGATAGTTTCCCGATAGCAGTCCAGCATCGGCTCCGAGCCATCCTCTGAACTGATGAACTTGGTCTTCTTAACATTCAGCCTGAGGCGGTTTTTGGCAAGTGTCTCCTGCCACTGTTGAACCTTATCCTGTACTTTTTCTCTGCTATCTGCTATTAGAGCTATGTTGTCAGCGTACAGGGTAGTTTTGAATGGATCGTCCATAAGATGCCGGACCAAGCAGTCGAGGGTGAGGAGGAAGAGGGAGGGGCTCAGTGCGACCCTTGGTGTACACCTACCGTGATATTCACTTTCTTCGTGTGTCCGTGTGGGGTGCGAATTGTTGCTCTGGACCCAGCGTACATATCTCTTGTCATTTGTACCAAGCGCTTTCTTTGCCGCAGTGACCTCCATAGTAGCCTACCGGTTAACCTGTCATAAGCCTTCTCGAGGTCCAGGAAGGCCAGGTAGATCGGTCGGCGCTTTTCGCGGTATTTTTCCATTACTTGCCAGCATTTTGCATTTTGTGGCGTCTCCCTTCTACTTGAAGATGGGTACGATGATGCTGTCTCTCGAGCTTTCAGGCATCTTACCTTCTGCTGTGATCTTACTGAAGAACCTCGTCAGCGATCCAGCTCCATATTCAACGAGCGCGTTCCATGCCTCCACCGGCACTCCGTCCGGTCCCACTGCCTTTCCTACCTTCATCTTCTTTATAGCCGTTTGGACCACCTCCTATGACCAGAAGTGTACTGGGCCTTCCACTGGTGCTGCTTCATTGACATATACTCTTGGAAATCTTCATTTAGGAGTCCTTTGAAGTGCTCCTCCCGCCTGGATGTCTGGCTGGCCTTCTTAGCAGGCATCCTTTAGCATTTTTCACAGTGTTCACCACCCTTACGTCTAAGCTTGCCCGATGTCGCCCTTTAGCCAGGCGGAAGGCAAACTTTTCTGCCTTCGGTTCCTCCAGTTTTTCGTAGAGGCCGGCCATCTCAGCAATCTAGGCTTTAACCACGGCTGCCTTCGCAAGCCTCTTGTACTTCTTGCAGATGGTGAGGTCTTTTGATGATCTCAGCTTTTGCCATGTCTTTCGTGCCCTTTTCTTCTCTCTTGACACGTTTTGTACCTCGTCATTCCGGAACCACGCAGCTTTGTCTCCTTTTGACCCTCCACGCGTCTCTCCCAGGGTTTCCTTAGCACACTGCAGGATCGTTCGCGCCGCCCGTTGCCATGTATCATTCACTGCTATATTCGGATCAATTAAGCCTGCAACAACTGCTGTAGGTCACCTTCTGGCTTTCCCTATTTGGGAAGAGTGTTCTGCAGATAGCCAAGTCGTAGGCGACCGCTAGGTGAATTATTCGCTCGCCGTCTTCATTCTTACACCCGATTCCTCTACCTCCATGCACCCTTTCCAACCCTCGTCTGTTGGTCCCCACATGGCCATTCAGATCACCCGCTAAAGGTCATCTACTCGTACCTTTATTATCCCATCGTTGATCCTTCGTACAGTGGACACTGAGTCTTTAAGAGCTTCGAGCGAGACCGCTATTCCTACTCAGTTCCTCTTTCCATCGTCGCCTTTGTAGAAGAGCTTGACACCTTCCCCAATTTCCTTGGCCTTTTCTCCCTTCCACCGCGTCTCCTGCAGGCACAGGATCTGGATATTCTTCCTCTTCATGAGATCAACCACTTCCCTTGACTTCCCTGTTAGCGTACCCACACTGAGCGTCCCTATTCAGACTAGCTTCTTTATCCGAGGTCGCTCGTCTCTCTGTAGCCCTCGCATACTGACTAAAGTACTCGGGCGGGGGTTACTTCCGGGTGACGTGTTGTTGTTGTTGACTGTCTTGATGGTGGTAGGTGGAGTTGACGACGTTTAGGTGTGGATGAGGCGACTGGTAGTTCATTTTTCGTTGTTGAGCATCGAGTCGTGGATAGATAAAGTTGTTGGAGTAGTGAGGCGGCTACGTAATGGCGTTTCAGTAGTTCCTTTGCCTCTTTTTTTGCGTGACTTTCGTGTAATTTGCACGCCATATTTGCCCTCGTCAATAAATTGGCAGCAACCAATTCCACTACTGCCATTAATTCGACAGGGTACACTGTGGTTTTGAAAATCACTGCAGTAACGACCGGTCCACCCAAGTCGATCCCTGTGACATGCAGTATTATGCTCTCCTTGTAGGGGCACCGTGCGCGAACTGTATTTATGTTTTCTAGGTCTGGTTAGAACTTTTCTTCGAGCGCTCCGTCGATAGGGTAGTGCCGTAACAATATTATCATCTCCTATCGTACTGTTGACTGGGGTGGTTGCCCTCAGCAGATGAGGCCCGCTCTCGAAAACATGACCGAGACTATAGGTCACCTCATCCATATTCATTGTGGTTGATATCCCTTTGCCGTGTATGGCTAGGCCGAGCACTGTTCGCGTAATTCGTAGGCCTGGAGCCAACGTTGCGGTGTCGATCGCGTTGACGAGGCCGTAATAGTTATCGAGGCCGACAAGTGTTTGCGGGTTCTGGTTTTCACCGCGCACCTTTTGGTTAGAAATACAAATGTCCTTTCCTTGGAGTAACTCTCTGTCGTGCTCGTCTTGTTGAACTGACGAGAAACCGTTCGGCAAATTTGGATTCGTTTGCACTGTCAGATTCAGTTCTCTTCCGTATACTGTGCTTATCGTTAGCCACACAGTGCTAGTTCGGAAATTTTCAGTATGTCTTCCGAAGCCGGACATCGTGCAGAGTTCTGTATTCTGCTTTTTGAGCCCGAAATCGGCGGCAGTCTGCTCTTTAATAACTATTTTTGAGCTCCTGTGTCGAAAAAGAATAATATCTTTTCGAATTGTCTGGTTTTATTTTTCTAAGCACTACCTTCAGCGGTCATGAGCACTATTTGCTCTTTGCTGCGTTCCAATTGCACTTAGGTTTTCGCATCAGATGTATCGCAACTATATCCATTTGTGTGTGGAATTGCATGTTGCTGTCTCTTTTGCACCTCATTCGAGTATACGGGGTTCAGTTGAATTCCGGTTGAAGTTTCCTTGATTTCGGAATTGATTAGGAGCTGCGGGCCTGTTTTCTCGGCGTGGAAGTGATTTCGAGAATTTGATTTTCTCATTTCCGAAGCATAAGCTGAGGTCGTGTAGTTGCCCACATTGGGACAGTTCGATTCACGGCACTCGTGACTAGCATGTTGGTAGGACAAGGATTTCCAACCCTTTCTTGCGCATTTCACCAGTGATCTTCCTGTTTTGTTATCCGATACTGTCCTACGGTGGGTAGATGTATGGTTTGGAAGGTCACAGAATTGGTAGGTAACCGTTTCTGTATGGCAAAAGTTATGATAACGCTCACTGGGTTGGCTACCGTGTAGAGCACGACGTCCGAGGCGTGTTTCCATGAATTTCCTTGCTTTGATTTCTTTTTCGAGGTGATCCATAATTTTCTCGACTTTGACATCATCGTCTTGGATAGTGGCAAATACGTTTTTCACGATATCGTACGGAAATTTCTGTAGAATATTTTCCGTCCACATGACATCCTTTACTTGGCGGATGTCTTGTCCTGAAGACACGATGAAGCTTATGAGCATTCTGATATTATCAAATGTGTCTGTACAACTCTCTGCACTGCTTCTCGCAGGAGGTAAGTCAATGAGTTTCTGTGCAATCCTTGCTCGGTATTCGGTTTGTTGCCATATTTCTTTTTGAGCGATTCGATCATCCACGGGTAGTTCTCAGGGATCATTTGGATACCCTTTATTGTAACCTCTGCTCTGCCTTTAAGGTAGTCTTTCAGTAGCAACATTTCTTCCATTATGCTTAGAGTTCTGTTTTTATGCATCATTGTGTCATAAATCGCCCAAAATTCTGGGAACTCTTCCTCGTCTCCGTGGAAACGTAGTAGTTTCAGGCTTTCTGGCTTCAATGACCGCCAATTTTGGCTTTCGGCACCATAGCTTCGCGATACCGTTGGGTCGTGCATGTTTAGTGCTTCTCTCGGTGGTTCGCGTTCTTCTATAACAACGTCGCAGAGCTGTGGCCAAGATTTTGACCACCTATGGAGGCTTTAGACGAGCTTTCGCAGTCGACTTGAGCCTTCCCTAACTTCCAAACTAGTTTGTTGAACTGATTTTTCGCTTCGGTTATCCTTGTCCCAAGCATAAGAATCATTTCATTTGCTTTAGCAACGCGTTCGCTGAATTTGCCTCATTTTTAATTTCCTCGATTTCCAATGTGAGATCTTTTGTTTGATTTTGACTTCGACTCGTCAAATTCCCTCTGAAGCTTATCCACCGAATTCTGCAGTGCATTTCTGCTTTGCTTTATGATTTCGATACTCTCTGAGAGGAGGTTCATTATGCATCTAAATTCTCCGAACCTCTCTTCATCTGTGCCTGAAACTAGCAGTTCACCTGTGCAAACTTTCTCAGTACAGCTTGAGGAGTTTTGAGCTGAGCTCAATAGGTCTTTTGTAGAAGATCACAAGACATAACGCCTTCAGTAGCCCTTTTTTTCAAGGAGTATCGTGTTCAGGATGAAACCCGGGCCTTCAACAGAGTTATTAACGTATTGAAGCGGGATGAAGATCTTTTAGGAAATTCCTTGGTTAGGTGGCTCAAGTTCAGTGAACGAGTCTGAATCAGCAACTCTGGCCGATGCACCAAAATGTACCCTTTATACGGGGTACGACTCGCTTGTCTGACAGTTGGTTTTAAATATATTTATTCTCCACACTTATATCAGCGCTTAGTAAGAGCAGCAGCAGCAGCCCCAACCGCTCGTGGCCCTGCTATTTATGCAGGGTGAATGCTACAGGAACTCGAACTCGCGGTATTATTGGCTAGTTCTCGTTTGAACTCACGCGAATGATACGCGCAGATTTTCCTCTTTCTTATCGTGCAAAACATACAACAGAGGTCGTGCAGAACGAGCCATATAATGTCAAATGGGTGAGGGACGTCTGTTCGCAATGTCGGCTCGACCAAGGGCGCGCGACAGTTCCTGTGGATACAATCAACGACGACTCGTGCAGCGACGGCAGGCTCGACTCGACTGTAGTCGGTGGTCCCGATGTCGACCAAATTCGAAGGCGCCTGCCCTCGACTAATGAAAAACCTCAGAAAAGGATTCGAATAAGCACTTACTGGATTCAAAACCATGGGAACCCATACATTTTCTGGGTCAGAATTTTACCCTCTATCGAATGAGCTAACAAGGAACGCTCTTTCAGTAATACTGACGGAACTTTTTACTAATTGATGAAAGAGAAACACGTAGCTAATAATTTCACGAGAAGCAGAAGAGCGGAACTTCGGTTTATGAAAAGTTGGGATGAAAAGCGTGAAGTAACCACCCAAATCGAACCAAAGATGGGACGTGTCTATTAATCAATAGATGTGACCCCAGCGGTTGGTGACATCAACGTTCCGCCTAGGGGCCGCGAGGTCGAAACAGCACTTGCAGTCACTTCTGCAAGGGTAAAAAAGCAGATTAAAAGGACGGGTGATAGAAGGACCCTCTCCTAACCTTGATAGCTACACCAATAGTCCTCCTCAGAGTTATTATAGCGTCGAATCGCAGAATTCGCAAGGTAGTGATATTATCATTATTGTTATTGCTATTGTTACTATTATTATTTACGTGAACACCCGTATTATTAACTAAAGTAGCGGTAGCAACATTGAAGTGTCTTGCCCGACTTATTTGATAGCTTCAATTCAGAGTTTCATACATACTCAATCCAGCAACATAAATGGAGAAAAATGTTCCAACTCGATGATGACAGTAGAATGGATTTTTTTGAGAAAGGGGAAATGAACCACGACATGGCAGCGGGTCATACTCTGGAAGCGATAAATAGGGCAACCCAAGGATGGGGAAGTGGGTCGAGATGCTATGATCACAGGTGAGAGGCTAGTGTGTACGGCCGTGAGTCCTTTACTGTCCTCTGGTAGCATATGACTTTCTGTCCTCGCACGCAGCCTACTGCCTGGAAAGCACGCAACTGGACAATCCATTCCGGGGCGTGCCCTTTCGGGCCTCTTTAAACTGTTACGCACCCCAGGCGATGGCCGTCATGTGAGGCACGCAACTGGAAGGTCCATTCCGGTGAGGGCTCATTAAGGCCTCTTTAAGCTGGTACGCACACCAGGCGATGGCTTTCAATGGAGGTGCCGTGAAGGACAGAAACCAGAAAAAAAGGAGACTTCGCTCCGAAAAAAACACTTCCTAGTCGTTTTCTGAGAAAACTGGATTTCGACCAGGCGGCCAAAAAGTGGATGTAACGATTGTAGAAAGTGGTAAGATTTTCGAGGGTAAGATTTTTGTCCCAAGTAGCAAGTGCCCTAATATAGTTTAGGAGCACGAACTGCTGCGCACGTTGAGATTTCATGGTACACGGTGAAAAAATATTAGACAACAGCAAGACAGGCTTAAGGACGAGAAACCGAACATAGTTATTAGTTTTCAATAGTTGTATGCTGCAACTTCTTGTTTGGTTATTGTCGTATCCAGTTGTTTATAGAAGAAACCTGTCTCGATTTCTAACTGAAATTGAAAACTTTATATTGCAATGAGGCGTGAACAACAAAGAGAACGAAAGAACAGAGGATAACTTAACTTAACTTAAATAAGGTTCAGTTAGAAAAGGAAACGACAGAGTGTGCAATTGAACAGGCCTTCACGTGAAAGTTGTAATTAAATAAAAGGTGTCACATACCCAGACATCACGTGCCTTCAGTCACACTACGGAGATTGAACTTCAATCAATCAGCCACCAACAGCGCGCACACCTCCTGAGGCCAGCTTCCTCTTGAGTCTTCTAGCAAGTTTGTTGTACTTCACAACACCATACCTATGCCTGTTGGCGTAGTAGAAGGCTGCTCGCTTTTCTAGTGAACTACTCTCCTTAGGATATTTGCGTGACTGCAACCGCTTGCCTGCAACCGCTTGGAGTGGAACGTATTTCTCAACAAGGCTGTGGCAAATATCTAGGAAAGCAGAATAACAGGCGTCAGACGACGAAGTAGTGCCCAAAACTTCAATCCAGTCAACTTCTGACAAGGCTGCATTAATAAGTGCATAATTCCCTTTAGAGAAATTTCGTAGAGGGGGACCAAGACGACGGCGATCAGTGAGACCTCCGAGAAGTTTAAACTCGACGATATTGTGGTCGGAAGTGCTAAACGGTGTGGAGACAACCACATCAGCTACCTTACTAGAGTCTGAAGCGAGAACTAGATCGACTGCATTGAGTCCACGAGTAGGTGTATCGACCATTTGAGTAAGACCGTGCGATATGGCGAACTGAAGAAAAGAACTTGAAGATGCTGACCTGATACCACCACGATGACCCATTTCCAATCAATAGTTGGAAAATTAAAGTCGTCAATGAGAAGAATAAGAGAATTCCACATTGTAAAACTCTCATTGAGATACTCCAGTAGACTCGATAAAGCGGCGGCACTACAAGAAGTGCTTCTATAGACGGTTATAATTAAAGCCTCAAGATTGGTGGAATTTATAGTTACAGTGACTACTTGACATTGTTCGGAGAAGCTTCGAGCAGCTATAAAGCTATGACATAGACCTTTTCTGATAAACACCGCAACCCCACCTCCTGGCATACTACCTTCCCTATCACATCGGTACACAATATATTGGTTATTATAACTCAGTAGAGCATCATTACACGCGTTCGGTTTGCACTAAGTCTCCGTTATGAAGACCGCTGGGGGCTATCTAGACAGTAGGTGATTCAGATCAGGGATTTTGTTCACTATAGACCGAGAATTGAAAAGCTTGAAGGACAAAGAATCGAGATTGTGTTCACGGCTAGAGCAACGATGTACGTTGCGCACCGTAGGTGCCATCCCGAGTTCCTAGCGGCTGCCCGTCGGCATAAGTGAGGTGGGAGTGTTGTTATCTATAAGTGAAGAGGTAGTGTTGTATATGCCCGATGCCCTCAAAATAGGACCCCTGATAGGTAGTTCCTGTGGGGTATTGATCTTGTGTATGGTCAAGTCTCTAACGACATACAGAAGCTTCCCCTCTTGCTGATTTAAAAGTCCAGCTCTTTTACGCAGCGCGCGGTCAAGCTCGAGCTCTTCTCTAGTATAATCGTTGCGAGCGTACGAATGCACAAATGACTTAGTCAGCGATAGCCGCCGCCTCCTGATATTTCTCAAGAGTTTGTGCCGAAGCTCTTGAGTGCGCATCCTAATCTTAATTATTCGCGGCCGACCAGAATCCGGATTTCTGCGAGTTGGCGGATGGCGAAATACTTCTATCCTGTGGTTTTCCCACTCATTTAAGAGCTCATCATCACCGGAGTCGTCAATAACCTCTTTTAGCGCCTCTTTGTCGAAGGCCGCGGTAGCGAAAGCGACAATTGTTCCCCTATAGCAACCCACGTAATGCCGCAGGACTTTTCATCGATGCTTTTGGCATCTGAATGAAATTTAATCAATGTGCTGCATAGGGCAGGATGCGAGAGTGAACCGATATCGAGTCTTTGACATCTTTCCTCAAGTGCTTTAATGGAGGAGAGTATTTGGCACTGAGTTTCTTGCATTTTAGTTAGGACGAAAAATTGGTCAAACCTCTTGAAATAGTCGTCATATCTCTTCAGCATGTCGAATACCCAATCGGTGGTTGCGAAGTCAATTGTGGAGCGGAGCTTGTAGATGCCTTCTTAGGAGCCATGATGAAGAACACAGAGATGTTGACACAACCGGTCGAGAGAGCAGAACAAGGCGCGAATGAGAGCAGAACAAGGCGCGAATGAGAGCAGAACAAGGCGCGAATAAGAGCAGAACAAGGGGTGAATGAGAGCAGAACAAGGCGCGAAAGTTGTGAGTTCCCTCTTCAACCCAATTCTCGCTACTTTTCTTGCTGCACAGTAGATTCGTTTGTATAATGTCTCTTTCGCAGGTTTTTCAAAATTAGAAAAAGAGGTGTCTTTTTCGCTGGTTTTTCAACATTAAAAAATGAGGAAGTCGTTTACGAGTCAGAGAAAAGTGTAGGAACCACAGCCGTTAGTGTTACTGGAAGAGCCCTTCTTAGCTCACTCGATAGAGGATGAAATTCTGATCCAGAAAATACATGGATATCCATGGTTTTGAATCCAGTGAGTGCTTATTCGAATCCTTTTGTGAGGTGTTTCATTAATCGAGGGTAGGCGTCTTCGAATTTGGTCGACATCGGGACCACCGTCGAGTCGAGCCTGCCGTCGCTGCGCGAGTCGTCGTTAATTGTATCCACAGGAACTGTCGCGCGTCCTAGGTCGAGCCGACATTGCGATCAAACGACACTCCCCCATGTCATATGAATGCTCAATGGTGTCATGATGGCGTGGTCACATTGGACGTCACACCCCTACCCGACCTCTGATGAAACTAGTCTTCCTTGTCGTGCTTTTAAAGTCCTCTAGACATTTTCAAGGTTCAGAATTCACCTCGTTGAAAGGAGAGCCAAGTGAGAGCCCATGTCAAAACACTGGTGACAATGATAGACAGCGTTTCCTGTTCTGACAGCGTTTCCTAAAGGTTGTTGGTTTCCGGCCGGAACCTCTGGAATCGCCTCATGGAAGTCCACCCTTTGCATCTTACGGTCGCGATCTCCGGTTGCGAATGTAGGGAAATCGAGTGGTTCCCCATCTACAAGTGTTGAGAGCTTCAGTTGCAGATAAGTATTGAAAGTTCCTTCTTATATCCACAGATGCTACAATATCAGATACTTAGTTTGTTGGGGTATCACACCCTCAAAGCATCTAGATCGATTCTTAAACCTGAGCTTTTCTCGGGCATGCATGTGGATGTAGGCTACTGCAGGCTATTGGTGGTTCTCTATTGGCCCGAATGGCAACCTTTTCCATGGACCGCCGGATCTGCAAACCTGTTTTCAACTGCATCACGGTTCGAATAGGATTTTGGTGGTTCTGACCTTTTCTAACAGAACACAGTTTATATTTATATGTTTATTATTCAAATATTATGATTACACATAGACAGTCCAACAATTCATTTATTACTTTGCTGTTCCAACTATTCTTACTACTTTACATTCCGTCTCACTCTTACAACTCTTCCCTCACCTTTGCCAAACTCTAGCCGGCGAATCCGCTATTGGGTGTCGCTCGACACCCGTGCGAGACTGGTGTTCCACCTGCCCTGGAGAAGAGTCCGATGGGCAGAGAAGAGTCTGTGAGCGCGGAAGTGTGCCTGTGACACGTGCAAGAAGTGCTAAAAGTGGAAAAGTGGAAAAAGTGGAAAAAGCGCCCTGAGGTCTGGACCGCCCGCCTTTTATAGGCGGCTTCGGCGGGGCTCTAATGTATTCTAGAAATCCAGAAAATATACATCTATGTGTATCTCTTTCGCCGCATTCTTACAATTACCCAAACATATCATTCTCATTATGGGTACCAACGCGCTCTTGCATTTATGCTGAAACCTTCTTTACCAAGTCTTGACCTTTCATTCCCTCGGGAAACTTCTTTTATATGGCGACGGAGCCACTTTACATTTGGAAACCTGCTAGGTGGTGCATCACCGTTGCAAACTCTCCAAAACTCCCGTCTTTTACGCTTATTATTATTCTATTTACCCTCCCCCTGCATCTTCATCATAAACTTCACCACTACACCAAACTTTTAGGCCACAATGATACTTACTAATAACTATACTGTCTCTGCGGCGTTTGTGTGGCGCTGTACAAAGAAGCGCTTCTGCGATCCGCACTGTCAAGCCATCGACCCCGCCTGAGCTAACCAAGCCTTTTATCACATCGGGGTTTGACAAATTGGTACCAGACTAGTGTGGGAAGGTAAAGACACAATCTTCGTATAGCGGCTGGATACCGCAAGTCATTGTATAGGCCAAATGCGCATCCACCCTCTATGTTTGCCAATCGAACACGAATACGGGTACTGATCAACGTCGACTTGCGCATCCGGCCGATCTCGTGGAAGTGCACCATCAACTTCACGAACCGCTCCAAATTCTTTGGCTAAATTGAAAAAACAGACTGAACATATGTAATTATCGAGTCATGAAAGGAAAACTTTGGAAAAAACAGAAAGACCGATTTTTCAAGAAAATCATCATTCAGCTCTCATATCGAAAGGACAAGGAACTAGAGCGCTGATCCATACAAGATGTGTCAAAAGTGAGACATTTTTGTTAGAATACAGGACTGGGATTGCATAGTGGTGCACCAATTCTTGCAATGGGTACGCGCCACGCATTCGTTTTCATTCAGAATCGCAGAGGCATTGCGAATTCCTATTTGACCTGTACAATGAATCACATATTACAGCTCCTGTTCGAGACGGTTCCTTCATCTTCCCAGAAAAGTCAAGTATGTAATTACCCAATGCGAAAACACGGAAACTCTGGAGGGATTGAGGGCATGATTAATCCGATCTTCCATTTCTCTTGCGTTCTGGTGGATGCGCCGCCACTGCACCTGCTACGGTGGAACGAAAGTGAGTGGAGAAATCCTTAGGCCTATGGTATACTCCGGCAACGGACCCGTCGCAGCGGAGGTAAAAATGCATGGCTCGCCTCTATACAGCACTGCAGTTGGGATTTTTGTATGCTGCTGTGTGCGAGGACTCGGAGCAGTGCTGCCCGAACTGTCGCAGCTGGCGCCGGCTGGTCGCAGCGCACTGCGCTGCGACCGTCGCAGCTAGCTGCGACAAGCATCGCAACTCGCTGCGACAAAAGCCATAGTACTGTCCTGAGAGGATCTGCACCATCCTTTTTCCTCTTGCGGTAAACTATACAAGTCTCCGCACACAGCAGCACACAAAAACCCCAGCTGCAGTGCTGTATAGAGGCGAGCCATGCATTTTTTAGCTCCGCTGCGACGGGCCCGTTGCCGGAGTATACCATAGGCCTTAAACTGTCATTGTTAATCTCTTTAGGTAATTGTTAGGTAGGGACGGGCTAAAGTACACAAAGTCGATTCATCTGTCAAAATTTGAAATGAATTCTGTGGAAATTGTCCCTGAAAAAATTTTCAGCGTCTTTTTCCTTGGTTTGGCTGTTTATTCAAAGCCATTACGGGAACACTTAAACTTCGAAAACAGACAGAAATTTTATTCCCAATTTGATCGCAAAATGATGGGGAATGTGTTCGACACACGGAAACTTTTATGACAATATGAGGGGAAACGTCTCTGGCACAAAACACGACAGGATTGTGGTTATTGTGAGAATGCTTCGTCTTTGACACAAAACACGACAGGATTGTGGTTATTGTGAGAATGTTTCAACGGAGTTATTACAAAGGCAACAGCCTCTCCTAATCACGTATATATAACTCTGAACACTCTTAACACGACACAAACGAGGATGTTGATCGTCCTCTGGTTAGCTGCCGTCTTCCATAGTAAGTTCCTTGATTTCGAGAATGCTTAATTTTGTAAAGTGTTGTGCCGAAGCACACAACGGAACTCTAAAAACAGAGTTGTGCGGCATTAAGTAGATCGTGTTCCCTTAGGTTTCACGAAGAGCATTATTACATTTGAATCGCAGGAACGAACCACTAAATCTATTATGCAGAAACTTGATAATAGTTTGCAACAGTGCCGCCTTTTCCACGAATCCCACCAATGCAAGAGTACCAGCGTAAACGACATTGGGTACCGCGAGCCTAATGTGTCCAGCAGTTTTCAGTTGCTTTGGCGGGTCAGCAACGTATTCGCGATGAGGAGGAAACCACCACCACAAGAACAAGAACAAGAACAAGAACAAGAACCAGAACAAGAACAACAACTGCAACAACAACAACAACAACAACAACAACAACCACGCCAGAAGAAGTGCCAGAGGTGGGTGCCACCGCAACAGTGTACACAAAAGCAGTAGTCCTTTGCTATTCAAGAGTGAACGAAACTTCTGAATACTGCACAGTCTGCATAGCTGGCATCTGGATGAATATGAAGGGTGGACCATAATATCGTTAGACGCATTCCTTATCGAATCCTGGGTGCTTTTCGTCACACCACGGCAATCATTACAAGAACACTACCGAATCGCGATGACATCAGGAGAGCCTAACGTATAATATTAGTTCTAGCATTCCCTCAATGGGAAAGTCTGCTGACGCATTTTGCACGTGAGTCACAATTCCAGGGGAATGGAAGATCTCCTAGTTATCGGCTTCAAACTCCGGTCGGGTATTGTGTGCCACGAAGGATATTCGTTCACCCATGTGGTGTCATTGTACATGTCATTGTACATGTCTCGAATCACGCTTCAGGAAACGGCTTTGAATCATGTTTGAAGTTCTTCGTAGCGCAAGGATACATAATAGTCTGGGCAGAGAGACCAGATCGCTATGGGACACCCTAATAGAATATTCGAAACAATTCTGAAAATGCTTGCAAATCCCTAAGCAAACCTCACTAAAACAGCTGAGCAGACTCCGAGGTAATACACTTACAGCCCTCTCACACTCCGGCGGCGCCCTGAACGGCGTCGCCGGCGGCTATGATGAAAAGGGCATTGCACACTCTGCGATACCTTGTGCGGCGCCGGCAGCGGCGGGTGGTGGTAGGACCGGCGCTCCTCCTATATTTCTAAAATTCAAATAAATGGCCGACCCTTTTGAGTATCCTACCTCTCTCAAAGACTTTTCTGCTTGCTCATCTATCACTTTCATCCATTCATTAAAAATATTTCTTATCTTTCATACTATTCCTTACAATTATTTCTCTCTGTCATTTTCTAGCTGTCAACTTTCGCATCGCCTTGGGGACTTTTGAGCCTTTCGCTATTCTCGTTCCTTCTTCTTTTGAAGAGGGAGATGACTGCGCTAAGTCACACCCTGCTCCGTAATGTTCGCGAGGTTTTATTCATGGGAGACATTTCTATAGCTAGCTTCATAATCGTGTGACAGGGGAAAACCCCACATATTTTTTCTTTTGAGCAGTTTTTTTTGTTGCAAAAACCTGGCCAGGTTGCTACCCCACCTCGCGCAAATACATAGTAATTGTACTGAGGTAGTAAATTTAGTTTAGCGCACCGAAACAGGGAAAAATAAGGCGAGGACAGCCCAGAAAATATACTTCACTCCGTCGGTCGATACCGAAATTGTCGTCTCATCGTATCTTTCGTAACGCAAACATGTCTAATAAACTGGTAGAGGTACAGTAGTACCGTAGGTTTCAGCCAACGTCATATTCCTATAATCGATTTCTACACAACATCGTCAACGGATCCTAATCTCTATCGGCAAGCAGAACTCGTCACGTAAAGTTCACACTAAAACTTTCCCTACTTAGTATTTTACTACTTTAATTTCCTTCTTTGTCAGGACTTCCAGAGGAATTTATACCTTTGATTTCCATCTTTGTCAGGACTTTCAGAGGCCCGATTTCACCCTCGCACAGGGAAGGAGAGATCAATACTCCCTACCTGCCAGAATCAGAGAGTTCATTACTCTGATTCTGAGGTATTCCCGATATCCCGTACCCGGACCCATTTTTTTAGTTTTTTATATAGTAGCAAATAATTCGTTGAATTAGCTGCATCTTTCTGAAAAAAAAGAAACAAAACCTTTCGCACAAAAAAAATTATAACTCATACTACCACGGCAGTCATAAATCAATCTAATCCGTGTCGCTTAAAAAACGCGCCGGTGAAAGCTTCCGAAAGGCATTTAGTAAACACCCCAACAAATTTCGTAGATCATAGAAAAGACCCTACACAGTGCCTACACTCACCTCTTCCCAAACGGTTTAAGTGGCTTAGAAGACTACTTCCCAGCCCAGCAGCACCCGTAATAGCACCCCCAACAAGTCTCGAACCCTCACTAACACCCTCGTCCCTAGCTGGTAATCACCCAGCCAAACCTATAGCAGAGGACTGTCGCCCAACCTCCGCTTTAGACCAAATATCAATCAAAACCCTATCGGAGGTTGATATGACGAGAGAATTAGACGGTTGGGACGATAACTTACCCCTCCTAGCATTCCAATTAGCTTACCGCCTCCTAGCACTTCAGTAGTTACAGCACCCATGGCTCCACAAAACAACCAAGCTTTGACCCCGGAGGCACTGCGCACATCCTGCCGCCTTTTTGATAACCGCATCCAAAAATTTGACGCGACTGGGGATAGAACGTTTGAGCAGTTTATGGAAGAATATATAGAAATAGCCGACTGCTTCCATATCGACCACCCCCACGCCTACATTCTCTTACCCCTTTTCCTGTCCGGTACTGCGAAACAGGTTTACCAAAGCCTCACGGCTGCGCAAAAATCAAATTGGGATAACCTCACTTTAGACTTAGCTACAAAATACAAATCTCGCGCCGCGCTGTCCAATCTAAGGGATGAGCTTCTTAACATCAAACAAGGCAAGGAGTCCATCCAGGAGTTCGCAGACAGGGTCAAGGCCAAGACCAGGGCTGCCTTTCAAGGGGAAAGTTCCGGGATTCCCCGTCGACTAGCTATCGACTGTTTCATCAAAGGACTTCGCCCTGAAATCGGTCGAGTGATCCGTCGCCTGCCGGACTCAGATGACTTCGAAGTCGTTCTTGCGGATGCAGAAAGAGAACATCGGCTTCAGCAGCAGGAGCGACTAGAAGACAACAATGAACTGGAAAGCCTTAACAGCTTAATTTTGAGCGACAAGGTCGACCAGTTACAAACGCAGATCAACTATCTGCGCGGACCACGTAACGGGATGTACCCACAATAAACTCCTTTTCTCATCGAGCATACCAATAGGGCTTTCGATTCCATTTACACGATCGGTCACATTTTTGGTTAATCCACGTTATAATGACCAGTACTATGAACCTTTCTCATCTCTCATCCCTCCTGGGTTTCTGTTCAGTTATATAAAACGCGACTGTAGGCACTGCCCACCCTATTCTTAACCTCTGAGAACTAATAACTGCAATACATTCATCTACTTCTCTGTTCCTTTACACTACCCCAGAAGTGGATTGGGAACGTCGTCTACCTAAACTTGCTAAGCAAGTTACTGACCCTGCGGCTATGACAAAATAATAGAACTCTACTGCTCTTGTTTTCTCCCACCTCGTATCTCTCAATTAAAATTCATTTTCACCCCAATGCATTTGTAGGGCCGAATTGCCATCTCGGTCACTACAACGGCCACAGCCGCTCTTTTCGACGACGACTCACTTTCGTTCTCGATCGTAATCGCTGGAGCTACACGACAAATATCAATATGAGAAGTTTCGTTAATAATTCAAAAGAACGAAAAAATACTAAAACACAAAAGCAACGCGGGGACGATTAAAAGCCATCCATTGTTATGCAAAAATGAAAACTACGCATAAAGTTTCTATCCAAGTCACATGTTTTGAGCTTTCGTACACAGCGCGCCTGCGCATAATTAGCCTTAGAATGCGCTAACTCGTATGGTAACCCATCACTGGAGAACACTAATGGCTACGACATCGGAATAAGGGAATTCAACAGAGCTAATCGCTCTATCGTTTGGATAAACTGCAGTCCCTGTCTTTGCTGTCATCTGGCCACATTAAACGAGCTCAATCTCGTCAAATAACATTGCTTACTACGTATGGCATCGGCTATAATCGCACTTTTGACAAAATGAGTAAGCAATCTTAGCCATTGGGAGATACCTATGTCAGTCCAACCAGTGACGGGCCTCGGCGCCGAACCGCTTGACCCTGTATATACAACTCCCCAAACAGGCACAACCGGACGTCACAGAGGTTGAAATATTGATTTTAGTGTCCGCTGTTTTCACCTCCGAGGGTAACTTACTCACTTATTTTTTTAAACCAAAACGCCTCCAGCTATATCACTAAGCTCTAGTTAAATGACTTTCACAGCTCTATCACCGTCGCAGCCGGGATGACACGCGCCGACATACGCAGTACTAATATTAAATCATGGTTCCCTTTTACGTCTTCTTACGCCAATAGTGTTCTGCACGTGTGCCCCTCACACATGTTTCATGGTAACATATAAATCAGCGTATCTGTAAATGCCTCATCAAATGGTTGGCTATCGTTCTCCCGTTCCTGTTTTTCCACATTTTTCTCATCTTTCGATGTTAAACGCAAATTCAAAACCCCATTTCCCATATGGCCTCCCGAAAATATGAATACTTCTCGTCTTCAACCTTTCTCGACACAACCAACTTTCTATTTACAGACAACAATCTATGCTTCAGCTGGCTTCTACAACAATCACAAACAAGTCAACTTCGACCATGTTTCCTTGTGTCTGTACCATCGTTTCCACCAGACCAATTTTGAGCCCCGGGGATCGGGTCTTTGTAGAGGCCGGGGATGTGAAGGATACGCTGTAGGCTAGGCTAAATTGTACGTGGGAGCATATTCGTATCTAGGATTGTAATCGGGAAGGGTCAATAACAACCGGGCAAAAGGGCAACAACACAGCGATAATCGAGGTCGCCGTCGTAAACTCCGGGTCAGCGGCAACCGCCGTAGAACCCGGAGTAAACAACACGGTTGCAAGAACACAATAAATACCGCCCACAATAGAAGCAAGGGGTCCACTCGGGAGATCGGGAACCGCGGAGGTTCCGTCCACTCTACCAATTTTTCCTATGTCTATATAATCCGTCTTAATGTAATAAATTATGAAACGTCTTGTCTTCTGTTAAAACCGTATAAATGAACCAATACAAATTGACCACTACTCTTATATGGCTCTCCTCAGGCACCGCTACACCGGGCCTTAGAAAGTATAGCCCTGAGGAGGGTACTTATAATAAACCCTTTTTCCATCACCTGAGCCATGATTTGGAGAGGAAGATAGATTTCCGAGCTTCACATATTAGGAGCACCGGAACCTTGAACAGCGCGTTCCTACCACCTGTATCACCCGTCGTCCCGTTGATCATCGATTTGCTCGAGTGGGCGTCAGTAACGTCTCCATTCGTCCCTGCTGCGTGCCAAGGTGGACCAGTGGATCCTGCTCGCTCGAGGAACACTAAGATCATCGAATCGATCATTCAGGGGTTAGACAGAGTCCGACCAGCGAAAAGTTGGGCGACGTGGCGTTCATCTGACGTCCCGTGGAAAACAGTCAGTAACCAACGGTTACGGAATCGCACTATGCGTAGCTCGGACCTCCGTATGCCGTCTCTCGCCTGGATGAAGCGAATCACTCCGAGCATTCTTCTCTCTATACTTCGTTGCGCGACGCAAATCGCATGTTCATCCTGCTTGCGCAACGCCCAGGATTCTGAAGCGTACGTCAACGCAGGAAGAACCGTAGAGTCGAAGAGATGGGCGCGGAGTCGGGCGTTCTTCGTCCTCCTCACTACTTCTTCAACACTCTTGTATGCGACCCAAAACCGCTCGTTTCCTTCTGCCCAGCTCTGGACTCAAGTCGTTGGTCATGTTGACTTCCCGACCCAAAAAACCCCTAGCTGAAGCACTCAGAGATATTCTTTCCAATGAGCGAGAATTGGGCGTCTGAAACGTATCCACTCCTCATAAACATCGTCTTCAAGTTCAGCTGCAAACCAATCTACCCACGCGCACGATCGATATCGGCCAGCATGCGTTCCTCCTGGGTGATACAGTGCGTATCAAAAGTATAGGGCCACCCCAAAACAGTAATTTTTCTTTGTTAACGGGCATTTATGATATGAAGTTGCTTTCAATGAATTATCCGTGGTCAAAAATCATACCTGGAAATGATTTAGAAAGATTTCTAAGAAATGAAATTTTTTAAGAAAAAATTACGATTTCTCCACTGTATCAAAAGTATAGGGCCACTTACGATGTTCGTTTATTACAACTGCAAGTTTGACACTTGGGCCATCCAAACGCGAAGGCATTGACTCCGTTGCTGTCTACTATCGTATTAACAACATGTCGCGTGGTACACGACTGTCCGTCGAGGAGCAGGCCCAAGCTCGAGCACAACACCAGGCAGGTCACTCCAGGCGTCAAATCGCTGCTCAACTTCGTCGCTCCGAAAACGGTGTGAGCAACTTCCTGAAAGACCCCGCTAAATACGGAACGAGAGCGGTGCCTGGAAGACCATCGGTGCTCACCGGACAGGATGTTCGACATATTCAGCTACTGTTATCTAACTCAACATTGATTATTGATTATTGATTTCTAATTGTTGGCTGTTTGATGTAATAAAGTGGAGTCGACTCCGAGGTAGCCCTATACTTTTGATACAGTGGAAAATCCGTATTTTTTTCTTAAAAAATTTCATATTTTAGAAATCGTTCTGAATCATTTTCTGGTATGGTTTTTGACTACGGGGAATTCGTTGAGAGCAATCTCATATCACGAATCTCAGTTAACAAAGAGAAGAACACAGTTCTTGTGGTGGCCCTATACTTTTGATACGCACTGTAGATGCTATTGTGAGTACGATACCATCCACAAAACGAAGATAGTATAACTGCAAGCCGTTGATCTTCACTCCCATGTCATCCCATTCTTCTGTTCGCATTACGTTCTCAAGAGAGTCGTTTAACAGCTTCGGTGATATGGTATCACCTTGGCGTACCCCACTGGCGCAAAAAGAGGACCCGGAGACGCCTTGTTTGCATAGAGCCTCAGTCACCTCTTCCTTTTCGACGGAGTCGAAGGCTTTCTTGAGATCGATGAATGTGAGGCATAACGGCGTCTTGTACTTTCGGGACACCTCAATGAGCTGATCACTGTGTGGATATGATCGAAACGTGCTGTGCTGTGCCCTCTTCCTCTTCTTGTGCTGAACCCTCTTCGAAACCCGGCTTGCTCGCACGGCTGTCCTTCGTCTATCGTTCGGTCGATCCTGTTCACGACACGGGCGAATAACTTGTAGACTACAGACAGCAGGTAGATAGGGCGATAGTAGCCGCTGTAGGGTGGGCTCCCCTTCTTATACAGCAAAACACTCCTACTAGTTTTCCAGGTTGCTGGTACTTCACGGTACGCAATCCGACAGGTATCGCGTGAAGAGCCTGGCCAGGGTGTTGATGCGCATTCCCATAGCGATCGAAAATGTTATGATCGGAGTGTTAACTAAATTCTAATTTTTTTACACCTGAAACAGGATTCAAACGTTCTGCGTAAACTCATCACTTCAGATTAACGCCAAATGCTGTAACAACAAGCTCTTCCGTTTCTCCAAGCTTGCGCCAGTTAAGGTGGGAGATACTCTTTACGCTGCCGGCATCGTGGACTCTGAAGGATTGAGGTAGTTTTAGTGAGCTTTATTGTCCAGCTCAGAGAGCATATAACGGTTCAGCGTCAATTTCAGACTTATTATTGAACTCTGGGCAACTCATCCTAGAGAGGGGTACCAAGTTAAACCGCAGGACGCAATTGTTCTACAATTCGATTTTGAATATGGTTACTGGAACCACAACAAAACGCTACTGGTCAGCTTGAAGGTAATAACTTTTTTGAACTGATTTCCCGAGGAAACTATGTTCTCTACTTGCACCGCTAACGAGGTATAACCAGATGCACTACATTGGGAGATTAGAATCTCCATGTGTGAACGAGAACACAAAACAAATACATTCGACCGAGAAAGAGGGCGTTCAGTGACGAAGTGAAGGCCGCCACAATTGGCACCAGAGCAATCTGAAAGTCTCTAAACCGAAGTGATTTTTTTCCTCTTCACGACAGAAGTGTCGGTCAAAAAGGGCAGCACGCAAGCTTCATTTCGCTGTAGTCGCTGATTATGAAAGAATTTGCGAGCGTACAACCTTGTAGGGATTAATAAATATTGTACAGAAATGAATTTGGTCGGAATGAAGGGGTCGAATCTGGGGTGGATGAGAGGGCGCTTCAGAACATCGACACGGACATCATCCGCAGGTCTGGGTTAGAAATTGAGGTGCTATTGGATGCGATGGGTAAACTTGATGAGAACGGGACGAGTTGTTCGGTTTGACGCGCACTCGCAGAAGCTTACACCAAGAATAAGTTTATTTTTGTAGATCCGTATGAGCTAACAATGTTATCACTTCAGAACACTAAATTCTTTGAACAAGTAACAACCCCGGCGAAATTGCAGAAAGGAAAAAAATTCACTGCTCGAATCAGGTTCGTTTGGGCTTACCAAATTTACAAGACGATTCGCCAGTTTTCTCAACTGTTCCCCAATGCGTGCTCTGTGAGAATGCTTTATTTAACTTTTTGAATGCCACTGTGCAGAATGAGGTTAGTAAGGTGGATCACATTTGATTATGCCCTGCCGTTTCGACCATTTCGTCGTCTTCATAAACCTAAAAAGTGGCTTGAAATTTCCTGACCATATGGAACTACCTAGCCAAGCGTCGCATCCTCCTGAGAATTTTCGACCAACTTGTAAAATTTTCTCACGAAACCGCAAAAATCAAAAAAAAATCAAGAAGTCATTGCTTCCTAGGGCTCCGAAGACGACGAAAGGGTTGAAAAGGCAAGCCATAATGGAATTTGATCCACCTTACGAACCTCGATCGGCTCAGAAGCATTCAAGAAGACTAAAATCATGCCGAGGGTTCAAAAAGAGACAATTTGAGAATTTTCATTTAACATTTATAATTCAAAATCAAAAAAATCAAAAAAATATGGATGTGCGAGGAAGAGGGGCAGTACGAACAGGGTGAGGGACGTTTGTTCGCAATGTCGGCTCGACCAAGGGCGCGCGACAGTTCCTGTGGATACAATAAGCGACGACTCGCGCAGCGACGGTAAGCTGACTACGGCGACTCGACCGTAGTCGATGGTCCCGTTGTCGACCAAATTCGAGGGCGCCTGCCCTTGATTAATGAAACACCTCACAAAAGAATTCGAATAAGCACTGGATTCAAAACCATGGAAACCCATACATTTTCTGGATCAGAATTTCATCCTCTATCGAATGAGCTAACAAGGGAGGTCCGCGAACTTCCCCCGACGATTCTTAACAAGACCTATGTGGTCTTATACAGCTTGAAGCGTAGATCACAGATATGTAATTTATTTTTGCTGAATGACAGTGGGTGGTCCGAAAATTGCAAAAAAAAAGTAAGCACTGCTCTGACAACACTACTGAGGGGCGCTGAATAGCCACTGAGGTGAGAGGTTCATGCAAGTGTGCTTCGGTAGCGCAGCGGTACCGCAATGGACTGTTGTCCAGACGGTCGACGGTTTGGATCCTGTAGTCGTGTTTTCGTTTTGCTTCAATCGCATTGATACCAAATGGTACTCATTTTGCGATTTTGTCATGGGGATTGAAGAAAATCATGTTTGGAGTACTCTAAACCGCACAAATTTTAGTAAATGACAACATTAATATGGGTAGCCAATATCTACCGTAACTTACCTTAAACAGACGCGAATTCAGAAACTAATGTTGGATTCGTGATCAGCGACCCAAATAACTCCCACATACGAAGTTTGGACGAAATCGGTTATTTTGACCCACGCACCTTACCCATAGCAAGCGCTCATCAGTCACAAATCCAGAAGCAAAAGTAAAATTCGTGATCAGCAATCCAGGTGAGACTCCAAGGCAATTTCTGGAACGAAGGTAGTGGATGCTGACGATTTTCTTACGCCAGAGTCTGAATGGTGCCATAATATTACCAGTAATTCATCAGAGACTCAACCTTGGGCAACTCTACCGACACCTGACATGAGGCTCGAAACGTCATGGTCACCCATTTCGCCCACACTTTGCTAATGAGACTATTTGAGACGCTGGTCACGAATATAGCACTAGTTTTGTGATTTGAAACAAGTGAGGGTATCTAATGACGGGTTGAATTGACTGTCTGGACAACAGTCCACTGCGGTACCGCTGCGCTACCGAAGCACACTTGCACGTACTTTTCACCTCAGGGGCTATTCAGCGCCCCTCAGCAGTGTAGTCAGAGCAGTGCTTACCTTTTTTTGCAATTTTCGGACCACCCACTGCCATTCAGCAAAAATAAATTACATATCTGTGATCTACGCTTCAAGCTCTATAAGACCATATACAGTAGCGGCCAAAAAACAATCAACACGCGATGGAGCCGCGATTTTCCCTCCACTTTGACGACTTCGCAAATAGTAACTAGAAATCTTCGAGAGAAGCGATACACGTTGTTCGATAGAACAAATCTTTCTCTTTCACGCAGTGTATTAAATTATTTCCAGTATGCTGAACTGGAGGAAAAAAGAGAAGTTTTAGGAGACATACATTTTTCGTCATGAAAAATTTCACTTTGATGACGTGTAGCTTTTCAACGTACGAACGCTCAGAGAATCAGTACACAGCATTTGATAGAGAAAACAATTTTCTTTCGAATGGTGTAACAAGTATTGCAAACACTCACTATAGAAGGAAGTTATCGTTTATTTTCTACTTTCTTTCATAGCACACTAATAATCCATGGTTGAAGCTAGCTGGTATAACCGTTATGTTTCATGCATCAAGTAATATTTATACTATGAATTAGATCAAGAAACGTTATAAACACAAAGTGATATGAATTTTCAAACAAATTTCTAACGTGTGTTGTGGCGCAAAATTCAGGTCAACAGACGAAAAACCTCACCTCGTTTTTAAATAAAGAAGACTGACAAATCATTTCCTGTTGTTTGCGTTGCCTTTGGTGTGTACATTTTTTAGAATTTTATTGGATCCTCTGCTGATTAATTTAACAATGTGAGATTGCTATAAATTAGAAGGTACACCAGACCAGATGTTCCTGAGACCAGAAAGTGAACAGACATGAGGAAAAACAGGAGTAGGCCTATATCTTTGTACCAGGATTCAGAACAAGTCCAGCTGTAACGTATTCTGTACTCGACACGTTTGGCGCAGTGGAGAAAGACGCCATTATCGCCCGTACGTCAAGTCTGGCGATCATTCCTTCCTGAGACCAACCAAGCTCTCTACTCTTAAAGAGTTTCATAGGCGGTCAAACTATAGCATAACTGCCGCTGTAACGTATTCTGTACTCGACACGTTTGGCGCAGTGGAGAAAGGCGCCATTATCGCCTGTACGTCAAGTCTGGCGATCGTTCCCACCTGAGACCAACCAAGCTTTCTACTCTTATGGAGTCTCGCAGTTGACGACAGACTTGTCCAGGAAAGTGAAAACGCTGGTTTGCTTATCTGTAGGCTTCCATGGGCTATATATGGAAGTCTATGCAACTAACATACAGTAGCGGTCAAAAAGATAAGTCATTTTTCATTTTTACACACAAATAGCTCAAATTAAAAAGAATCTGATGCCATTCGATAGTGCTGATGATTCTATCTTGAGATATGTTGAAACTTACCGTTGTTGCAAATTCTGTGTTTTTAAAAAATATTTTGTAGTGATTTTCATATGCTATTTCAAACGAAAATATCTAAAAAATCGCTGAACGAAATATCAATCTAAGATAATAGTCTGATAGAGCACGGTCTGTTTATTATAGTGTAATACAAACATTTGATTCAGATCGTCGCTAAATGATAGATTTTTCGGAGCAAACATTTTGGTGGTCAAAAACTGGTCAAATTTTGAGACCATGTTTTAAACAAAATTTTATATCTTTCTAACTTCGGGATGAAATTACACCAAATTTGAGTGTATCATAGAGAATGATTTTCTCTTTTACGATCTTTTTTTTATTTCCAAGCCGTTCTCTGAGTTTGTGAGAAAATTCCTTTTAAAGTTGAGATTGCGTAAACTGCTATATTCAAAAAAGTTGAAAAGGAATCGACTTCATTTATTCTCAGTTCATAGTACAGTTATGGTACTCTTGATACTGTATGTATGCCAGAATAAATCACAGTTCTTCATAAAAATATATCGCTTTAACTAACACCCGCTGTAGGCGCCGTCACTACCAGTACATTGTACGTGGGCGGGCAAAGGCGCCTACAGCGGGTGTTAGTTAAAGCGATATATTTTTATGAAGAACTGTGATTTATTCTGGCATACATACAGTATCAAGAGTACCATAACTGTACTATGAACTGAGAATAAATGAAGTCGATTCCTTTTCAACTTTTTTGAATATAGCAGTTTACGCAATCTCAACTTTAAAAGGAATTTTCTCACAAACTCAGAGAACGGCTTGGAAATAAAAAAAAGATCGTAAAAGAGAAAATCATTCTCTATGATACACTCAAATTTGGTGTAATTTCATCCCGAAGTTAGAAAGATATAAAATTTTGTTTAAAACATGGTCTCAAAATTTGACCAGTTTTTGACCACCAAAATGTTTGCTCCGAAAAATCTATCATTTAGCGACGATCTGAATCAAATGTTTGTATTACACTATAATAAACAGACCGTGCTCTATCAGACTATTATCTTAGATTGATATTTCGTTCAGCGATTTTTTAGATATTTTCGTTTGAAATAGCATATGAAAATCACTACAAAATATTTTTTAAAAACACAGAATTTGCAACAACGGTAAGTTTCAACATATCTCAAGATAGAATCATCAGCACTATCGAATGGCATCAGATTCTTTTTAATTTGAGCTATTTGTGTGTAAAAATGAAAAATGACTTATCTTTTTGACCGCTACTGTATGTTAGTTGCATAGACTTCCATATATAGCCCATGGAAGCCTACAGATAAGCAAACCAGCGTTTTCACTTTCCTGGACAAGTCTGTCGTCAACTGCGAGACTCCATAAGAGTAGAAAGCTTGGTTGGTCTCAAGTGGGAACGATCGCCAGACTTGACGTACAGGCGATAATGGCGCCTTTCTCCACTGCGCCAAACGTGTCGAGTACAGAATACGTTACAGCGGCAGTTATGCTATAGTTTGACCGCCTATGAAACTCTTTAAGAGTAGAGAGCTTGGTTGGTCTCAGGAAGGAATGATCGCCAGACTTGACGTACGGGCGATAATGGCGTCTTTCTCCACTGCGCCAAACGTGTCGAGTACAGAATACGTTACAGCTGGACTTGTTCTGAATCCTGGTACAAAGATATAGGCCTACTCCTGTTTTTCCTCATGTCTGTTCACTTTCTGGTCTCAGGAACATCTGGTCTGGTGTACCTTCTAATTTATAGCAATCTCACATTGTTAAATTAATCAGCAGAGGATCCAATAAAATTCTAAAAATGTACACACCAAAGGCAACGCAAACAACAGGAAATGATTTGTCAGTCTTCTTTATTTAAAAACGAGGTGAGGTTTTTCGTCTGTTGACCTGAATTTTGCGCCACAACACACGTTAGAAATTTGTTTGAAAATTCATATCACTTTGTGTTTATAACGTTTCTTGATCTAATTCATAGTATAAATATTACTTGATGCATGAAACATAACGGTTATACCAGCTAGCTTCAACCATGGATTATTAGTGTGCTATGAAAGAAAGTAGAAAATAAACGATAACTTCCTTCTATAGTGAGTGTTTGCAATACTTGTTACACCATTCGAAAGAAAATTGTTTTCTCTATCAAATGCTGTGTACTGATTCTCTGAGCGTTCGTACGTTGAAAAGCTACACGTCATCAAAGTGAAATTTTTCATGACGAAAAATGTATGTCTCCTAAAACTTCTCTTTTTTCCTCCAGTTCAGCATACTGGAAATAATTTAATACACTGCGTGAAAGAGAAAGATTTGTTCTATCGAACAACGTGTTTCGCTTCTCTCGAAGATTTCTAGTTACTATTTGCGAAGTCGTCAAAGTGGAGGGAAAATCGCGGCTCCATCGCGTGTTGATTGTTTTTTGGCCGCTACTGTAGGTCTTGTTAAGAATCGTCGGGGGAAGTTCACTGACCTTCCTTGTAAGAACGAACGCTCTTTCAGTAACACTAACGGAACTTTTTAATAATTGATGAAAGAGAAACACGAAGCTAATAATTTCATTAGAAGCAAAAGAGCGGAACTCCGGTTCATGAAAAGTTGGAATGAAAAGCGTGAAGTAGCCATCGAAATCGAACCATAGATGGGACGTGTCTACTAATCAATAGATGCGACCTCAATTGGTGACATAAACGTTCCGCCTAGGGGCCGCGAGGTCGAAACAGCACTTCCAGTCACCTCTGCGAAGACAATAAAAGGCGGTTAATAGATGGACCCTCTTCTATCCTGGATAATCTACGGCAATGTACTTATTCAATAATAACTACACCAACAGTCCTCAGAGCTACTATAGCGTCGAATCGCAGAATTCGCAAGGTAGTGTTATAGTTATTATTGTTGTTGTTACTATTATTATTTAAGTGAACATCAGTATTATTAACCATAGTAGCGGTAGGGACATTGAAGTGCATTGCTCGTCTTATTTGATTGCTTTAATTCAGAATTCCCCTTCAACCCAATTCTCGCTTCTTTTCTTATAGCACAGTATGTTCTTTGTATAATGTCTCTTTCGCTGGTTTTTCAAAATTAGAAAATGAGGAAGTGATTTACGATTCAGGGAAAAGTGTAGGAACCACAGCCGTTAGTGTTAGTGAAAGAGCGTTTCTTGTCAGCTCATTCGATAGAGGGTAAAATTCTGATCCAGAAAATGTATGGGTTTTCATAGTTTTGAATCCAGTGAGTGCTTATTCGAATCACTTTGTGAGGTGTTTCATTAATCGAGTGCAGACGCCTTCGAATTTGGTCGACATCGGGACCACCGACTACGGTCGAGTCGCCGTAGTCAGCTTACGGTCGCTGCGCAAGTCGTCGCTAATTGTATCCACAGGAACTGTCGCGCGCCCTTGGTCGAGCCGACATTGCGAACAAACGACACTCCCCCGTACGAACACCAGGGTATAGACTTACGAGTATACGATACATTGAATATTCCATTCTGTAGTGCCGCATATTTCATTTTTCATTTTCTATTTATTTGTTATTTTATTATTATTATTGTTTATTTTTTTTACTTCATTTTTCATTTCTCTCGTCAACATTTTGCTTTCTACCGCAAGGCATGACACAATATTATCTGTCTTATGCCTGAAAAAACTAGAATTCTTCTACTTTTTCGTCGTTCTCTGGAGTATATCCTCTTCAGTACTCGCTGTTTTTTCGCTCTGTGTCTCTATTCGGTCTTTCCCATGGGCCGAAGCCGTCCGCCTCGCGGGTTCCAACCAAAGGTGTCAAGCAATGATACAACCCGACACTTCCGAAGGACTTCATAATCTTCCGTTCTTAGTTTTATCCTGATCAGTTATGGAGCCCACAGTTCTAGATAGTCCCGTGGTCTTGCTCATGATGCCCTCAGGTGCTGCTTCCGCTTTGCTGATGAGCCCGTCTCTCTGTCTCTGCTCCAGAGCTCTTCCCGCGTTATGGTGTCCATATTGTCCTCGATCGTAGAGTTTTGTGTTAGGTTGTGTTGATGATACTTTAATTATATAATTCTCCAAGTTCTCTCTTCTTGAAACCTCGGCATGATGTTACAAATTCCGTATGCTGCTTTGCCAAACGAGGTTGGGATGGTGGATCAGTTTTATTAAGGCCTAACGTTTCGACTAGAACTTCGTCATCAGAGATCAGTTGCGAGTGAGGCATGTCAGTTCAGATAACCCTCAGAACCCCTCCAATGACACTCGAAGTTCGCTACCACCTTTACCATTCCCACGCACTTTCTATCGAGAACCTCAGCCTGTTCCGGACATAGACGCCAAAATCCGAATTCTGTCGTCCACTGTTTTGAGTGTTCTTAATCAGCACAGACGACAACGTAACGTAAATTTGACGTTCGCGGAACGGCAGGGGCTCCATGAGATGCGTGAGCTAGGATCTAATGGTACAATACGCCTCTCCGTGAGTGACAAGGGTGGGGAGTTCGTTGTAATACCCCAGTCACTTGACAAAAGTATAAACGAACTCCATCTGCGAGATTCCTCTCTTTACCGCTTAACCACCGTAGAGGAATTCCGTTCACAATGCAGACGCTTGAACAAAACTTGGGTAACTCTAGGGCACTCTGCGGGACTGGACAGAAAGTTGATTGTTAGACTAAAGCTTGACTACCCCAGATGTCCTGTGTTTTACAGTCTCATAAAGACCCACAAGCTCTCCACCGTCGACGTGCCATCTATGTCACCGGCTACCTTCAAAATACGACCAATAATTAGCTGTGTTGGCGGACCGACCGACCGAATATCATGGTTCCTCAATAAAATCGTAAGCCAATTGTTAGCCATGATTCCTTCACACCTGACCAACACTAGGCTATTCCTTGACCACCTACACTGCACCCAATTATATCAAAACCGCGTTGTAGGGTCATTTGATGTCACCTCATTGTACACTAACGTCCAAAACGATAAAGCCCTTCAAGCATTATCCGAAATGCTTGATAGGTAAATTAACAACATCAACACATTTGGACTCGAGAGGAACTCAATAATGGCTCTGGTCAAAGAATGCTTGAATTGCACCATCTTTAGATAGGCAGGCTCGTATTATTCTCAACTAAGAGGTCTGGCAATGGGTCAACGACTTGCACCTGTACTTGCAATATGCTTTATGAGTAGGATAGAAGAACCAGTGCTAGCTCGTCTGCCGCTGTACTCTAGATATGTACTCTAGATACATCGACGACTGTTTCATAATAACATCAACACAGTCCGAGATGGATGAATGCTTCCGCATTCTTAACCAGCAGTCGCAGCACATCAAGCTTACCCGAGAAAAACTATCGAACGGTTGGCTTCCATTTCTCAACACGCAAGTAAAGGTATCCGATAGCATTATTAGCGTAAAGTGGTATCGAAAAGGAAGCTCGAAAAATATCCTGATCAACGCAAGATCAGCTCATCCCGTTGCTGTTAAGCGAGCGGTTGTGCGAAATATGTTCAAGACAGCAACAGCAATGTGCACGGGTGACGAAGAACGACGAGAATCAGTGATATTAGCTTCCAGAATAGCCTCTCAGAACGGCTATATTAAGACATCATACCACAGAAGAAGAACCAGTGCCCAGCGTGTACGGCCCTTCCAAGACCGCGTACCTTTATGTCTTCCTTTTATCTCTGATGCATTCTCCTCTGCAATACAGCGATGCCTTGTTCGTGCTCAGCTACAAAATGATGTTGTTCTTGTTAACATCCCAAATGACAACATCAAACGTCAGTTAGTACGGAACAGGCTCTACGACACTGAATGCTTATCAGAGAACTGCGTTGTTTGTCCTTACGGAAGGAATGGAGACTGTGAGAAATCGGGAGTGGTGTATGAGATTGAATGCAAGGCTTGCAACGGCAAGTACATTGGAGAGACCGGTCGAGTGTTATTGGCACGTATAAATGAACATCTGGCCAGTAAGCGAAGAGGTAGTATAACAACACCGCTGGGAAGGCACCGTCATGAAATTCATAACGGGAATGACTTTGACATTGTGTGCAAAATTCTATCGTATGAGACCGAGATATCGTCCAGAAAAGCATTGGAGGCGTTCTGGATTTCCGCAAGGAATCCAATTATGAACAACCGAAATGAGTGCCTTTCAATAAGCAATGACTTCTTGTCATTTACACCGTTCTGTGGGTTTCGGAATGACTGATGTGACCCAGTCGCATCTTACTAACACCAAGAGTCGGTTGCATCGTCGCAACACTCTTGCGGTGGATCACGCGGTGAGTTGTTGATTTCTTTTGATTTTACGGTCTTTTGGCTGTGACTGTAGAAGTCCGTCAAAAATGCTAGGGACGGTGCGGCGCTTGGCCGGACAGTTCAATGATACTTAAGTTTCGAGCCATTTTTTAGGCCTCTGATGACGACGTTCTAGTCGAAACGTTAGGCCTTAATAAAACTGATCCACCATCCTAACCTCGTTTGGCAAAGCAGCATACGGAATTTTTAATTATATATTTATTTGTTTACTTATTTATATTTGTATGTACAGTAAGTAAATAAATATATATGTTCATTTATTTATATTTGTACGTACTGTACCCTATCAAGGCTGTATGTTCGTGTCTCCCAAACATGATGAGGCGGTCCTCCCGGGATACAGGAGCATACGACCCCAGGATATCACTTCAGAACGAGGTCAATTATGTTCGGTAAATAGTGGTTTAGGATGGCGTCCGAGAACATTTTGCAGACAGTTAAAAGGAGCACTATGTTGAAAGTGACTTTGTGTTCGGATCTCCTGGAACGCCATCCATTCCGAAAAACTTTGAGTGATTTGGACACCAAACTAGTGATTTATCATGTCTCAAAAATATGGCCTTTTTTCAGAATTCTCGAAGACGGGTTCGACTGCTTCGCTAACGGGGAGTATGTGGGGAAATACAAGAGCCTATATCGTATGAACAAGATTAAATACCTCAAAATCTACGGCGATGCTTGCCTCGATTACGTGCGCTGGGGACATCGGTCAGTGGTGTAATTTTGAGAAAAGGATTATGAACAAGACGTGGCTGTTTAGATATCGTGAATTCTCTTACATGCTTGCTCTCAGTGGAAAACCCGAGGAGACTTGTAGGTTTATGTTACTCGATCACAGTTCTTTAAGGCTTCGAGTGACGAAATATTTAGACAAGAAAATCAATCACCACGAATTGCCGTCGCGCAATTGCTTCGCCTTTTCTACGTTCCGTAGCGGGCGCGACGTTTTGTTCCACTATTATCCGGGATACCCAAAGAAGCAGGTGAGAAAATGTGGAGAAATGATAGATTCGTCGCTATTAATCCAGAGTTACGTTTTCGTTGCTCCAGATTATATTCAAAAACGATTTGCGGTCTGCATTGTCCGCCTCTACGGCATCAGCGGCATTCTTTTCCAATCCATACGATGCGAGATTCAGCGTTCACGCCACCGGTAAAGAAATAATTGTGAGTTACTACTCTTCACATTCATATTGTGCGCACAATTCAATGAATATTTCGAAGATTCTCGGACCCATTTCGCATTATCCTTACCACTGCGCTTGTGTGGCTTCGCTTCACTACCTTTCAGGTCTCAGCGCGTGCCAGCATTTTGAATGAATACGTGCGCCACACAAAATTGCAGATACAATCCGAACGAGTATCTAAGGCCCTTGCCATACTCGCGACGGCAACGGTCACAGCGACGCTGGCTCGCCTCTATAAAGTACTGCAGCTGGGTTTTTCGTATGCTGCTGTGGGGACTCGGATAGTCTACCTCAAGGGCAAAAAGGACGGTGCAAATCCTCTCAGGACAGTACTGTGGCCTTCGTCGCAGCGCAGTGCCCTGCGACGAGCCGGCGCCAGCTGCGACGTTTGGGCAGCACTGCTCCGAGTCCCCGCACACAGCAGCATACAAAAAACCCAGCTGCAGTGCTTTATAGAGGCGAGCCATGCATTTTTTAGCTTCGCTGCGACCGTTGCCGTCGTGAGTATGGCGAGGGCCTAAGAGAATACCTACTACTAGTGACATACTTTGACCCGTCCTTAGACATACAGATGGACCGACTTTACTCAACCCACCACGACTTGCACTCGCATCATTGTCTCGCGGTAGTCATCCAACTTGTTGGGCGAAGTCAGCCGTTCTGGAAAAATTCTTATACTTAACGCTTTTGATGAACACATCAGACTACTTGGAAGGAGGTCTTCTACGAATCACGCGCAGCCGGTGTTCTTGTCCAACCGTCGCCATCTTTCCTCCGTGTGTGACCGTCCCATCGATGACTGGCAGTCGACACGTATTCCGCAGGGCATCGTAGACAGGACATCTGCTTTTGATCGGAACTACGGAGTCCACCTCGGTGATAGGAAAGCCGGTGAACGTCAGAAGACACTTTTCGACTGCATCCCACATAGAGAGGGTTGTCGATCAAGCTTCCCTTTCTTTGCGTTATCAAGCGTGTTGACTACAATTCTGCTATCTGCTTTTGAAGTTATGCAGATACAGGTGACTACAGGTGGAAGAAGGTAAATGAGGGAAATGAAGCCGATCCTACGGGAACTTTGTCATGTAGGGTAATCAAGCGTTCTGGTTACCATTCCGATGTCTGGCTTTTGCAAATATCAAGAAATTAGGAAAGAAGCCGACAAAGGACCTCATTTTTCGCTTCCATAGTTATCATCTTTCATCTCCTTCATTTACCGGTAACTACCTATTCGGCGCTCAATGTAGAATATACAGAGGGCTAAGCACAGAGCAGGAAGAAATGTCGTAACGAACCAAAGATGTGTAGGTCAGTAGGGGTTGGTCGATTGCCTCCTCGAGAGACCCGTAGGCTGAATACGCAGCTCTACTCATTGAATTTTTCGTTGTTCATGTTCATAGAAAGTCGCGGGTAAACATAAGACCTCGCTTCAGGATGTGTACCCCATTACACCAGTTCAACTGTGATTTCTTCCTATTGATACACAGTCCGGTGTGACTTCATCCTCCTCTAGCAGCATCCTCTAGCTTTTAGTGCATCGTCTTCGCTTCTGTTGCACTATTCGCGAAGATGGCAGATTATGTTCGCGACAGATCTCGACGACCATCGCGACGCTTTGAGTGTGGTCGACGGAGCTGAGTCCCTGACGTAATCTCGTTTGCTCAGGCGGGTGTTTAGTCCTCTGTATATTCTGATGCACCCAACGAACGCGCGATCTGTTCCAGAATGATCTGTGTGGAGAATAGAGGCGCTCAACAAGTTTTCGTTAGTTTCGAAGATCCCTCCTGTCACCTTTGTTGTGCGGGAAATCCTTCACTGATGCGGATGTAGGAGGTCATGTGCGCCGCAAGCAGGTAGTGCAGATGATGGTCTCTCGGCAGATATCGTGGGTGGCCCTAGCCTAAAGCCGTGACGCTCTTCATACTCCTAACCGCGACTCGTACCTCAGATTGTAGAATCTTTAGCGGCGCTTCATCAGAGGGGATCTCGTGACCTGGTACAGGACATGTGGAACGGAAAAAAATAGGTGAAACTGGTGATGAGAGTCCCGTCTTCACGTTTCAGTTGCGATCATTTTCCTGCAAGGCCTTCCGCACCAGATATTGGCAACCAGCTGCACTAGATGGGTTGTATTCCGAATCATGCTCAAATTTCTTCTATTTTCAAGCAGCGTCATGTTGTCAGCTGAGAAGCAGATACTACATATCATATTTGGTGACGTGCTGTCGTCCGGGCGCAATTTCGTAATACTCTTGCAACTCCCCCTCTCACGGTCGCAGTGCATTTCACTGCGACGACCCATTGGGCCGTTCGCTCAACGCTCATCCGGCAGTCGCTCGCGCGCTGGCGTTATGGCATAACAATGGCCAATGAGAGAGAAGCAGCGTCAACACACATTCGCAGCTCTTTTAAGCGGTTGTTATGCCATAAGGCCATTGTTATGTCACCAATTTCGCTCAGCGATGGATTGCGCAACTGACACTGTTCAGTATCAGACACGTGATAGCAGACGTGTCTGTGTCAGTTGTCCCGCCGGCCACCACTGACTGGGTGTCGTGCCGTTGCCCGAGCGCAATTTCGCAACACTCGCGCAACTCCCCCTCTCTGGTCGCAGTGCATTGCACTGCGACGAGCGATTGGGCCGTTCGCTCATCGCTCAGCCTTCGCTCCTTGCGAATTCGTGCTCGTCGTCGAGTATGGCGCTGCCCTTAGGCCATTGTCATGCCACATCGCTAGCGTGAGCGACGGAGTTGGCACGAGCGAACTGAGCGCCAGTCGCTGCCAATACGCAGCGCGCTCGTTCCGCAAATACGTGGCTCCTACACTGCGCTTGGATCATCCTTTCAGCTCTCTTTGAGGTGCTTAGCCTACCTAACCCACCCTATATATATATATATATATATATATATATATATATATATATATATATATATATATGTATATATATATATATATATATATATATATATGTATATATATATATATATATATATATATATATATATATATGTACTACTCGAAATTGTCAGGCCTTTTTCCTCGAGTTTTTTCACCGTCTTATGCGGCTTAAAGTGGTCAACGGCAACTGTTACCATCAAATCCATTTTCACTGCTTCACATGAAGTAGTTGTGGTGGTTTCGTTTCCTTCAGCATATTCCTTCAGCACTTCCTTTAGCATATAACGATGAACGAGCGAAGGTCTTTCAACTGGTGCCTTCTCTTCAACCGATTCGCTATTTCCAGGAAACTTATCAAATCAGTCCACTATAGCACCTTACGGAACTGTACTTCCTCGTCGTGCAGTATTCAGATTTGCAGCTTTCGCTCCAGCTACTAAACTCACGTTCGAACTGTCATACGAGATATCTTTTTCTTTTCAGCATTTACCCAGCTTTCATTTCCATAACCTTCCGTTACACTCACCCAAACTGGCTCTCCATCACATTTCTCGAGACGGATCTCTTTTTCGCATGAGTGATGGCAATGATAAATACTTCATGTCCACTTTGTGACAAAATGATGCGACACAGTCGAAACACGATGAACTGCATAAAAATCTGTCAAAACGTGGTCTATACCACAAAAATTAATTTTATCCGTCCAACAGCACAACTGAAAAATACTGACGTCACCTAGAAATGATCTTCTACCTGAGCTGAAGTTTCAATGATTAGTCAGCTGTGAGTCTTTATCGGAAAACGGGCCACTATCAATTTTCGTCTATGGCGCTGAACAAGTTACGGCCGTGGCAAAACTATAAAACCAAAACTAGTGACATCATTCGTACTCACCAGTTTTCGAGACGAGATCTACTTCATTTTGGCGTGTTCAGTACTACTCTCTATAATGATTTCGATCGCCTCAGCAATGCAGAGTGTCTTCTTTTGCTTCATATATCCCCCACTTTACTAATAACAATAGTATTCAGCAATGCTCAAGACAACTCTGCTCCTCTCAGCAGTGCTTCTCGGAATAAGCGGCTACGTTTTTGCAGAGAAAGCTGAAGAAGCGGTGAGACCCTGCATTTTCATAAACATTCCATATCAGTAAAATTCCGAACTTGCGGACTGGTGTTGTGTAAAATTCTTTCAACAGCAGAGCTCACCCCAGGAGCTTTGTTCTCTGACTTCCAAATCGCAAAGCACCTCATTTTTTGGCTTTTGCTCAACTATTCCATGCTCTCGAACTCAAAACGAGTCTCGACCGTATATGATTATCATTAAATGTCTCGGTTTTGCTTTCTTCAAAAATATCCAAAATTCTAAGTGAGCGTTGCATAGTGGTGAGAGATGCGACAGACACATCGGTCGAGCGATCGACACCGCGTGGGTTAACTAAGCACTCCATCCCTACCTGGTCGCGTAAATTGGTAGCAGACCTATCCGGGAAGGTGAAAACACTCACTAGTTACCAATGTATAAGCCAAATACCCATTTACCTTCCCCCACGACTTTGAATGGGATACAAATGCGTGGCGCATTTTAGGGGAACTGACCAATGCCAACTCCTTTACCCTTTAACTTTTCTCCACAAATCTAATGACTCACATTTATCACAATCATGTCGTATAATCCATGCACCTTCACTTGTCCCTGCCTTCTAATCCTTCACGTTCTTGCTTCTGCCATCCTATATTTTTCTTCTAGAAATAGAGCCGAAATAGAGCCGACCAGAGATACTGCTCATCTAACGCCACTTCTATCAAGCAGGATGGAATTTGAATGACAAACCTGCAATTTTCCGCTTATGTTATCTTTTTACTCCCTCTCTTTTATTATGTTACTCATTACGTATCCCTTACTTACTTATTACCAGTTTTTAATATTTTTATTACTTATCAAGGAAGGCTCATGAGTGGCGCTTCAAACTTTCTCCTACAATTGTGGAGATACTGTTCAAGAAACTCCTTATTTTCAACCTGAATCCATGGTTTCAGGCGACGTCAGGCTACGCCTTCGACGCGAACACCGCAATACCGCAGGCCTCATTCAATTGCCTTCGATCCGAAGATTACGTCGTCGCTTTCTTGAGGTATCCTCTTATCTCCCACGAACTACTGCAGAATGTGTCCAGCGATGCTCTGAAAGCATAGCGTCCTACGCTGATCTCGTCTAGCATGGGCAAATATTAGGACGTGCATGGTGCAGTGGCAGGACGCACTGCTGATACCTGCTCCGTCGACTGACCATTCCTCGTCCAGGATAATCAAGACTTCCATCCATCTGAGGTCGGGCTAAATGGTACCAGACTTGCCTGGGAAGGTGAAGACAGCTTCTTGAACAACAGTACTGACCAAAGACCAAATAATTATTCACCATGCTCTTACGATGGTGAATGGAAGACGAGTACAAGGCTCGTTCTTAGGGGACTGATCAGCGTCAACCACATCACCTTTACCCTATACATAAAGAGTCAATATAGCTGAAGAGAAAGACAGAAATTGTTCATTTCGTCGTTCGCTCTGCCCTCAGGTCGTTCACTTCGGAACTGCTGGGTTGGTCTCCTGAACCTAAATTCATGACGGATATCGGCACAATATACCCGAGAATAAACCCCGGTCGGCGCGATTATTCGCATTCGTGAACGCGCCGCGGAGTGGAATAGACCCGCGATATCCCCATAATGAACTCCGCGGCGCATTCATGAATGCGAATAATCGCGCCGACCGAAGTTTATTCTCGGGTATATTGTGCCGATACCCGTCATGAATTTAGGTCCTGGGCCCGGATTCATGAACGGAACGAGCGGTCTCCCATGCCTCGTCGGCGCTACACCCGCCCGATACCGCGAACCAGCGGCCATTTCCCATTCGTGAAGGGCGGGGTTACGGAGAGCTCGACAGCCTATGACGTAACTGCCGTAATCGCACTCACTGTGGGCAAGCGCCGTCGACACGTGAGCCGGGCGATCGATATTCGCTGCTCGCAGTGGGTGCGAGGTGCGAGGTCTCCGAAACCCCACCTCATCGCGAGGTGTCGGAGACCCCTCCTATACCCCGTCTAAACCGCGGCGCGCGTTCACGAATGTCGGTTTGCGCGCGGTACGGGTATATTTGGTCGTATACCCCGCCGATACCCGTCGTGAGTCCAGGCCCTGGTGTTTCTTTAATTCTATATAAAATGTATAAGAATGCTCTGGCTCTATCATATGCTTCCAATCAGCTAAAAATCGGGCACTCTCGAGACTTTGGAGGTACCAGCCGAATAAAAGGTGGTACCTCGAACGCCACACCTCAGGTAGTTGGGACATGGGAAGACGGCAATCGAGAAGCAACGTTTTCATCTGCGATGACAGGCGCGACGCGCCTCGAATCCCGTTCAATAAGTTTCCTTGGAACTCACAATCAGAATTGCGTGTTTTTTTTTCAGGGGCTACAAACCGAATTTGAACGGTGGATTTGACAGCACCGTTGTCCAGAATACCAAGTTCGCAAATGCAGGTGGGATTGTGTTGATATTATTCAAAAATACTCTATTCAGTACCTGGAGTACCGTCGGTATACCGCGAGATGTTTTAATTCAACACAAAACGAGTAACCGGAATCACATGTCTATCAACTGTTGAAGGGAATGTAGCCAAAATCTCGAACTTTCGGTTTCTTATGTGTGTATCGGACGAATGTGGACGAGTTTAATGAATTTTATGCCTGATAGATTGAGAGACTGGGTTCAAAAAGCTGTTTTCGCTGTTTTTCATAAAAAAACGAAAACGGTCAAAAATTGTTGAGCTTCGGCACATAGGCCCATATCAAAACGCTTTCGACAATGACAGATAGCAAAACTTCTTGAGCAGCGTTCCATAGAGGTCGTCGGTCCTCAGCCGCGACCTAAGGAATTAGACTTAAGACAAAACTTCGCCTAAGGTAATTTCAATTTCTGTTACAAACGCTTCCATGAGACTAGGTATATGCAAAAGCGCTGTGCAGCGCAATTTTTGATTATTTTCATATTTCACGAAAAAAAAACACGAACACGCCCAGTTTTTTGTTTCGTTAGGCCTGCTATTCACGAAGGCTCACCAGAAGTCGAATGTGAAATTTGAACAAAATCGTCTCATAAATGTTCACCTCTTCGCTTCATCTTGTAGTGACGACCTCTGTTTGCGAATGTCGAGAAATTGAAGGGTTTCTCATTTACAAGTGTTGAGAGCCATCCAGTTTAGCTGCGAACTACCTATTGAAGTCTGCCGTTTAAATCTACAGAAGCTACAATATAGAATCTCAGTTTTTTGTGTATCATACACTAAAAGCACCTGCTGGGTCGAATGACAACCTTTCTCGGGAAACGTCGAAATCTGGAAGCTTGGAAGGGAAACTTTCCGTCAGGATGAGGTAGCCAGCTGACCTCTCTCTCCGGAATTCCAGAGAATATTGGCGTCGAAGTGTACATGTCACCGAACCCGTCGTCAGGAAAGACCGCCGCCCAGCAATTTAACGAATTCTACAACGGTCTCACGGCGAACTTCAGTGTCCAAGCTGTATGGCTGCAGGTGGAATTTCAATTTTTGTTACTTAAAAATTGAGTTTCCCAAAAATTGGAGTTAATTCATCTTCCTAATTTAAAAAATATATACACATTAGGTAACAAATCCAATTCTATGGTCACCAACGATCCAGAACAACGTCGAATTCATCAATGCTATCGTATACGCCGCAAAGGTAGTTAGTTGTGCCATTCAGATTCATAGAATGTCGTATCCATATTCGAAAAACTCCCAGCGTTTTAGAGCAAAGGACTCGCTATCGGCATTTACACCAACCAGTATGATTGGTCGCAAATCACCAACAATTGGACTAGTATGGGTGTAAACCTTTTGTGGTTAGTGAGATTACTGATATTTGCTCTCATCGGAAAAATGTTACAGTTCTCAGGAACTAGGAGTCTTCAAAAGTGAAAAATTCTGGGAACTAAAATATCCTGAGGTACCCTGACGGCTCATCTCTTCGAACAGCCATTGAAGCAGCATTGACAAATTTGGACCACGAAGGGAAGTCCTTCTTCGGAGTTTTTTGAAGAGGGCCTGCGAGCGCTTCAGTCGTAGAGCCTGTTCCACTCTAGCTGACGCTTGATGTTGACATTGAGGATGTTAACAAGAACAACATTATTTTGAAGCTGTGCACGAACAAGACGTCGTTGTACTGCAGGGAAGAATGCATCAGAAATAAATGGAAGACATAAAGGTACACTGTCTTGAGTCCATCCTACTCGCTGGGCCGTGGTCGTTCTTCTGTAGTATGATGTACAGTATCGGACGCGCCGCAACGATAAAGCGGCGGTAGCGGCGCTCCGGAGCGCCGAAATGCGCATGGTGACCGGGCGGACTCAACCGCAGTTCATTCGCGCACCAGCTAGCTCCTTCAAAACACCCCGTGGGGCCCCCACCCCACCTTGAGCCGGTAGGAAAGGACGCGCCGCATATTTATAGGCGGCGATGAGAGGGCGGAGCCTAGTCGGTGGTGAGTCACAAAGCGAGGGACCGAGTGGAAACGGGATGCGAAAATCGAGGGGTCAAAAAAATCGGCTGAAATTAAGTTTCACGAATTCGTAAAAACTGCATATGGAGGGATAGAGCTCGAGCTGCTGAGCTCGAATATGTACTTATTTTTGCAAATAAACGAATTTTTAAGAAGTCATTCAAAACGGCGGGTTTCGGCTCTCCGGGGCACCGCTGCCGCCGTTTTATCGTTGTGGCGCGTCCGGTACTGTATTGGTATAGCCGTTCTGTGGGGCTATTCGGGAAGCTAGTATCACTGATTCTTTTCGTTCGTCTACAACCGTGCACTTTGCTATAGCTGTTCTAAACATATTGCGTACAACAACTCGCTTAATAGCAACAGGATGAGATGATCATGCGTTGATCAGGATTTCTTTTTGGAGTTTCCTTTTCGATACCATTTTACGCAAACCATCGTGTTAAGAAATGGGAGCCAACTGTTCGATGGTATTCTTGAGCACGCCTAATGTGCTGTGATTGCTGGTTAAGAATGCGAAAGCATCCATCCATTGCAGACTGGGTTAATGTTATTATTGAAAAAGCAGCATTAAAGCGCTTTAACATCATGCCGAGGTTTCAAGAAGAGAGAACTTGGGAGATGTCACCTTTTCAGACTTCCTAACTTCTTCCTAAGTATACTGGAGTTTCAAAAGCAATCATAAAACCAACTTCAGGTACTGGAATGTTCTTGGCAGCGGCGAAGATTCTGAAACATCAAATGACTTCAGTGATTTTCACGCATTTGGCCCCTTCAAAACACCATCGGCGAAGCAGTTTGGTCAGGGAGTGGAAGCATGCAACGTTACCTTGAACAGGTGCTTTTTACGAAATAATCATCCCACGTGAGGGTCAGATAGGCTAACTCTCCTATTGCAGGGACGTAGTTGCCTTCTCATCCACCTCACGTTTGTCAGGAAACAAAGTCGATCCGGCGCGTCCAACCATCGGTGGTTTCTTCTGAAAACGAGAATCGGATGTCATTTCTTCATTTATATCAATTTAAGCTCCAATGAATCTAAGTTATTGATGTTCTCAAATGCTGTCATCACAAAATTCTGAAAAGTGAGACGCGTTGAGTGGTCTTTACCGGCTTCTCTGTGAAAACATGCAGCAAATCCATTAGCATTTGACTTGAAAATTTACAGTGCAAATAGAATCATTCGTTGATGTTTATGGATAAGCTGCACCATCAAGGCATGACTTTCTTAGTAGCACTTTTCAAGTGATTTCGTAGAGGAGGTAATAACTTACACAAGGGTGGCAACACAGGTAATAAAGTGTTTTTAAGCGCACCTAATAATTGTACTGAGCTGAATGTTCAAAGTCTCTCTCAAAGTTTGGCTACCAGAAGGTGAACATGTCGGCGTAGATCACTTTTCTATGGACTCGCCGCCACAAGGGTCGTGCACAGTCGACGACCAATACGACACGGCAATGATAAGAGATAGCGGCCGGAGTCGTATTGGTCGCGTCCGACTTCGGCATTTGCGTTGCCGAAGTTGCCGCATGCGGCGAGTAGGACACCGCGTGTGCGGCGTCGTCTCGTACAGGGATGTGTGCTCATTCGCGCGCGGCGATCAGTGCGGCGATTTGTCGTGTCGCATTGGTCGTCGACTGTGCACGACCCTACATTCGTGCTCCGTTCAGTATCAAGTGATCTTCCTGTCCAGCCGCTACACCAAGTCAGTGTTCTTTGTTACTAGACATGTATGGTAACTATTTACCCGACCCCGGAGGCATGGAAGGCTTGGTTAGTCTGGGCGCGCATCGATAGCTCGACCGAGTCGGTGCCAGTAGCGTCTCTTACCGCTGCACGACTCGCTAACTGCCTCATAAGAATCCAAAATCTTCATCGATCATTTTTAACGTGCAAATCAGTTCTAATCAAATCGGTCTTGATAACCACATCAAACCTGGGTAATATGGGTTTATGGAAACCTCGGGGGAGGAGGTATGCGACAACGAACTAACACAGCAAAAATTTCACAAAAGAGTGAGGCTTCAATCAGCCATGAGCTGTGAAAGCGTGGCATGCTGAGCATGGCGGAAAAAGTGGCAGCTATGCAGTGTGACCGCAGCACTTTCGTATAAAAAGGTCGACTGTTTATCGACCAAGGTTAGATCCGTGGAGTTGGAACATGCACATCATTGAATGTTAGAAAATTGGTCTTGTAATATAAACTCGCTATTGGCTTCACTCCTTGTTTTTGAACTTTCTGGTTCCTGCGCATAAGGTTTGATGCCTCAACATTCTCAAATTCACTGAATCGTCCTGCTGCTTGCTCAGAGAACGAAAACAGGAATCAGACCAAGGTCACGTGTAGGAACGTGCCATTCTTCCAATACCAACACAAATTATTTCTTAACAAATTTTCGTTTGTTATTATTCATTAATTTAACAATAGGAAAAGTGAGTACCTTGCCTGCCGTTGGACGTCTCGTCCTTCGGCCGCTACGCCTCTCCTTGTCGATCTGAGCAGTTCCACTCGTGTACTAGGATTCGTTACATTCCGTTCCCATTGCCCTACAGCTGAAAACTACTCAGGCCAGAATGTTGCATAGGCATGCCTTGTCTGATCAAAAGTTTTTTCCATCGACCTATCTTACAATTAGATAGGTGGGATACGCCATTTGAAGGAGAGAAACGTGAAAAGAACGCTATCCCGTCTATATAGTGTCGACGACTTCTTCATCCCCCCCCCACCCGACCAATTCAGTAGTCGGGTCAAAACCACCGATTCGGATAAAGCCTACAGAAAGGTTAATTGGGATGCTTATTATGGATCTGAAGTCCCTTTCTCATATTTCGATCGATTTCGAGCAGATTCAGGTGTGCAATCCTCCGCGCAAACCCCCATCTCACCCTTAAGTCGTCATTAGTCACCTAAATGTATCCATAACAGCTGACATCAGTCGAAACACCATAGTCGTAATCAACATGCAAAATATGCACCTAAACGATGTCAAAGCCAAATCTGAGATTTTGTCACGACCGCCCGATCGGTAAGATGGGTGGGCCTCGGCATTTCTCGGAAAACGATCATCAGGTTCGTGATCAGTCCACTAAATAACCCATAGGCGAAGTTTCAGCAGGAATTGATTTTCTGAACCAGATCCGGCCGGTGGTGTCGAAGCTTTCATCAAAAGAACCAATAAAAAAGTTTGATGCTAACACGGGTAGACTACTTTTTTGCCTTTCTTAGCGGTTCTGTCTCTGCTGTATTGTATGCTGATTGGTTGACACTCTGATTGGTCGATTCTCTGAAGTATTCGCGGAAGCGTCACCCATGAAAACTCATTGACAACTTTGTCGAATTCCCCTATACCCTACCCTTCTCAGTGGAAATTTACATAGATTCTCATTCGTATGAGATTTGAACGAAGAATGAAGAAGAGCTATAAATTAGCTGATCTTAAAAGTCATGTTTGAGAAAATATTTACCACAACTGGCAATGATCTTCTATCTGTGCTAGTGTTTCAGCAATTAGTCAGCTGTGAGCGTTTATCAGAGCAGAGGCCGATTTTATCAATTTTCGCCTACGAGGCGGAACAATTTATGGCCAAGGAAATATTATAAAACTGGTGACATCACTCCTTCTTACAGTTCCCTTAACAAGGGTTCCTCGTCATTTTCATAGATTTTTGACTTGTTCCGTAGCATTCTCCACGCTGCTTTCGCTCAGCAACTCTGCTTCTCAGTGTTTTTTGTATCCATTTGTAAAAAAGTGGTCAGTTCCTTACACTTAAGACTGTTTGGCAGTTGTTTGTTCGACTTGTGTCGTTCTGACAGTCACGAATGAATGAATAAATGAGAATATTTAGCAATGCTCCCTACCACGCTTTTCTTTTCTGCACTGATTGTCGGAATCTATGCAGCGCCGCCCGAAGAAGCGGTAAGATATTTCGCCTTTTAGTTCTTCCATCAAATTCTCTATGTTATTAGTATTTCTTATCAGATGCTCCAATTTTGCTTCGCATAGGAGCTGAAACGCCTTATTGTTAGTGGCGGCGAGTCCTTTTGAAGTTTCTTGAATATAAAAGTTTACGCAGCCTCCACTAAAAAGGCGGTCTCTTCGGTGTTAGAATACTAATCTTCGAACTAAAATACGTACTATAAAGAGAAATCCTCTCTGTACAATTACTCGCGTTCGGTGCAGTTTCGTTGGAACGGTACAGATACATGAAATTTTATTTGAATCATGATTCTAGAATTTGCCTAGATTTTACTACCAAAACTTTTGATCAGAAAAGCTTTTGATTTAAAGGCGATCTAAATCGAACCTTCGCAGTCAGTTACATTCATAATATCTCAATATCATCGCAGATTGAGCATGCGCTCAGCGGTTCTCGAGATATTTTCATTTAAAACTGTCTTTGAAAATCACTATTTAATAATTTAGAAAATCTAGAATTTGAAAACAGGATATGCTTCGATGTATTCTCAAGTTGAGTTGTCAGAACTACCGATTCAATTTGGATTCTTTTCAATTTTCGCTACTTGTGGTCAAAAATTCAGGTGACATATCCTTCCGACCGTTACTGTATGTACCACCCCAACCGGGAAATAATCCTTTCCCCAATTTCCATTTCTCCATGTTTCGAACTGGCGTTGTTTGTCCTCTAACGTAATTTGAGTCTTGATCGCAGAGTAGGCCATACAAAATTGTCTGAAACTTTTCTACATTTGCTCCTCTTGAATTACTCAGAATTTGACGAGCTGCTATTACCACTCTAAAGCCGTTTGAATTTCTTCTGTGAGGAATCCTGCTACAGCTACGATCATTCTAGAAATAAAGCTACTGTTATTGCGCCTTCAATTGCTCCCGAAAGCCTCAATAATTAGTCGTAACGCCGTTTTTGATGTCCAACCAACATCAACATTTAGTGAAACGGACAATACATGATGAAATTTGCAGAATTAATTTTTCATTTTTCCTGGTATTTAGGTGGAAATCTTCATTCGACGGTATAAGGCTTTGACCTTCCCGCCGCCTTTTGGGCTTGAATATCCCGTGCGGGCTGAGCCAGCCTTCCATTCCTCCGGGATCAAGTAAACTGGTACCAGACGTGTGTGGAAAGGTAAAAACACAGGCTTGTTATAGCAGCTGGTCCCCGCGAGTCATTGTATTGGCCAGATATCTCATTCACCATGCGTGTTTGACGATGAAATGAACGCGAATGCTGCGGCGCGTCCCTAAGGATTGATCAACGCCGACATTTTTACCTTTAAGGCCCCTTCAGCCTTTACTACGGCAGACGCGCGCCGCCGGTCCCTATGTTTCATCATTACTGCGGCGGCAACGCAGTAAAGTCTGAAGCGGGCATTGCTTTCCTTAAGGCTTGTTTACAGTCGTGCTGCCAGCAGCAGCAGCAAAATGGGGGCGGGGCGTGGGCCCAAAATTCTGCTGAGGAAGTTTTCGTGGTGGGACCGAATGAATATGGCTGCCGGCGAATGAATATGGCTGCGTGCGCCCCACTCAAAATGGCGCGCCAATCGTACGGTATTATTCGCGATGGGACCCCTGCTGCTGCTGTCGATACTTGAAACACCCCCCTGCTGTCGGTCTGCTGCCGGACGCTGCAACTGCGTTAAACCCCCTATCCTCCACTTCTGCTGCTGCTGCCGGCAGCAAGACTGTAAACAGGCCTTTAGGGTACAAGGGGACCTGATAACGAATCTCACAACATTTCAGTGGATGGCTGCAAAAGCGCGCAGCTATTGCGGAAAGACGCGCACCCCTTTTTACTGCTTGGCTTTGGTTTACTGCCATAGTAGAGTCTGAGGCCGTATGCTCGTCTAACCCCGGGGATGACGTGGATGATATGAATGATAAGGCGTATGCTCGTCTAACCCCGGGGATGACGTGGATGATATGATCCCCAAGCCACGTCATCCCCGACCACTGATAAGTCCCTCTACCATTTTGTAGAGGAAAGCCGTGATAAAGCGGCATTTTAGCATTGGAGCTTATTGAAGCTCCTTACATGCTGAGGATTGTATGCCTTCTTTTTCAAATTTTCTCCTATTTTGTCGTTTCGTTAGGGCTTAAAACACCAAAATAGATTGTAAGAGCAATCAATTATCGTAATTTCAATGTCAGTAATCGATTCCCACTAGTTTTACAGAGGAGTGCAGTTCAGCGATAGCACAGAGTTTGAGGGCATTTTTTTTGTAGAGACATTGAGTAGCACAGAATTTTTCGGGTAATCTATTAGGTCGAAGACAAAATTCTGTCCTTATTTTGCACCATATTTTGAAACGTCATAACTCAGCACAGCTCTAACCGTTTTTCCTAATCTAAGCACCGTTTTAAGAAGCATGTCTTTCACTAGAGAAGTGTTAGTCATTCGTGCCACTAGCGGAAAAATCTGAAGATCTGCATGTTTTCTTTATTCATTATTGTTTGGCTAGGAGGGAAGAGAAAGTAAGATCAATAAAGTTTTAGTTGACAGGATGTAGTGATTTAGTTGACCACTACTTTCTTACAGTGGAAATCCGTCTTCAGAAAGATCTTAGAGGTGAAAAAACTGTGCAAAGTGTTTCTTCTCATAGCATAGTATACATTTTTCATCGCATGTTAGAAATTTATCAAAAAGTCGCCCTGATTGAATGAATTTGCGACCGTAACTCGCTACAGTTGCGCGCTTCGGTGAAATTGTGGCGCAATAATTGTCGAGTTTTTCTCACCTTCTCACCCTCTTAGGCAGCTTAAGGTGGCCAAGGACAACGGTATGCAAGAAGCGTAGATCTCCTGCTTTCACATCGAGTAATTGTGTTTTCACTTCTATTCAATTCACAATCTCTATAGTAAGTGGCAATGGTATTGAAGGAAGCACCATGAAATTTCAAATAAAATGCTAAGCGCTAGACGATAGTCGAAAATGAAATGATACCTCGGCTCTTATCGTTCATATCATGCTGCCAACACTGCCACGTGTCCCTGAGGCAAGCCCCGCTGACGAGCATACGACCAACCCCAACCAACCCTGCAGCAGGGATGTGCCCCGGTCGGGGATGACGTGGCTTAACCCCGGTCGGGGTTAGACGAGCATACGGCCTCTGAAGGGGCCCTCACACTTACCTTTTTCCTTTATGCTACAGTTATATCTACTCAACGGTTGAAATTTAGAGACTGCGAAGGCGACGCGAAGGTCAAAACATAAACTGTTAAATAAAGAATTTTCACCTAACAACTACGTGAAGCTGTAAATTAACTAGGTCGATTTCTTCTTTGGGTTATTTTTATTACCTATCACCCACAGAGGGGCTGCTTCCATAAACACATACAATGCTTTCGATGACGTCAAGCTGAACGTCCGATTTCAGGCAGCAATCAGCTACGCCTTCGATGTGAGTGCCGCGGTACCACAGACCTCTTTCAATTGCCTTCGAGCCAATCAATACGTCGTCACTTTCTTAAGGTACGTTGTTATCAGTTAACATCACAGGCAGTCGAAAATCGCCTTTGAGGGGTCATTCAGCGACAAAAAGTCATTGAACGAAGGTGATATATAGTCTATTCATTCATATCATGATACTTTCCACGACCCGTGATTAGGCATGTTCGGTGAAAAATTACTGAAATGAACGCGCAAAAATCGACACGGGATGGGCCAGGGAGTAAGGCCCATGGTAGTCAGCAAAACAAAAACCGATGGCCAAATGAAAAACACATTATAGAACCACCATTACAACATCATATTCTAATATACATAATAGTAGTCCGCAAAGAGCGGTGATAAAACTATGATTTTACGTTGATTGAAAAACGCATTTTGCTTACTTGACTGAATGTAACCAGCGATATCTATTGTTAAGCGATAGAAGATTGCTGTCCATTTCTAAGTTCCACACCTTTCAATGCACCAGATAAGGGTAGATAAGGGAACTATCAAACGACGATATCCTTATCAGCCACTCTGCACTCCTGTCCTTTTTAGAGCCATTAAGCAACATCTAACAGTGACGTAGTGTCAGAAAGATAAGAAAACCAATAAAATGCTGATTTAGGGCCCATTCAGAGTTTTACTGCCGCAGTAACGCAAAATTAGCAGCAAAAGGGGGGATGAGCGCATTTTCGCAACGGGTGCGCGCATTCGCTCTCAGAATTTCAGTGCGGCAGCGCTGCCGCGGCAAGAATACAAAACAACATAAAATGCACAAAAAATGCAAAAAATAATCGATGATGAAACACGAAATGGATCCTCTGTGTAGTGAGGTGTGGTGTACGCAAAAAATTTGCAGACTTCGCCATACACCCCACCTCCCTCTTCGGCAGCAAACCCGCTGCCGCAGCAAGGAATGTCCCGGGACATTCCTTGCTGCAGCAGCGCCGCGGCAACGCTGCCGCAGTAAAATTCTGAAAGCGGGTGCAGCGCTGCCGCTACTGCGCAGCTGCTGCGCGCGCCGCCGGTCCCTATCCTTCATCATTACTGCGGCAGCAACGCAGTAGAGTCTGAAGGGGCCTTTAGGGCCTCTTCAAACTTTAATGTGTTGCTGCTGCAGCGCAGTAAAGCGCAATAATGAAACATAGTGGACGGCCGCAAAAGCGCGCAGCTATTGCGGAAATACGCGTACCCCCTTTTCACTGTTCTACTTTGGTTTACTACCGCAACAGAGTCTGAGGTGACCTTTCAAGGAGAAATACGCGGGATCTGCGAGTGGGGACCCTAACCCTGAAAAGGTCTTCGTTTCGAACGAGCTGAAATCCTTAGTTCTTTGAGAAGGAAATGACCGCATTCCAGAGCTGCAAGGAATGGGTTGATGAAGGTCCTCTTGAGCCAGTATCCCATAAGAGGTATGACTGACTACGAACAGGACAACTTACTTGCATTTAATCAACCTTTTTGCGCCAGCGGGAATTAGGCTCTTCACCTGTCCACGACCAGAAATGACTGAAGATAAGCGGTTCCGCTGCGATTCTTTAGATTAAAAACAAAATAAGGCTCGGAGAGGAGTACCAAGTAAAGGTGTTAGTTCTTCTTTCACCTCCCCAAGCATACCAATATTATCTGAGCGACTACGTTATTTTCTTTAACTTCTCACGGGGTAGGCTTCGCTAGTGAATCATCAATTGATTAGCAATCATACTTCCGCTATCAGCTGGAAATTGAATGTTTTAAGTCTGGTACCAGCTGGAATAGGGATCACCACCACTCACCATTCCATTCACCTCCCCAAGCAGTGCATGTGTTACCCTCACCACCGGAGACCTATGCACATATGTATGTATATCACTCGAGAATTATTCCTAGTTCTGTAGAGGAAGATGCTGTAGAGGAATCCACCATGAAGGTGAAAAAGCCGCCGGTGTTGATCACTCCTCTGAGGACGCACCATCGCATTCGTGTCCCGTTCATTCGCAAAGGCATTTCGAATGGGTATTTGGCCCGTACGATGACTTCTGGGATCAGCCGCATTACCAAGTCGATGATTATACATTCCCAGACGAGCCTGAATCCCATTTGTCCGAGCCCGGCGATGGAAACACAGAGTTAGCCGGGATCGATCGCTCGAACGTGCGGATTTCTGTTGCTCCCCTTACCACTGTACCAAAGGCGCCCAGAAATCACAGTTTTTAATAACTAGTTGTTACGTATACGCTCAGTACCAGACAATCACTTATAGCCTTCAGATTTGAAGGGTCTTTTCTAAGGGAGTTTTCGGAGCTGTTCAACTACCAATATGATTTTCTAACTAGGGAGGTCAGTGAGCGTGCCCCACAAATTTTGAACGGAACCTATATATAACACGAAACTATTCTGCTATTTGCCGCTTTTGATTATCGGTTTATAGACGAGAATTGGTTGAATGACTTATATATTTGGAGATGCTGGGTTATTCGCAAAACACTGACATCGGACGGGACGCACATCGGTGGCACAGTAGTTAGTGCAGTCTGCTGGAGACAGAAAGACGCGGGTTCAATTCCCGTCCGATGTCAGTGTTTTGGGAACCTATATAGTCTGTTTTGCGCTCTTCAGTGTTCTTTAGACTGTCGACTGTGGTATTAACGGTCATAAATTAACTAGCGAATAAATAATAAATCCAAATTATTGCGTAAACTTTTCAGAGGTTACTATCCGAACTCGAACGGCGGATTTGACAACAGCGTTACCCAAAATACGAAGTTTGCGAATGCTGGTGAGACAATGTTGCTATTATTCAAAGTTTCTATAATGAGCTCGATTCTATTAGATTGTAGGGAGGGTTTCGCGACACTCAGTGTGGCCAAAATTTTAAAGCGGTTCCGGGATGTCCGGAAACTGTTTTAAATTTTTCAAAAAAAAATCTGAGCTTCCCCTATGATTCATCGATCTTCGTCCTTCAAATTACCATCTCGCCGACTCATTATCCATCCAGTTGCTATACATAGAGGGGCTCGACGAGTGAGAGCGCCTCAGAACGTGTCGGTACACATTTTTTCGTCGAAACTAAGAATTACGTTGGAGCAAATTAAGGGTAAAGGAATCGCTGATGAGTCCCTTAATGACGCGCCGCCACATTCGTGTTCAACTCAGACCCGTAGAGGCATGGTGATCGCGTATTTGGCCTCTACAATGACCTGCGAGGAACAATCGCGATAACAAGTCAGTGTTTCTACCTTCCCAGACAAGTGCGGTACCATTTTCCCGACCACGGAGTGATGGAAGGCCTGGTTGGCCCAGGATCGATTACTAGACCGCGCGGATGTCAGCAGCGCCTCTCACCACTGCTTCACGCGAGCCCTTCTATTGGAGTGGCGCTCAAAATTTACCTGATAAAGGTGCTCAGAAAAAAAAAGGAATTTTCCAACAGCTTTCTATCACACGCTTCTGTAGAGAATATCGGAGTCGAAGTGTACATGTCACCGAACCCGTCGTCAACAAAGACCGCCACCCAGCAATTCAACGAGTTCTACAACGGTCTTAAGGCGAATTTCAATGTTCTAGCGATATGGCTTCAGGTAAATCTAAAGAGATTCATTCGTTGCAGCACAGTTTTTTTCTTCCATTTTCTGGATTCTTTGATCAACGTTTTACAGGTAACAAATCCTGTGCTTTGGTCGCCAACGATTCAGAGCAACGTGGACTTCATTAATACGATTGTATCAGCCGCAAAGGTAGTTGAATTTACCATTCAGATTGTAAAGAAACTTGGTCGGTAAGTAGCAAGCATATTTAATTATATTTTAGAGCAAAGGACTCACCGTAGGAATTTACACCAACCAGTACGACTGGACGCAGATCACGAATAACTGGACTAGTTTGGGTGTGAACCTTCTGTGGTTAGTGATATTGCCGTCATTTGATCTCACTGGAAAAAGGGTGCAGTTTTCAGAGAACGGCATCTTCTAAGAGACATTTTGAAATTTCTCGAAAAAGAAGGTTTTTCTAGATGTTCTATTCCCACAGCTACACATACCTTGTAATCTCGTTATAGCTATCACGTAGCCATCGTGGCAAGACGTAGCAGCAGAACTATAGTTGCCATGACTGGAAACGCTTCCTCACAATCGACTCAGAAAACTACTTTTTTCTTGTCAGGGGCCGTATGCTCGTCTCACCCGAGATTGCTGGGGGATGGGGCAAGGGGTGGAGCCAGCTAGTATGATTGGAGCCGGCCCGAGTTTGATGTGCTCTTACTGCATGGCTCCTCCCCCTCCCCCATCCCCCAGAAATCTCGGGTGAGACGAGCATACGGCCCCAGAGCGACGAAAACGCAAAATTTGAGATGTCCTAAGATCCATTCGAAGTCGTCGATGAAGCAGTGCTGCAGTTAGACATGAACCGTTTTTGTCCGAATCTCAACATTGAACTTTTCCCTGTAAACTATTCTTCTAAAGATGGTTGGGAAAGAAACTCCTTGTTCAGAAACAGTTCAATAGACAACAGAATATGGAATGCAGAGCAGATACATTCAGTTATACAACTTGCGGCACTATTCAACCTAACGGACACCAGTACTACTTTTTTTACTTTTTTTTAGTCGTCGAAATTCGCTGAAAACTTGCAGAGGGGGTAACTGAGGGCGCTGAATCTGCTGCTACTTGGGTGGTCCAGTCAGGATCACCGATTCAGCTGAAACTCTGCCTATGGGGGCTCTCTGGGGTCTTGAACACGATGGTGAAGCCCGTTTTCCAAATGGCGGTCGAATACGGTAGTTATAGGTGGGTCTCAAGGTAAGGTAGGTCTCAGGTTATAGGTGGGTCTCACCAGGTAATGGTGACCGTATTTGGTCACCATTACCTGATGAGACCTTCACCATCGTGTTCAGGACGCCAGAGAAGCGGACTTTACCATCGTGTTCAGGACACCACAGAACACCCATAGACAATGTTTCCGCGGAATCGGTGATCCTGACTGGACCACCCAAGTAGTCGATTTGGATGGTCCGAGACCATCAGGTGAAAGCGGACCTCAGACTCATGTTCTAGACCACAAATAACCCCTATAAACGAAGTTTCAGCGAATTTCGACGACTGAAAAAAACTCGAGTACTGGTGTCCGTTAAGTTAAATAGTGCCCAACTTGCTTTACACGACGACACTGGGTTTATATATACTTTCTAACTTTCCTATTGAAAAACTAGAGCAAAATATTTGTCATAGGCACACTTTTCGGTGTTTGTCATAGGCAGACTTTCCGGCTAGATTCTAGCCGTGTCCTGCAACATTTCACACCTGTGCAACTGCGCACAGACAGCAACAATTTCTTTATCAAGCCGCGGTTCGCAAAATATACTAGAGGTTCACATGCAATCAGAAACCCAACTTCAGGTACTGGAACGTTCTTGGCAGCGGCGCATTCTCTGAAACACCAAGCAACTTCAGTGATTTTCACGCATTCGGCCCATTCAAGACCCCATCGGCGAAGCAGTTCGGTCAGGGAGAGGTCATATGCAATGTGCCGTTGAACAGGTGTTTTTTAATGAGAACATGACCCCAAGCGACGTTCGGACAACTGAATTCAACTGTTGCAGGGACATAATTGCCTTCTCGTCCAGCTCACGATCGTCACTGCGAACAGAAAACGGAGTGGATTCCACGCGACCGACCATCGGTGGATTCTTCTGAAGACGACCAACATCAATCGTTCTAGATTTGCTCTCAAACGTTACTATATCTGAACAGACTTTCCGACACAAAAGAGACATTCAATGCACTTTGCCGAATTTTCCGTCAGTACAAACAACCCATTTACTGAATGTGCAAGCTCTAAATACTGTGCTACTACATATCAAAGTTGATTACTTGAATGTTGTCCAACAGCAATTACCATGTGCAAGTAGATTCAATATTAGAACATCCTTATCACATATCAGCGGAGCTCACAACTTCCTGAGCTTCTTGGGTGGTCTTAAAAACATTTCCACTCCCGTCTTGAGATGGCCCGATTGGAATTTTTTTCTCACGTGGAAGCAACGGAAGCAAATGGCATTATGTAGGAGCAGTGTCTGGAGATTACGATGTATGGGGTACTGGAGTCCAATAATCCTCAAAAAAATTCCATATCACTTTTTTGAAGATGTCCTTGCCGGTGTCGGATGGGTAACGTACTCCGCTCCGCTTATGCTTTAGTTTGCAAGTCGTACAACTCAATCATCATCATCTCCTTAGCGTTTAATCCCGCACCGTCGCGGGGTCCGCTGTCCTCGTCAATAGTCGCCACTTGCATCTATCATGGGCGTCATGGAGCGTTACCTCAACTTCCTTGAGGTCGTTCTTAATTACGTCGCTCCACCTTTTCTTGGGCGCTCCTCGTGGTCGCTTTCCGGAAACCTCGAACTCCAGTGTTTTCCGTACTGGGTGGTCTTCAGGTCTTCTCACCACGTGTCCGAACCACCTGAGCCTTTGCTCTCGCATCTTAAAGTATACTGGAGCTGTCCTCATAACCGCTCTGACGTCCTCGTTCCGGACCCTATCCAGTCGTGTCCATCCGCATGTCCACCTCAGCATCCTCATTTTCGCAGAGTGCATGCGTTTTTCGTGGGCCTTAGTTACGGGCCAGCACTTGCTGCCGTAGTCTTACAAGCGCCCGGTTTGAGGACCCTTTAGCACCTCTTGTCACAGAGGATTTCAGTGGATTCTCTCCACTTCGCCCAGGCTGCATTTATCCTTTCCTTCACTGCTTGAACTAGGGTACCATCCTTCGTTAATTCAGTCCCGAGGTACCGAAAGTGGTCTACCCTCTCTATGACTTCCTGGTAGCAGTCGACCATTGGTTCTGACCATTGTTCCGAGCTGAGAAACTTGGTTTTCTTCACGTTCAGCCGAAGACCATTTTTGGCCAATGTTTTCTGCCATTCTTGAACCTTTCCCTGTAGTTCGTCCTTCGTATCCGCTATCAGGGCTATATCGTCTACATACAGGATGGTCTTGAGTGGATCTTTTACCAGGTGACTGACCATGCTATCAAGCGTCAACATTAAAAGAAACAGGATCAGTGCTGATCCTTGATGCACCCCAACCGCGATATCCACCTTCTTTGTGTGTCCGTGCGGGGTGCGGATTGTTGCCCTGGATCCGGCATACATATCCTTTATTATCTGGATCAAATGCTCTGGCACCTCTCGTTCCCGCAAAAGATCTCCAGAGTACTTCTCGAGGTAGCCTGTCGCAGGCCTTCTCCAGGTCCAGGAATGCCAAGTAGCAAGCTTTGCGCTTTTCTCGATATTTCTCCATTAAATACTTGCCTGGCTATGAAGATGTCATCCACCGTGGACCTACCCGGCATGAAACCGAATTGCTACTGTGGATTCGGAACCATTTCCCTCAGCCTTCTGTCCACCAGTCGCTCGTAAACCTTCATGGTATGGGACATCAACTTGAATACCTCCGTAGTTAGAGCACTCCATCGCGTCGCCCTTTTGCTTGAAAATCGGTACGATGAAGCTGTCTCTCCATGCTTCAGGCATACTATCCTCAGCTGTAACCTTGTTGAGGAATCTCGCCAACCACCCTATTCCATAACCTCCTAGCGCCTTCCATATCTCCACCGATACTCTGTCTGGTCCAACTGCCTTACCAACCTTCATCTTCATCACCGCTTTCTGGACCTCCTCCTCAATCCAGAGCTGTATAGGACCTTCCACGGGCTATGCACCTCGGACACTTTTGAATTTGCTGGTCCGCCATCAGCTCACCCAAGACTAGCTGGAGAGTTTCCAGTGGCACCAACTAGGAGGAGCGGACCTCGCCACCAAGTCATACAACTCAATAGCTGACAGAATACCTTGGTAGTGACTGATGCATCTTCAGGTAGGAGCTACTTCTCGATAAATTCAGAATAACTCTACAATGGGCAAATATCTCCTGATTGGGGTGCAATTTAGGCTTGGCCTTGATTCTTCTTGTTTACCAGGACCAAGTCATTGTGGTCTCCGGCTGTGAGTAGCGTACTTCATTCACTTCTCATCTGTTGTAGCCAAGTTATTTTGCCTGTTGAAGTTCCTTTCAAAACTTGGAAATTTCTTTCGCGAAGTGAACCCAGCGTTGGGCTGTGCAGCTGACATATTGTGGGAACCTTCGGCCGTATCTTTCCCAATATATTACGACGCTTTGCAGCTGCAGTATATGAGTACTGGAGCTCATCTACAAAGTATTGAGTGGTGCTTGATGGTTCGACTTCTGTGGCGGCTTTCAACCCACCCGAATCAATGCTATGTGAACACTTGGTAGAGCGGTTCATTCTCAAGCCCACCGCAGCCTTCTTTTACTTCTTGGGTTACTTCGGTCTCAAAAAAAATGTACCTGATTGATAGTGCATCGGGTATATGCTTCTCTACTTTGGTCGTAAACAGGTGATATCGCTGATATGAGTTACATCCGAGGCAGTAAACATAACAACATCAAAACAGTACAAGTTCATCATGCACTTCAAGATGCACTTGCACAATACTGCTTACTCTGTTCAAGAACGCAGGACTCTTGTAATGAGTATGTAACGTACGTGGCGTAAAGTGCCTGTTGAACTAGTTATGTTTCAATGTTTTTATGTTTACTACATCAAGAGAAACGCATAACAGCGATATCACCTGTTGGCGACCAAAGTAGAACAAGCATGAACAAGCAGCAGAGAACTTCCAATCAGGTCTAGAATCCGACGATTCGGACAGGTGCGTGGCGCAATCTTCATGGTTCATACATTTTATATTCCTCCAAATGCATTTCCTATGATTGCGTCACGGTTGAAAGAGTTTTTGTTTCCGAAACAGTGATCACAATTATTGATCGATATTGATGTTATTTCATGCTTAACCAAGAGCTGCGGCAAATCGATATTTTTACTGCCTTAGAAGTACCTCATAGCAGCGATATCACCTGTTTACGACCAAAGTAGAGCAAGCATATACCCCTTGCACTATCAATCAGGTCCAAAATCCGAGGTCTCGGTCGAGTACATTATGCAATCCTCACCAAACACATACCAGAGAATTTTCTTATTTCTCAGCATTCATTCAAGTTGTGACTCGTTTTGATTGGTGCACTTTCGCCAAGTTTATGGCATTTCAAACAGAGGATACATTTTTTGAGTCACTCTGTATTGTTACTGAAATGCCGTGACTTCAACAGTGTCCAATACTTCGTTTGTCGAGAAACTCCGTGATGGGATTATCGGGGTTCTCTTGTCATCGCGGGAAGAGACAAGCATTCAACCTCTAGAGGGTATGTGGTGACTCTAGCTGAGCAAGTCCAGGACCTGATTCATGGATGGAAAACCCGTAACAAACCACGAAGTATCCTTCGAATGGCATGCCTACCATAATCCACCAGCGCTATTTGCGAAGTTTACTCGAGATGTGCCCGAGATCCGGCACGATTGCTGAAGCAGCGATGATGCCAAAATTTCGAACTAGTAGCAGTGTACAAACCCAAGTAGGTCCCGCATTCTCACCGAAGCGCATTGATGAATTAGGATTTCTGCAACATTCGGGATACTCGAACCAGGGCGATATTGTGTTAAACATCGTATGAACTCCGGATAGACCCTGAATAAACCCCGCTGCACCCATTGATAAATCGTGGTTTGCGCGAAATCATATGTATGTTTCCGGTTTACTACGAGTATATCGCCCATGACTTCACGCACATCCTTCAGCCGCTGAAGGTTAAGGTACAAACTGCCTGTGACATACGTACTTGCGGTCCACATCACAGAACTTACGCCTTGGACTGTCTGCGCGGACAGATACTTCGGATTGAAACGAGATCGCGCGTAAAAATCCGACTGTGCTGTTGGGGATTACTCCAGCGGCCGCGTCGCGTCTTGCGTTGGAGCGCGCCAGCCCCCATTCGTGAATTGTAAGCGATCTATCCAGTTTGCTAGTTATTTTTACAGTATTTTGGTTGATGTTCGTAACGTTTTTTACTCTTTGGGATTAGTTTTGGTAATTGTGTGTTGTCTGGCACGTGCGTGTGGCCTCGGGATTACGGGACATCTCGTTCACCAAATATTTCTCAGCGCGCGAGCGGCTAGAGCCAGATGGGGAGAGTACCTCTGCGTCTTTGTGGCGAGCGGCTATCGTTGCCGTATATCTCGTTCAGCGGATGCCATGGCACAGAGCGCACCGATGATGCTATCTATTTGTGCAGACAACTCTGCGGCGTAAATTATGGTGTGTGTTGTATATAAACACACATCCACGTTATGGTACCGTAATCCATAAATGGTTGAAGTGCTCGTGACGACGCTTCGTACCACACAAAAAGGGTATTGAGATGCAGATACTTTGCATTTGGTTCTATCGGTTTCTGCAGCACACGTTCTACATTTGAACCCACAAGGAATGTGGGGTGTCGGAAAATAGGGAGAATTGAGCGTGGGGTTCACTGTGGTGGGATTAAATGGGTAAAGAGGAATAAGCAGAATCATGAGTCTCTATTCAGTATTTCTATGAGTACTTCTAGGATAGTCAGGAAAGAACGACGCACCTGGTGGAGCAGTAGAAGGCTTCACTAGCTTTACTGGTCTAACATTTTACTTTTATCCTTCTACCATAGTTGGAAAGTAGGGAGAAAATGGGAAAAATGAATGCAATCGATTGGAATCGAAGTATTTTCGACTTCGTTAGTGCCATTCAGTAATGTCCTCCTTTTCAAGTGAATCAATACTTCTATTTGTTGACTCCATTAACCTAACAATAAGCACACCTGTTTTAAAAAGTTTGTTCACGCCATACGTTTGTATGGGTTAAATAGAATTATGATGCTCTTCTAACGATAAGTTCCATTTATGTTCCGATTACCCCATAGGTGCTGCAGGTAGTTCGTAGAAGTAACAACACACTGCTAAATTTTGCACGAACCAGCGCTCAGATCTCCTGAATAAGAGATCGTGACAAGCTCTCTCTAATAAGCCATTTGGTCAGGATATCCGAAACCTGTTCACAGTCAAATAAAGAACACTGTGAGCGAAGCAAATATCATCAGCAAGAACCACTTGAAAGCCGACAACAATGACTAGTGACGAGAGCACTTCTAGGTGTTAACCCATAACGTACCGAGGCCATTTCGCGGTGGCTGGCCACTCGGACCGCGCGTGTAGGTCACGCGTGCGCCACCATGTGGCGCACGCGGTCCCTAGGACAAATCTTGTTATCAATTGATGGTATTACCACTGTATCGCCAACCACAACTTCGGCGAAAGTGAACGGATCGAAACGAATGAAAGGCGGATGGAAGCTAAGAAAAACGAAAATTTTCTGGCATATGTTTGGTGAGGATTGCGCCATGTACTCAACCAGGGCCTCGGATTTTGAACCTGATTGATATTGCATGGGTTATATGCTTGCTCTACATAGGTCGTAAACAGGTGCGCTCTTATAAAATCAAATGTTGCCTAATCAGAGTCTCGCTATGCATCACAAACGGCTCTACACAATAACACTTCTGGAGGACCCTTCTCGAATTCGGCGCATTCAGCGCACGTGCGAACCGCTTATACCGGACCGCTCCCAGCCCCAAAAAAGAAGATGTTGAGAGATTTCAAATCATTTATCTGATGAAGTGGTAGGCGTTGATTAGTTTACAAGGGATGCACCAACCACTCATCAACTGCATAGAATCATAGAGAGATTGCAGAACCAGAACCTCCTAGGCAAAGTTTCAGTGAGATTGGTGGTCCTGGATGGATTTTCCATGTTGGTGGCCATGTGCTAGGCTTGTTCCAAATACGCTAGATAATCATCAGATTTGTGATCATTAACCAAAAGGACCCCATAGGTAAAGTTTCAGCGGAATTGCTGGCCCTTGATGGGGCTTCCAGGGTGGTGGCCAAGTGCTACACTTATAACGCAGCTTTCACCGGCCCAATGTGGGTATCGTGTACTCCGTGGCTGGTCGGTCACATTCCCAACTAAAAACAACTTATAAAAAATATTTTGTTGCTATGAAGGGCGTGCGCCACCATGTGGCGCACGTGGGCCGTATGGCCAGACAACGCGTGCGCCACCATGTGGCGCACGCGGTACGTTATGGGTTAACTAACAGAGATTGTATCATGGTGGCTCAGTGGATAGCATGCAGGGCTCTCAATCTGATGGTCGGTGGATCGATCCCTTGCTGTCCTTTTCTTTTGCCTTCCTACGCTAGATACCAAAATACACTCCTTTCGGGATTTTGTCGCAGTTGCGGGATAGAATCGCGTTTGTGAGGAGTATGGCCAACAAAGTACGCACAAACGACATTGTCTTCTACTACATATGTATGTTACCCATATCTACCGTAACCAAGACCCCAAATTCAGAAACAAATGTCAGATTCGCGATCAGCGTCCCGAATAACCCCCGTAGACGAAGATTTGGCTAAATCGATGATTTTGATCCAATCACCCTACTTTGTTAGAACGGACCCTAGCAAGCGCATGTCAGACACAATGGGAAAAGCCTATGCGAGATTTGTGAATTGTGGATTTGTCAACAGCCAAAGTCATCTATCTTGAATAAAAATCGAAGAAACTCATTCGAATTGGAGTCTCTGTGTTCCTTAGAGTACAAAAAGTGGAGCAATAGGAATAAACATATTCTCGGTAAGTGGACCTTCCTCAACACTAGTAAGGCTGATTAGGTCAAAATCACCGATTTAGCTCAAACTTTGTCTGCAGAGGTTATTCGGGGCGCTGATCACGGATCTGACATTTGTTTTTGAATTTGGGTCGATTCTGGTAGTATCTCTGGCGGTTGCGATCTAGAATCCCATTTGCCACTGGTCAGTTTTCAAGGTTTTTTGCCTTTTTTGGGCCATCCATTTGCAATTAGCAAAAACAAAACATACCATTGTAATCGTCATTCGATGGTCTACAAAACAGTATGGGTCCCGTTGTGAATCTTCGGAGCACGCTGAGCAACCTCCCTAGTGAGTATCCTAGAAGTACTCAGAAATACTGAAGTTGTCAGGGCGGCAAGACATTGATCTTGAATGCAGGGGCAACTAAAGTGATTGACATGGGCGGAAAAAGCAAGAGAACTTCCATGTTGCCGAGGTGTCGCGTAGAAAACTGGTCTGTAATCTTCAAAGGTGTCCTCCAGGGTCGTTTTGGCCGTGAAAATAGTCGTATGGTCATTATTATTAACTCTTATTTGCCACCAAATCTGTTCTCCAAAACTGAATTCTTTGGCCGGTGTTATGGTAGAAGGATAAAAGTAAAATGATAGACCAGTAAAGCTGAAGAAGCCTCTTACTGCTCCACCCGGTGCGCTGTTCTTTCCTGACTAGCCTAGAAGTACTCATAGAAATACTGAATAGAGACTCATGATTCTGCTTATTCCTCTTTACCTACTTAATCCCACCAATGTGAACCCTACGCTCAATTCTCTCCCCATTTTCCGACACCCACATTCCCTGTGGGTTCAAATCTAGAACATGCGTCACGAGCGCTTCAATCATTTATGGATTACGGTACCATGACGTGGATGTGTGTGGATACACAACACACACTATAATATACGCCGCAGAGTTGTCTGCACAAATAGATAGCATCCGCACCGATGGCTGCCTTCATCACTGACTACCGTAATGTGATGGGGAGGGGGAAAGAGTTTCGGTGTAGTTTTGTCCGGTGTTACTTGGAGTATTATTTGACCATGTGTGTTTGCATATTTATAGGGGTGTTGGAGTATTATTTTACCATGTGTTCTCCGTCTTTATATGGGTGTTTTTTCATATTAAAACAACAACACAACAATTAATAAAATAACAATGTGCCTGGAGCACTATTCTACTGTGTGTTTTCCATATTTATAAGGGTGTTTTTTGAACAAGTAGATGTTTTGTCCTAATTTATTCAAAAATTATTTAATTAGTGTAGAGACATGATTACAGGGTGGCAACAATTTACGTGAGCCATAGAAAGTGTTCATTATTCATCTTTCTTGAGACGAGTGCTCGAGTAAATTTATACGCTTCACGTTTTCGCTTCAAGATTCTTCAGGGATACTGCAGCTTCTATAAGGATCTCTTCTTCGAAGACTTCCGAATTGCTTTTCTCCTTTCCATCGATAGAAATAAAAGTGTTGCCTGAAGCACTGAAATCGCCTGAAACCATCAAGGTTATTGGATATCAGAATCTCACTGTGGTTTTTCGATTGCAGTAATTCAATGGAGTTGCGTGAAAAAGATTGAGAGTGGTCTTTAAGTGTTAAGCGCGCACCTAATTTTTTGCCACCCTGTATATGTATGTAAAACTTGAATGTATGAGTAGAGAGGCGTAAGTAGAGGTATGTTAGAATTTAAGTGCAAATGTATGGGTTGAGGTATGAAAACTTCAAAAGAATGAGTAGAAAGGTGTGGTTTGAGATGTGAAAAGCTTAGATGAAAGACTACAAAAGAATGAAGGTTCAAGCAGATCCCTCCAGAGTTGAATCCATAACAGTTCAAAGCCATCACTGAATACCTTGAACTGTTTCGCTCCGGACGTGTCAACCCCTTTCAAGCCCTTAAAGTCTTTCTTGAAATCCTCAGCGATGTTTTCTTGGCTATTTCTTGTTTCTCCTATGTACTTGGAGCACTGTAGCAGTCTCGTTCACCGACAGACACCAGCGGCGGGTGAGTAGCCCGACGACGAACGTGGAATGAGAACCGAGGATAGACAAAGAGGGTAGCAGGCGGCGAAGGCGGCACCGAGAGTAGTGGTAGGGGGAAGAGGGTGCGAGACGGCGCGCAAAAAACCGCGCGGTCGCGCTGGCTTGGTGTGTCGTGAACGAGATGTCCGTCAACGATCCACATGAGAGGGCCAAGAACAGCCATCAAAGTGCCGAGATGGCCGAGTGGATGTTCGTGGCGAAGATGTTTGTTGAATATGGGTTGCAGGTTCGAGTCCTCCCTGCTGGGTGCTTTCTGTAGTGCTCAGTTTAAGCTTAAGCTGTCGCTCTGCTTTCTGTAGTGATCCTTTAGGCCCTCCATTTGCAAGGAACTAGTGGTTCACCCACCCCGGAGTTCGTTCCTTAGCTTGCGCTTAGGTAGACCACGCTTAGGTTTGTACTTAGGCTGACTTAATCGAAGGGTGAAGTGGCTTGATTGTTAGATGTCCGGCTCAGGGTGTTCAGCCAGATTTGAGATTTTGACCCCACCGCCCAAATCGTTAATAGGGTCCTCGGCCGAGTCCAGAAAACGAACATCAGATCCGTATCAGCGTTCCAATTAACCCCCGTAAACGAAATTTCAGCGAAATTTAAATTTTCGACCTAAATCCGAGTCGGAACTTCTAACAAGCGCCGTTTTCTCGAAAAAAAAAAACTAGCCGGCCACTGTTGTCCTCGCAACCCAAGAACTGTGTGAAAGTTCGTCTCCTTCTCTGGATAAGTCGACATTGACGCTGTTTTCGTGAATCCTTCCACACTACTGCGAACGATCGCAGTTATAAACCAGGCTACCTGGCCGCTGAGCTCTCGACCACGATCAGGGCGGCGCGAGCGTGACGCGACGCGGCCGAGGAAACTCGTCGCTACCGTTTGTATGGATAGGCGCGAGTCAATGTTACGTTCTTCCCCATCGGTCTTAATAAATTCCTCAACTGTGCGCACATCAGGATTATACAAAGCTAGTTACTCATGGATTTATCCATGGATTTCTTTCCTCTGAGAACTGATACTGTTTAGAAGAGTTTAAAGAGGACTCGATGGTCTCATCTATAGTACACTTCGATTTTACTCGTAATCTGCGATCATTGCATTGAAGATAAATATTGAAGCTGTAGAATCCGGGACAAGAGCTGATCTGCGCATTCACGGTAATCGGAAATCTAATATTCCTTCTTCAGCAAGAGAAGTGCAGCAGTCACCGCTCTCTACCAGATATTTTTCCCGTGGAGGCTCACCTAATGGTCGACCTGTTTTCGACTGGTCAAGCAGACTCTGCAGCTGAAGATGTAGGAGATCGAGCGCAACCCGACGGACTTTCTGAGGTACGCTTTACGTTGGCTTACTTATAATTTTTTTATTTTTTCATCGGATTTTCTTTTTGCCATCATAAATTTTTTGAGCTTTTGTTGAAAGTTGCGTCTTCGTAAATTTTCAGTCCTGTCTTTATCAACTTTTTTCATGCTTCGACTACATTGTCTAAGATCTGAGTACACCCGTTAATTGCCATACAAAACTTCGAAAACCAATGTTTGATCCGTGGAGAAAGGTTCACTACTTTTTGATGAAGCTAGAGAAATCTGTAATTCGTTCCTGTCACCGATGGCGGTACGGTGGTTTTTGGTCAGATATCGGAAATAAATGACAGGTTCTACGTCAGCAAGTGGTCGAGACTATTCAACTAAGGGCACGTCGGGAACTAGAGTGAGCTTTTACCTTCTATGGGGTCACTCATGCAAACATTTGGGGCGCGTAGTGCAGCGGTATGAGGCGGTACTGAAACTCACTTCGGACGATCGAGTCCGGATCGAGCTGACCAAGCGTTCCATCTCCCGAGGGGGGGGGGGCAGGCTCAAGCTTGAGTTTCGAGAATCGAAACCGGGGGGTCGTATTTGCATGGCAAGAGGGGAGGGGGTCGTATAAAAAAGGTCGTTTTTTATGGTTGAGTGCGGGAAAAGCGCTATTTTCAGCGAATACAGCGTTATGAATGGAAAAAAATGTATGAAATTTGAAAATTCATTAATTGCTCTCCCTCCTCCAAGGAAATACAAAAATGTAATGAAATAAGCCAAAAGGACGATATGTGAACTACAAGAAGAAGAAAAGGCGGCATCTGATCTTGGAAATGTATGCAGTGAAAGAATTTATTATTGCCTGGTACGATTTTGCAATAGCAACAGCAACACGTTAGGGTAACTGCGACATATAGTTTTCACTACCGGAAGAATGTATCTAATCGGAGCGAAACTTCACACAAGGGATATTCCTATCCAGCCCAAACTTTAGTGTATAATTCAGAGTCCAATGAAACTTCCTGGTGAACAGGGTAATTTCGATTTAGTTTCGATTTCTGGCAGAAATCGAAACAAAATCGAAACTGCTCTGTTCACCGGGAAGGAAGTGATTTCTGGAAGCGATTCTACAACGGAAGAAAGCTGGAATCTTCTACTGTTCAACGCTGTGTTTAGATTTCCAAAATCCCTTGATCTTTTAAAATTATAAGCACTTAACTAACACTACTGCCTTCCCTGCAGTAGCGCGTCGCGTCGCGAAGGATTTCGCCGCGCCGCCTTTGCCAGAATTCGAAACTACCTTGTTTACCAGAAAAGAAGTTTCATTGGACTCTGAATTTTACATCGAAGTTTGGGCTAGATAGGAATATTTCTTGTGTGAAGTTTCGCTCTGATTAGATGCGCTCTTTCGATAGTGAAAACTATATGTCGCAGTTACCCTAATGTGGAAATCATAAAGCTACTATTGTTCTTTTCACGACTGTTGCTATTGCTAATCCAGGCAACAACAATTCTTTTACTGCATACATATTCAAGATCACACGCCGCCTTTTCTTCTTCTTGTAGTTCACATACCGTCCTTTCTTGTCCTTGTTCAAAACTCCACTGATCTTTCCTCATCGACATTGGCGTACCTGAATTCGCATAATCAACAGGTTTATTTCATTACATTTTTGTATTTCCTTGGATGAGGGAGAGCAATTAAGGAATTTTCAAATTTCATACAATTTTTTTTCCAGTCATAACGCTGTATTCGCAGTCTTTGAGATAAAGGAGGGGTCGTACCAAAACCTCTTCTGGTTAGGGGGGTCGTAAATTTTCGGCAGAAATCGAAACTCACGCTAGAGCCTGAGGGGGGGGGGTCTACCAGACTTGTCTTAGTAGGTAAATACATTGAGTTGGTACAGCGGCTGGACATTGCAAGTCATTGTACAGGCCAAATACCTATTCGCAAGCCGCTATTACATGGATGCAGCACTTTTGCGCCGAGGTAGGTAGCTGATCAGCACCGACATCTTCACCTTTGACTTTGTCTTTACTTTCAAGGGGTTGTTTTGTTTACGATCATGAGTCGGGTGCGTTGGAATCTAGTGTTTTTAATCCCCTACCTGAAGAGTACTCATATTATTAAGCAAAATGGCACGGACGGAATCCGCTCTTTGGTGGGAACATTGTCGAAATTGTACCACAGGCATGTCGATCACGAATCTGATGTTCGTTTCTCGAATTTCGGTCGCCTGTCAGGTGACTGGAGATGAACAAAAGGTGCTCCCACGGTAAGCGGTGGAACGCGGTTCTGCGCAACGATTTGACGTTCTCGAGACAGTCGTACTGCTGAAAACTTCGAATCGTTCCTTTTTGTTGAGCTGAATTCTCGTGAGAAGTACCAACAAGCGAGTCCTGAAAAGCTTGTGAACTAACCACAACAGAGAGCTTTACGAGAATGTGCGAAAAATCTCTATCTTCGTTGTTTAATGAATCAAGAAAACGTAGCCATAAGGGAAATTGTCTTCTACAAGATAAGATCTTTGAATTCGAAACTTCTCATCGCTGTTTTTCGATATTTCGTTCAATGAATTTCATCAGTAGAGTTACCGAGAAGATCACTTTTCTTGTGTACGGATTCGACTAGGCAATGAGTCTCGAATTTGAATGACAACAATATTTCGCTCAATTTCATCCTAGGATTAGCTTAACTCGCAAAAAGGTTTTTCTACAAACTATCAGGTAAATTCGTGTAATGTAAGACATGTAATTTTCCCTCTCGCACTCATCACGTTCGCCTTTCGTTGTCCACACGATGTGGCTCCTATGGGGCATTGAAATGTCAACTAGATCTCCACCAAGGCGTAGTAAGTAGGTCCATTTTGCTTTTGCGCCTAACGCTGTGGCATAACCTTTTCCGCTGTTCGGCATTTACCCTCTCCCCCGTCAACCAACTTTTTCTCGCAAAACCCTGTGTTGTGTTAACTTGACGTGGGCTTCGTTTGACATTCCCATTTATCTGGAAACAGATGAAATTTCGCTCTAGGAAACTCGCCTCCCCCCTTGAGAGCATATGAAGTTTTCACTTCAGAATTTTAAAGTAGTTATACCGGTCATACATTTTCTGTTGTATCCCTCCTCTGATGTATCATTGTGTTTCATTTGTCACGGCTGAAATTTCAACCATTTTAGACCGCTCTCGCATTGAGAAATCAGCTGGCAGCTCTTCCATCTCGCAACGCGACCGAGTTCTTAGCAAGTGTCCGTAAGGTAATCTTTCTGCCTTCGTTACTACTTTTAGAATATTTTTAATTTCTCCCTCCTGAGAAGGGAAATTTTTCTCCATTTCGTTAAATAGACCACATTGATTAGATCGCTCGTCAAGTCGACGTCGAAGCGAACGCGGTTTCTGAAGAACTGGCTATTATCGAAGAGTCGTATCCTAGGATTCTCGCCACATTGCAGAAGTTAGTTGATAACTTATCATCTCGTGTCATTCATGGACAGGACATTCTCAGTTTATGTCATGTAAACTACATCTTAGATTCAAGCGAGACTTGCTGCTATTACGAGAGGAGGTGTGTATGCTCCGAAATCGATATGAAAGTTCCGTCGCAGCCTTCATGGAACTAATGAGAACAGTTCGTTCCCTTGTGTGATCTCTGATAGAGGTAGTTGTTGTCTCGACTGTACTCGTACAATTTTTCGCTTCAGCATTGTCCTCAATTGATTCCGGAACTCCAAGCTCTTTCAAGAAAACAAGTGCAGTTACGAAGGTTAGTCATCAATTTTCAGCCGGAGAAATTTGGCTGATCATGTTTTGGTCCTAGGCTTAAGTGGGTGGCTCGTGGAAGGGAGATTCTCACGTTCTGCCGTTCTCAAATGAAGGAGAACAACATCGATTGGCTGCGACTTTCCAAACAGTTCGAAAATGCGTGCAACCATGCACTGGAGAATTTGGAGGTTGCGTTTTGACAGTTCTTAATTGATATTACATCTCATTGCTTTTATTAGGAATTGATCTTCTGTGTCATTTTTTTTTTACATTTAAGGGGTTTTTCTGGTGGATATCATGCCACTGCAAAGGAAACCCATATGAAGTTGAAGTTCTTCACAGTTTCGATGATATTCTCCTTTTGGGACAGGGTCTAGATTCCTCTATTAAATTTATTTATTTATTGACGTGATCGGGTCACGTAATAAACTATTTAAACCAAGTAAGCCAGAGAGAGAACAGTAACTACAACACAGTGGCATCCAAATTAACGATGAATTAACTCTATTAAATAACGGCCATAAACCTTCATACATAGCATATCGCAACTGATCGTGGTGTTGTATTTAAACTCTGCAATGTTAAGGCCCCTTCAGACTCTACTGCGTTGCTGCCGCAGTAATGATGAAGGATAGGGACCGCCGGCGCGCGCGGCAGCTGCGCAATAGCGGCAGCGCTGCATCCGCTTTCAGAGTTTTACTGCGGCAGCGCTGCTGCATTGCTGCCGCAGCAAGGTATGTCCCGGGACATTCCTTGCTGCGGCAGCAGGTTTGCCACCGAAAAGGGACGTGGGGTGTATGGCGATGTCTGCCAAATTTTTGGCGTACACCACACCTCACTACACAGAGAATCCATTTCGTGTTTCATCATCGTTTATTTTTTGTATTTTTTGTGCATTTTATGTTGTTTCGTATAAGTGCCGCGGCAACGCTGCCGCAGTAAAATTCTGAAAGCGGTTGCGCGCACCCGTTGCGAAAATGCGCTCATCCCCCCTTTTGCTGCTAATTTTACTTTACTGCGGCGGTAAAACTCTGAATGGGCCCTTAGCGCCTTGTTTTCGTGAGGATAGCCTCTCTCCACTTCGTACTGGCTCCAGTCGGTTTGAATGAAATTCTTCTGCAGTTATCCCGATTGATGATGAGGAAAACGTATAGGACATTGTTCTCGAGTGATCCATTCTTCACAAGCAGGAGATATCAATCTTTGGTAATCTGACAGTTGTAGAGCGCTATTCTACTTGGTATGAACGGCTTCTTGTAGATATCCACTGCTCAGGTAGTGTTTGATCCGACTATCGTCCAGTAGATCAGAATGGGTGCACGTTGTGCAATGCAGGGAGGCACTAGTGCACCTGCACGGTCAAGCGATCGATTCTCGTCCGACATAACCATTTCTCCCGTCTCTCCGTCATTTATTAAGTTGAAGCCAGTCTACGCTGGGAAGGTAAAGACACTGAACGGAACTTCGGTTGACCCCGAAAATTCGTCGTATAGGCCATAAATCTAGATAAAATACCCAATGCGCTATGGAACTGGTCAACCCTAATTAAACAGCGAAGTTGCAAGAAGCCCTACATTAATCATATCCTGTGATATCAACGTTTACATTTATTTTCACTTCTTACAGCTCACGGACAACTCACACGAGGCCTTTGTTGATGGGCTGAGAACGCTGGTGCCAGAACTTAATGATTTCGCTCAGAATCGCCTCAAAGAAGTACTTGACTCCATTAGATATCCCTTCGAAGATTCCACAGGTTCTGTGCGATTTTTTTATTCATTTCTAACGGTTTTCTTAGTTGAATATCCTCTGCTTTTAGATATTCGTGCTTTGTCGAGTCAAATCGCTACAATAACCAGCGTTCTTCATCTTATCTATCAGATAGCAGAGCATAATAAGACTGGGACGGGGTGTGTCTTCTCACCTTTGATTTTATCATTGAAATTCATATTACTTTCGTAACTATCCTTACGTACAAATTCATATTTTAGCTATGATAATGTGTGCACGGTGATGCTTGAACCTATTGGTACTCGATTTGCCTTCCATTTCTATGGAGAGCGGAAGACTAATGATATTTGGAAGCCGCAGTGGTAAGAACATCTAGCTTTTGTTCTCTCTGTTTATCGTAATAATTTTTATAAAATCATGCAGCAGTTCATTTCCGTTGCTTCCAGGTACCTCAGTCAGACGTTAAATTGGATCCAGGTCAACCTTCCTTTTTTCGTCACCGTTTTGGAAAACATTAGCGAACAATCGGTAGTATGCTCACGTCACAATTTCGAACAAACGGCAATGCAGATTGTGCAAAGAAAGCGTTTTTCAGGAACGGCGGAAATCTCCATCATCAGTCTTCTTCAAATACCTTTCGGATTTACCCATTGCTAAGACGAAAGCGCTTCTAAAGCAAGAAACAGTGAGTAGCCAAAATAGTTACGTTATACGAACCACCAACACAGTTACGCACCAAGATAAAATACCGGTTTTTGACTTTTTGGTTTCAGGTTTTAAATGACGTCCTGCTATTTTCTCACATCCTCGACGAATGCATATCCTACGAGTCGCAACTTCGAGGTTAGGCGGTGCACATATGGTACTTTCCCCTACTTTCCTATGAAACGGAACAGTGTTCAGTTGAACGGCAGCTATTTTTTATGCTAAAGTGAAATCTTCTCACAAAATTTCCTCTCCAAGGCACTTTGTTGGTCTTTAGATCAGCCCTGTCATATATCATTCGACGTGATTAGAACAAAAGAATACGAATTTGCCAGTTAAAATGAGGCGAAATTCATTCTTCGTCAGGTCTCGACGGGTTCGACGATTTTAGCATCGGGGCCAGATTTTTCTCTCTGTTGATGCATTCTTTTCGTGAGGAAAGCATTCTATTGCTCATACTGTCCGGATAGGAGAACACTATAGCCCATTGCCCACAATCATGATTGACGAACCCGATGTTCATCCTCAAACACGATTTTCCCCCTTCATCAATGGTATATTCAGGGGTTTGATTACAAATATAGTCCTTTCTGGCACAGCAAGGGTATCGAATACCTGAAAGTATCGGTAGTTGCGTAACAGTCCGTTGCACAACAAATCAGTCCACCTCCGAAGTAACTGATACCCCAATCTTCATCAATAAACTATCGCAACAAGACTGCGCTATAAATCGAGTTCATTCACCTCGCCATCTACGATACGTCTTTATTCGTTAATGGTTTCGGACCTAGGAAAGTAAGAGTTTGTGGCTCGGTCACTCCTTACTTTCAACTAGGCAGCACTATTTGAGTACCCCAACTACATAGGAAGCAAAACAAACGGAGTCTTTATTAAGCAACATTCAGTTACATAGTAAGATGCCAACTGTTCCAAACAATTTCTGGTTTTGTGATTTGATGTTATTGTAGTAGCGAAATGTGAAATGATGTTTTATAGAATTGGATCCCGATGCATATTCGTCTTGTATTCTCTCGCTGTTCTGTGAGCAAGACGTACTGACGAGGTGGATAGAGGTAATTAAATTCTTGTAAACATTCGTATACCACTAAGGTTGTCCTCTAACCTCATGAAGAGATATTCCGAACTTTCAGTCCGTCAAGGAAAAAATGTATTGAACAACTAAATAACTCAGCTTGAAGAATGAAACCGTCCTCAAATCGTTTCTGATGAACGTTCTATCATTACAGATCGAGAACGAGTGTTGTTTGGATCGGATGGACGAAATGCTGTCGGCGCCAGATCGATGGAAAAATCGATTCAATTTAATGGATGATGCTGATCAGGTACATTTATCTGCTTTGTTTGTGCTGACTTTTCTATTCTTTGTCGTGCGCTTCGCTCAGTATGTCTTTTAAGTTTTTCTTTACCTAAGTAATGTTATTAATTTTAGTAAGTAGAATGTTTCTTCACCTTCTCTGCATTCTGGAAAAAAGTGCCAAATTTCGCTTGAAGAACGATATCGCTTATCTGAAAATTCTCCTTCTTGACCGAGAAGTAATATGCAACTAATTTACTGAAATTTTCTTCAAGATGGGTTAAAGGTGTAGATAACCCTCGACTTGCATTACTTCCTTTGAATGTCAAATTTGCACCAAATGGACAAAAAATGATTGACAAAAAGGAAGTGGTGACGTCTTCTACATCTAAACTTAATTTGTAGAAATTGTAGCTTTGCGAAATATTTTGCAGTAGAAGCGCTGCCGTGGTTTTGTTTACGGGACTAATTTTTGGTGTTCGTAACAAGTATATAACATCAGGAAGTTGATGGAAATACACACAGCATAGTTGTTGTGTTTGGGTTGATCATATTCCAGTCCTTTAGTGAACTTCTGAGATCTAACGGTTCACATTTAAAATATTGATGGCTCGAGAATCTAAATTTGAATTTGCAGTTTCTGGTTTGTAACTGTGTCGATGCGTTCGTTTCCATGTTGCAGTCACAACAAAGTCGATCTCGCCTCCTACCAGACATTGTTGCGCAGGTGTGGATGGCTCAAATCTCTTGAATGATTCCATATATTTCTCTCAAAATCAATTTCAGCGAAGATTTCTCGATCTGCAACTTCTGCTTACGGACGATTTTCGTAAGCGCCTTGCGCAAATTGCAAATCAAGCAGAATCTCCGTGGAGTGAGCCGTTTCCGAACGTTATGAACGCGATTTGGTCAGTGGTTTGTTGGTCGCGGAACTTTTCTTGGCAACTGAGAATCAGTTGGATAGGCTTTACCTTTTTAGGTACCTTAGGCATGCAGTTGAGGAGTGGAGTGACTTCTGCTTGCTAAGCGGAGTGGCATCGACCGGTGGTCGTGCTGTTTTCGATGAATCTTCGGCGATGTTTAAGTAAGGAATGTTTCGAAAAATATTATATCGCACCTTTGGCGATTCCACTAGAATTCTTCAGGCACGTCTGGAATCAAATGGCTGAGGATGTGGTGGTATCATTGCGGTTACAAACCATAGACGTGATGAAGCCCTATCAACAACACTACTGGTAATGAAGCCGACTGTGCAGCTCTGTCAGTTCGACCTTATTTTATTTTAGGTGTGTAATGGAGCCTCGGCTTGGAACCTCCTCTAGAGATCTGACTGCTTTGTTCTGTCCAGTTTTAACGAAGATTCGTACAACTTTCGCCACTACTGGAGCCCAGATTTCGAAGGTTATTGTCACCTGCTTCTTTCTTGTTTTCCTTCACCTTCTAAATGAATTATGCGGTGGCCGTATCGTTTTTTTTTTCGTTCGACTGAGGTCCATAAATACAGAATTTTAGGCATCTCTCGAAGAGCTATTCAAGAGAATGTCTTCTGCTCTGTCTACCGTCATCACTGAAGAGATCGTAGACGTCACACCTTTTAGGTGAGTGCTGAAATCTCTATTTTATTGTTTTTCTAAGACCGCAAAATACGTGATTTGATGCATTTTCTAGCGCCGAAGGTGCTGCTCAAATGTTGTTCGACATGGAAAACGGACTCATCCCAGTACTAAGTCATATTTTCAGTCGACATGGAGTGACGCCCAATATGTACTATGACGAGGTATTTTGTTATGCTCGTAATTTGATTTTGAATTGTGAAAATTCTCTAGGGAAATGGTTATTTTATTGTCCTCTCACGATGATGCGAATATCCGTGGCTAACATCTGTCCATCTAGTTTTGAGAATGAATATAATTTTCCGTTCTTTAATGCTGTTAATTTTATTTGTTTGTCATTTTTATTCATGTGATTGTCAGGCGTTCACAACTTTACTGGGATCTTTGAAGCTGTTATCGTTGCCTTGGGCAGTAATCACTCTATTAAAAGAGGAAATTGAACAGGTTTGTTTACAGTTTCTTATATGTTAAAGTTCTCAAGTAACATTGGTGCATCTTTGCGTTTTTCACTGCTGATAATTCTGATATTAAGGCTCCCGATGAGATAGCAGAAGAGAAACTGTTCGAAATGAAAGTGTATGGAGTGAACAAAGAGATAGCGAAACGGTTGATTCGTCTTCGCAGTGATATTAAAAAATAGACGAGTTTCAATGAGGGGTTATTTGTGGTGTGTTTGGTGCCAAATGTATCAAAGCAGGTGAATTTTGTGACGTTTTTCACTTCCTTGTTATTGTCCTTTGCAAGTGGAGGTTTTTGTGCAGATTTTTGTGTAGTAGCTTCCCGTTTTTTTGTTGTTTTGTTCAGATTCTATGCGCGATAAACTTTTATTACCGTTTGGGTTAGTGTGATAGAATGGTTCTTCTCCGTTGTCCCCATTCTTTTTTCTCAGGTTCATTGGTACCTTTTTCCTTTCAACTATCACTTCGGGCTATCTTAAAGCTGTTCAAGGTCTCTAAGGTTTGGGTGTCTATGGAGGAAACGCGGGTCGATCAACTTATCATAGGCTACGCGGAATCTGTTGGAGATCGCTTCGCCGCTACTGGATCGGTTGGTTTCATGGCTGGTAAAAAATTTCTCTGACACTTGTGATAAGTGGTTTTGTTTTGCTTGTTTGCTTTCACATCAAATACATCTAGAATATGTTTTCTGTTTCTTGTTCTTCTCGAAAGCCTTTTTCTCGCTATTACGCCATTACTCCCTTATTCTTGAGGATGTAGCGATTCTCTAGGTGTCGTTAGTGAGAACGCCAGAAGTGAACATCTTGGTGGATTGTGGAGATCCTTGGAATGGCGATGAACTCCTCGAGAAGCTGTCGTCTTGTGGACTGCAAAAGGACGAAGTAAGTCGTAATATACCTTGGGGTTTGTTAATGAAATTTCGGTTCGACTTTGCCCTATAGGTTCGCCCCAAAGATATTCGTTAACAAAATTTCATTTTCATTTCAAGTTTGATCGTTTCTACAGTTGGTTTCACTCGCACAAAAGTGTCCCATGGAATTACTCATCTACATGATCCGTGTTTCTTCTCTCCTATGTAACTATTTCATGACTTTTTTCACTTTATTTTTATGTTTTCACACAGAGTTATTTGTATTAGTGGGATGCTATCCAAATTTAGGTTAGTTTGGTGATTTAGAACCATCCCTCCTCGTTGATGAATCCCGGTTTTGGTGAAGTTCTTGATCATGTGATCATGTATGATGAAAGAGTGAGCGATTTCAGAGATGCATAAGTATCTCTTACTGTGTTCACTCATGAATTCCACGAAGGTTACCAAATTTTCGTGTCGCTCGCGGTCCACTGATAACCTGGTATAATATGATTTGCCTGTTAATAAGAGTAATTACGCCCTTGCTCCACTTTTCAGATCGGCATCGTCGTCGTTACTCACGGTCACGTCGATCATTGCGGAAACTTGTCGCTGTTCAAAGACGCTACGCATTATTTGGGTCGTGATATAGCCGTCAGAGGAGAATACAGTACGCTTTCCGAGGTTTATCTTTCACAACGTAGCAAGCTAGAGGTGTCCTGCTAAATTGTATCTAATATGACCTCATGGGGCCGTATGCTCATCTCTCCCGAGCACTCGAGAATGGGCGGAGCTCGGGACAAATAAGAGCACCGCGGTACGGGCCGATTCCGCTCTTACTCGCCCGTTCCTCCCCAGCCCCGCCCACTCCCGAGCACTCGGGAGAGACGAGCATACGGGCCCTGCACCCCATTTTTGACTTCTAGGGGAAGCATGTTTTATATATACTAGTTTGGTGAAGTTGATAAGGGAGGTTTTGTTCTCTTAAAACGCAATATGCAGCGTGCGAACTCTTAAAACTCTTGTGACTTAAACAGGGTGCTCACTTATCTCTCAAAAGTTGTTTTCCTTTGAGAGGGCGCAAGATTAAGAAGCTTTGTACGACTATCGAGCTTGTCAATCATTTGGATGGAATACATGTTTCATGTGCCCGCGTGGTGCAGTGGTAAGAGGCGCTACCGATATCCGCGCGGTCGAGCAATGGTTCACGGCCCGGGTTAACCAAGTCTTCCATCCATCCAGGGCAGGGTGAATTCGAATCCGTACTGGATATGTCCGGGAAGGCTAAGACACTGCTTGATATAGTGGCTGGCCTCCTCGTAGCGTAGGTCAAATACGCATTCATCGTGTCTCTAGGAATGAATTGAACACGAATGCGGCGGCGCGTTTCAGATAACTAATCAACCCCAGTACTTTTACATTTACCTTACATGTGGTAATTTTCATTCGTAGGATATCTGGTGGATTTCTATGAGCTTGTGAAAGATTTCGAAGTGTTTTTAGGCTTCCGATAGACCTATTAGGGTGTTCCATAAATAACTGGTCTATCATACCATCAACACCCGAATAGTTTTAAATCTCGGGTACTTCTCAAGAAGCTTACGCTCCATTTCTAGCACATCTTCAGTGAACAAGTCTGCTGTAATTGTCTGCTCATCCGGTAGAAGCGAACAGTGCATGACTCCACGACTATGAACCAGAATGAGAGCAGGATCTTCTTCACATGAAGGGCCGACTTTGGGATTCGTTCAGGCTCCACGTGCTGCGGAAGCCACTGGATCACCCATGTGGTATATCTTGGTGCACCACTTCTCTTCCTGTGCCACGATTGAGGTCAACCACGAAGTTGTTCTGGAACGGTTGAGATGGTTTTGGCAGATGACCACTCGTTGCCGCTTCTGAGACGGAGTCATTGCATGGGGAATCATCCTTGCAAGACTGCTCTTCTTCCACTCCGTTTCAGGTAGCGATAGACAGCGGTACATGGAGTGTTGGTAACCTTCGATATCATTCTTACGCTCCGGGCAGCTGCCTTCTAACTGCGGCTAGAACAGCACTTTTGTTCGGCCCAATAGGACTTCCAATACGCTTGTTATCCGTGATGCCAAATATTCCTTTCTGAAAGCGCTTGAACCAACTTTGGCACGTTGACCTGCAACAGGCATCTTTGCCTAACAAAGGCATGATAGCTTGATAAGCAGTGCAAGCAAACAGACCAGAACGGAAGTAATGAAGAAGCACGTCGAGATAGGTCGATCTCTGCTTCATTTTCAGGAAATCACCGAAACGCAGACAGTAGAGCAAAACAGTCGATCATTATGCCGTTAGGAACTATCATCGAACAACCTCATCATGCCAAGATTCCATCTTGTTTGGATCTTGTATGAACAAGTTGTGGCATGTACAACGTACATGGTCCAAATAGACCAGAAACTTATGGAACACCCTAATAGAAGGACGGTAAGACAGCAGGTTAGAATAATGTAATCGAAACCGGTAGCTCCTTCATCTTTTCAGAAAAACTTCGTTTCCTCTGAAGAGTGCGCAGAAGTAGGGACCTAGTATGCTTCAAGGTTTATCATTGCAGCGTGAAGCGCCCCTACTTTTGGGCACTTTTGAACAGAACTGGGGCTTTGTACAAGATAAACGAGCGTCCTGCTTACAAATTAAACGTGGGAGAAGAAAGGTCATGCGTAACATCGAAATCAATATCCAGATAAAGTGCTTCTCACGAAGGTTTCTTCAGGATGATCCGGTTCTATTGGCTCCCAACATTGAACTGCGGCGGTGTAGTGGTCATACCGACCATGACCTTATTGTGGTCGTAAATAATGCTGAACGAGGTTGCGTTGTTATTGCAGGTACTACATTTCTCTCAAAGTATACCTTTCTCACCTTTGTTTATGCTGCAATTGAATTAATTCATTTTAGGCGATATTTTTGAGTCCCAAAATGACGAAGATCTTTGGAGAGATGTTTCTCGTTATCCCGCACAACAATTGAAAAGCCGTTCAGTGATTAAGGGAATCGCAGACTGGATTGTACCTGGACACGGACCTATGTTCAAAAATGAGAAGATGGAGACTGTTGATAAACTGTGATTGCTTATTTTGTGATGAATTATGATTGTTGTGCAAACGTATGAATGTTCTATTACTGCTGATTAGTTGTTGTTCCGGGATAAATTGGAATGGATGTTGGTGTATTTGTTGTTCAAAAACTTCGGTAGTGAAATCCATTCGTATTTGAAATGTGAAGTGGTTCCTCTTGAATTATCAGAAACGCAGACAGTTGGGAGAATTATCAGTGGTGTGGAGAAAAGTAGAGTGATAATGTGTTCCGGGCACTTCCCAATCTTCAAGTCAGTATCCTTACTTGCTTACTTAGACATGCTTGGTAGCAATTTACCCAATCCTGAGCTGGTTTTCTACGTCCGATTTTCTATGAACCTTAGCATGATTTGAAATTCTGTAACTGAGTAGGAAGCTTTATTAGACTGATATTGCTCAGAGTTCGCTTTCTTCAGGTTCTAAACATTGGTTTCCCCACGAACGGGATTAGAGGGTAACAGACCAAGTTGTACTCTAAATGAAATCTCGAAGGGATGGGAGACCTTGGCTAGCATGATAGAGGATCACCCGATTATGAGAGTGAAGGTATCACTCACCGACATTCCCTCTTGGGTTAAAGCAAGGTTTGGTATATGTGTTGGACATTCTGTGGCGAGACATGTAGAGATATAGGTTTTGAAGTGGAGGCTTTAAAGGTTATGAATTATTTCTGTACGAATCATCAAAACAGCATTGGTAAAGGGAGTTTCACAGGATTGGAAATACAGCTTACTAGTTAAAAACGGTGTTAGATACTAGAAGTAGGTGTTGTAACGATGTTGTTAGGTTCACCTCAAAAATCGCGGCTCAGGCGGGATTCGAACTCGTGTCTCACGCATATCCGGGCCTATAGACCATTACGCCATTGAGACGACAGCACTTCTCAGGAATTGCACCAATCATTTGCGCTACCCTAGCACTTTCCTTGAGCCAGAAGGCTTTTACTTCCATCTGTAATGGTTTGACGCCTTGAGCCGGTAGACAAGATTCAGCATTGTACCAGTTATGTTGATACATTTCTTTATTATCGTGACCTTCTATTTTTAGCCACGTTTTGCGGGTACTATCAAGTATATTAGAAGTAATAAGTACACTATGTGTTGGATAGTTTTGAAGATTCGTTCATAGGCTTCGTAACGTTTGGCTTTTCCGACCTGAAATGGTTACATGCCTGTTTAGCTCAGTAGTGGTTCGCACTGAAAGGATGGAATTTCAACAATGCCTTTCAATTTTTATCGAATGAGCTTTCCAGATGTCGTGCCGTAATGGCTTGCGACTTTCTTCGTTTGTAAGAGGAACACTATCAACCTCAGGATCTTTCTCAATAGCTTCGACCTCTTACACTCCTTGGATCCAGCGATGCGTGTTTCGCTCTCAATCCAATAATTCCACACCAAATCGACGGAGGAGGATCACTGGTATATATCAACCTTTCCTCTAATAGTTTTCTCTGTACTAGCTGAAAGTTTCGACTCCAAGGATGCGGTCGTTGCCGAAAAACTTTACTCTGTCGAAACTCTGTATGTGGGAGTTATTTGGAGCGCCTATTGCTAATCTGATGTCTTTTTTTTCAAATTTTGCAAAAGAAGGACCATCCGTAGGGTTATCTCGTTAACTGAGGTGGTTCTGCCAAAATCAAAGATTTCACTGAAACCCTGTTGGTGTTATCTTGCTTGTTGATCCAAATTCTTCTGATCGACTTCGAATTTTAATCCGAGAGCCATCGATACTGATTTCACCCAGTCAAGTTAACGAAATTCTAACTATCATCTTTCCTGTTTCTCTGTATTATATTCTCTATTAGTTAGCGAAGTTGGTGTAATACGGCCAAAATTTTGAAAACGGATGTACGCGATTGGCGCCACGGATGACCCCAAGTTAGGCGAAGTTCCAGGGAACGTAATTTTGTAGCCGAAATCGAATCCTTGGAGTTGGAACTATTATCTAGTGCCTCGTTTATCTGACGAATCCCTCTGAAAAATCACTACTAAGCTTTTTAGGTGTACCTGCCGACCGAGGAGGAAGTGCTATTGAAGATCTCGTGGTGCCTCGAGTTGTAGCGCCTCCGCGCACATCGGTTGTTGGCACAGAACAATGGACGGAAGGATTAGACTCTGTACGTGTCACCCTCATGTTTCGGTTAATTTTCACCAAAACGTCTTCCAGTCCATTAGTTTTCTTTCTTTCAGTCTAATATGGGACTAGCTCTGGACGAGTTCTTTCGACGGAAAAACGTAAGAGAGCTAGCGATGGAGAACGGGCTCAACACGAAACTGTTCGTTACCGCGTACAGATCGTTCAGGGAGTACTGTCTAAGTGAGAAAGTAAGTTCAATTTGTTCTTGTTGTTGTTCAATGCCTAGTGTTTCTGTATTATTGGTGTTGTAGGGTGGAGTAGAGCCGGCATTGTTAGTGCTATTTCAAGACGTGGTGAAAGGCGAGCATGATGTAGAAGGACTTTTTCCGTTTTTCTTGGCACATGCTCGTAAGGTGAGAATTTCAAGGCTTTTCGAATATATATTCCATTGCAGCTATCTATATTCACGTTAATGGGGTGTATTGCTCTTGAAAAATTCTTCTAGTGGTCGTTATTTGTCCATGAACTCGCTGTCACAAGTGGTATTGCTCTCTCTATCTCTTTGTAATTACAGGTATTCCCTCATCTTGAAGCTATGGATGATTTGAGGATGATATCCGATTTGACCCAACCTCATAATTGGTATCCAGATGCTCGCACAGTTCAGCGGAAAATAATTTTCCATGCTGGTCCGACGAACTCTGGGAAGACGTACCATGCTCTGAAGAGGTATGCAGTATAGTTGTTTAGTTCTTACCGCTTACTTTGTTTGACCTCGAAACAGACTCCATTCCAGGTTCGGAGAGGCAAAAAGTGGAGTCTACTGCGGACCTTTGAAACTATTAGCTTCCGAGGTGTTCACCAGGAGTAATGAGCTGGGAATCAAATGTGATTTAGTGACTGGCGAAGAGCGAAGGTCAGCTAGCTGCTATTTAGCTCTTAATTTACATTTGCTGGTCATGTCTGTAATATGTGGTACGATTGATTTTCAATTCTAACCCCGTTTATTCAGATATGCAATCGACAATTTTCACCCAAGTGCTCATCTCTCATCAACTGTAGAAATGTTATCCACTCAAATGAGGGTTGAGGTGATTATCTGATTGCTTATAAATAGTTTTCATTTTCCCATGGTCAACATGAAACTTTCTCGATTTGGTCGTGTGAGTTAAATTTCGTGTCTGTAAAGCAGCATTCGTCTTGATCAGTCTTCAATCAATCAATCAGGTCGCCGTTATCGATGAGATTCAAATGCTGCGAGACGAACAGCGCGGATGGGCATGGACTCGGGCGTTACTGGGTGTAGCTGCAGACGAGGTATTTTATAGTCATGGATTACATTTCTATTCTAGTTTTTGGGATAAGATCCTGCTTCTAGGTTGCCATGATCCTACAGCTTTTTATATCGTTTTGATTTTTTTTGTTTTTCATTTCATTCCATTTCATTTCATTTATTGACGCGAGCCTTTCCTTATTTTTTTATCAAAAAATAGTATGAACAGTAGCCACTAGTGATTGTGTGCTTTTAAGATGTAACGCTCTTTAAATCACAGATCCAAGCGAAAACTCCAAGTAAAGTAAATTTGGGACTAGGCGCTCACCAGACTTTGACCAGTTTTGAAGTAGTCAGTTTTTGTTATCGAACAGGTGGTCTCTCTGGTGATCTGAACTGCTGTGTAGTTAATGGAGTCAGTTAGATCTGTAAGATCCTACAAAGCGACTTTCAAGCTCAGCCTAATTGTACATAGTACGTGAAATTCTAAAAAGTGCTTACATATGTGCGATAAGGGTTATCAATGAATTGGCAGATTAGGAGTATGTGCTGAAATGTACGCTAACTAAGGTGAGCTGTACTTGTTTATAGGAAGTTTCAGTCAACGTGAACGGTAAACGTAGAATGGTCGGCGTTGACCAGAAGGACGCGCCAATGTATTCCCCATCCACGTAGAGTAATAAAGAGATGGTAAATGCGTGTTCGGCCTTTTCGCTGACTTACGAGGTCCAGCTGCTGTTCAAGTCCGTGTGTCACCTTCCCAGACAAGCAGGGTACTGACTCAGCCGACCCGTTATGATGGCAGGTCAAGTAAACCTGAACGAGAGTGGATCGTTTGACTGCTCAGGCGAAGTGTCCAGAGAATTGCACGGCAACAAACATTCTTATCTGATCTTGTTATAATTACTGCAGTATTGTCGATTTCTCTCCTGCTTCGAGAATTTCATAAGGAAGCAACACATCATACAGGGAAACCATTACATCGAGTCTTATTATCTATCCGAGGGCAGCCACCGCAGTCGTTTTGAGCAAAGTTGTACTACCTGACTCACTTGACGCTTTGAATTTTGCTGTTCAGGTTCATCTCTGCGGGGAACCAGCGGCTATCGACATTGTCAAAAAACTTTTAGAACCAGTAGGTGAACACGTCGAGGTTGGTTCCTGTTGCAGTTTAATGTTCCTGACCTGCAGTTTTGTTCATCACTGGGAATTACTTTTTAGGTTCGATACTATGATAGGAAGACATCGTTGACGATAGCCAATCAAGGATTGGGGTCGTTGGATAACGTAAGTCTTTGAAATTGAGCGATGTTTCAATTGAATTTTTGTTTGTCTTTCAGGTACAACCCGGCGATTGTATTGTGTGCTTTAGTCGGAAAGGAATTTATAATATAACAAAGAATTTGGAAAAGTTGGGTGTGAAACCTGCCGTGATCTATGGTGATTTGCCACCAGGGACGAAGCTCGCCCAAGCGGCGAAGTTTAACGACGTGAACGATCCATGTAATGTGTTGGTCAGTTCTTTTTGAATGCAGCTATTTTCCAAAAAATTAAGAACAATCAAATGAATACTTTCGTCTCATTTTTTTCTTTTTCGCCTTTTTGGTCCAACTTCAGCTTTAGGTGTTCGATTAGGTGTCGGGATTGCATTTACCTCTTTCATTTATTAGCTATAATCTCTTTGAATGTTTTTTCTTATTTCAGTTACATAATTTTTATCGTTTGACAGTTGGTTGTCAACTGTTCAGAAGAGTTCGAAAATCAATTCAAACTTCGTCACCTTTTTGGGTTCAGAAATTCAATTTGCATCCCTTTGCGTATGCGAATCGTAGACGATGTGGGTGAAGTACGTGCTAATATGCATTGAAGTGGTACTAGAGGTTGAACTATGTGAAAACATATTCAGACCAACTGAATTGGTAGCTTCAACACTTCTACTTTTGCCAACGGAAGCCATTGGTGATTGTCAATTCCTAATTTTTACCCAATTCAAAACGCTCGCGTGGTGCATTGGTACCACGCGCGGCCACTGGCACCCGCACGGTCGAGCGATCGACCCTCGCCCGGGCTAGCCAAGCCTTCCATCCCTCCTGGTTCGGGTAAATTGGTGCCGGATTTGCTTGGGGAGGAAAAAACACTGACCTTAAGGGACTGATCAACACCGATATCTTTACTTTTACCTTTATCCAGTTTATGCAATGGACAATAAAAGAATTTCGAAATTTTCTTCCATTTTCCAGGTAGCTACGGACGCGATAGGCATGGGTCTTAATCTGAACATTCGTCGCATAATCCTGGCCTCGTGTACAAGGCAGGGAGAACTGCTGCCGAACTATTCAGCTCTCCAAATTGTAGGCAGAGCTGGAAGGTGAATGCATTTCCTGGTGTTTATCGACATTGTTTCAATCACATTCTCGTGCCATTATGAGTCAATATTAATTTTAATAAGGTATGGCACTGCGTTCTCCGATGGAATTGCAACAACCCTCCGACAAGAGGACATCGGGACATTAAAGGAAATTTTGAGCCAACCGGTACGTTGGAAAGAGTAGTGTCAAAACAATTTTTTTCGTTTTTGTTTTTTGTCTTTGCAGATCTGTCATTTACAGGTTGAACCCATTGAGACTGTTGGTATCGCTCCAACTTTCGAACAGATCGAAACGTTTTCATTCCATCTTCCACAGGCGTCATTCGTTCACCTGTTGGATTTGTTTGTCTCCGGTAAGCGCTGTTAAATCATTCTCGAAAAAAAACCTTGGCATTGGGGTAGACAATTATTCTCTTTTAGTCCTCATGTCTTCGGCGGTTGATTGGTGAAATCTTTATCTAGCGGCCCATAAAGTCGACGGGCAGGCTCAAACATTGCTTAATTTATTCATTTATTTATTTATTTATCTACGATGAAAATAATGAGATATAATAATGATAATGAGAATAAAGGCTCCCTTTAGAAACTTGGCAAAATGGAAAACTAAAAGAAGGCAAGATTCTAGTTTTATCACCGCTTTCCTCCCATTTACTATTAAATATACTGGAAGGTGATGTTGTAATGACAGTGCTAGGATCATCGCAAAAATTGTGGCAGAGGCGGGTTCGAATGCTCATCTGGGGCCTTTCCGGAGCGTGTGTGTTTGATCACTACACGAGTGAGAAAACGGCTATTCTTCCCGTCTGCGCCGGTTATGTAAAAGAAAGCAGATGATAGAATAGATGCTCTGTCAATTGTTCATTTGTGCAAATAGAACATCATCTCATCGAGTAATTGATGATTAACACAGCTAGGGATGACGCCCTGTTGAAACCTCTCGTCAATTTTCAATCTTGCAGTGTGCTCCATATCTGATCAGTTTTTCATTTGCACCGTTGATCAAATGAGGACACTAGCTGATCTGATTGATTACATCCCTCTACCGCTCAAGGTAGGCTTCGCAATATTGTTCAGCTTTCTCGTTCTGACGACCGATTTACTTTCAAAGGTGCGCTATACGTTCTGCATTTCGCCAATCAATGTGGAAAGCAAACTGACTGCGGCTGCCTTCGTAAAAATGGTGCGAAGGTAGGCGAATCGTTCCTCTTATTCCGTGTTTCTGTTTGATGTCCCTGTTTGTTATCGATTACTATCAAAGAAGAAGAAGATTCCTTGTGAGTTTGTCATCTGTGTGAGTTGTGTATTTTCCTTGCCACTTTCAATGTAACGCTCGGTGGCTTTATTGGGTCTGTGGCCGTTCTAATGTTATAGCCCGATTCTAGTTCATATATTGCAATGGTTAAGTGTACTAGCAACGATGAGCAGCGTATCAACTCGGGGTGAGGGGACAGTCTACTTTCACCTAGCATCAAAACGAGAGGACTAATTTTGTGTTCTGCTATCTTAGCGAATCCTTTGTTTACCCATAACCCTCTGGTGAATAGTGTATGTGGTGGGAGAAATTAATGCGATTCTCACACTGACTATTCCGTGGAAAGTTCTCAAGTCTCTTATACTGTATTTTTCAATCCGACTGAAGTGTTTGTTTTATGTTCGATCCCTACTTCCTTTAATGTTATCTAGCATTTTCTTACAGAGGCAAAGGTAAATGGGTTGGCGTCGATAGGTCCTCTGAGAACGCGCCGCCGCATTCATGTTCCGTTCAGGATCGTAGAGGCTTGGCCAATCTATGGCCTGCCAAGTCAGTGTCTTTACCCTCCCAAACAAGTCTGGTACCAAATTACCCGGCCAAGGAGGGATGGAAGCCTTGGTTAGCGCGGGCGAGGGTCAGTTGCTCGATCATTTGGATGTGGGTGGCGTCTCTTACCAATGCACAACTCACTTACCGATTCCTTGTGATAACATTAATCTAAAAATATGGAGAAGTGTAGGAAGTTGATTTGACGGTTTTTGATCTGACATTTGAATTAAAAAGGATGTAGGGGACAATACAGCCTGACACGGTTTCGGGGATACGTAATGCAGCGGCAGAGGTGAAGAATTTGGCTTGGATACTTATTCACCTAGGTACTGAGATGACCCGTCTTCACTGAACGTGCGGGCTCCAACACGACTTCCATTCGTATCGTTGTTTCGCGATCGTCATTCAGCTTGTTGGTGGGAGTCGACTGTGACGAAGGCGAGAATCAGCCGTTCTGGAACACAGCATTGTCTTAATACGTTCGACGAACACATAAGACCATCTGGCAGGTGGTCTTCCACAAGGCCGCGTACAATCACCCAGCAGTCATTCCACCGTTATTCTTGTCCAACGGTCGTTGTCTCTTCTCGTTATGACACCGGCCCATCGATGTTTTGCTTTTGGCGTGTATTCCGCAAGATCTCGCGGACGGGACTTCGACTTAGAGAGCGAATGACTCCGGCGAATCTTTTACACGCCAAATACGCCTCCTCCTTCACCGTACATCTACGATTCTGAATGTGACGCAACTGCGTGGCGCGTACCTAAAGGACTGGTCGATTCCGATTTCAATCACTGTACTTCCACCCAGCAACAGTTCAAGGTTTGAGGCTTTTTCGGCGATACATAGTTTCTGGTGGCTGTCAATTCAAAACTTCGTATTCAGTACGTGCTCTTTGGGCGCGCGTGAGCTAGTGGTGGGATTCGCTACCGACACCCGCACGGTCGAGCGATCCCCGGACTAACGAAGCCTTTCTTTCCACCGGGGTCGGGTAAATTGGTACCAGAGTTTTCTGGAAAGCTAAAGGCGCGTTGTACGACGACGCTTTGTATAATGACTGGTCCCTGCAAGTCATAGTATATGCCAAATACGCATTCGCTCCGCAATTTTGAGTGAACACGAATTCGGCGACGTGTCCCTGGGGGACAGACCAACGCCGACCGCTTTACCTTCACCTTTACATACCCTTCAGGTTTTCGTCTGGCCAATGCCTAACATATGATTGGATGATGGACATGCTGAACTGGGATGCCATCGGTCAACCGGAAAATCTGCAACAGCTTGAGCATCTAGAAAAGGTTATTCAATGTTAAATATGTCTTATTTCTCTTTACAATTCTCATTTGTCCATCTGTTCAGGTGTATGAAGTGCTCGACACCTATCTGTGGCTGTCACTGCGATTTCCCGACATGCTTCCCGACGAGGTGGCTGTTCGTGAAGCGTGCAAAGAACTCGATAAAATGTTGCAGATCTCAGTGGAAAACATTCTTGAGTTACTGGATAATTCAGCTTTGGGCGATGCACGAAAGGTATCACCGCCGTTTTGCCTGAGGGTGTGATTGAACCGACTTACAATTAGTTCTCATTTACAGGGCTCCCTACTGAAGAAAATGCGTGAACGAGCACAAACTCAGAAGGAGAAGGAAGAGTTCGAGGAGGCGAGACGGAAAGAGCTGAAATTGCCTGAAAAGAGGAAGGGCGTAAGGAAGTGCGTCGGATGTCTTTTTTCCACCTGAAAATTCCCCCTAGTTCTGAATTGTGGACCTCTAGCATACACACAGTCTGCTATGAAAATGGTGTAATGAGGTCGACCTCATGAACTCGGCGATGTCAGAGAAAATCCACTTCTACAATTCTGAGCGCTTTGTAAACCAATCTTTATGTGTTGTGTTATTCTAACCCCAACCATGTGTTTCTGGTTACTATAGTCAGGATCAGAGATAGTTATGACGGAACGGCAGATTAGTCTGCTGCCGACAGCTACATACGTTCGGACGACGACGATACTGTATTATTAGCGCAAGTACCAGAAGAGCTTTTATAGCTTCTCACAGATAAATGAAAAACATCTTTTGTTTGTTCCACCCCATTCTTCTGATAAATGCCGCTAAATTTTTTTTCGAATAGTTAGACTTAGTATTGGATCTCCACTATGTAAAAGGAGACGTTCCGGGCTCGGCGTTGATGAAAAATTGGAAATTAGCTCTTTTCGCTTTTCCCCGTCTCGCCAACGATACGGTAGGGTTTTTTCTTTTTATTGTTACTTATTGGTCCGAGCTAGTTCCTGATATCGACCTTATCAACGCCTTTAATGATTCTTATATTATCCCTATAAACGTTGCGGGTACAGTCAAATGAAGTTGGACGTATGAGGTCGATGTGATTGCTTTTATTTTTTCATTTAGGTCCGTGCTGCAGTCAGTCCTTTCACGAACAGATCTTTCACCTGAGGAACTTGAACAACTCAAGCAAGAACTGAATGAGCAGAAGTAATAGGAGCAAGATAAAACAAGCTGTGATCTAGAGTTCTGCTGTAGCTGTAGGTATTAGACGTAGTTGTCATACTTGTTAGATCTGTATTTTGATGAATTGTTATTGGTTTTGTTTTCAACTGATCAGATGCATGCAAGATTGCTCAGATGTTTACAAGCACTTCTAGTCCCAAAATCCGTTAATTTACTGATAGCAGACCCGTAATCGCGTCAGAATTCCAAAATCCCCAGGAAGGTTTTCAAAATCTCCGCGTAGAATTTGTTCCCAGATGATGCTTTCGAGAACTATGTCGCTGAAAGTTCGCTTGTTAAACAGTTACTTAGACTTGACTATTTTGTGAAATTTTGCTGTTGAAATAATTCAATCCGCGTGCACTGGTGCACTGATACGTTGTTATATTGTTATAGTTTGTTATCTATGCAGAGCTGTTGTTACGATGTAGGGTTGCTGTTCAGATGAGATGTGCGTGTATTGCTCAACAAAGTGTTCTTTCTAGTGAGTGCTGTCGATTGTCGCTGATTTTTTGAAATCTATAGAATACAATCTAGATGCTACCAGTGCGTCTAATGGTTACTTCTTGTGATTTCTAGTAAATGGTAATAAATGAGGTGCGTCTATAATGGGTATCTAGATCGCAAACACCAGAGGCACCACCAGAATCGACACAAATTCAAAAACAATGTCAGATTCGCGATCAGCGCCATGAATTACCCCAGCAGACAAAGTTTGAGCTAAATCGGTGATTTTGACCTAATCAGCCTTACTAGTGTTGAGTACTTGTACGAAGGTCCACTCACCGAGAATATTCCTTTTTCTATCGCTCTACTTTATCGACTCTAAAGAACAGAGATTCCATTTTGAGTTGAGTTTCTTTTCATAGAAAGATTACTTGGGTAGCTGACAAATCCACAATTCACAAATCTGACATCGGCTTTTCCCATTGTGTCTGGCGTGAGCTTGCTAGGGTCCGTGGTAACAAAGTTGGGGAGTTGGGTCGAAATCACCGATTCAGCCCCAACTTTGTCTACAGGGGTTATTCGCGACTCTGATCGCGAATCTGACATTTGTTTCTGAATTTGGGGTCGATTTGGGTTGGTTACGGTGGATATGGGTCACATACATATGTACTGGAAGACACCGTCGTTTGTGCGTACTGTCACGGTATCGGTCACGGTATCGTGGCCACCACAGAAGACCACGCCCCTCTCCGACCGGTTAGATGCTCACGGGTTGGTTTTTCTTACATTTGGTTTGGTTGGTATGGTTCTAGTAAATGGTAAAGGTAAATGTGACGGCGTTGACCAGTCCGCTAAGGACACGTCGCATCATTCGTTCCTCCAGTGGCCGCAGAAATTTCTCTGTTCAATTTGACTCAAAATTTGACTAAGGGGTTCACTGGCATGCTGATCGCGAACCTGAAATCCGTTTTCCGGATAACTCATACCGCCCAGGGCTTGCAAGGTGGTCCAGCCAAGTTCGCCGGTCTGGTTGAAACTTCCTCAAGGGTGGTTATTCTGCCTACCGACAGCGATACTGGCATTTGTTTTTCGAATTTCGGCGAAGAACAACCAACATCCCCGAATTTTGAGGTCGTTATTGGGGTGCTGATTGAAGATGAAGTCCTTTACTCGGATTTCGATTGATTTAGGCAGACTGAGGTGGGCACTCCTTCGCGCCACCATCCCTTCACTGGTCATCGCCGAAAACTAACGGATCAGAGCTTCAATGCTTGAAAGTTTGTTAGCCACACGGGACTTCTCGTTTGATACACGATCTTCACCACGTCTTTATTCCGAATGCCTCAAACTTGGGTAATTAAACCTTGTGAAACAAGTACGTACAGTAGGTGAGAGGATAATAGTTTGGATCAAGACGGACGGTCTCCATGGGTGTTGTTGCGCTTCTTATAAAGGCGTTGATCTCGTCTGGATAGTTGCTTCGTCCGCACTATAACATTTCTTAGCATAGAAGCGATGACATTTTTCCGTACCCAAACATCTTGGTCTTTCGCTCCCGTGGCTCCCATTCAGATTTGTTTGTCTTTTTGTAACGAAATATAACGCGTAGAAGAAATCTTACGGAATCGCGGAAACCGCGATAAAAGGCACCCCACGTTAACCCTAGGCGAGGTTGGTGAGAGATCGGTTGAAAACCTTTCATCCGATCACTGGAGTGCCATAAATGGAGTGGTACCGCAATTTTCACTCCATTCGGGTTGGCGTATAGGCCGCTGAACAGCTTTCAAATGAAATTAGGGAGAGTGTTGTGATAGAATGTGATATTCAGAATGATTTCGGTGATAAGCCGTGATAGAACCACCACCAACCATCCTCATTCGAAAAAATGAAATCGACATCCATCACGACGAACAACTCTTGCGCTTCGCCTATTTTGTAGTAGGATAGATTTCTGTTGCATCATGTATTTGCTTACATCACTTTTTCTTCTCCTACAACAACTGAACACTCGTCCTGCCGATATTGCGCTATTTCTGGTCAGGCCCTGCAGCCGATGTCAATACTTTCTCCCGGTGTCGCTTCAGACCATTTATCCTACATTCCTAATCTCCACAAACTCCAATCTGTGATGAATGCCTTTCTGGATTATCGTTACCACATGTGCTAACATATTCTCTACAAGTTTTGTTTTCGCAGGTCTTTATATAATGTTTCGATGTTAATGTGCTTCAACCCTGTTAAGTATTATTTTGGGCGCATCTGCTTTCGTGGTCCTAATCCTGAAACCATACAACACTGCTTCATAGCTGGTAAACCATACCCTCAGTTTTTCACCGACTTACCTTCCTTCAAAGCTTGCGAAACCGAACAATAATTCAATTATAGATTCAAATTTCCGTTTTTTTACAAATAGTATGAACTGACATCTACTCTAAACCTTCAGACGGCTCACTTAGACGCTTGTTTACTTCCACAGATAACTAGATGATGTTGACGCTCAACCCACACAATTTATTAGTGTACCTATTTATTGTACCCTCAAAGTCACCATCACATCACCACACCACCCTCCCAATCATTCAATCTGTCTTACTCAATTTGCATGTTCCCAGGTTTTTCACCACTATTCTTAATCTCCCTACATTCCCTCCAAGTATTTATGTTTATGTTCTACCTTCTCGCTGGCATTTTACACACGTACATTATTTTTCCCTATGTTCTCACTAGTTTTCGGCACTTCTCGAGTCTCTTTCTAACTGCTTACTTCGCCTACTCGGCCGTATTTAACAGTTGCTGAGCGCTTCCTGCTTTTTTTCAAGGTCGGAGGAGACATGGTATGGTGATTCTACAATCTCTGATTGAAAGGCTTCTCAATAATAGTCGATTTTTCCTTGATGATGATTTCTTCTCACTTGTAACAAACAGAAGTTGCTTTAGGCAACTGTTATGCCGACGCTCATGGTGAGCGTCAGCTGCTTGCGAACGGTGAGCGCCCAGCCGCTAACCTCGGACGCTGAGCACGCGACGCACGCACGCACGCGCCCGGAGCATACAGAGCAGCCCTCATTCACCCCCAGCGAAAGGGTCAATCGCAGTGCAATGCACAGCGACTAGCGTGGCGTACGCGTACCTCCCGCGTGAGCGTCTGCATAACAGCCCGTGAGGCCATTGTAAAGGCCTCTGCAGAGTGTTGCTGCTAACAACAGCAGCAAAAAGGGGGCGGAGCGCCTTTCCACCCAGGACCACCGCTCTGCTGTCGGTGTGCTGCTGAAATCGGCGGCAACGCCACAGCAGCACTCCTTGGATGTTTGCCGTGTGCTGACGTCGTTTTCAGGTGATTCGCGCTAGGACTTCTAGCACGGATGACGTCCCGTCTGGCGTGGCGCACCGATCAATTTTCTGCGGCAGCAAAAATGGCGGAGACCGTTCCGTGCTGCCGCTGCTGCTGGCTGCTGTTGGCTGCTAGCTGCGGCAGCAACACTCTGAATACCCCCCCCCCTGCTGTGGGTTTGCTGTGCAGCGTTGCCGCGTTGCTGCTGGGCTATCCTTCATCATTGCTAGTGCTGTCAGCAGCAGCGCTCTGAAGGGCCTTTATACCGACGCTCACCCCCCAGCGTCTGCCAGCGCAACTCGCAACTCCCATTCAGTATCAGACACCGCGGTAGCAGACGTGCGTGTATTAGTTGTCTCGCCAGCCGCCGGCAGGACAACTAAGAGCCCATTCAGAGTTTCACTGCCGCAGTAAACTAAAATTAGCAGCAGAAGGGGGGATGAGCGCATTTTCGCTACTGCGCAGCTGACGCGCGCGTCGCTGGTCCCTATCCTTCTTCATTACTGCGGCAGCAACGCAGTAGAGTCTGAGTGGGCCTTAACACACGCATGTCTGCTACCACGGTGTCTGATACTGAATGGGACGAGTTGCGCTGGCAGACGCTGGGGGGTGAGCGTCGGTATAACAACGGCCTTAGAATTGCGTGATGCTTTGTTGAGTCAGCCTTGCGGCTGAGCTAAGGAATGGCATAAATAAGCTTCTGGAACCTATTTTTTTCCTTCTACAATATTCATTTAGGGTGCCCTACTCGTCTTGCCAAATGGATGTCGATCCCGAAGGCAACGACACGGTTTCTTTATCAAACGAGTTCGAACAGTTAGTGGAGGAAGTCCGCGCTGCAGTAGCGCCAATGGAAGCAATTCTGCAGGATAGCAAGACAAGTCCAGAACGTCTCCGAGAAGCCGTGCAGGAAATGGAGATCAAGAAGGAAATGCTGTTGCGACTGGCTGATTTGGCCGCAGCATTCGGAACTCGGGGAGTCGTCGATGGCATTGACACCGTGAGTTCTCTTAGCGTGCAGTTCGAGAGCGTACTTCAAGCCGCCAAGGATCGATTCGAGGAAATTTATAGCACGGTAAGGCGAAAAATCTGATGGAATATAGTGACTCGACTCCTCATTTGATCCGTCTTCACAGGACATACCGTTCGATGGGTTCGACAAGCTCGCAGAAGAGATTCGCAGTGCTATCACTTCAGCCGATGCGGCACTGAGTGGCGAATCAAGCGATTCTGGACCGCTTCTGAAGGCCAAAGAGTTGCTGCAAAGCCAAGAGGCAACATTGCAACGTCTCGGCGACATGGCTTCGGAGAAAGCTCGTGAAGGAGACGCTGACGGCATCGATGTTCTGTGTTCAGTGAGGGAGCAGTACGACAGTGTACTTCAAGCTCTGAATGATCGCATCGATGAGCTAACTGCTACCGTGAGTCTGTTTTCCCGTGGTTCCTTCGAGTGTGTTTATATTTTTTTGCATGCGCACGGACGAGCGATCGATCCGTGCCGTACAAACCAATCCCTACATCCCTCTGGGGTCGGGTATAGTTTAAAAAATTCTTGTCCGGGAAACAGAAAGCATTGACCTGTGATAGTGGCTGGCCTCCGCAAATCGTTGTATAGGCCAAAATTTGCATTCACCGTGCTTCTACCATTCTCCAAGATTTCGGCGGCTCGTCTCATTAAGGATTGATCGACGCCGGCATCTTTACCTATACTTCTATCATCTATTTCATGAAATTGCAACCGGTTGCTAATTCCTATTCCATGACCTGACTAAATGAACTAAAAGGACTTTTCGTTGCTTGCTGACGTTGCTCGATCATATGAAATGAAAAAGAGGTAAAATGCTTGATCAGCCCCCTAGGTTGCGCCACCCATTCGTCTTTCATCCGGAATCGTACCGCCTTGGTAAAAGCGTGTTCAACCTACACAGTGACTTGCGGGAGCTAGCCGCTGTACAATTCATTGTCTTCCCCATCCCAGAAAAATGTTTCAAAAATTGTGGAGGAGTGGTAAGCTGGGTCAGCCGAGGGTGAGAATCATCAAGCTGGACCGTCTGTGTGGAAGTAGCGTCCCTCACGCCTGTGGAAATGGCAATGGGAACGGGTGAGAAAATTGGAGGAATCAGTATATAGATGGTTAAGTACAGTACCGGACACGTCGTCACGATAAAACACCGCTCGGGTCACCACGCGTGGACACCGAAATGGCACATTTCGCGGTAGCGAAACGCGCCATTTCGGTGTCCACGCGTGGTGACCCGAGCGGCGTCAACCGCAGTTAATTTGCGCCTCATGCCCAAAGGATGGCCCGCGTGGTAGCTCCTTCGAGCCACCCTGTGGGGCCCCTTACTCCTGGTTTGGGACGCTAGGGAAAGACGCGTCTTATACATGTATTCATTGGCGGCGAGGAGAGGGCGGAGCCTAGTCGGTGGTGAGTCACCAAGCGAGGGACCGAAGCGGCAACGGGATCCGAAAATCGAGGGGTCAAAAAAATCGACTGAAAACAAGTTTCACGAATTTCGGCGAAGTGTATATGGAGGGATAGAGTTCATGCTGCTAAGCTCGAATGTAAACTTATTTTTGCATATAAACCAATTTTAAAAAAGTTATTTAAAAACGGCGGGTTTCGGCGCTTTGAGGCGCCGCTACCGCCGTTTTATCGCGCCCGGTACTGTAGGTAGTAGTGCATGGATGGGATTTCAAAATGGAAACCGTAAAATGAGAATTACCAAGGGGAGTCAGAACGGTTTAAGGCGAGAATGAAGAGCCGCAGGACGGTAAGTTGAATTGGTAGGCTGAAACAATACCATAGGAAAAAGATAAGTGTTCGTCGAAATAACTTCGTAACTGAATTAAAATCATATTTGTGCTTTCGGTTTCCGAATTTCAAAGGTAAGGAGCGATTTCTCTCGCGAGGAGATCCATGTAAGAGTTTTTCCGAGAGTTTTTGAGGAACAAGCATATAAAGTTGCTCGGATGTTAGTACTTGGGCGCTGCATAAGTGGCTTTAGAATAAAAAATAAAAGTAGAGGTGTCGGCGTTGCTAGGTTTTGTCATTGAAATGATTAAACCTAAAAGATTAAATCTAAACTATTATCCGAGAATTATTAGGTTGGTGCAAAAGTCTTGCAACACTTTTGCAACATTCTTCAAAATAACAGCCATTTACTGAAACAAAATCTCAGTCAACGATATAATCACCATTCATATATATGACTCTTCCCCATCTTTCGGGCAACTTCTCAGTTCCTCTCCGCCAGAACTCTAGGAGCTGTGACGAAAAAAATTGGCCGACCTCCATTTCCAGTTCGTCTCGGTTGTCGAATTCCATATCTCGAAGGTGTTGCTCTAAGGACCTGAATAAGTGATAATCTAAATCAGCAAGGTGAGGAGAGTACGGTAGGTGCGATAGAACTTCCCAGCCTAAATCCTGAATTTTCTCACGAGTTGCTCTTGCGACATGAGGACGAGCGTTGTCGTGCAAGAGGTAGACTTTTCCCTTTCAGGGCGTTTTTATCGCATGACGGGAAATTCTACCGCACCTACCGTACTCTCCTCACCTTGCTGCTTTAGATTATCACTTACTCTGGTTCTTAAAGCAATACCTTCGAGATATGGAATTCGACAACCGAGATGAACTGGAAATAGAGGTCGGCCAATTTTTTTTCGTCACAGCTGCCGGAGTTCTGGCGGAGAGGAATTGAGAAGTTGCCCGAAAGATGGGGAAGAGTCATATATATGAATGGTGATTATGTCGTTCACTTAGATTTTGTTTGAATAAGTTGCTGTTATTTTGAAAAGTGTTGCAAGACTTTTGCACCAACCTATTATATCAAAAATAAAAACCTTCTATTCAGAGCCAAGCGGATGATTTCCCCATGAATGAAGGATGTGCTGAGTTTGAAGATCTTGTGAAGAAAGTCCGGGATGCATCCGAATTGACAGAAACTGCACTTAGTGACAATTCTTCTGGATCCCCCTGCGTGCGGAAGGCAAAAGAAAAGCTCGACACAATGGAAGCGACGAGGTTGCGACAGAGTGGAATTGCTACTGAAAAACCAAGGCATGGAGATCTGGGGTGCATCGACATCCTATCGTCTCTGAGGGAACAATGTGACAGTGTACTTCAAGCTGTTAATGATCGCACTGATGAGCTCACTACCAACGTAAGTACATTCTCTAAAGTTGCTCTAATTGTAAGTCGCGAATAACAGAGTTGGGTTACGGAGAAGCCGTCAAGTAACAAAATCGGTAGAAGATGAGATGACAGGTAGGAGTGCACGAGTAAAGGTAAAGGGTGAAGTGATTGTGGTTAATCAGCCCCCTAAGGACGCGCCGTGTATTCGTGCCCCATACAAAATCGTAGAGGCATGGTGATTGCGTATTTGTTCTGTACAATGACTTGCGGGGGCCAGCCTCTATGCCAAGTCAGTGATGGAAGGCTTGCTTAGCCCGGTTAGCTCGTGGCGATCGCTCGACCGTGTGCCAGTAGCGCCTCTTCCCACCGGTCGCGCGCCCCAAGTAAATGGAATCAGTAACTGTGTAAGTAGAGTAGCAATAACAAGTTGAATAGAAGAGGCCTCGTCAAGGATAAATCCGTCGCTGAAGTAAATTTCGGTAATGATACTAGTTGTATAATTTCACTGGTATCAAGGAATGACTCTTTCTTTTTCAAACCATTCCTTTGAAGGAGATTTTCCCATCACTGTTAAGGTGCTCGTGAATTGGTATTTGAGTGCTGTACCGTTCTTATAAGTAGCTTTTACGCCGCAGAATGTGCTTCAGACTCACGCGGATGATTCTCCAATGGATGATGGAAACGCAGAGTTCGAAAATCTTGTGAATGAGGTTCGAACCGCCACTGAATCTGCAGAAACTGCGCTCATTGACCCCTCTTCCGGATCTTCGTGCTTGTTGGAGGCAAAGAAAAGGCTGGAAACTGTGCAGGCTATGATGCTGCGACTCACGGATATTGCTACGGAAAATGCAAAATGGGACACCGAGAGAGTGGACATTTTGTCATCTCTGAAAGAAAAGCTCGACGGCATACTCCAAAGCATCGCTGGCCGCATTTCCCAACAATCCGCTGAGGTGTGTATTTGCAGTTTTCCTTCTTCTTATGCACCTTCTCGGTTGTACAAGAGAGCCCTTTGCCGCACATCGCGGCGAAAGGGGTGGCCGCGGAACGAATTCTTCTTGATTTAGTTCAATTTAGCCTTCAACCTCCGTGGACAGCGTTAACCCGGAAGCGGTAGCCGCGATTATGGCCAAATTGAACGATCCCGAGGCAAAACTGAACAGACGTGAGCGAAGAGCGCTCCAAAGGGAGTTAGAGGTTGCGCAGGTCGTCTAATTGTTCAATAATTTAAGAATATTCCAATGGTTCTGCTGATGTCAAGATCCGAGATGAACGTGCTTACTTGCAGGGGATTCACAAAATTTACCCCACCTCTCAAATCACCTCTGCTGAAACAGTCGCTCCTGTTGCAGACTACTGCTCTGAAAGCGTTGAGGACAACAATTTTGTTAAGGTGAGGGGGACAGAAGGATTGTAATTTTTTCAAGAATTTCACAAAATTGTTTCCGACAAGAACGAGTTGAGAAGTGTACTGTCGCGAAAAGAAACGATTAAGAGATGACATTTTGATAGAATTCTTTCAAGCAGGAGTGGACTAAGAAGAGTTCCTCGGCTCACGATTGTTCTACTGTACCGGTTCAACAAATCCGATCATCAACAAAGCCGGCCCGGACTGAGGTGGGCATTTTTCTGACTTTTTCGTAGGAAGATGATAATTTCGCTACCAAGAAAGTGGATCTATGTGCATCACGATAGGCAAGGGGGCTAGAAGTAGAGTTCACTTGTCTATTTCAACATCTCACTGTTCAAAGGAAAGAATATTGCTGCTTCTCTCAGAGAGTGAGACCAGAAATGAGGTATAGGAAGAGCGAGGGTATAACGTGTTTGTTAACGAAAGGTTGCTTGCGAAATGGGTAAGAGTGAGACGCACCCTTTCCTCACAAAAAGCTGGGGTGAAGGAGGTTTCTCTGAGGAGCTAACAAAGGAAGCTTGTAAGCGATCGGTGACGATTCAAAACGAAACCTATATGAGCGTGTAGGGCTTCGCACGAGGAATGCAACGATATATTCACAAGTTGCTTTCGCCACCTGGCTGATCTGAAAATGGCCGGCAAAGATTTGCACTGCCGCATGCGTAGGCTTACCGCTAGCGGGAGTAGCGGGGATGAGCTTATCCTTCAGAGCGGCGAGGTGGCCTTGTGGATAGTATTGTGGACTCCTGATCTAATGGTCGAGGATCGATCCCTCTGGCAGACTCTTCTTTTGCCTCCATGCGCTAGATTCCAAATTACGCTCTTTCTGAATTTAGGATCGATTTGGGTTGGTTACGGTAGGTGTGGGTCACGTACATAAGTGCTATTAGATATTGTCCCTAGTGCATGCTCTGGGGCCGTATGCTCGTCTCACCCGAGATTTCCAGGGGATGGGGGAAGGGGAGGAGCCAGCCAGTAAGAGCACATCAAACACGGGCCGGCTCCAATCATACTAGCTGGCTTCACCCCTTGCCCCATCCCCCAGCAATCTCGGGTGAGACGAGCATACGGCCCCAGAGCATGCATTAGGGACAATATCTAATAGCACTTATGTACGTGACCCACACCTACCGTAACCAACCCAAATCGATCCTAAATTCAGAAACCATTGTCAGATTCGTGATCAGCGCCCTGAATAACCCTAGACAAGGTTTGGGCTAAATCGGTGATTTTGACCCAATCACCCTTCCTTGTAGTAGGAACCCTAGCAAGCGCACGTCAGGCACAATGGGAAAAGTCGATGTGAGATTTGTGAATTGTGGCCTTGTCAGCTGCCCAAGTAATCTTTCTCGATGAATATGAAAGGAAACTTGTCCGAAATGGAATCTCTGTTCTTCAAAGTCGAAAATGTAGAGCGATAGAATAAGGAATTTTCTCGGCAAGTGGACCTTCATACAAACTACTCACTTGACACTAGTAAGGCTGATTGGGTCAAAATCACCGATTCAGGCCAAACTTTATCTACGGGGGTTATTTAGGGCGCTGATCGCGAATCTGACAATAGGTTCTGAATTTAGGATCGATTTGGGTTGGTTACGGTAGGTGAGGGTCACGTACATAAGTGCTATTAGATATTGTCCCTAGTGCATGCTCTGTTGGCCATACTCGTCCCAAACGCGATTCTGACCCGAAACTGCGACAAAATTGCAGAAAGAGCGTAATTTGGAATCTAGCGCATGGAGGCAAAAGAAAAGTCTGCCAGAGGGATCGATCCTCGACCTTCAGATCATGAGTCCACAATACTATCCACAAGGCCACCTCGCCGCTCTGAAGGATAAGCTCATCCCCGCTACTCCCGCTAGCGGTAAGCCTACGCATGCGGCAGTGCAAAACTTTGCCGGCCAGTTTCAGACCAGCCAGGTGGCGAAAGCAACTTGTGAATATATCGTTGCATTCCTCGTGCGAAGCCCTACACGCCCAAATGGGTTTCGTTTTGAATCGTCACCGATCGCTTACAAGCTGCCCTCGTAAGTTGAATCCCGCATGGTTCCTGCTTTTGAGGACGTCTACGTCTGTCTTAGAAGAAGCGTGTTTGATATTTGATGGCCCATTATTAAGAATCAAGTAAGATTCGATGAAATTAAGTGGTGCATTAGCAGAAGCATTATGTTGCGGGCTGTACCTTGATGTTGGTTTTCCAACAGTTATTGGAACTTTTCTCTAGGTTGCCACCCCTGTCGTTAGAGAATGCCGTTTCAAAGTCGATGAGTCTTCAGCAGTCCTTTGTGACAGGTTAGTTCTCCTATATGCTGAAGATAATTGTTTCCATTTATAGCCGAGGCTTAACACCACTTGAAAGATTAACGGTGATGGGAATCAAGGGTGTGCGTTTTACGATTTACGATTTTACGATTTTTACGACATTTTTCGTAAAAAAATCGTTTTACGATTTTACGACAAAAATTGGGAATTTTCCGAAATTTTTACGACTTTCATTTTGGCGTTCAAATCGTGCTAACAGGTCAAAATTGCAAGCGTTCGTGTCAGGACCCTTAGCTCAGGGCACTACAAAGGCATTCTGTCTACCCTCATTCAGCTTCACTAGCTCTAAAATATTTTTGTGCTCCTCCGGGGTCAGTTGAGATAGAGGGTTTTTTCGTCAGCCGGCCATGTTTTGAGCGACTATCGGAAGGCGCTCACGCCTGCAAGTTTCGCTGCACTTCTGTTTCTGAAGAATAATGTACCTTTTATTGGTTTTGACCGGTAATTGTTGTTTTCTGTAAAAATTTATTTCCATTTTTTCCTAATGATGTTCACTGTAAATACAGTACCGGACGCGCCGCAACGATAAAGCGGCGATAGCGGCGCTCCGGAGCGCCGAAATGCGCCGTTTCGGTGTCAACCCGTGGTGACCCGAGAGGAGTCAACCACAGTCCATTTGCATCCCACGTCCAACGGGGGGCCCCGCGGGGTAACTCCTTCGAGCCACCCCGTGGGGCCCCCAACCCTTAGCTTGGGACGCCAGGGAAAGATGCGCCGCACATTTATACGCGGCGAGGAGGAGGCGGCGCCTAGGCGGTGCAACGAGGGCCGCGTTTATATAGTCGGTGAGGAGGAGGCGGAGCCAAGTCGGTGGTGAGTCACCAAGCGAGGGACGAAAGCGGCAGCGGGATCCGAAAATCGAGGGGTCAAAAAAATCGATTAAAACCAAGTTTCACAAATTTGGGAAAAGTGCATATGGAGAGATAGAGCTCAAGCTGCTGAACTCGAATATATACTTATTTTTGCAACTAAACTAATTTTAAAGAAGTTAATCAGAAACGGCGGGTTTCGGCGCTCCGAGGCGCCGCTGCCGCCGTTTTATCGTTGCGGCGCGTCCGGTACTGTAGATGAGCTACATATTAGAGTGGTGAGAAAGTTCGTACCGTCTTTTTAAACGACTGTTGTAAGTTAAGTTCGGTAGCTTTAGCAGAGCACCACACAGCGCTCGGAAGAGAATTATCTGCTCTTTCAAGCAGTATATTTGGAAATTGTTATGAATTTGAATTTCATCGTTCCTTCGGCTACTAAAGCGAAAAGCGAAAAACTGGAAAAGGTAAGAAACGTGTCATCCTCTTTCGAATGTTATATGAGATTTTGTGAAATTATTGAAACTGGAAGTTTGCTCTGCTAAGAAACCTCAAGACGCTTTTGTCGCACTTTTTTTCTGCTGAGAACTGCTTAAAATGAACATATGATGTGATAGAGCGCAAGATTCTGTTTAGAAAACTATGCAGAAATCAGCTCGGACGTTCAGAAGATATAGTTGAATGACCTATATATTTGGAGATGCTAGGTTATTCGCAAAACACTGACATCGGACGGGAATTGAACCCACGTCTTTTTGATTCCGGCGACCTGCAGACTGAGTGCTGAGAAAGCAGCCGGCCGGGCTGAAGAAAAGGACGATGCCAGGGAATCGCAACGTACATCGGTGGTCAGTGCAGTCTACTGGAATCAGAAAGACGCGGGTTCTATTCCCGTCCGATGTCAGTGTTTTGCGAATAACCTAGCATCTCCAAATATATAGGTCATTCAACTATTTCTCGCCTATAACCCGCAAAACAAAAGGCGGTAATTAGCGGAATAGTTCGGAAGATACTTTGTTATTTACAGAACTACCTAATAGGAATAAGTGATATATTGTCTAATAGAGACAATCATCATTTTTTAAACCGAACATCACATTTTATTCAAGCCTCTGGAACTGAGCAGAAAAAAATCGCTGTCGATGAGGTTATTTTTTTAAACTTTTTTCGCTTTTCATTTCACTAGCCGAAGGAATAGTGAAATTCAAATTCATCATAATTTCCAAATATACTGCTAGAAAGAACATGTAATTCTCTTTCGAATGCTGTGTCCCACTCTGCAAAAGCTTATGAGCTAGAACAAACTTAATTTACAACAGTCGTTTGAGAAAACGGCACGGACTTTCTTACCAACCTAATATTTGATTCAACACTCAGTTTAAATAAGCGTTTTGGTTTCAGTACCGTTTATTTTCGTCGCGTTCGCGCATAAAGCTGCCTGTATGAGCAGAAAAAGAATATTTTTACGACTTTCACGACAAATTTCGTCGTAAAAAATTTTCGTAAAAAATTTTACGACAAAATTTTTTTTGCACACCCCTGGTGGGAACTATGCCTAGGGTCTTTATGCAAAGCGTTGGACGGGGTTGGGTACATTGATAAGAGGCATGCCTGGGAAGGTAAAAACACTGACACGGTGTAGCGGCTGACCTCACAGGTCATCGTTTAGGCCAAATACACATTCACCGTGCCTCTATCATTCTGAATGAAAGACGGATGCGGCAGCGCGTTTTTAATGACCTGAACAATTACGCTATCTTTATTTTTACCTTCAAAGAGACTTACCAATCCGCTAGAAAAGTGTGAGCGTTACGGATGGACTATATGTATGCATCTGATGTACGCTCCAACTTAAAGCAGTGAATGTTGCTTGAGCTATGTGCTGCTGGATCACAAGATCTACTGGGTCTGAGCTGTATGTGTCTTTGTCAAAAATACAGAAAGTTAGCAATGATATACTAAAGGAAAGTAAATGTAAGCTGGTCGATGTTGACGCCCCGACGCACTCGTCCTCAATTTATAACCATAGAGGCCCATATAATCAACTTGGGAATCGGCAGTAGTTCAAATTAGTGTCTCGCCGTCCCAGATAAGTGCAGAACCAGTTTACCCGACCCCGAAGGGATGGAAGGCTTGGTTAGCCTAGGCGAGGATCTGTCACACCTCTGACCTTCGTGTGTCAGTAGCGCATCTTACATCTTACCGCAGCGTGTGCGCTTCTAGAGTGCCTAGGAAAGTTGATTATTTTTAGCGTTTCCAAGCCGTTCGAATGTGCTCGATTGAGCTATGTCCCTTCATCGCTGCCGGTGAACAATTTTCTGAAGTTGTGTCGCTTCTCTCCATCTGGTCAACACATTACCACAACGTCTGCTGACAATTGTGCTCGAATTTTCGCCATAGATGCTGATGTGGTAGGTTCAAAGGTTTCCTAAGACGATTCAGCGATACAATAGAGGCAGTGCTTAAGAAACTTGCTCCGGTGGCGAAAATTCCACTGGGTGATCCGATTTATGACGCAAATTGGCTTCCCGGCAGTGTGGAGAGGCAGCTCGTCGCTACCACAGCCAAGCATCATCCGATCCATTTGTGGTCACACGATGGCACACGAATTGCTTCCTATCGTGGTATAAATCACCTGGTTAGTTCATACCTCACGTTACATTACTTTTGGCACTTGTTGAGAGTTCTGACTTCATGCATCGGGCTTAGGTCAAAAATATTTCCTAGAAAGTTCGATTATACGGGTTATTTGGGATGCTTATTGCGAATCTGATATCATTCTCTCCGGTTTCGATCAGTACCAACCTGACCCCTCCAATACGCCACTATTACTCAACTAAGTCTATCCATAACAACCGAAATCGGGCGAAATTCGGAGGACCAGTATCCTAATCGCAATCAGCATGCAAATATTCTACCTAAACGAAGTTTGAGTCAAATCTGAAGTGTTGACCTTACCGCCCTAATCAACTATATGTGTCGTCCCTGGCCGAGATACGGAAAACGAGCTTTAGATTCGCGATCCACCACCAGACAACCCCCATAGGCAAAGTTGCAAAAAATTTTTTTTTTTGCCCAGACCCGGCCGGTGCTGTCGCACCGTTTAACAGGTGGCTTACTTTTCTTTGTGTGGTCACAATTCAACGTTATCACTTATGTAAAAAGATTATCATTCTAGGATGAGCTGACAGCGGCGTACTCAGTTGCGTTTTCAAACGACGGCTCTCACCTTTACGGAGGGTACGACACCTGCATTCGAATCTGGGATACTGATCGTCCTGGGCGACAGTTGAGCACTATTAAAACGTGGGGTGGGTTCATTTTGTGAAATTGGAGTCATATTTGTGATCAGTGCCCCCAACTTGCTCTCTCTCCTATTCTTGTTCGAAACTACGACGATTAATCGTTGCCTTCTCAGATTCCTGGTAAGGTAAAAAGTAAAAGGTGACGGTGTCGATCAGTCCCCTAAGGATGCGTCACCGCATTCGTGTTCCATTCAAAATCCTAGAATCATGGTAAATGCATATTTGGCCAATACGAATAGTAGAAGCGCGACGAATAGTAGAAGGCGTAAGTGGTGAAGTTTCTGATATTTTGCAGTGGTGATGCTCTCCGCCGATTTTTAACGCATTGCATTGCAAAAGCTGAAAGTTCTTCCTCTAGGAGCCTGGCATCCGCACAACAGAGCTCTCCGCTGAAAATCGGCGGAAAGCTTTGTTGTGCGGGTGTGTAGCTCCTGACGTAAGAATTCCCAGCTAGAACCGTCGGAGCCCTTTTTGTTGTGTGCCCTGCCTGGAATGCCTTCTTCTGAAATTATTCTTATTTTTTTCACAGAAATATGCTTTTTTGCGGTATTCAACGAGATCATTGCAGATAAACAGACCGGTGGCCAGAAATCTATAGTGTCATGCATTGCCATGAACAAGTCCTTCAATGGCGTGTATGCTGTGGCAACTTATGATGGAAGTGGTTGGTTTTCGTTATCTGTTGAACCGAGCCAATTACAACTGAATTAGTTTTCCCCATCTATACTAGCTCAGTTTCACTATTGATCGGTGATTGTGAGAGTTTCCGACAAAACCTTATAAGAGCTTTGTTACTGCATTTTCTGCTTTACTCAATTCATTTTAGTGTAAAGCAGATGTCCAGTGTGACAATGAAATCGCAATATTTTGATTCAGAGCTTAATATCTCTCGGAAAAAACATCGATCAGCTTCATTTTTCAGTTGGTTTGTACTCGGATCGTAGCAATTCACTGGAGTGTATGTTCTCGACAGACGCAAACGCCATCACCGATCTGCGCTACTCATACGATGGACAGCGCTTATTCGTAGCACCTCGTAAGGTGCGCGATAACATACTGATGTCTTTTTTATCAGCAGAAGCTTATCGTCAACTCTCTGAGCACATACATAGAATTCCTCGAGCTGGTTTGAACTGGTTACGAGCACTTTCTCTGACGAGTTTAGAAAATATGTCTTCCTACTGAGCCCGCGTGGTGTGGTAAGAGGCGCTGACACCCGTGCGATCAAGCCATCGATCCCGGCCTGGGCCAACCAAGCCTTCCATCCCGTAGGGATCGTGTAAGCTGGTACCACATTTGCCAAAGAAGGTAGATTTATTTGGAATAGCGGCTAGATCCGCAAGTCATTATATAGGTCAAGTACGCACTCACCAAGGCTCTGCGATTCTGAATGGAAAACGAATGCAACGTCGTGTCCTCAGGGGAATGACGACCACCGACACCTTTACCTTAATCTTTGCCTCTACCCACATGGATGGATGAATCTCCTCTGAATCTACCCGAACCCTGAAACTTTACGGGGTAAGTTAGTGGTAGTTGGTGTTGACTTGTACCTCGAAAGTAACGTGCAGGCAATATGGAGAAGATTTCATGGTTAAGGCAGCGGTGAAGGCAAATCACATTATCTTCTTACCTTTTGTGGATCTACTCATAGATATCTGCGGGTCTGTTTGTTTGACCGATCAAAATGCTCCCTTCTTCTGCTTCAAGCATTACTGTGTGTAGGAAAGGAGAAGAGTAATCTCCTTCTTGGGCTTTCCTACAGGGTGCGCAAAAATCACCCGGACAAATACATCACAGGCCACGATTACTGTCAGAACTGGATTCCGGGCTTCATATTGGAAGATGTTATACTTCAATACCACACGCAAACGCTGTTCAAGTTTGAGCTCTTGAATGCTTGCACAGCGGTATTAGCAAAACGAAATCTGAAACTATCGGCCATCATCAGTCCCCACCTCTCTAGTCATACTGCTATTTTTACCTCATTTTTCTTTAATGTTACTGAGCAAACTGATTTTCTATTCTAATAGGTTTTTGAGAAAAAAATGTGCTCTATCTGATGTGCAACTTTGCTGCCTCTGATAGCACCGCTAACAAACACATGGAATGATTTCGATGAGAACTACCTGCGCGCCACGAGTTATTCGTTTGGCGCAATTGATAACAACTTTTAGAACTAAGCTTTCAACCTAATATTGGAGTAGTGGGTACATATACACTACACTCAAATGTGTTCCAAGCCTGAGTTCATTTGAGTTCACAATGTGCGAATGGCAAAGTCAAATCGAGAAAGATCAGCAATCATCGACTCATAATTTTGCTGTCCCACGCCGCACAGCACAAGATGGCTGACCTCTGAACTCACGGGATTTGAACCGCCTTAGTTTCTTTTCTGGCCACTTACTGGGAGCGAGAATTCCTCTACACAACACAAAAATTTGGCTCCGCTGGAAGCTCCACTGGCTGAGCCAAAGAACGGTAGAGTATGTAGAAGACTATCTCCGTGCCATGTGTTATGGGTTCGCTCCTCGTCTGAGGGCATGTGCCCGTAAGAAAGGGGGCCGCTTTGAACGAACTTGATGCTATTCTATTAGTAAGGGAATAGGGAAACTGTATCTAAGTTTCATTGTCAGATCTACATTTTGTTGAAGTTACAATGCAATATTTTTGTCCGGGTAATTTTTACGCGCCCTGTAGGTGCAATAGACCGAAAAGGTTTGTAAGCTGATCTCTGTGTATCTTTCAACGGTTTTCAACGGTATTATGTTCTGCTGAATGAAATCGAAGCGATCTGTATTTGCTGTGACGTATTGCTGGAGTTTTCAGGCTGAAAATATCCTTTGCTACGACATGAGAATTCCTGGAACTCTTTTATACAGTATGAGACGTCCATTTAATACGAATCAAAGAGTATGTTTCGACATTGAAAGGTAAACTCGGCATCTCTTGCTTCCCTTTCAATTTGTCATTTTTGCGAAAATACCGTCCTCCGAAATCTCGGCATCTTTGCAAAAAACTGTATACTGATCGTATTTCTTTTAGTGCCGACCGTTATCTCTTCTCCGGCACTTCGGATGGATGTTTGGTTGTGTTTGATCTCAAGGAGGATTCCTTTGTAAAAGAGCCAGTGTTTTCGAAGAAAGTCACCGAATGCGCTGTGCCGTGTGTGAGGTATGTCTATTGTTAACGTAGATGGCAAGTGTCTGCTCGTTTACGTCAGTGCTTCTGAGAAACCGAATCTCTCGTGTTGGGACCAACAACTAGCGACTCACGTTGGGAGCGTCGCGAGTAGAAGTGTGGGTACGCAAAATCCTACCGCGTTATCGCAAACTCCACGTCACTTTTTTGTGATAGAAGCGAGCATTGTATCATCATAGTCTCTCCCTACGGCAGCTTTGTAGCGGTCGCACACCCGCAGCAAAGGCGTCTACACATTCGTAGTACTGTGCCTGTCTCGCTGATGCCTCTGAGTGTCGGCATGTTTAACACATTGACGACCACGACTGTTTTTCGTTTTCGCGCGCGTTAGACCAGGGCCCGTTTCGCCCGCTACAAAAACGACCCACGGGTGGGTCGAATTGTCCCACGTTTTTGTACGTTTTCGCACCATATAAACGAACATTTCCATCGTGTCCAGCGCTTTCGATAACCTCTATGATTGAAGTTCAACATAGCTTAGGTCAAATCAGTGGCATTGATTGGATTGGACTACTTTATTTGCGACGTGGGTCGTCTTCGATCGTAATTCGGAAAACGGACATCACCATCGTATTCAGCGCCTTCGATAACCCCCAAAGATAACGTTTGAGAACGGTTTGCCGAAAAAAGTTTCCTGGAGGGAATCCGTAAGGCGGATAGTGACGAAGTAGTTTTGTTTCGTGCACCTTTGAGATAATCGTAAATTGTTCTTTACAAAAAAATCGGTAGTTTGTCACAAGTTGGAAAGAGAATAAAACGCTTCGAAAGAGACCGGTCGGATTGTCCCAAACGGCAGACAACTTCCGACCCACCCGTGGGTCGTAGTGTCGTCAATGCGTTAAGTACCCTTCACACTCTACTGCCGCGGTTACGCAATAATGGTGAAGGATAGGGACCTGCCGCAGGCGCACCTGTAGCGCAGTAGTGGCAACGCTGTGTTCACGTCCGCAAATTGTTGAGCCCTCAATGCACGGCGGTACAAAGAGCGCAGCTGTTACGAAGATATGCGCTGCCTCTTCCTTACTGCTCTACTTTGGTTTTACTGCTACAGTAGAGTGTGAAGGTGCCCTTCAACACTTCCGCTCCATTGCCGCTGTGGTTATGAATAAGCTTCAATCTGGTTGTGCTCTCCAAGACAGCAGAGCACAATTTATCATGATAGCACTTCTTCTCATCCTTACTTTCTTCTGATTTATTCGCCTCTGCCGTCCCTGTATCTCTAACCAGGGTTTTCTCGTGTAGGTGGAGCCTCAGTCGCACCGCTGCGAATTGAGCATAAAAGCATAGTAACACGACGAACACCTCTTTCCTTTGTTGTTACATGCTAGCTGTGTAAACATCAAAGTACGAATTTGGTATAGACGGTGACAATAACGTCAATCATTCTCCAGTTTCTGCTTTCAGTGTATTCGATGGTGAGATACCTTTGGCGGCGCTGTGCACAGGTGAACGGGTTTTCCCAAGACCAAGGATGACGGACTCGCCGTCGTCGTCGGATTCAGACGAGGATGTATGCTATCGGGAGAGGAAACTCGAAGAGGATCTGAACAATTCTCTACAATTATGGAAATTCACACCTGCATGCTAATTACGTCTAGTTCCAGATACTATGAAGTTTTACTTGCTGTTTGCTGTCTTTATTGCTCGTTTTTATCCCGATCAGTTGCGGGGTATGCCTTTTTTTGATAGTCACCTCTCCTTCTTCACTTTGATGTTGCGCCCACGTCGCTGAGGTGCCACGCTGCCTTTTTTCTCACGGGAAGTCAGTGAGCGTGCACCATGGATTCCAAACGAGACCTACATATTCTTGAACAGCATCGAACGGGGACCACAACTGTCTTTGGGATGCTAAGGAGTCTTGAGCGCCTTTGCTTGGAAGTTTCAGAACTTCCGACTCTGGTCTATATTCATGACTCACTATGTAGTAGTTGTTATTCATTCACAAAGCTTCCTTACGATGGATATATATATATATATATATATATATATATATATATATATATATATATATATATATATATATATATATATATATATATATATATATATATATATATATATATATATATATATATATATATCTTTTTTCAATACATATTCTAGGTGCTGTCGAAAGGGCTCGGGGAATCCTTCTTATGCGATATATTGTTCACCTTTAGACATTGCTTTGGAAGGAGTGATTCATGAAAACATATCAGTTGGTGATTTATTGAACATCAGCATGCATGGGTCTGCTTTGATACACAAAACAGATACAATACATGTATTTATCACTGGAAATATTTTTTGGTGTTCACAAAGAGAGCAATCGACAAAAACATACTGTAAAGCACTTCTCCAATACAAACAAATATTGATTCCTGAGAACATTTTTTGTGTTTACAAAGGTGAAAATGGACACAACCTTTTAACCATAACAATGGGAACAAAATAAACCGGAAATATCAACGATAGCACTACCAAATATGGGTCATTGAGAACATTGTTTTTTGTTTGGAAAGGAAACAATCGACACAGAACCACTGATGAAGGCTAACGATTTCAGAAGACACATTGTAAACCTGATATTGAGGCCGTCGCCTTTCTTCGGAACTTTTTATCGGGGTGAGACGGGGAACGGAGTCATATCTACAGAATTTCCTAATGTAGTGAACACAACCTAATCTAACGCTAAATTTTCGCCCGATAAATTAATTTATTAGCGAAGTTTCAGTTGTTTTATGATTTTGATGTCAATTATTGCATATTCAGGTTTTCTATTGCGACTTCAGTTTCCGTTTTTTTGTGCTTTATGGTCACATGTATTCACCAGACTTTTTCCTTCTGCGAATACCCATATATAATAGCTTTATGAAATTTCGCTGAGCCTAACTGTCATTGTGGGAGGAGCCTCTTTTTGACGTGCTGCCGAACTAGCAGCAGAAGAGGGCACAGCATTATGGCAGCATAATATTATAGCAGAAAAGTTATGGTGCCTAGTTGCTGCCAGGAATACTTGCCGCCGATCATCCGGTCATCCTGCTTGATCCTGCAGTAGTACCACTCTTCTCCCAGCAGTTCTCGTTCCAGCAGCAGTATTCCCCTTCTCGTCCCAACGGGACGTGCTGCTTTGCTCTTCATTGCTCTACTTGGTGATATCCGTACTACGGTGCAATCGCAGCACTTGTAGTTGTTTTAGTAGTACTATTTCAACTACCACTTTATTTGTACTACTTCTACCTTGTGTATTTAGAACGACTTTCAATACTCATCACCATTTTGCCTTTTCACCAGAGATAAACGGTTACAAAGTGCTCTACTTGACGACATTGGCGATCATCCCAATGACGAAGACAAGGGCAAATGCCCTGAATGTGGAGCAAATTTTGCGAGACGGAAGGTTTCCTAACTTTGTTGCATTTGTGGCACTTTGTAGCATTTGTGGCACTCAGTATGCACTGCAATACTATTTTTTAAGCATAAACCTAAGCGTTACTTGCCTAGTCGTAAGACCTAGATAAGGAGGGAACTCCGGGGCGGATGAACCACTACTTTCCTGCTAATGGAGGGTCCAAAGGATAAGAATCGAAAGCAGAGCGACGGTTGACCTCAAACGAAGCACTGCAATACTGTCCATTAGGGAACGATCGGAACCTACGACTCCATGGACAATGATCAATCTCGCTCTCCATTCAGCCAACTAGACATAGTGGAGATCTTTCTTGGCTCGCATATGACAATCCATACCCCGCCAGGAGTGAAATACACACAGCGATGAGTCACTGGCACACCACGCGCACTCTCAAAAACCGCCCGCGTTTCCTCCCGTCATTTTCGTTTCTCGAGCCCTCTCAATATCAGGTTGAGTGTGATACTGGCTTTTCAAAATTATCGCCTGCTAAGATCGTCAAATTCATTTCAGATCGGACAACAAACCCGATAATCACAGAGGCGCTAAATGTGCTACTTGGCAAGATTTCTTCGGGAATTCGGGAGGCTATTTTTTTAATTTTTACAATGGATCTTCCCAAAGTATTAGGTTTACCTCCTAGCATCAAAGCTCAAACATATACAGATGACATAAAAATTATTTATGGAATATATGATGATTGCAATTCGAGGGAAGTGTTTGGAGCGCTGGAAAATGCTCTTGGAAAGTTAAATATTTGGGCCTTGAATATGGACCTGCCCATTAACTTCGACATGTGATTTGCTCTGCATATAGGTGGTGGAGTTGCTCATGAAAACAAAATTAACACTACCGTCCTTGAATCTCGGGTATTCGCTATTGATTGACTCCAAGTTGAGTTTCTCTGACCATTTTAATCATTTGGTTAGGAGGCCATATAATAACCTATATATGATCTTCCGTGATGTTCATATTAATGATCCACTGAAATCCCTCGCTTCGGGATTTACTTAATTGCTACACGGGCCCGTAGACGACCAACATAATACTTCTGCCTCTGGCGGCCGCCCCACACATTTCAGAAAACACATTTATCAGCTCATCGTAACTCATCATAACTCAACACGACAAATATAAAACGGCATAGTTCATAAACACGAATAATCCGACAATCACATCAAGGAACCACTGCGAACACTGAGATCGAAAGGAAGAAGAGATCCGGAGGAAGATGCGGCCTGCGCCGCCGTCTGAGAGATCGTGCGTCCTTCCTCTGACTCCTTCGTCGTTCCTCCTCCTCGCCTCGGAAGCCTCGCCCACCAGTCGGCGACCGTACCCTACAAAAACAAAGACCGAGAGGCGAGAAAGCGAAGAAGCGCGGAGGGAAAAAGTATCACAATGAGCAGAGTAAATGATTCTAACACTCACCCAGTTAACTATATCCTTCCGCCCCTTACAATCCGCATATATTAATTCGCCCATATGAGGCATATGTTCTTCCTCACCTAGCATATATAGCAATAGTGTTCCCAGATGAGGACTCTTACGTTGAAGAAGCACATTTAGAGAAAAGAGAAAGAGAAGCTAAAGCCGAGTAAGTGTTGGACCTTTCGCCTTGCAGCGACAGGAGGTATTCATATACAACATCCTAAGATCTTAAGTAGGAACTGCACTCAGCTATTCAATTGCTTATTCTACAGAGCAGTCAGATGGTTTGATTTATTGTCAGCAGATGTTTAAGGTGCTAAAGATAGTCATGCTTTCAAGAGAATGCTCACCGAAAGAGCGTTTTGATCATTTGAGCATTTCGTAACTTTAAATGAGCATTCGTATACAATACTACCTAGATGTTAACTTACAGAAGGCTATGAAGCGACGCATTTAACTTGGTGCTTTCTCTGTTCCTTCTGAGTCTTTCTGCGTGGCACTGCGTCATACTAGCCCAGCTTGTCTTCGTACTGACTTTCAGATCCTTCCTATAGAGCACGCAAATGAATTTGTGATGTGGGGCCTAATGGTATCGGCGGACATACAGCTGGAATCCGGAGTCGACCATTGGCCAATGTTTCGTCTACGTTTGTCTTTGCCTTATTTTTGATCTTCTATATGGATGAGTTCTCAGTGTTACTCCTTTATGGTCGTATGATTACACCTGAGGTGATTATGTTTTCATCGGCTTGTTTGATGGTTTTCTTTTTGTTCTCAGGATTTTGCGCACTTCGATCCAATCCAGGTTGAATAAAATAAAAATTAATTAGATGACTAGCTCATCGATGCTTGGTATTCGATATCCCGTATAGTCTCGAAAGTGGGACATCTGCCTTAGATCAACATCGAGAATTCCGGATGAGTACTATTGAGACAAACTGCGGGATTGCAATAGATGGTGCGATTATGACATCCGCACAGATGAGATGCTAATATCCTGAATTTCAGCGAAGGTTCTACCTCAATTATGATGATCCCGATGAAAGTTACCTGCTAATCCAAACTTCAACGTGTTCGGCTTTTAAATTAACTTGAGGAGTCAAATTATTAATGAAAACTCTGGGATGCGAAGGACGCATTTGCACAGAATTATTTAATGGGAACATAATACATCAAAAGAAGATGTTTTCGCCAATTCAGGGATAATATTCAATGAGAGAAACACATCATGAAGAATCTACAATGACGTTTTTGTCTTGGACATAGGTACTCTTTAGCTTTCCTTGTTGTCATCGACAATCATGAATATCTTTTGCCAGAAAGCGGTGAAGTGAACTGGAAAAATAAATTCATCTCAAAAATGTTGCGATATGGAACTCACGAAGGTGTTGCCTATCGTATACGGTGGAGAGTGCCGTTTGTTGGCAATGCCTGCTCGACCAAGGGAGGGCGCAGGTTTCTGTGGATACAACTAGTGGTAACGTGTGTAGCGACGCACCCACCGCGGTGGCTGCGTGACGGTGACTCCTCATCGCATCAGAATTTAATTCTCTATCGAAGAGCTAAGCAAGAACACTCTTTCAGTAGCACTAACGGCACTTATTAATGACTCGTGAAAGGAAAAACGAGAGTAATAGTTTCATGAGAAGCTAAGTTCTCTTGCTAGAGTGAAACTCCGGTTTATGAAAAGTTGGAATGAAGAGCGTGAAGAAACCATCGAAATATGGGAAGAGTGCACTGATTGACAAATGTGACCCCAACAGTACCAGTGAATGATAAACAGATCAAAAGGTTCTACAGTAAAATGTCGGAGCTTGAAGAACCACTTGAGTTTGAGGATTTATTTGCATATTAAAATTCATAATAATGTCGCAAATTTCATCCTTTACGACTATTCTCACATTTATCAGTTGATAACACATTTGAAATTTCTCATGAACCGGAGTTTTTTGTTCCAATGAACACAATTATTTTTAAGTACTGGTGGTTTAAAAATGGAAAATCTGGATGTGGTATAGGATTCGGAGAAGTTTAGGAACCACAGCCGTTAAGGTTACTGAAGGAGTGCTCTTGCTTAGCGCATTCGGTAGAGAATGAAATTCTGAAGCGACGAGAAGTCACCGTCCACGCGGCCACCGCGGTGGGTGCGTCGCTGGGCGAGTCGCCATTAATTGTATCCACAGGTACTGACGCCAGTCCGCCGACATTGCGAACAAACGTCGCTCGCCCCGTATACGGATCAGCTGTGAGTTAAACGTCGATTTGAACCAACACAATTTCTATGCAGTTCGATGCCGCTTCACAGAAATAGGCAAGGGGCAAATGTTCAAACTGATATGATTCGTAGAACTTACACATTAGCTTTCTATAGCATGGAGGGAAGTATTTACCAAGCTTCACAAATACTACGTATATCGGAACAGCCGAGCAAACTATAATCAGCCCAAGGCCTGAACATTCGAAATCTCCGCATTCAGGCCAAGTTGAAGAGTAAAGGTACCATAAGTAATTTGGATTTTGGGTCAATCCATGATAAAGAAGAGTAAAAAGACGGTTAATTCAGAAGACTCGATTGTGGAATCGCATTTAGACAATACAACGACTTGCGGAGGTCAGCCGTTGCCAAAAGGCAGATAGGGCGATAGTTAGCGATATCGTGAGATCAACAACCCTTTGTTATACAACAACACGGTCCTGCTAGTTTCCTAATTGCTTGTACTTTGCAGTCCGACAGCCATCGTTTGATGAGCCTGGCCAGGGTGTTGATGATGACTAGCGGTAGGTTCTTTAGGTGATCGGGTCGGATACTGACGGGACCAGGTGCTGTGCGATTCTTCATCGATGAAACCACAAGACGAATCTCGAAAGGGAGGACAGCAGGGATGACATATCCATCGCTCAGAATTAGGTGTTCGTGAAGATAGGCGTGGCTACCAAAAAGATCGGAGTAGAAGTCGTGGATGACCTTTGCCATAGCCCTTCTGGGAGACGAGAAGATTCAGGAGAACAGTCACCTTGGTTTTGTAGATGATTGAGCATCGGCGAGCTTTGTGTATGTTCTTGCTCACTTCAGTCTACTCAACTATCGCAGCTACTCTTCTCTCTCTAAAGTCTTCCTTTATCGTTTCTCTGCACAACTTTACGTGCTCGGACGTTCGTAGTCGTCTTCAGTTCTTCCCACTCCGCGCTAGAGAATCAGCAAGAGAGTTTCGTGGAGAAAGCGTTTGCTGGTATTCTCGGAGCTCTCGGCTTCTTGAGTGCAATCACGTATGTGAGCAATGAACCTGTTGTGTTTCTCTTCGATGTTGTCCTCAACGGAATCCTCCCAGCAGCCAACCAGCGAGAAGTGGCCCCAGTTCACAATTATTCCAGGACATCTCTTCTTGAAGTGCATGGCTTTCTCGTGCTTCCGTGTGAGATGGAAACTCGCACGGAAGAGACGGTAGTCGGACCCTGTAAAGAATTTTGGGACAACAGCGACATCGCTTAGGCAGAACCTTCGGTTGACGATAACGTGGCCGACTTCGTTGTGGTACAGCCCACCAGGAGACTCACAAGCCCTTTGGCTGGAGTCGGATTTCTGGGATTGCGAGTTACCGTTGGATGGTGTTCGTCGAAAAGATGAACTCAAGCAGCCTTTCAGACTGTTTGTTCCACTCCAGACCATGGTCGCCGATATAAAGCTCTTCCAGAGATCTTCGCGTTGAAATCTCGGATGATGACCTTGTAGAAGGTATGATCTCCCTTGTAGAGCTCCTCCAACTCCATGTATTAGGTTGTTGCAAAAGTAGTTTCCGAAACGAACGTCTATCTTCAAACTATCATATCTCCGCTTAAACACATCTTTATTCATCGAAATAAAAACCATTCGATTCTACACATCTTTCCCAACGATTCTTCAACGAGTCTATGTCTCTATGATAGAAACTAACATCACAAGAATTAAAAGACTGACGGAGCTCTGATTCGAGGTGGTCAAGATTATCGAATTGCTGCTGCCGCAGGTGCGCGTCTAAAGCCCGGAAAAAGTGATGATCAGTTGGGGAGAGGGCTAGTGAATAAGGAGGATGAGGGAGAACCTCGATGCCCAACTCTTTTAATTTTTTCCGGGTGACTTTCCAAGAATGAGGCTGAGCGTTGTCCTGAAGTAGGACGGTCCCCTTTCTATTCACGACTGCCGGGCACATTTTTCGCAGCTTTTCCAACATTAGTACCAAATCACAACAGTTCGTTTCTGCTGTAATTGCCAGACCAGGTTGGAGAATTCTGTAATGGATCAAACCCTTGCTACACCACCAAACAGTTAGCATAGCTTAGGGTGGAGATCCGGCTTTGGAAGGCTTGTTGGTGGGCAATCCTTATCCACCCAGACATTTCCTCTCTTCCTGTTATCGCACATAACCCACTTCTCATCTACCGTTATTAATTGGTCCAAGAACGGATCGTTTTCCAGACGGACGAGAAGGTTGGAGCAGCTGTTGAATCGGGTGAGGCGCTGCTCGTCGGTCAGTTTGTGGGTATCCACTTCTGCTTCTCCTTCACCATGCCGATCGAATCCAGATGTCTTGCTACCGTGGCAGAGTGGACACCCATATCGGTCGCTAGCTGTCGGACAGTTGTGCCCGACTTTGAAGCTACGGCTACGCTCTAAATCCCATCGTCAAACGACGTCCTCCGACCAGGCTTGGTCTTGTCTTCGATGTTAAAATCTCCAGAGGTAAACTTTCCGAACCAAAGCCTTACTGTGCGTTCGGTAGCCGATTCCATCCCGAATGCAGTGCCAATATTGCGAGCTGCCTCGGGCGCAGAATGTCCGAGCATGAACTCATAGAACATAAGCACTCGAAAGTCGCGTCTGTTCATCGTTCATTGGGACCCCTATAATAATGCCTACGATGAAGACAGGTGAAATTTGAAGACATATTCTGAAAGAGGAGAAAAAAACCTATTTTATAGTAGATACAGTTCTATTGGAGCTGGTAAATCCCCGCGAAAATTAGTTGTCTATTCCAACATACCCCAAAACGGAAATTACTTTTGCAACAACCTAGGAGAATGCCCTGATTTTCCGCAAATCGAAGGCTACTTTGAGCGGCTGTCATGCCGTCGATTTCGCTCCAGCTATATCCAATCAGCGAATCTTTGCTGGAGCGATAATGACGGCATGACAACTTAAGGTAGCATTTGGTTCGCGATTAATCCCTATCCGTCACCTGGAGTCACGCCACGTCGCCTTGCCACCAACTGGCAGGGGATCCTCCTTGATGGGGAACCTTCAAAGAATGAGATACTTGGAGGTACCCAAATTATATATCTGGGTACCCAAATTGTACATCTTACCCGACCGTGGAGAGATAAAAGTTTTTGCAATGGGTAACGATTGATCTTCGAAAGTTCAACGGAAAGCGCCATCTTCTGGGCGATATCTTCACTATGAAGCTTTAGCCACTGACCTACCTCGACCAGCGTGAATTCCACAATTATTCAAAAGTGAATCCTCAACTGAGCCTGTACGCCGTTTTCTCTAACCATCAGTAATTTTGAAGCTGATGAGAGGGTCAATAATCACCGCCTTTCCGATAAACTGACTAACCTGTATCCGCAGGAGCACCAACGACCGAAAACCCGACAAGAATGGACGACCCAATAATGAATATAATAGGGAACACAAGATTCACCTGAATCACATATCGGAAGTTTACGTTGCTCATGACAATTTCGGTTCAGGAAGTGATAGGAAACAAGCAAATTCAGTGGGATTTGAAGTAGGTTTCAACAAAAATGTAGATTCGCAAGAAATCGCGAAGGTAGATTCACAAGAAACTACAAAATACAAAGAACACAATACAAAATCTTATAAGGAACGAGCGCTGATAAAGAAGTTCGATGGGTCCCTGTATGAGCCAAATCATCTTAAAGCCCTACTTGCCATCCTCTTTACTTATAATCCAACTAATCGCAGAAATGAGAAGGGATTATCACGATCATCTAAGCTGGGTTCTTCTCCTTGTTCTTTCTCCTTGGTCGCTGGTACCAAAGTACAAAGAATAGAAAATCAAACAAGCAGGTAGTCAGAATGCTGATCGATTTGCCTGGCCTCTTATGAACAACTTTAATTCGTGAAGTCAGCTTACTTTCACCGGCCTATTTGCATTTGGCAGCTTCCATCTGAGCCACACCAGAGCCATTACGACAACAGTATTCGCCAGCCAAATCGTGAACTGACTGGCGTTAATCAACACAAACACCTCACCGGACATCAGCATGTATAACAATGCGATGAAACACTGTAAAACAATGCGAGAATTCTTCGAAAACCGGAAAAAACACTGAAAGAATAAAAGCAGCCCGATTAGAAGCTAATAGTGCAGATGAACTGGTAGTGCAGATGAAATTGTGCAGCCAGGGGCAGTAAAACTCGTCTCTTCCCAACTCGTGAGTGGTCGAGTATGACTGGAATGGCCTGTCCTCTCACTCGCCCGTTGTTCCCCTAACCCCGCCCACTCTCGAGTTGAGGAAACACGAGCATACGGCCCCAGGTGTCATGGGACCGTATGCTCGTCTCCCCCCACCGAGCGATCGCACGGTCTAGCGACGGAACCTTGCCCGTGCTAGCCAAGTCTTCCACAACCCTGGGATAGGTTAAGTTGGCAAAAAAACTGACAAAAGGAAAATGAAACAGATAACTACTTACAACGTATAAATAGTGTAGCAATAAAGTTAAAAAGTAGAGGTTGCGCTGTTGATCAGTCCCTTAAGAGCGCGCTACCGCATTCGCGCTTCATTCAAATTGTAGCGGCATGGAGAATGGAGAATGCATTTGTATTAAACAATGACATTTAGTGGCCATCTGCTATACCGATTCAGTGTAAATCAGTAATCTACCTTTCCAGACAGGTCTGGTGCCAGTTCACTCAACCCCAGAGGGATTCAAGGCTCGGTCAGCCCGAGTGAGGATCGACCGTGTATTATTAGCTCCTCTACCCACTGTACTACGCGCGCCCTTTTAGCATAGCAATACTGTACGTAAACCAGAACTTTAAACAAAGATTATGCAAAACTGATGATCTCATAAAACGCAGTTGATCAGGTATTTGATAACTCTGCTAAGTTTTCCTCAATATGAAAGGGCATTCAGGTAAGGATCTAACAGTTGAACCACTAAAGTCGGTCAGATAAGTCAGCCCCGCGCGCGCCGCAACGCGGCGTATTGATCGGTGCCACTCTATAGATACGCTCTACCCTTCTTGATGAGTGCCATCTTTCTCAGGACTTAATCTGTTTCTGAGTAAGCCACGAGTACAACACGCCCTCAATTTTTGTCGCTTTTGGTTTTCTAAAGCGACGCGCTTGCTTTGTGGACGGCAGCTTGTGCAGGTTTTTCCTCTTCTCTCCTCCATCATCGAATCACTTTTCCATCAACCTCGAAATGAAGAGCTGCAGCAACAGATCCATGTTTCCCGCTGAATTTCACCGCACCAAGATTGAGGGCAGCTGTGTATGACTTTCTCGTGGCCATTGGAACCATCAATTCGCAAAGAAGCCTCCACAATGAATCCCTAAACAGGTGTTCGCAGGTTTAGCTGTTAAATCCGTACCTGAATGCCCTTTCAATTTGGGGAAAACATTAGCAAAGAGTTATTTAATACCTGATCAACTGCCTTTTAATGGTAATTGTCCGTAATCTGACTGTTACATCGTGTTCGACTTCGAGTCGTATCGATGACCCACCGCGGCACACCGCGTTGCGGCGCGCGACGGGCGGACTTATCTGACCGACATTAGGGTAAATCATCAGTACGAAGACGAGGGCCCAGATGCATCTAATACTATCAGCGAGTTGCTTCAAGTTTCCAAAAATTTGCACATAGTGGTGGATTTTGTGTTTTAGCCTTCGATATTTCACCCAGGTTCCTACTCTTATCCTCTCCGTATTTTAATACCGTCGTAATTTTGGGACTTGCATTTAGAATTTTCCAGTTATGAGTGCACAATCAGTGTAGAGCACAGTCTTCGTCAGACACTCATGCACAGTCTAATTAAGTACAATGGAATAAAAACCATTCAGAACGCGAAATAAAGAAACGCAGAAAGCAAACGTAACGCACGTTAAAAATGACGGACGGTATGGGCGTTCGAAGCCGTTTGTTGATCATCGCCAGCACTGTCGGTAGGTGACCCTCACGTGCGCCGCAGAAGAAAAGTCTAAACACATTTACTGTTTCACGCTCTGATTCACTGTTGGAGTTTTGAAATCGCTGCTGTAATGGAGGGTGCGTGTGGTACTATTATAGGAGGCGCTACTGACACTTGCATGCTCGAGCGATCGATCCCCCTCCAGTCTTCCATCTCTCTAGGGTGTGGTAAGTTCGTACATGACCTGTCTGGAAAGGTGAAGACACTGACTTGGAATATCGACTAGCCCGCGAAACTCATTGTAGGGTCCATATCTCCATACCTCTACGATTCTGAATGAAACACGAATGCTGATGCGCCTCCTTACGGGACTGATGATTAACGCCGACACCTTTACCTATACCTTTACTTGCAATGAGTGACTTGACTCTCTGACTTTCTTTTAGTGGGAATTAGCTCGACATCCTACTTCAACTACGGTTTTTTGTGGATTGGTGCTATCAGTAGAAGTAGATACAGTTCTGATGTAACACATTGTAAGGGAAGGGTCACTGGCGTAGCGATCTACCATCGCAGTTCCCCTGACAAGCCCAATGCGCGGACTCGGTTCTCGCCTTGGTAGCGATTTCAGCCATGAACCTGCCATCATCGCAAAATAATTTGCCTGTATACAAGCCCGATCTTGAAAAGCTGCAATTTCTAATATCTATCGTACATCATGGCATGAGGGGTGAAGAATAGTTCTAAATTTATCCACCTCGAGCTTGTCATTATGAGACCATTTGCAGATCCAACCGTGGAAATAGCGACAAAAATTGGCATAACAAACGAAAATCTTCCAAAAGCTTTTTCAGCGAACAGCTGTAACGACAAGTCTTAAGAATCTCGATACAGGAACGAGCAATCCAACAAGATCTTCTGAGCGCACTTATTTGGCTTCAGTTTTAACTATAAAATATAACAAAATTAATATTCCTTATAACTGTTTTATATCTTTTTCTTTCTCGAGTGAGTTCATTTGAAATACTATTTGAAATAGGTAAAATATGGATAATATGGTTAACATTCCCATGTTTGGCTAGTGCGCCCTCGTTGTCAACGTCTCGTACCCGCCACAAATACCGTACTGGCACCCACCATAGTACCCTATATACCGCGAGGAGAAGGAGAGGGCGATCCACATTCCGTCCACTCGTTTCGTTTAGGCATTGGTCGGTCGGTTCTCAGCTCTGCTCTCGCAAGTTCTACCATCAACGCACCAACCGAGAAACATCGACTACGTCTGGACGAGGGACTGAGGAAGCAAGGACCCGCACGAGCATAGGCAAAGTGTGCTGTCTCGCCCACGGCTCCAGCCCAACATACAATTACTGAGGGCTCGTGCCTAAGACGGACACACCTTCGTCTTTTTCGCAGATCCCTAGCCAAATGTGGTAGTAGTGGTTCGTTACTCGTAATTGGAAGTCATGTTGTTTTCTTGTTTATATTGCTGGTTCGTTTCTCTGTGAGTTGTTTAGAATTAGTACATATATGCACGAGGTAATCTAGTGTTGTTGTGGCATTCATGTGTGGAAGACACATTTGATGTCTAGGATATTTCTACGATATTTGGCATATGTTCGTTGTGTCCTTGTCCGCGGCAATAAGGCACTGTATATGTACATAGAGCTGTCAAGTGGTATCATTTCACCGTCTCTCTGTTTAAGGCCGTCGTGTGGCAGGTGAGGGAAGCTAAAGCTCTACCTTACGATTAGGCAGACCCTGGTCACAGAGCAGCAGCGACAGATAGTAGACCGAATCATCGCGCACTCATATCACGCCAGAGTAGCGTGACCAGTACACAATTTAACAATAAAACTGCATGAGGTTGACGGGTTCAGTCTGATTTTAGAATTTTTTCTTATATCGGTAGTACTTTTTTCTAATATGGAATGGATTGAGCACAATTCAGCAGTAAAGTTGTTTCTGGATATGCGTAACGAAGTTCAAGTTATATTTGAATGACTATGAATGCATGCAATAAATAGTAAAACTAACCACAGAAGTAGCTGGACTGACGAGCATTTCTTCTGGAGAAACCACGACGTACAGGGCAATGTTGTAAAGCACATAAACCACAGTTACCACTCCCATGGAAATCATCACGGACAGCGGTAAATTTCTGAACGACGAAAGCAGGCTTAGTTAATGTGTGTTGATCGAGTAACACGTTGCATGAATCGTATCCCGTTTCCCTGTTTTGGAAACACTCAACCCAATAGAACACATATCGAGCAAGAACAACTGTGCCCAAAACTCCGCGAAACTCAACTAACCGTTTAGGATTGATAAGCTCTTCTGTTATGAAGTTTAAATAGGTCCATCCCTGGTAGGCATAAAGACCAGAGTAGAAGCCTACTGCTGGTGATGATAATTTTCGGAAATTTCCCTCAAAGATGTCTTCAAAAGAGTCACGGTACTGCGGCCCACCTCAAAGCAACAAATCAAATACGGCGAACTAAAGACTTTATATTGGCGATCAACGGTCATTCCGTTCCAAACTCTAGCAAGCGATCTTTCAAACTGCGTACAGCGCTGTGCAGACTTACCGAAGAAAAGTAGGAATCCCCCAGTGATTATAACAAGTACAAGGGCAATAAGTTTAGCATATGTAAACCAATCTTGTACAACTGTCGATAATTTTACGGACCAGCAATTCACTGCACAAAGAGTCACTGAAAGTAAATGATTATTAATGCGAATCACTAAATATAAAGGTAGAGATGTCAGCGTTGATCAGTCCCCTAACAAGGGAAGTCAGTCAGCGTGCTCCAGATCTCAACAAGACCTATATAATTCGCAGAGCTTCGAATGGCGATTACAACAGTATAGTTCGTTCTTGCTAAATGGCAACGGGTGGTCCAAAAAAGCGGAAAATCTTGACCACAAACTAGTGGCGAGAAACTAGTGACGAGAGGGGTTCTAGGTGTAAATCTCCAGAGATACCATCATGGTGGCTCAGTCGGTAGCATGCATGGGTCACAATCTGGTGGGAAGGATAGCGGTCCTTATGCTAGTCTTTTGCTTTGCCTTCATACACTAGATACCAAATTACGCTCCTTTTGCAATTTTGTCGCAGTTGCCAGATAGAATCGCGCTTGGGAGGAGTATGGCCAACAAAGTACGCACAAAGAAGAAAATTTACTAGCACTTGCATATGTGACCCACACGTACCGCAAGCAACCCAAATCGATCCCAAATCCAGAAACAAACGTCAGATTCGCGATTAGCTCCCCGAATAACCCCTGTAGACGAAGTTTGAGCCAAATCGATGATTTTGACCTAACCAGCCTTCCTAGTGTCGAGTTGTGTGAAGGTCCAGTTGCCGAGAATATCTTTATTCCTGTTGTTCCACTTTTGGGATTCTAAAGAACAGAGACTTCATTTTGGATGAGTTCCTTTTCAAATTCATCAAGAAGGATCACTTGGACTGCTGACAAATCCACAATTCACAAAGATAATGTCAATCTTTCCCATTGTGTCTGACATGCGCTTGCTAGGGTCCGTTCTAACAAAGCATGGAGATTGGGCCAAAATCACCGATTTAGCTCATACTTCGTCTACAGTGGCTACTCGGGGCGCTGATCACGAATCTGACATTTGTTTCTGCATTTGAGATCGATTTGGGTTGGTTACGGTAGATATGGGTCACATACACAAGTGCTAGTAGATATTGTCGATTGTGCATACTCTTGTTGGCCATACTCCTCCCAAACGCGATTCTATCTGGCAACTGCGACAAAATTGAAAAAGGAGCATAATTTGGTATCTAGTGTATAAATGCAAAACAAAAGCCTAGCATAAGGACCGTTACCCCCACCACCAGATTGTGAGCCCATGCTACCGACTGAGCCACCATATCAAGATTCTTCGCCTTTTCTGGACCGCCCATTTTCTTTTAGCAAAAACAAACTATATCGTTGTAATCGCCATTCAAAGCTCAACAAAACATATAGGTCTCGTTGAGAATCCTTGGAGCACGCTGACTGACTTCCCTCGTAAGAACGCGCCTCCGCTTTCGTGTTCCATTCAGAATCGTAGAGGAATGGTGAATGCGTATTTGGCCTAAACTATGACTTGTGGTAGCCAGCCAATGGACCAGATTAGTGCCGTTACCTTCCCAGAGAAGTGTGGTACCAAATTACCCGACCCCGGAGAGATGGAAGGCTTTCTTAGTACGGGCCGGGTCGACCGCGCGGCCGTGCGGGTGTCATTAATCCACGTGCGAACTAAATTTACAAATTCGCTATGTGTAGAAATATTTTGCACCCACAGCACAACAAAAAATTAATTTCTGTAATTCGAAATGGTGTCAATGAACATTGGATTAATCGCGGTATTCCCAAAGAATGGAGGTGTTCGAGAAATCAGCGGCATGCATTCGTAAATTCTTCGCGCTAGAAATCAATCTGTTTTCAGGAAAAAAGTTCGTCCTATGAGATCTTTATCACGATATAGTCGGCTCTATATAGATGATAACAATCCACATCTCACTTATCATCGCAGCAGCCAGCAGTTCAGTGCTCAGGTAAGGTGGATCGCAGTTCACATAAATCGGTCGTAGAGTGTACAACGCGAACGTGAGCGACACAATGGCAAGAGCACATGGCCTAAACGGAGGCATTACTGAATATCCTTTCCTCAGAAGCTGAAGGAAACGAAACATAGAACGGTACAAAAAAGGTAAAAGTAAAGGTGATCGGCGTTCCTTAGCACATTCACGGCCAAGCGGTCCTCGCGCGCAATGCGCAGGACGGCCCGCCGCATTTCTTGGGCGCGCTCGCGTGTCCACTCTTGTGTGAACACGGTCCATCGCGAGGTGTTACGGTGAGTAGTGGGATTTTAACTGATCTCCGGAACGAAGTTCGTTTTGGACCAGCCTTTCTAGGTATGGCTGAATATAAGAGCTTGGAAGAGTTTAAGAGCGATTTGGGAGTTTAAAAGTTTAAGAGCGGAAGAGTTTAAGAGTTTAAAAGCGATTCAAGAGCGTCCTTAGTGAATGCATGGATACTGTACTGCTGGAAAGTTCAGAAGATCCCCTTCCTCCAATTCAAAGAAGACGTGGTCGAATGTTTGTTGGACGTTGACGGCAGAGGAGTATAAAAGATCCGTAAAAGCAAAGTCGTGGAAAAGATTAGTGCTGACTCAGGGAGGAATCCAGAAAAATTGTTCAGGTTGCTATAAAAGATTGAGTAGAGTGGCTTAGGTAGAGATGCTGCCAAAAGAAAAGTTAGGAGTTTTCATACGCGCTGCATCGGTTGCGAGAAATTTGTTGGTTTAGAGTGTTTCAATGACAGGAATTGTTCTTGTTGGATGTTTTTCCATGTTTCCCGTAACCACTTCCAACTAGGCTGCATTGAAAACGTTTTATTTTATTGTTCTCATTTATTTCGGAATTCTTGAAGTGTGGTCGTTTCATTGCTCTTCGGTAAGAAAAGTTCTTGTCATATAAGTTCCTATGAACTCAGTAATTTCTCTGCCCACGCAAACGTAGCATTGATTTGGTGGTATATTTTACAAAATGACAAAAATACGAGTGGAAAAACGCCGTTAGAGAACGTTCTAGAAAAAGTTTTCCCGTCCACTCAAATGAGTGGACATTGTATTCGTATGTGTTAAGCAACAGGTCACTTAAGCAGGCCCCGCCCCACTCGCGTTCCATTCAGAATCATAGAGAAGTGGTGAATGCGTATTTCTCCTACAGAATGACTAGGGCCAGTTGCTATTCCAGGTCAGTGACTTTACCTTCACAGGCAAGTCTGCTACCAATTTTCACGCTCCCATAGGGATGGAAACCTCGGTCAGCAGGACGCAATCGATAGCTCAACCGTGCGAATTACAGTAGCGCCTTTTTCCACTGCACCACTTGCGCCCAGAATAAAAAAAATGGTGCAAACATTGGTGTCGAAAGCAAACGAGAATCCGACCAATTCCACCACCGGCTCTCGATTGATCTTGGCATGGTAGTCAATGAAAGAAGTATGGTTCCTATGGCACAACCAATATTACAATAGCAGCAATTTTTTCAGGGTTATGTTTCGGCGTCTTCGCCTTCTTCGGAGCCTGGGGCAAGTCGAGTTCGACTTGAGAAGCTACCCACTCAACACCGCATCAAACTGTAAGAAGAAGTAATGGGAAAGTGAATGACCATCAAACAAATGAAAAGGGTCAGAATAGGCTAATCTCTAACTAGGGAGGTTGCTCAGCGTGCTCCGGAGATTCATAACGAGACCCATATTGTTTTGTAGAGCATCGAATGACGATTACAATGGTATGGTTTGTTTCTGCTAAATACAAATGGATAGCCCAAAAAAGGCAAAAACCTCGAAAACTAACCAGTGGCAAATGGGATTCTAGATCGCAACTACCAGAGATACCACCAGAATCGACCCAAATTCAAAAACAAATGTCAGATTCGTGATTAGCGCCCCGAATAACCCCCGTAGACAAAGTTTGAGCTAAATCGGTGATTTTGACCTAATCAGTCTTACGAGTGTTGAGTAGTTGTACGAAGGTCCGCTAATCGAGAATATCTTTACTCCGATTGTTCCACTTTTTGGACTCTAATCAACACAGAGACTCCGATTTGAATGAGTTTCTTTGATTTTTTTGTCAAGATAGATCACTTGGGCTGTTGACAAGTCCACAATTCACAAATCTCGCATAGGCTTTTCCCATTGTGTCTGGTGTAAGCTTGCTAGGGTCCGTTCTAACAAAGTAGGGTGATTGGGTCAAAATCACCGATTTTGCCCAAACTTCGTCTACGGGGGCTATTCGGGACGCTGATTACGAATCTGACATTTGTTTTCGAATTTGGGGTCGATTTGGGTTGGTTCCGGTAGATATGGGTCACATACATATGCACTAGAAGACATTGTCGTTTGTGCATACTTTGTTGGCCATACTCCTCCTAAACGCGATTCTATCCCGCAACTGCGACAAAATTCCAAAAGGAGCGTATTTTGGTATCTACCGTGGGAAGGCAAAGGAAAAGCATAGCAAAGCGACCGATCCACCGACCACCAGATTGAGAGTCCTGCATGCTATCCACTGAGCCACCGTGATACGATCTCTTTCAATTAACAACTAGGAGTGCTTTCGCCGCTAGTTTCTCGCCACTAGTTAGTGGTCAAGATCTCTTGTTTTTTTTTCGGGCCATCCATTTGCATTTAGCAAAAACAAACTATACCGTTGTAATCGCCATTCGATGCTCTACAAAACAGTATGGGTCTCGTTGTGAATCTTCGGAGCACGCTGAGCAACCTCACTCGTAAGAAGTGGTCTAGTGAGGTCTACTACACATCTGTAGCTAGTAGGATTCGTGGGTGACCGAGGTTTCACGCCTAGGGAGCACCCGCCAAGAGGGCTTCTGGGGCATGAACGCTTCTAGCGTACGTTCACTGCTTAGAGTTTAATCTTTTTCAACCGTTTTCATTTGTTGGATGGCCATTCGTTTTTCTTACTTTTTTTTCTGAAAATTTGTGTCTAGTAGGTAGTTATTCAGATTGAGCTCGAATTGTTCCACGCTCTAAAGAAGGCGAAAGCCCAAATAAACTGTTGCGGTCAATCTTGCTTGTGCTAGCAGTACCATAGTTCTTTCACTGAGAATGCGATATGCAACTTCGAGTCGACTCGCCACGAAAAGACTTCATGACCATTACGGTCTATCAGAATATCACCTTAAATTGCGTGCAAACGCAGCGGTTCTTGATTAGTTTTCTTCAATAATTGCATGAATTTAGAATCATTGCTAAATGTTTCTGAAGATCAGAATTAGCGCGAAGGCTATGGATCGATCTATTGATGTTCTATTGGAGATTAGGAATTGAACTTGGATTTCTTTTGGTTTGTGCCAAACGCAAACAAAAATGCAAGGTGACTCTTCTTTTCTGGGCACAGTGTACATTCTGTATCACAATATGAGTGGAAGGTGAAGCATAGCCAACCTGACTACAACGCTTTCTATCCAAAGACGGAGGAAGGCAATCAGTGGACCAAACGCTTCCATGAGATAAGCGTAGTCTCCACCAGATTTGGTGATTAACGTTCCCAATTCCGCATAGCAATATGCACCAAGTGCGCACCACACTCCACATAAAAACCAAATAATTATAGCTGTCCCTACGGATCCAGCACCTGAGTACATTGATATTGTTTTAATTACCATATATCCTTCATTTTGTCAACGTATTCACCTTGTGAAGGGCGCGCGTGGTGCAATTGTAAGCGTCTGGCACCCGCGCCGTCTAGCCATTGATCCCGGCTTAGTCTAGCCAAGCATTCCATCTGTGCAGGGTTGCGTAAGTTGCTAGGGTGTCTGGGAAGGCAAAGATACCGAATTGGCACAGCGGCTGGACCCGCATGTCATTGTATGCGCTAAGTATGCATTCGCCATGCCTCTACGACTTGAGAGGAACACGACTGCTGCTGGACTGAACAACGTCATCTTTTTATCTTTACCTCTATTCACGTTGTGATGGTTGAAAACCGAATGACTATGAAGTTAGGGGTTTGGACTCACGATATCGACGACGAGTGTTCAACAGCGTTCCCGTCGTATGAACCGTCACGGTTCATTCACGCTAACGAGAGTAAATGGTAAAGGTAAAGATATCGGCGTTAATCAGTCCCCGAAGGACGCGCCGCCGCATTTGTGTTTAGTTTTGAATTAAAAAAAGCTTGGTGAACGCGTATTTGGCCCATACAATGACCTACGGGAGCCTTCCGCTAAACTGACTCGGTGTTTCTATCTTCCAAGACACGTCTGGTACTAATTTACCCGACCCGGGGTACGGAAGAATTGGTTAGCCCGGTTCGGGATCAATCGCTCAACCTTGCGGGTGTCAGCGGCGCTTCTTACCTCTGCACAACATGCGCCCTCTATTGGGAGCATATGAACAAATCTTTGCATTTCTTTGAGAAAATTCATCAACTCAGTGTAGCAGCGGTCTTTAACTGACTTAACAGAGGAGATTCGCAGAAGATCACTCTTCGGGTACGTCTCGAACTGGTCTTCATTGCTTATCACAACATAAGTTTTTCGCTGAAGCAAAAACAAAGTTTCGCTGAAGTAACTTCACCTTCCTGTACTCCGGTTGGGCTGATAAAGATACCGGATCCTATAATGCAGCCAATGATCATGGTGACGCAGTTCGTCAAGGTGAGCGTTCGTGCGAGACCTTTCCCCGTGTCCTGTAAACGACTCAACAGAATATAGCAAATAGAGGAGCCAACTTTTTTCTTGAAAAAGTACTGCTGTAACCGAAGAATTCTCACCTTTTCGTCAACCTGTAACCTTGATTCGCCGCGATCTTGTGGCTTCTCTGGTTTCTCACCAGTGTCAGCAGCATCTGCAGGCGTTTCTGCATTGTCTTGTTCTGCTGGCTTGTCAGTGCTGCCTCCGCCTCCTCCTTCATCAGTTTCCTGGTCGGTGTCTGCCATTGATGCTGACCGATACTGGAGTGTGCCGTTTTTCAAATGGATACCACTCTGTATCATCTTAATAATAACTGATATAATGGAAAAATATTCACAGTGATCGACAATTCTTGGAAGGTCCTCCTTTCCATATTATCGATGGACACGAGTTGCTGATCTCAATTTCGATGTTCAGAATCACAAGCAGCTACAGTACGTGAGGCGCATGTGCTGTAATAGCCGTAGAGTACTGATATCTGCCCGGCTGAGAGATTGATCCTCGCGTGGGCTAGCCAAGACCAGGATCGGATCAAGCGGTGCCAGACTCGTCTGGGAAGGTAAATACACTGACTTGGCATTGCGGTTGACCCCGCAAGAAGTTGTTGTATAGGCTTGTTGTTAGTTCTAGATCATGCCTCTTGGATTTGAATGGAACCAAAATTACCATCAATGTCGTTGTTTCCAATAGCAGTACAAAAATAAGTTTCGCGCGCTCAGTTGCAAAATAATGTTGTTATCTTTAACATTTCAAATAACAACATCAAAAATCAATTGGTTAGAAATAGAGAAATCAGGGGTGATATATCAGGTCAAGTGTAGGGCTTGAAATGCTGAATACGTTGGGGAAACAAGAAGAGTAATGTTTTTCAGATTGGGGAAACGACAATACAGCTAGCTATATGAGTTAAAAACATTTAGTTTAGTTGTTCCTTAATCGCACCGCCAGCGGCGGTGCGATTAAGGAACACCACTCCTCGAGATACAGTAATGTTACTACGATATTCCCCACTGTCAAAAACCTACATACATCAGTTCTACAGGGTGTGCAAAAATTACCCGCACAAAGTTATCGCCGTGTAACTTCAACACAAAAGCGAATTTTAAAACGAAACTCTACACATAGCTTTCCCATCTACTTACCAATCAGACTTATTGAAATTATTCGGTGCAGTCGCCTTTCGTACGAACACAGGTCCTCAGATGAGAAGCGAACCCATTACACGTGGCACGGAGCTAGTCTTCACTATATCATTCCTTGCTTTAGCCAGGGAAGCTTCAAGTGAAGCCAAACTTGCGTGTTGAGCAGAGCAAACTTTGATCTCAAAAACAGACCAGAACAGAAATTGAGAGGGTTTAATTCCGGTGAGTACGAAGCCCAGTCATCTTATACGGTGAAGTGTGGGACAGACTGTGAAACTGTGAGTCGATGCTAGCTGGTCTTTCTGGATTTGGCTTTGCCATTCGAGCATTGTAAGCCCAAATGAACTCAGATTTAGAATACATTTGAGATTGGTGTATTGGTACATAATACTCCAATATGAAGTTCGGAGTCCAGTTCTGCCTGTTGTTATCAACTGTGCCACACGCATAGCTCGTGGCACGCAGGTAGTCTTCATCGAAATCATTCCATGCGTTCGTTAACGGTGCTATCAGATAGGACAAACGTGCTCATCATGCAGAACACTTCTTCTTAAAAACCTACCAAACAGAGAAAATAGTTTGCTCAGAAAAATTGAGAAAAATTGAAATAAAATAGCAGTACGATGAGAAAGATGCTGGCTTTTGATGCCCGATCTTTTCGGATTTCGTATTGCCATTACCACTATTTAGGCATTCATGAGCTCAAACTTTGGAGTCACTTGCATATTGTATAATTGTATAACATATCCTAGTATGGAGCTCAGAATCCAGATTTGCTAGCAGTTATGGTCTACATCGTACCTGTGCGGGTAATTTTTGCACACCCTGTAGGCACGGCGTCTTACAACTGCAAGGAGCTACAAGTTTTTGTTTGAAAATTAAGGAGAGAGACTACTGCAAAAGTTTGAATTCACTTGGAATAATTTGGTTAGAACGAGAATTTTCCCGTTGTAGTCCATTATCAGGATAGTTCTGGACAAAATGCAGGGTGAACTTATAATTTTGCACCAGGGTGTATAATTAGACACAGTGGTCTCAATTACTAATTACGAACCACTTATTACTAACACTGAACTACATGCTGATTGGTGGAAATTCTAGATGAGCATGTTGTTTTTGATTGACATTTCTTTGGTTTCCTTTTACATCTTGTCAGAGATGGTAGGACTTTTGGTATTTGAGTTTGATGGATCATTAACTTCGATGTGTGCTTAGGCCCCAAGACGACAGAAAGGTCGAAAGGTCGTTAAATAAAGAATTTTCACCTGAAAACCACGTGAAGCCGGTGATGTTGGAGAAACTATACAGCAAAACTATTGACGTAATGTAAACTAGGGTGTTCGCGTTATGATTGCCTACCAAAAAGAAAAACGTAATTTGGTCGATCGCCTTGTCAAAAATTGTAGGACTGAATGGTTTCTGGTGCGCCAGTTTGGTAGGTCATTAACTTCGATCAAAGTTGAGGCATTTCAGCCTAAAGCTAAAAATTATGAAATTATAATGGGAGATTTTCGTCCTCTTCATCGAATTCTACGTATGGAGCATGTTTCGAACATTGTGTTAGACGAACAGCTGCCGCGTGATCGTAGCAGTGTTGTCCGCGCTTCGCTGAGACCACAGAGAAGAATGGCTGATTGTTCTGGGGTATTTATCGATTCACGAGAGTCTCTTGATTTAATTTTGTGGAATTTTGAAAATTATATGAATTATGCAGATCAGGGTGAAATTAAATTCAGGGATCAGATCAGGGTGAAAATGAAATTATATGAATCAGGCGCTATTGTCGCCCGCACAGTCGAGCGATCGATCGGATGAACCAAGCCGCCATCCTCCGAGGTCGGGTAAATTAGTATCAAGCTTTGTAGGGACACTGACTAGGTATAGCAGCTGGCCCTCGCAAGTCATTGTATACCAAATACCAATTTACCATTGCGGATCAATCCTGTCAAGTTCATTGTGCGGCTGATCACCCATAACACGAGACCGAATGAAGAGATAGTTGAGGAATATGGTAAAAACTGATTAGCATCTAAAAACATTTTTGACAGAGGAGTGTTTCACTCTTCTACCACAACCGTTTGGATGCCAGTGGGCTTCTGATGCTGGTGTTGCTAATGGTAAGTGCCCGGTGCTTTACAAAATTTAGAACGTCGCTTGAAATTGCTTTCCATCGGTTGTGTTTAGCAAATTTCCTGGCTTTTCGGATCAATATGTGTCATGACTTTGTGCGCAGAGCCAAACGAGGAGAAAAGCTTCGGAAGGATGCCGCCTCCAGTAAGATTTGCTGTTCAACGATCATCACCTTCTCTAATTAGTTTACTAGGTTTTCACCTAATTATATAATGCATAACTTGTGCGGGTGTTTTGCAGAAAAATCGATTTAAAAAGGTTGAGCCGGCGGTGTCATCGTCATCGGTTGGATCGACGGAGACAAAATCCAAGGAAACAAAAAAGACGAAGTCCAGTCAAGACAAAAGTGGCAGCCCACAGTCAAAGTCGAAATCAAAAGACAGCACGACAACGAAGGGGAGCGGCGAAAAGGGAAAGGAAATGAAGCGCGCAAAAGGGAGCAAAGACGGAAAACAGGACCGGAAGCGGAAAGAGAAGGGGTCTTTGGAAAAGACACAACATGATCCTAAGTCAAAAATCAAGTCAGACGCCAAAACAAAGAGTGGAGTACAGCTTCTAGGTATTACTAGCCAAGCGTTTCTTATCGTTAGTGAGTGAAGCAGTGTATGAATGCTCACGCATTCTATGGACTTTAACCATCTTATAAATCTCCCCCTGCACCTCCGTTGCCCATCTGTCCACAATTCCGCAGCTTATTTTCGCCTTATATTTTCTCTCCCAACCAGAATATCATTCGCATTCGGGAAAGTAGACGAGAGATGGTGTTGAAGCTTGAGCGAAAGCTGTATGGATAAGAGTTGGGGCTTAACAGAGGGAGGTCGAAATGGTGAAGGTAAAATGTAAACCTCACCCTTCCTGAGGTTTGGTACCAATTCCCCCGAACATATAGTGGTGGAAAGCTTGGTTATCCTGTTCATGGATCGACCGCTCGACCGCGAACAGACTAACCAAAACTTTTACGCTTTTACTTTTATTATGTTCAGGTGAATAGGATAATACAGGCCACACCTCCAGCTGGAAGACTACCCCATCCGCCATACTCGCCTGACCTCTCTCTTTGCGATTTCCGTGCACTCCGGAGTCAAGAGCATTTCTGCCGCGGGCGGCAGTCCCAAAACAACAGCGACATCGCGCGCGGTCGACGAATGGGCAGCGTCACGCCCTGCTTCCTTCTGGAGACAGCCGTTCGCTTATAAATGACTAGTTCAGGTATAATTTGAATATAATGAAAGTTGTGATTTTTCTCAAAACTTATGGGACACCCTAGTATTATGTTCAGCACCGCACTACGATGATCTTCAGATCATAGCGACTTCATTGCCCTGATCCTTTTATTTTCCTCTTCATTCCGTACCAATGAGTTGAATGTAGAAGGCGTGGTTATGTTGCAAATATTATATTAGGTTGTAATCCTTCCGACTAAATATTTGCCACTTCGTAATTTTTAAATTTATTCCGATGAAAAATAACCAAGCTGAGGTATATATAAAATATGTAATGTTGGACTACTATGCCTTCCTGCTGATAATCATTTTACCCCATACACGTGGAAGCCTGTCGGTTTATTCACGAAAAACGTTCACATTCCCGTTTTGACATAGCCCTAGTTGTTGAAACTTTTTTCTTCTATGAGATTCGGAAGCAACGCGAGCAAATGGTGTTCTGAAGGACCACACTCTGGAGATTACGTTCTATGGGTACCGATCTCCAATAATCCTCCAAAAATTTTCCATGTGACATTTCGAAGATGTCGTCAGATGGGTAGTGTACGCATAGTGTAACACACAACCCTGCTCGTCCTTGTTTGCAAGCCATACGATCCATTTGATCGCAGAATAGTCTGACAGTCACTAGTTCACCTTTAGGTTAGAGCTCTTATTCTAGGAGAATTCCACAATATGCAAGGAATCTCCTCCTTGAAGTGCAATCAGCCTTGATGTTGATTTTCGTTGTTTACCAGGACCAAGCCGTCGGGGTCTCCTGCTATGAGTAGCTTACTTCATTCACTTCTCATCTGCTACGGCGCAATTATTTTGCCACTTGAAGTTTCTTTCGAAACTTAGAAATTTCGTAAGCGAAATGACCCTAGCCTTGAGCTGTGTAGGCGACATCTTGTGAGCTGCCTTTCGGCCATACTTTCGTATCTTTTCCAATACAGTGAGACACTTTGCAGCTATGGTATATGAGCACTGGACTTCCTATACAAAGCAGTGAGTGGCATTTGAGCGTTCGACTTCTGTGGCGCTTTTCAACCCACCCAATCAATGCTAAGTGAACTTGGCGGAGCGGTTCATTATCAAGCCCACCGTAGTCTTCGTTAGCTTCACAGCGCCAAAATGTTCTGGATGAATATACGGAATACCTTACTCCACTGCACTTCAAACGTTCGGGCTTATACACTGCAGCAGAACGCCCTAGTCGAAGCTCAATGAACAGATGCAGTTGACGCCCCATAGTTTAGGCTTCATAATTTGAAGATATTCTAACGAGATCGAATGGGCGATGAATACTTTAGAAGAGCTTGTGCCACCCTACTGAAATATTATTGAAAGAAAAATGCAGAAGCTTCAGCAGAAGTTTTGCTATGCGATGAAAAAATATTCAGTCGGAAGGTTTACAACCTAATATAATCAATTTCGGCGACCAAGCAATTCATTTTCCCTTTCCATACCACTTTGGTACATATTTACCCGACTCCGGAGGAGTGAGGGGCTTGATTGATCTTGAACGAAAATGGATCGCTAGTAGAATGGGAGCAGCACCTTTATCATACCCCACGCCAGCCCAGTCCAGATGGCAACAGAACGTGTAATCATTTTTTGTCACAAGGTGTGGTTTCAACGATGTTTTAAACAGTGTATTAGATTGCACTTTAAGAAGGAAATTCCATTGGTTCTGAACAAGGAACTCTTAACTCACCAGGTGATCTGGCTTTGCTCGCAGCTGCCGAACAAATGGGTATGTTTTCTCTGACTTTAGCATGAACACTTGAGGTAAGAATGGTTTTTAACTTCAGCGGCGGATAAGCGTGATTACGACAATTTCGGACCAGGTGTCAAAAAAGGTAAAAAGAAGAAGACCTGAAATAAGTTTTAAGAGATCCAAGTTGACAGGTGCTTATGCCGTTCCACTTTTTGTAGAAATCAGCGTCATTAATTGAACTATTGTGCTATATTGTCTATGTGTCTACGAAACAATAAACATATTTGAAAGTCTTCTATAGTCTCGGCGTTTATCGAAAAAGTGAGTAATAGGACCATACGACAAACTTGCTGCCTGAAGCGGAGTCGTGAGTCATGGGATACACAAGAGGCAGCGCCGACCGAAACCTTTTTACCAGAGGGAAAGAGTCCGTCCTGGCTCCCCCGTAGCGAAGTCCGTTCCCTTGATTGTAGCGTCAACAGTTTGATAGAAGGACCGTCATACGACTGCAGTGCTCGCCTCCAAGCTTTCTGTTCTTCTTGGTTCCGGGAAAAACCAGGAAAAAAGCGAAAAGTTAAGAGTCACTCGCGAAAAGAAAAGAGGCAGCCTCCTCACTCTTTGCGGCGTATAACCGATACAAAATTCGACATGCAATCATCGGTGCTCCTGCGTCACTTCACTTTCGTTTTTTTCATTTTTCACCCTATTCAAGGCAGCGCGAGAAACGTATGTAATAGGCTGTACATGTTGCTATTGAATATGTGTATCATCGCAGTTTTTTAAATTTATTTCCTTGAATTTCATCTCCATCTAGCGAGCCTGCCAAATTTCGTGTTTGTACACAAGACGTTTTGAATGTGTAGCTGATCGCCAAACATTTGAAGTTGGGTTCTTTCCTCCATGATCTACATATCACTGCATTCTTTGTTCTGCTTTGCAAGTGAAGCAGGAGAAACACGACCTCGATTGCGAGCACTTTAACGGCTATTTCTTTCGTTTTGATCACGCAACCGTACACCGCAGTAGGCTCCAGTAGTGGCATATGCGATATGTCCTTCCATTCCTCCCCTTCAACAGAACAAACCGAGTAAAGGTGTTATATAGGGTGGTAAGAAAGTCTTGAGCCGTTCGACGTATACTTTTTCTTTGTTTTCTTATTTAGCGCACACTGCATTTTACTCCACGACTCAATCACTATTGTTAGTTAGAACCATAACGTCCCTAACACGCAGGTCAGTTATCGTCTACTTGCAGAAATGAACAGACTGGAAGCCAAAGAAGTCGCTGACTGCCCGTGTGACACCGTCGAGTTCGATAACTCTTTTCTCAGCTAAAAAATAACATGTAAGGAAGACAATTGATGGCTGTAGGAGACAGTACATGTGTAATAAGAAGATCATAAAATCGGGTGCCAATCGCATTTCTCTACTTTTTTGGCTGTATCATTGCGAGTGTGCATCGAATGTACACTTGGCCATTTTCATCGAACTGCTTCCGCGGAATTCCAAAGCGGAAGTGCTGTAACGTCAGCAGGGACCATGTGCTCTTTCGATACCATGTTGTTATACCTCCGATTTCGCTTCCGTAAAAGCGCTTCTAGTAGGGGAAGGAAGCGGCACTGCATGATTTGCATAGACAAGGTTCCCGCCTCTCACATTAACTACCTATGCTTTTCCAACCTGGTTCCAGGGGCGTGGAGAAGGGGAGACTGACCAGTGAATGTCCGAGTAAACCAGGTGCTCTCGGCCGGCACGTCCGAGCTCAGTCCACTCAACGTTCCTCTCTAACGAAGGAATGTAGGAACTGTTGTATGAGTGTGCTGTGGTCTCCCTGCAAGACTGTGACTGATTTTTTCTGGATCCGCTGCGACAGCTTCGAGAAAGGTAGAGTTATCTACCGTTGGAAAGCGTCCCAACCAAGTCTAGTCTTCGAAGCCGGAGTCTCGAGCTGTGAAACGAGATAACCAGAGCTAGCCGGTGCTGAAGGTAGTGGTGTCTTCTCCAAACACAGCGTTGATGTTGCGAATGGTTTTCATCGTTCCAGTGCTTTGTCGCCGTCCGTTAAAGATCGGGTTCAAATACGCTCTTGTGGGAATGACGTGTGTGAAGAAAAAAAAGAAGGTTTGGCTATTTATACACAACGGAACGCTGTTTCAAGAATGACTAACAACTACCTCATGTTAAGGTATGAATACAATTCAAAAGTCGGAAATTCCGAACCTTTCAAGCAAAGTGGCTCAAAACTATCTTACTACTTTATACTTTAGTATTTCGAGTTCCTTTACGCATGAACACCTCTATCTGGCTGCATGCTTACGGTGGAATAAATGGACAGGTGGATGCGACTTCAGAAACTATACGAACACTTCATCTCTATAGTAACGTATTGCTTGAAAAATCTTCACGTTAGGGTGGCCCCGCGGTATCGATTAGCAATTTGCAAAATTGAGAATAGTTTGAGCAGTATTTCTGATGTAGCCGTTTGCTTCTTGATTGACAAGGATGGTTTCATTGACAAAAACAAAACAATCAGCTAGGAATGTAGGTTCCAAAAGTAATCATTTTTCATTTTGTCGCCTGCTTGCGACGTACATGGCAGTGGTAAGAGGCGTTACTGAACGCATGGGCGAGTCACCTGCTGTCATCCTGGCTAAGAAAGCATTCGATCGTTTCGGGAACGGGATAATTGGTGTCATACTCGTCTGGGAAGGTGGAGACAATGTCTTGAGGAGCGGCTCTTCCGTCATTGTGTAGGCCAAATACGCATTCACCATGCCTTTACGATTATCAGTGAATGACAAGGCCCCACCCCATTCGTGTACTAGTCAACGCTAGCCAAGATGGAATCAGCTTCGAATATTGAAAGCTAAATGCTGTTTTCGAGTGTAGCAAAAGGCAGGTCAAATTATCTAAGCAATTGAAGCCAGGACTGAGATTCAAAATATTCTTGTCAACAAAGCCCCTAGGTGACCGTTGTTCGACGAACTCTTCAGTAACTTGCCCATTTGGTGTTCGGATTCGTTTGAACATGAAATGAGGGAAAGATCCGTGGCTTTCTATGGCGTGCCTGAGGATGAGAAGACTTTGCCGCCTTCTCAGCGTTAGGCACACGGAGAAAGGCGTTACAAATATCCTCGATTCATTACAGGTTGCTGTAGAATTGTTTAGAATGGGTAAGGTGATGGACGGAAAGCCGAGGTTGGTTGTGTTTGCCTCGCGTAGACTTCAGTTGCGAACGCTGAGACGTGCTCGCAGATTGTGCTCCTTACCTGCGTTCCAGAATATTTTCATTAAAAATTCAATGATGAGGGAAGAACATGTCAAGGAGAGCGATCTCAGGCGGCAGGCCCACGAGGGAAACGCGAAAGAACGTGGAGTTAAGCGTGTTTTTGTTGCTTTGGATAGTGAAGACCACTCAAATTCCAAGCCCACGAGGGAAACGCGAAAGAACGTGGAGTTAAGCGTGTTTTTGTTGCTTTGGATAGTGAAGACCACTCAAATTCCAAGCCTTAGGAAAGAAGCACGTTTTTTTTTCAACAAAAAAACTTCTAACTAGACAAAGTCCTTTTCTTTCATTACTGAACGCGAGAAGCCTCGTAAATTCGAGTTCGAAACGTGCGACGGCATTCCCGTGCCGCATTCTCCCGTTCCCTCAATCAACTCTACAGCAGTACTCAAAAAATTCCTGTTTCGACATAAGTTTCCCGTCGCTCATTACCTGGATCTATTCTACATTCTGTCTGATATTTCCGTCAGCTGGCTAGTCGACTATCACAACAACGAAGGATCTGCGAAATCCCTTGCGGCGGGGTCATTCGGTTTATGGATTTACTTGTCGACGTCTCTATGTTGTCGGATCGCGTTCAAGCAGACACATCGATTTACAAAGATCTACCCGAGCTTGTGGATACAATGTGGCGCGATCGGCAGTACCTGGTGGAGAAAAATCGACTACTTGAAGAAACGATCTCAACCGTGGGGACAGTGACGAACGACCTCATGAAGCGGGAAGGTCAGTTGAAAGGACTTGAGGAAAATTCTGCTCTTGATTCCTCTGTGTCGTTGCTGTCCGTAGGCAACCAGGGGGCCGGTTTGATGTTGAACTCTCCGCCTTCTATGTACGACCTCATGTCAGAATCAGAAGTGGAGCGTCGCCGGTCCTTGGTTTTGAAAGGAGTTCCGTAGCAAAAGCATATACTGCTTAGAGATCTTATTGCCTATGATTACCAATCTGTTGTGAATGTTCTGCAGTTTCTTAATGTGGACTGCTTCCCAATTGCGGTTTACCGCTTGGGCAAGCCTGGATTAGGTTTTAACCGTCTCTTAAAAATTGCTCTTCCGTATTCTCGTTTTCAGAAAATGGCCTTGAAACGTTCCTCTAGCCTTCGCAGGGATTAGTTTCACGGGAGTCTCTTGTTACGAAGAAAGAAAGAGGAGGAGAGAGGGTTCAATTTCCTATGCTAGTTGTCTTATTTCTCATTCTAATTGCATACCTGTTCCACCCCCTTGGTGACCTGGGACTGGGAGAGTACCGCCAAGTCAGAGCACAAATCTTTGCAATCTACTCAGAAATCTATTTTAAAGTGAGTTGTGCTCGTAGGTCACTCAAATGTTTCATGGGTTTTTACAGTAACGTACGATCTTTTGTTGAGAATTCCAGTAATGTCGATTTAGCGTTAGGCGAGTTTTATGATGCATACGCTTTTCTAGAAACATGGCTTAACCCCTCCTACTGCCTTGACAGCGTGCTCAGTTGTTTAAGCAGCAGCTATAATACTTTGTTTTGCGTTGTGATCGTCACGGCAGACAGAGAGGTGGAGTGGCCCCATTTGTAAAAAAAACAATTTCCCGATTCAGAATTCCCGAAGTTTCTATGGAGAGGGTCCTTAGTTCCTGTGATCCTAGAGTAGCTGACGACGGAGATCCATTAGCTGTTAAGGCTGCCTTTGATGTCTTGTGTAAATGAAGTGCAGCCTGGAATTTGCCACTGGCTCCGAGCAAAACTATGCTTATGAGGCTTGGCAACTTCTAGTCTTGACAGCACTTATAAGCTAGTTGACTACTTTTTGGATTGTTTTTCGACTGTTGATTTGGAGCTCCATTATGATCGACAATTGGATTACAGAAGCATTACAGAAGCGTGTATAAGAAAGCACAGCTGCGCACTTTTCGCGTTTCTAAATCACTGATGACTACCGACAAGGATGGGTTAGTAAAGGTGTACAAGACCTATGTTCGTCCCATAGTGGAGAGGGGTTTGGCTGTTTCCGTCAACACAAAGTAAAGGATGTTGCCCTCTTAGGAAAAGTTCACAATAACTACACGAGGAAGGTGTTTCTGAAGTGCTCGAAGGGTCACAAACCTCCGTGCGAAGGAGACGTTGCGCTAGATGCTGATTGTCTACAAAAACGAAACCACTTAAAGTTGAAATTGTACAAGTCAAGACGAAGCAGTTAAAATTCTCTGCGCCAGACGCATCCTGCGACGACCAGTAAACCAACTATTTCCACTTGAAATTAAAGATAAGACCGAAAAAACGAAGATTAGCTTCATCACAGACATCGCAAAGGGAAACCAGATCTACCAGCACTACAGTCTGCGTCCAATGCGTACGTCAGAATGAAACGAAAACGACTCTGACTTTTATTGATGCTTGAAGAACAGATATTATACGTCCGATAGTCGCTCCTTGTCCATGAGGAGACTCAAATTTATATTGGGGTAGCAGTCGCAATTCTGAAAAGGATAGCTGTGTTGGTTTGCCATTTTAATGAAAGCTTCTAAAACTTACTGTCTCATCTTAAGTTCAGAAGGTTTGCTTGCACCTTGCGCTTTTATTTTCGTTCCACCCTTCGACATAACAGCTGGACCGAAATCATCGTACGGATTCTTCCGATGTTCTGGAAGGAAGATTCATCAGAAAGTGAAACTCTAACTCTTCAGAAAGGGGAAAAGGCATTTCAAGGAACTCGAGCAACTTCTCGATCATTAATTTTCTGGTTGTTTTAACATGTGCATAAGAAGCAAGGATTGTTTCCTAGAGAAAATAGAAAAAAGGTAGTTAATCACCACTTTGGCTACGAATACGACCACGTTAATATTTTTAAAGTAGACAAGGGACTAATCACACATGTGCATAAACAAAAAAGACAGCAATTCTCGTCTGTTTATTTTTCTTTGCGATATTTCGTATGTCAAGAATTGAGCAAAAAGAAGGAATTCAACGGTAATATACAATGAGAAAAATTGCAGCAAGTACCCATTTGCTGTGCCTCGGCCAAGAGTGCCAACTGATCAGCAGATATCGGCATTTCTTCTTGAGCATCTTCTTCTGGAGGCTTCACCTTATCTGGAATTACCCTAAATTCAAATTCAGAGCCCTCTCAAATGTTTCTGACACAGAGAATAATCAAAGAACTTCGAGTTTTGTAGTGCTAAGAAAGATGACCATGTTCTAAAAGTGTATGCACTAGCTGCTAGGTAAAAGCCTTGTTAACAGGAAAGCTGTTGGAAAAGTGCAAGGCATTAAACAAAACGCAAAGATGCCGATATAAAAGTAGCAAACATCGGGTTATAGACTCGTTTGAACATTTGCATTCAAAAACGTCCCTTTTTTGCTGGAGATGAAGGTTGTTCCGGGGAGGAGCAACGAAGGTATAAACGATGGTAATGATGAAGCGATAAGGAATCTAGCTCGACCAACAGGGTTATAAAAGAACAAACAAAAGACAACAAAAGAATAAAGATGCGAGTCGTGAAAATAAGTGCTGTAAAGTGGCTACAAGCGATCTATACATATACGTTTCACAGCACAAGTTTAGTTACAATACTGTCAACATTGCTTCTCCGACCTTTGCTTTTGGGTAGTTTCACATCGTCTTGCTTGCTTGCCTGCGGTTCTTCGTTCCGTTTAACACTAGATTGGGGAAGCTTTTCTCCTTCGCTTTTCTTTTTGTCTTTCGGAGCAGTTGAACCCGATCGCGTCAATGTTTGCGTGGCCTGCAACGGTGTCGTTCGTGTAAATTGCCGAATGTGAACAGGGTGAATTTAACAAGCGTTTGATTTTGACAGTATCGACTCCTTCTGGGTTTTTAAATTGATTTGGTTAAGTCGGTGAATATTTCGATTTTGGTTTTTTTGTTTCAAGCGACGCCATGGAGAGATGATGTTGGCTACCAACAGTAGGTCGACGATTTCTCATAAAAAGCACGCAAAAGGATCTGTAATTAGAGTGATGGAGGCTGGGTATTCAGCTCGAACAGTTGCATTATCAGAACTTTTAGGATTATGAATGAAAAGGATTGAGAACGAAAAATCAGGGAAGTGTGAATAAGGACCACCGGTTGTGATTCTGCGGAGTGTCGCAGGAAGAGTTCATATCACCGTTCAGAGAGCAGGTGACCCGAATGAGCACGGTTACCGCTCTGTTGCTTTTACTATTCGAAAAATTCATATCTTGATAGAGAGCTAGCCGCCACGAAGCTCTTCAGCGTCTCGTGGACACGAATCAGCCTTTCGTATCATAGAAAAACACGAACAGTAGCATCCATACCGAACGATTGCTTCCTGACGTTCCTGCAGCTTTTCTGCCGGCGCAAGTGGTAAGTAGCATTAACGTCATGGTGTACATATGGAGGAGTATTATCTGAACACTTCTATTTTCCGCAGTTTGTTAACCATGGCTATCACTATCACCATGGCTATCACTGATCAACGTATTCCAGTAAGGACAAGAATGACCTCTTCAGATTCTACCGTGGCAATAAACCAACGCAGAGCAGAAAAAAGGGAGTGGGCGAATTTCCGCAATAGTTCCATGAACTGTCGTTTGTTAAAAAAATATTTACTACTTGATCAATGATAGGAGTGGAGTTCAGTCTTCCTCATAGAGCGAACGACCTCACCAGCTGGCCGTTCCAAGATAAGGGGACTCAGTCCAACACGCAGTTACCGGGCGTGGGCTGTTTGGCAAAAACATCAGCAGATTTCCTCCGCATCTGCACGCTCAACACTTATCGAAGACAAAAAGCAAGAGAAATGATCGACTGGGAATGGATGGTGGATGATGCGACTAACAAGGGAGGCCAGTGAACTTCCTCCAACGATTCTTAACAAGACCTATATGGTCTTATAGAGCTTGAAGCGTAGATCACAGATGTGTAATTTATTTTTGCTTAATGGCAGTGGGTGGTCGGAAAATTGCAAAAAAGAAAACACTGCTCTGACAACACTGCTGAGGGGCGCTAAATAGCCCCTTAGGTGAGAGGTTCCCACAAGTGTGTTTCGGTAGCTCAGCGGTACCGCAGTGGACTATTGTTCAGACGGTCGAGGGTTGGGCTTTTGTTGTGTTTTTGTTTTGCTTCAATCGCATTGATACTAAATGGTGCTCATTTTGCGATTTTGTCATGGGGATTGAAGAAAATCATGTTTGGAGCGCTCTAAACCGCACAAATTTTACTAAATGACAACACTAATATGGGTAGCCAATATCTACCGTAACTTACCTTAAACGAACGCAAATTCATAAACTAATGTTGGATTCGTGAACAGCGATCCAAATAACCGCTACACACGAAGCTTGGACGAAATCGGCGATTTTGACCCACGCACCTCACTTACCCACCCTTGCCATAGCAAGCGTTCACCAGTCAGAAATCCAGACACAAGAGTAAAATTCGTGATCAGCAATCCAGCTGAGACTTCTAGGCAATTTTTGGAACGAAGGTAGTAGATGCTGATGATTTTCTGACAGCTAGAGTCTAAATGGTGCCATAATATTATCAGTAATTCATCAGAGACTCAACCTTGGGCGACTCTACCGATACCTGATATGAGGCTCGAGACATCATGGTCACCCATTTCGCCCAAACTTCGCTAGTGAGATTATTTGAGGCGCGGGTCACGAATTTTACACCAGTTTCGTGACTTGCAACAGGTGAAGATATCGATAAGATAAGATATGGTGGGTTTGTTTGTGTGTGTGGGCTGGTGAGCGTTGGCTATGGTATGGGTGGGCAAGTGAGGTTCCTGGGTCAAAATAACCGATTTCGTCCAAACTTCGTATGTGGGGGTTATTTGAGTCGCTGATCACGACTCTGACGTTAGTTTTTGAATTTGCGTCCGTTTAAGGTAAGTTACGGTAGATATTGGCAACCCATATTAATGTTGTCATTTACTAAAATTTGTGAGGTTTCCGCTGCTCCAAACATGATTTTCTTCCACCTCCATGAAGAAATCGCAGGATAAGCACCATTTGGTATCAATGCGATTGAAGCAAAACAAAAACACGACAACAGGATCCAAATCCTCGATCGTCTGAACAACAGCCCGCCGCATTACCGATGAGCTACTGAATAACACTTGAGGGAGCCTCTCACCTCAGGAGCTATTCAGCGCCCCTCAGCAGTGTTGTCAGAGCAGTGTTTTCTTTTTCGCAATTTTCCGACCACACACAGCCATTCAGCAAAAATAAATCACATATCTGTGATCTACGCTTCCAGCTCTATAAGACCATATAGGTCTTGTTAAGAATCGTCGGGGGAAGTACACTGACCTCTTTTGTAAGAAATCTGCTGAACTCTTCGTAGGAAGATATCATTATGTCGCCACGATGTACGAGTATGAATAATAAAGAATAAAGGCGTGGAATTTCCGCCCACGAATGAAAACGAATGTCAGATTCGTGATCAAAATAATAGTTCAAAATAACAAAAAAGAGAAGATAATCACTTGAACAAGATCGATTCACTGAGACGGATTTTGCTGCCGCAGCAGAAAATGACCAGGAACATTCCCTGCTGCACCGCTACCGCGCGTGCCGCAGGTTCCTTCATTTCGCCATGACGGCCTTGCACAGTGTGAAACGGCCATCAACGAATGTCAACTGGTACTCCAAAGTGAGACTGCGAAAGTTCTTCGCTGCCACAGCCGAGATAGCGGCGGTGAGAGAGTAGGCCGCTCTGCGGCAGTGGAGTCAGCAGTAAGGGTAGAAGTCTTCTAGTGCCTCCGTGACACGAATGCGGCCGTATTTATATGCGCGGTGAGAGATTCTCCGATGTCATTTCGTTAGGGTCTTGCACTGGGCAATAACATTAGCGCGCTAAGAGCCCCTCCATACTTCAGTGCGGCAGCAATGCTGTAATGACAAAAGGTAAGGTCTCTTTACACTTTGCTGCATTGCTGCCGCAGTAATGACGAAACATAGGCCCTTGTTATACGTTCGCTCACCCCCAGCGTAACTCGTCCATTCAGTATCAGACACCGTAGGGCCAGACACGCTTGTATGAGTTCACCACGCCAGCGTCACCATGATAACTCGTACAAACGTGTCTGGCCCCACGGTGTCTGATACTGAATGGACGAGTTACGCTGGGGGGGGGGTGAGCGAACGTATAACAAGGGCCGTAGGGATCGGCGGTGCGCGCGGCAGCAGGGAATGTGTCAGGCCTTCGTTATAGGTTCGCTCGCACCCTGCGAAACTCGTCCATTCAGCATCAGACAGCGTGGGACCAGACACTTTGTACGAGTCGCGTCGACGGGATAACTCGTACAAACGTGTCTGGCCCCATGCTGTCTGATGCTGAATGGACGAGTTTCGCAGGGTGCGAGCGAACCTATAACGAAGGCCTCAGGTCATTCCTTGTTGCGACAGCAAAATCCGGCGCTATGTGGGTTGGGGGTTACGTCGACTTTAAGGTGTTACCATAGTTATCTGTCATTGTTTACAATCAACTCAGTCGGTTTTGACATGTTTGACACGTAAACTCCTCAGAATTGTTCACACTTTAACATGTTAACCAGCGTAGAGTCGACGCAATATTGCAGACAACCACCGTGCACCCCCCAACCCACATAGCACCCAAAACCCTTCCCAACGAATCGGACCGTGATCGAGTTATTTCCGCTGAAACTTCGCTTAGAAAGGTCACGAAGTCGCTGATCACGAATCTGAAATCCGCTTTCGAATTTCTTCGCAAAAACAACCCATCTCGTCAACTAAGCACTAAATACTTTTTTGGGTACTATGTGGGTTGGGGGGGGGGGTGCAGCGTGCTGGTCTGTAATATTGCGTCGACTCTATGCTGGTTAACATATTAAGTTGTGAACAATTCTGAAGAGTTTACATGTCAAGCATGTCAAAACCAAACGAAATTATCGTGAACAATGGCAGATATAACAATGATAACACGTTAAAGTCGACGTAAAGTTGCGGACCACCGCGCTGCACCCCCCAACCCATATAGCGCCCTTTTTTGACCAATGCCACTTTAGTGGACTGCAGCAAAGGAGCGCAGCTATTGCAGAAATACGCCCTCCCCTCTTTACTGCTCTTTGCTCCACTGTCACAGTAGATTCTTATAGGGCCCTAAGGAGGTGGCGACGCCATCCCTTACTGCGGAGTCCGCAGCGGCAAGTTCGACAGTAACGTTCGGAAGCAAGGTTATTCAGCGAAGCAAGGTCATCTGGGTATACTTAGGTGTATACTTATGTGTGTATACTTAAGTCCATATGTTGTGTAGTTTATGCGACCGATGACGTCCTCGTTGTTGACACCCCCTGTGGCTCAGAGGACCATCAAACAAAACAAACGGAAGTTCGAGCTGCCTGCGAAGTGACAACAATCGTAGTCGAACTCCAAACGTACGTGTAACTGAGTAAGATCTATCATAGAGCGGCCACGTCGATGTGGATGTAATACAAAGAATGATGTTTACTACTATTGGATGGCGGTTCTCTACGACGTGATTATGATAATACAGAAACATTTGTTTACCGTTCGAAAAGAGCACTCGGATAGACAGTCATTTCCTTGAGAATCAAAGTGCGCACATCCAACTCATCCGAACGTTGCAATTATTCTTCTTTCACAACGATCACGGTTTGTTATAAAATTGTGACTCAAGGTCCACTCTCTTCTTTTTGTAGCAATGTGTTAATGGTAAGGAGAGGGAAGAGAAGCAAGTGCGACATCAGCTCAGTAAAGAACGGCTCTGCGGTGGCTCCCACGCATTCTGCTTTTGCGTACCAAAAGTTCAAGTCACGACGACTCGCTCGGAGCCTCCATACCGTCAAACGTCGTTGCTGGTACCAACGCGAAAATCACAGTTTTCCAAAACCAACGCCTCATAGGAAAGCAGCTATTGTGGAAATATACCCACTCATATGCCCATACTGTTGTACCCTCAGGCCTTACAACTGTCGTAGAGGGTGACTAGCCCTGTGTGACGGACGTTCGTTAGTGATGTCGTCCCAGTCAACGGTAGGCAATTAAAGACGACTCGCCCAGTGGCACTCAGTATGGGAACGTAAGGGACCACCAACGCCGTCGTCGTCTAAACGGTGAAGGCCAAAAGCAGGGAAGGTGACCTAACCGTCAACAATGGTCCACAGATCGACCAGATTCTGAGCTGCCTTGAATCAACTAGCGCCCTACTAAATATATTAGAAGGACCTAAGGGAGCAATTAGTGCATTGCCTCTGACTCGAACCCTATAGTACCGGACGTGCCGCAAAGATAAAACGCCTGCTGCGGCGCTTTTTTGCGCCAAAAGGCGCCGTTTTTCAGTTCACGGGTGGTGACCTGTGCAAAGCCCATCTCTATTCATTTGCACAACGGGGTCCCCGCGCGATAGCCCGCCTGGAAGCAGAGCCTCGTCGAGCGATGAGTCACCAGACAAGGAATCGAAGGGACAAGGGACCGAAAACTGAGGGTCGAAAAAATCGCTTGTTAACGAGTTTCACCAACATGGAAATTTCTCAACGGAGAACTTCCTCAATGAGGGACGACCAAAAAACCAGGAAAGGGACGACGAGAAGAAACAGGAAACGATAAGTCAGAAAAATTGAAGACAGTGAGCGCGTTTGGTCACCAGAACATGAAAAGCAAGATGAAGCAACAATACAAAGGAACAACGTGTGAATTTGCGGATTCTCAGAAGACGAAGAGGAAGAAGGATTACCGTAACAACAGATTGAGCCAATTGATCATTAAGAAATTGATGCTAACCGAGCATGAGAATAATCGAGCTCAACATTAGCCCGATCGACTTCAAGCGACAGTTCTGCGGTGACATAAGAAGGCTCACAAAACATAAGTTTAACACTACTTTAACACTAGTTTAACACTTTAACACTACTATAAAATGACGACGGTCATCAACGCGAGACGAAAAAGACCGACGTGCCTCGCGTGCATTGTTTCCTCGGTGTGTCACAACAACTCCAACGGCAGCGACAGATGAAGTCCCCTCTCAGGCTGAGAAAAGAAAAGATTCAATGGTAACAAATGATGACCTTGAGGGACGGCGTGTTAGCGATCGTTGCCCAATTCCTCCTTGTCACTCTTTTCACCAAGAATGTGTATTCGAAACGATCAACATCTTGCAACATACACTACCGAACGAGCCGCAACGACGTTCGGCGGCAGCGGTGCCTTTTTGCACCGAAGGTTCTGTTTGTGGGCATCCACACGAGCCGGACGGGTTTACCTCAACTCATTTACGCCGCATGCCGAACGGGGCCCCCGCGTGGGAGCCTAGCGGAGGCGGAGCCTAAATTGAGCGACGATTAACCAGACGAGCCATCGGAGGGTAAGGGACCGAAAATTGAGGTGTCAAAATATCGTTCGCAAATGAGCTCCACGAGTTTGGAAATTTTGCAAATGAAAAGAAAGCGCTCGAGTTGCTGAGTTCAAATATACCTTTACGAGTAATTGAATTTGTGAGAAAACTATAAAAAGGGCGTTTTAAGCAGGAATGTTCCGTTGCCGCCGTTTTTTTGTAGCGGCGCGTCCGCTTGTTCATCGAAGGTCTGGGTGAAAATTCGGTGCAATCCTTTCGTACAACAACTTCGTCCACCATGGACATTTCTATGAAGATTTTTATGGATTCGAGCGGCACAGGTAAGAGAGGAAGAACGAACGGGATTCATCGCAACAATGCCGTATCAAATACCCGAGTTCTAAACGGTCTGTCGGATGAAATGCTTCGACAATGTTGCCCCACGATCTGACTGCATATACCACACATATCAGACTAATGGCAAATTTGGAAGTTTTATCACTATGGATTACTGTGGGAGGATTCTTGACCAGTTCATTCTATCAAGCACAAAATTCTGATCCAAAGTATATAGGCGATTGCCTCAATACGCAACCTCAGACCAAATAACATCTCCACGTAATGATGCCCCGCCGTAGACAGGTCCAAGAGGATCTGGTCGATCTGTGGACCATCGTGACGGTGGGTTCACCTTCCCCTGCTTCTCTGCCTCTGATGTAGAGGCGACGGTGGTTCTCCACGGCATCGGGCGTCGCTGGACGAGTCGTCGCTAACTGACTCCACAGTTGCTGACACCACCTTTGATTGAGCCGACATAGCGAACGAACGACACCCTCCCAGTAGCGCTTTAGAAATAGCTGGCCTGCTGGCACACAACGTCTCCTTCCAAATTTCGATGCTTTCTCTTCCTTTAATTTTATGGTTTCATCACAACATAATATTTATTTAGTTAGATCAAAGTCGCAGAGAAAACGGCGTTGCAGCAGAGATCGCCGATGAGAGCTTGGATGCTTACCAACTGTAACATAGTAGTTATCTTCTACATATTTATGACATGACAACCGTGGCCGCTTTCAGCGGCCGCTACCAATTGTGAACGAACCATAGGGGAAGAATGCCTTGGTAACGCCTTAGATTTCCTGGAAAAAGAACTAGTATATTACACCTGATGGTGACCGGGATTCGGAGATGTTTTCGATCATCTTCGACGATTTTTCTCGAGCTCTGCCATTCAGCCCGCCCTTATAAATATTTGGCCAGTGTCAATATATCGTGTCTCCTCTAAACTTTTGATGCTCTCTATTTCTCTAATTTCATGGTTTTATCACAACATAGTCGTTGAAATGATTTATTTCTTCGATGTAAATAAATATATGTGGAAATAGTTCTCAAATGGCACACCGCAGCGCTCAAAAAGTATAGCTTGGCAAGTAGAAACAAATGATAAGCAGAAATGAGCAAAGCCTAAACAAACCCTAAAACCCGTACATTTATCACATTTTACGAGGCATGGAAACTTTCTGAAATTCATAAGCTGTACTACACTTGGGGAAGTACCAGACACTATTTGAATGTTAAAAGGGTTTTTAGATCATCTGGTAAATTCTCCAGCAGCACCAAATGGCTCATGAACGGCAGCGTTCAATTTTTATCATGAGCCAGGTCTTGTGCACTTGAACACACTCCTTGAGCAACTGTTTGTCGTTCAGCGTACACCTTGTTGTGAATGTTTATCATCGATAGACTGTTTTGTCGTATAACCTCGCGTATAGGCTGGAATAGCTTTATATACAGAAAGAGCCTCCTTTATCAACAGACCTTTATCAACACAAGGTTCATCTATTAGGTTGTCAAGAAATAAATTGCGTTTTTCGCACATCAAATTTCAACTTGATTTTCTTGTATAACTCTCCTTCAATATTCAAAAAATTGTATATTATTGAAAAGCTTATGTATCGGCCTTTCAAATTTTATCTTTTATTTGTTTAGAATTTCATGTTTCGGGAATTTCTAAACGATTTTTCAAGAAGGTCCTCAGGGAGCTGATTCGTGTCTTTTTGCTTCATGAATTCTAACTTGGGCGGAATGCTGTAAAGGATCATGAAAATATTTTCCAAACGTAGGGCACGAACGTCTCTTCATGGCGCACTGTTCGGCTCCGGATGCAAAAAACCTGACTCGGAGAAACAAACCTCCAAAGTAAGCCTAGTCGATGTCGGATCTCTGAACATAGGGACGATTGCCTGAAGTCAGTAATGAAGTCTGATCAACGGAAAACTATTCAGTAGGTAGTGTAAGGATCTCAGGTGTCACTTCCGACCATCAGGCAGCATTTTGAGAAACATGGAACGGTGAAAATGATAGATCATTGGGCACCTCATGAATTTGGCGCGCAACAAATGCGAGAGCGTCACCGGACCTATTCGGCGCTGTTGTTGCTCAACCAAAATGGACCATTTCTTGGTCGAATTGCTACCTGGGATGCGAAACGGAACCTGTTCAATAATTTTCCATGTAGAGCACAGTGATTAAGCAAAGATGAGCCCTCAAAAAATATTCCGAAGCCGACATTGCATGAAAACATGGCTATAGTTGCCGTCCAATGGAATTCTGCACGAGTTTTACATCGCGGCTTCATGAAACCGGGTGAATTGAGCAACGCAGATTCCCTCTGTTACCAAATCGATAAAATCTATGTGAAGATGGCGCGTGCGAATCCAGGAGTGGTCGAAAGAAATGGCCCAGTCGGTTTTCACGGTGACGCCAAACCTCACGTCTCACGAAAACCGTTTCAGAACTTAAACCACTGCAGCTATGAATAACTGCCTCATCCTGCGAACTCATCAGACCTTTCGTCAAAGGATGGCCATATTTTCTACCGCTCCAACAACTTCGTCAAGGACAGAGTGCTCAGGAATCAGACAGGTTCCCAAACCGACTTCGACGGATTCGTAGCTTCCAGAAATTCAGATTTTTATCGATAGTGTATTTATTATGCTACATATCATTGCCGAAAAGACGGCGATTCTAATGTTATTCACTTTATTCAAAAATGTTTTGTATGAGTGGAGTTATGGACATTTGAAGTTACGCGTCAAAAAGTGCAATTTATTTCTTGACAACCTAATATACTCGACAGCAAATCAGCGCAACATAGACGCAGATAACGAAACTAACGGTCAAGTATGAATTTTTTGGAGACTTTCCAACAGCAGTGGAACACCTGAAACCAACATGCTAGGCATGAGTCGGTTTCCCCAGTGATTGGTGACGGTTCCACGAAGAATCTAAGAAGTCCAGACTAGAGTACAACGCGGTTTCCGCGGATTGTCTGCCCAGCTGCACCACTGCTTCGCTGTCGAGTATGAATGGGCCGAATTTGAACAGAATGTGCGGACTGACCGGAGGAAGACCGTTTCGAATGTGCCGGCGTTTGTCTTTCAAATATGTTCGCACCTTCATTACGATCACTACCATTAACGCTTCGAAGCAACACACAATGGGCATCACCAAAAGGACGGCCCGAGCAGTGATATCGCTCGCATCCACTTGCGGATTCTAAAATCACTAGATGTTGATAATATTTGAGACCAGTTCTAAAAATGGTTGTTTTCAAATTTTGTAGTGTTCTTTGATATTTAGATTCGATTCCATTTTCTTGTTCAGTAGTCTTATTGATGAGAAGATGAAGCTGTACTGATACCCCTCATATGTTCGGTTTTCTCGTTCTCGTGTGAATAGGTTCCAGACTTCATCCTAAGCCATGAGAAAGTCAAGGAACGTTGAGAATGATTTTATGTTTGTATGGGTGCTCGCTGTTGTTCCAGAATTGTTGACGGGATCTCACCACCGTCTCCTCCGTGCGTAGTGAGAAAGTCGAAGAACACCCGACTACGCCCCCATCTTTTCGACTCTACAGTTCTTCTTGCGTTGACGTGCGCTTCAGAATCCTGGAGTTACGCAGGCAGGGTAAATATGCGAAAACAAAGTGTAAAGAGAAGGATGCTCGGAGTGACTCGCTTCTTCCAGGAGAGAGACGGCAAACGGAGCTCCGAGCTACCTCGACAGTCAAAGATCAGAGGCACAGTCGCAAGGGTCATTTTGTCGAAGATCGGATGGGGCGTAATGCGATTCAGTGGCGATCGTTGGTTGAACGAGACTAATTGGATTCCACGGGACGTCAGAAGAACACCAGGTCGCGCACCTATGCGCTGGTCGGACTTCTTCGTCAAATCCTTGAACGATCGATTCGATGCTCCTCGTGTTCCTCGAGCGGGCACGAGCCACATGGTACGCGACAGGGATCAATGACGACGTTACTGGTGCCCTCTCGTATGGGGTTCTAAAGACGAGGACAGGAGCGTAAATTTTCCCCAGAAATTGAACCTTCACCCTGGCTACGAGATTCTCACACATATACACTGGAAAATTAAAGTGGCTCAGTCGGCTAATACTAAATGTTTTCATTTGCGCCCCATCAATAAGTACGACCCAAAAGAGACTGATGAACATCTACGTACCTGGTCAGCGACAAGCTCACCGACAGCAATCAGTGCAGTGATGGCGTTCAGTGAGATCAGGAAAGCGTGATAAATTAGGAACGGCATCACAAATCGAAACTGGAATGATTTTTTCGATACATTCAGATTGAAAATCTGTGAAAGCGTAAATTGAGAACATTTGCTTTTGCAACAACCGCATCTGTTCCCCGACTATGCAAAACTATACAAGCCCTTTGTAAAAATATACACATACATATTTGAGCTCAGCAGCTCGAGCTCTATCCCTCCATATACTCGTCTCCCAAATTCGCGAAACTTGTTTTCGGTCGATTGCTTTGACTCCTCGATTTTAGCATCTCGTTGCCGCTTCGGTCCCTCGCTTGCTGACTCACCGCCGAAAAGCTCCGCCCCCTCCTCACCGCTCGTTGCACCGCCTAGGCTCTGCCCTATCCTCGCCGCCTATAAATAGGCGGCGCCCGTTGCAATAGGAGTGGGGGTCCTCACGGGGTGGCTCGAAGAAGCCACCAAGCGGGGCCCCCGTTGGCCATGTTCGTTGGTGCCGCCCCCCGTTGAGGCCTCCGGCAACGACAAGGCAATCGGTGGACACGCCAAAAAGTCGCTATTTTAAGAAAATTTTCAGGCGTGGATAATTTACATACCAAACGAAAGAGCTCGAGCTGCTGAGCTCAAATATATGTATCTTTTTACAAACAATTAGAGTACAGCGAAGCTATCGGAAAAAACCACTTTGGAACGCTTCTAAGCGGCTTTTCCGGGAAGTGATCGAAGGATATGGCCGGTCCTGTACTTTACGTTCTTTTCAACAGCATGAAAAAATGCCTTTTTGGAAGTTACAAGCTGATGTGGTGTCTTTCTCATCAATTTTTTAATAGCCGCAGAAATGCGCCGCCGCCGCGACACTTTGGTTTCTTGGAAATTTTTTAAAGGAGTATCGATACCGTTCAGGATTACCACTGAACTGCCCCTCCCATAGGCTTCAAAGATACATTCCCTCTCACTCATTGGCAATCGCGTAATTTCGCGAGAAAAATCGAATCAACCACCTTTGTGAAGTATATTGCATGTAGAATCATATAATGGACGCTTGTACCAGATACCAAGAACACTAGAAAGCCGATCAATGCTGAAAATCATTCAGTGTTAATGTCGTCTCCGAGCTCTTTGCTACGACTTCATCAATGGCTGAACTAATTGTTCTACCACTTACTCTTCGAATATTCGGAAACATTTTATCTGAAAAAAAAACAAACCAATGGAGTCAAATGAGGTGTCATATTGTGCCCAGGGAAAATATGCAACTCCAAGACTGAAGAACGCAACAGTAGCAAAAATTCCTGAAATTGAGGCTATTTATTAATCGCAACTAGCCTCATTTCTTAGAATTTCACTCGGCGCAAAAGATTATAATGATCGCGTTTTCAATTCTGTAGATTTGCATCTTGTTACGCAGAGAATATTCAGCGCTATTCGTTTCCAAGGAGATGTCCCTGCAATTTAGTACTTTCCAAAATTCTCATTTTCCGTGAGCGCAGAAGAGCGGGAAACAGAACAAAAGGTGAAAGCGCATTCAGAATCTTCAAGACAAGGTGAATGTGTATTTGACATGTGCAACGGCTTGCGGAGGCCAACCACTTTACTGAGTCATTGTTTCTACCTTCCCAGACAGGTCTGGTACCAATTCACCCGACTCCGGAGGGATGAAAGGCTAGGTCAGCCCGTGCGATCGCTCGACTGTGCGAGTGTCAGTGACGCCTCTTACCATTGCACCACGCGCGCCCATCGGCTGACAGTACTTCGAAGAAATACCTACTCTGGTCGCCGCACTTTGACCCGAACACTTTGGCGGAACAAAGTTCAAATTTGCAAGGGGACAAACAATCCCTCTCGGCCTTCCCTTTGTTCTGTATACACAACCAAACCTATAGAGAGCAGTAAGCCACAGGGAATCATAGGTTAGAATCCCACTATATAATAAGCGAAACCGAAGCGATGCTTTCACGGGTGGCTCATATGGCTCCCGCAGCGGTTGTCCGTTACCGTACTCCCTGGACGTATTCCATTAGTCTCTCGCCGTCTTTTACTGCATGATTTTTGATCTTCCTTTTTTGTTTTTAATGTTGTTAGTGCTATTGTTATTGATGTTATTGCTTTTCGTTTGTAGTGTCAGCGAAGTCCCCCTTTGAAAGTCACTTGGCGGCCGGTAGGCCGCTGAATGGCTGGTCCTATCCTACTATATAATAAGCGAAACCGCGATGTTTGTAATAGGTGGCTCATATGGGTCCCGCCTCGATTGCCCGTTACCGTACACCAAGAGCACCCACAGCGACAGGGGAGCCGATGAAAGTACTTCAATTGTTTTCCTTCTACTTATCAGAATATCTGTTTTCATTTTCCTCTGTTTACTGATGTTCTTCCGTTTTCTTCTATTTAATTTCATTTTTTTCTGTGGTTTTGAGTCTTCGCTAAGGCCAAATTTTCTGTCGATATTTATTGCGCTCTTTGGTAGTTGCTTTCCTAACGATGTTGGCGAACAGACGCTTGGCGGCCGATAGGCCGATAGAAAGCTGGTCCTATTTTATATAATAAGCGAAACCTCTATGTGTGTTTGCCAACGCTAGGTTCCCACCGCGATTGCCCGTTACCGTACTCGCAGCGATGTATTTCATCTGCTGCATGCTTTTTGTTCTTCGTTTTATTCGTTATTATACATGTTTTATGTGTGATTTCTACTATTCATTAGTGCGGCCGGCAGGCCGCTGAATGGCTGATGAGTGCAATATATGTATCTCTCGAGACAGCTTCATAGGCGCGACCCAGCAAGTGAGCACTTAGAAATTTAATCTGTAGATCCACTCAGGTACGGCGCCGTCTGAAGAATTTACAAATGGGTCTGAAAGTAGCCCGGCAGGATTATTCGGTGCCTAAGCCCACAAATATAAGAGCAAATAGGTCGCTTGATGTGATATTGTTGATGAATGTTCTAACGTGTTAGTAACAATAAACCTTTTTTACACGAATATTTTGTTTATCTACCAAAGCCTTCCTCTGTAACTTGAAAAACTGCACGAAAAACAAATACGGGTTCTGCTCCATTTTGTAATGTGCCCCAACTGTTGAAAATGTGGAAAGACTCACCTATTAATCCGGACAACACAGCGGCGTGCTTAACATGAACCAAAGTCAGCAACTTGTAATGTTTAGAATTGTCGTCGAATTCCATATTTGGCACCTTAACGAACTACAATTCAGGCACCAACAATCTGAAATCAGTTGGATAGTATGAATTGTCGGACTCCTTGTTTTGAGACACAGCAACGGAACCGCTCGGGAACAAAAGCAGACTATTGTAATAGAGTCGTGAGAAACTAGCTGATAGAGAGAGCAAGGAAATGTGATCGAAAGGATATTATACGCTGCACTACTTTGGGTGACTCGGCAAGAGCAATTCTTGAGCGGTTGTTGTTATCAAACGCCCAAACAACCCACGCTACACTCCTAGCTTCACTTGCGATCCTGAGGAAGTGTAAACTGTCCGTAGGTATATTTCCTGTTATCATTTTATCGTGCATGGGGGAGAAGGTGAAGCAGTATAATAGGTGTCACGATAAATATTTGGCAGAAGCCCAACGATATTTTTCTTGTAACTTTAACAACGGTGAACGTGTTATAGATCTCGATGAGATCTATAGTACCGTAGTAAACGGAAATGAAGTGGAAGGTATGATGGAGAAACAAGGGACAAATCCGATCCCTGCAATCAAGGTAAGTAAATTTCATGCAGCTGCCGATCAAAAACCGTGTCGGTTCGTGGAAAAACAATTTTAGAGATTGCAGCTTTCATTCTCGTCTTTACAGAACCCATCGGTATTGGTACTTCATTCTCTGGGAACGATGGTATTTGGTGGGAGGAATAGGCTAGCAGTCTCAGAACGTAACGGGAGACGGATTGTGAATGTAAAAAAGTGAAAGTGGGTCCTCAGGGTTGAAAATGTTGTTTCAACACAAATGATACGGTCACCAGGTTTCACATATAAACATATATCCCTGATGAGTTGATGAAAAAGTATCAATTTCGTTGATCAGTCAGATGAGTTGACGAGAAGAGACGAATGATCTGCTGTGAAACATCTAACGGGGCTCGAAGAGATGGGAAATGGATGAAGACGAGATGAACGAAAGCGTACGGTATTTGTTGTTTCTGAATATAGGAAAAAATTGAAAAACTCAGCAAGATATAACGTGTTCCTCTTTATCTTCGCCCATTCAAAAGAGTTTAGCTCGATAACTACCCAAATATCAGAACTCAACCCCGAGTTCATTCAAGTTTCTTCTACACTTTAGGGAATTCTACCACTAGCTAGTTTTCTACCTTCCGATGATACTCGTATTTTTCATGCCTATCACACCTATCTTTCAGGATGGGCTTAACCTCAATTTAGCTTAGGATTCGTTTTAAGCATCGTTTTGCTCATCGATTTCCTTTTTCCTGCTATGCCTCGGTGAATTTCTCCCAACAATACATCGAAAATTCTGTAGACAGAACTTTCGAATTCACCTAAAGGAGAGAAATATTTTTTTCTTATTCAAAAGGTGACGAGATCTGTCTCTGGAGCTCAGTGTAATAGATGCACTAAATAGGACGAAATAAAACCAAGAAAAAAAGGGTATGCCGCATCGGCAAACGAAACAACCTAGGGGTATTACGGCTCATTCCGCCTGCGAATGAAGAGCTGGCCATATGGCTCCTTTTGCATTTGTATAGATCTTTGGATACCATTCGATAGAGCTCGAGCTGCTGAGCTCAAATATATGTATTTTTTTTTTACAAATAATTGAGTTTTAACAAAGTTATTGAAAAACCGCTTTGGAACGCTCCCAAGCGGCTTTTTAAGAAGTGATCAAAAGACATGTCCGGTACTGTATGTGTGCGCGGCCTTCAATCAATGTTTTATATGAAACAATCAGGCCAATTACTTCGGCAACTAATCAAGTTTGTCACGTGGTACGAACAGAATGACGATAAAGGTGAGGAATCTAAAAGGCAGCACGTCGTCATCGTTAGCGTACGCTGAAATTTGCTTGAAATGGCAACTACAGAAATCACTCAATCCTATCGTTCCCAGATTTTCAGTCCTTGCAAGATTTAGTCACAGCTTTGCAATTAGTTGACGATATCTGATATTTTGGAGAGGAGTAGAAGATCAATTGTGCACTATATTCCACATAGAAATTTCTCCTTCTTGAAAAGGGCAATACCAAAGTATAGGGGTACTTTGGACTGCGCTTGATTAGAGAACGGAACAAAACAAATGGTAGTCTGCTTCTACGATTCTGGTATGTTTCGAAATATAAAAAATAGAAGTGTTGGATAAATATGCTAAGGATGCGTCTGCCATTTGTCTTCCATTCAGAATCGTAGAGACATTGTGATTGCGCTTTTGGAACGGAATAATGGATATGATATCTTGCCGATTTGAACCCCGTCACAATATCTATTGTAGCCGATGTTGCTCATTTGATTAGTTTCTCTTTGTTTTCAGCTTGTCAGTGGAAATATTTTTCTAAAACTACGAGAATGTTCTGTTTGAAAAAAATAGAGTACCGGACGCGCTGCAACGATAAAGCAGCGGCGGTTTTGTGAGCAGAAAGGTCAGGAAATCGAGTGGTGGGGGCCAAAAAGGCGCGCGCTCTAGCAAAAAGCCATTTGTCTTCTTGTGTAGAAGAGGAATAGAAACTGAGAGGATTGGAAGGAATATGTAAATGTTATGGAGAGAGACGGTGACCTCATAATGAATTTATGTGCTGAGTTGAATGTGGAACCATTACAGCTGGTCCGCGCTGTCAAGGATCTTAAGAAGAGGTGCACCGATGCAGTCGATACGAGCGATGATGAGGAGGCGAGCAATCGAAACGATCATGGTGGGTCCAAAGCATATACCAGACAAAAAGACAGTACAATGGTGTCATCATTCCAGGAACAGGTGATGACCAAGTCGCTGACTGGGAGGCAGTTAGAGCCCAACTCGAGCAGCTATGCGGAAGCTTCGGGAAAGGAAGCAGCGAGCACAGGTCAGGATTCAAATATGAATTTCCTGCATTATTTGAGGTCACTATCGTGCGCTGACCCAGGAGTCTTTAAGGGCAAAGCGAACGAAAATTTCGATGAATTTATAAGAAGATTTCGTCGGAAGTATGATTGTGTAGTGGCGGATGATAGTAGTTTGATAGAAATACTCACCGACGACCATTTGGGAGGTCGCGCCAAAAATATTATGAAAACACTTCCAAAGAGTATAGTGAGGAAAGGATTTGATGCTGTCGTGAGGGAATTAGGTCAACTTCTGTCCAATGACTCCGTGGCCAGTAGGATGAGGGCCCTGACAGAACTAAGAATGCTGCGCATGAGGCCAGGACAAGACGTAGCAGAGTTCTGTATAGTACTGGAGACCCTGGGTAGGAGAGCTAATCATTCAGAATCGTAGAGACATTGGGATTGCGCTTTTGGAACGGAATAATGGATATGATATCTCTCGGAATGTAGCCATTAGCAATACGACAATTGCCGATTTGAACCCCGTCACAATATCTATTGTAGCCGATGTTGCTCATTTGATTAGTTTCTCTTTGTTTTCAGCTTGTCAGTGGAAATATTTTTCCATAACTACGAGAATGTTCTGTTTGAAAAAATAGAGTACCGGACGAGCTGCAACGATAAAGCAGCGGCGCTTTTGTGTGCCGAAAGGTCAGGAAATTGAGTGGTCAAAAAAATCGACTGAAAAAAGTTTCACGAATTTGGGAAAAGTACATATGAAGAGATAGAGCTAAGGCTAAGGGAGCTTCATCGATGCGGCGCATCCGATACTGTATTTCTTTATAATCACAATAAAAAAAACACTTGCTTCTACCCTCTTGGGGGTAACTATTATAGCTTAATAGTGGCTTTCATTTATTGCTCTTTTGTTGACGAAGCGTATCGTGCAGTACTAGGATGCGCCGCGCTACTGACGAAGAACACAAGTGCGGCGGCGCGTCCGTGGGCTCAAAGCCAACATTACCTTTACCTTTCAATACAACATGTTTATTTGAGATTTTTTTAAACCTATGGAGCTGTTGTATAACAACATTATTGTCTATAATATATAGATCTCCAACCGCCCATTCGATTTAATCACTTTTTGTGTTATGGCATGGTGTTTTTGTTTTGTTAATGTTTGCATTTATGACTGACGTGTCATTATGTGGCATAACAAATAAATAAATGAAGTTTAAAACTAGTAACTACTACACCGTTGACATCATCACCCTCGACGCTTCCGTCCTAAAGCAGTAAAATGCAAAAAACAGATGTTCACTAAACGCTTATGAAAATAATCGTTTGTTTTGTAAATAGAATTTATTCTTGTTGCAGCGCTGCGAAACACCACGTAGAGAAATTTTCAGTTTGACGTTTACACCTGCTATACTCTTACCTAGATGATTGAACCTTTCAGAGGGAAAACATTGTCGCTGCATCGATGTACTTCTACACTTCTGTAATTTAGTCGCTTTCCCATAGAACCAATTTAGATGGTGCCGGTAGGAGGTAAGAACGGTTTGAAGTCAGCGTTGATCTCCTAAGGATGCACCGCGCACCAGCCTTCCGATAAGAATCGAAGATGCCTGGTGAATTACGCAGCTAGCGAACACGATGACTTACTGATTAGATTAGATAAATCAATACAGGATATGCTCGGTAAGGTGAAGACGCTGATTTCTGCAACGGCTTGCATGAGGCTAGCCGTTGCAGAAATCAGCGTCTTCACCTTACCAAGCATACCTGGTACTGATTTATCTAACGCTGGAACGATGGCTCGACTAGCCCGGGCGAGAATCGATCGATCGACCGTGCTGGTTTCAGCAACGCCTCTTACAACAACACCGCAAGAACACTTAGAGTAAGGACTTCCATTGAACGTAGCAAATTGAATGATCCGCGTCAGAACGTTTTAGAAATATCTGCAGCCAAAAATGTGACGAGAGAATTCCGCCTAATTGGGACTGCGAAGCGATTATTCAATCGTGCTTCTCACATTATCCTCCGCAAGTCATGTGTCAGATAGCCTGCTGCTTCAGGCAGCGGAGTTATTTTTCTACATCAGTAGGCGAGAGGAAGAAAGAAAAATGTCGAAAAGCAAACATAAAAAGATAAAACGTATATATACGTTGAGCGTAGTTCTATGGATTGTACATCTCCAACAATGAGCACACTCTTGACAAAAAAAACCGTCGAGCCGATAAGGTGCAGTAGACACAAAGGTATTGGTCAAGAGGAGGTTGATTGAATTCCATCAACCTCCTTGGAGGGCGCGCGTGGTGCAGTGGTAAGAGGCGCTGCTGACAGCCGCCCGTTCGATCGATCCTCGCCCGGGCCAACCAAGCCCTCCATCCCTCTGGGGTCGGCCCAGACTCGTCTGGGAAAGTAAAAACACTGACTTGGTACGGCGGCTGGGCCCGCAAGTCAGACTAAATACGCATTCATCAAAGGAGTGGCAATAATAAATACGAATGAATGCTGGTCTAACAATAAGACGAATGAATAAAGCATACCATAGCAGAGCAGATTTCAGCGACCTAGCTTATTTCATAATGGAAACTGACTGGTTTATTTGAACAAAGAGAAACAACCCCTATAGCTTCAGACCAAGCGATTGTTGTTGCCAAAGAAGATCGCTTCAATTCCCTAATAAAAAAAGTAAGGGTAACGTTGTCGGCGTCGATTAGTTCCCGAAGGACGTGCCGCCGCATTCGTGTTCCACTCAGGATCGTAGAGGCATGGTGAATTCGTGTTTGGCCTATACGATGGCTTGCGGGTCAGCCGCTACACCTAGTCATTGTTTTTACCTTACCAGAATAGTCTGGTACCGATTTACCGAACCCTGGAGGTATGGGAGGCTTGGTTGAACGCGGATCGATCAGCCGTGTGAGTGTCAGCAGCGGCTCTTATCACTGCCCCAAGCATGACATTTCCCTAATATCCCTACTTTGTTAAATCACTAAACGAACTTCAATTATGAGAATTGCCAAGGTTGCAAAAGATTCCGACAACCATGATGTCAATTCACTATCATCTCGTGTGCAACAATGTTGTAATTGCTGATTGACGGTCTCTTTGGCAATTTATCTTCTTTCCATGAATGCAATTTTGTGACAAACAACAGCTTGAATGCACATAATTTGTCAGTTTGGCCGCTCAGCGTGTCTTTCGTGCTTCCCACATGAATATCGCTTATTAGAGGATAACATGTCTTCAAAGTTGCGGTCTTATAGCTATCAACAATCGGAAGATATGAAGTGAATTGAAGGTTAGAGATTACGTAGAGTTACGAAACAAAATAAATTGCACAATTATCAGATTATGAGGAAGGAAGTGATCGGCAGATGTGTACAACTCCTTGACGATAAAACCAGTAGAGTTGAGCACACCCCTTCTATAGCCTGATCTGTGTCGGGATTGTAGGGAGTTTTTTAGCACCAAAGCTCAGGCGAAATGGTAAAAACACCTTCATGTAATACTTCTGTGATGAGAACAAAGATAGAAGAATGACCTCAATTTACTGTACTGAATTTAGAACCTGACAGAATAAGGTAACAACTTAACTCACTTAGGGCTCGTTTAGTGCGCACGCGACGCTCGATGCGAACCCAAGCAAAAGATGCAAAATCAGTAATTCGCGACGCGAATTCGCGTCGCCCCCTGTTTAGTGTGCGTCGCGCGGACCGTATCGTAGACGTTCATCCAACTGCGCTGTGTGTCATTACACATACTAGTCTTAGCAAGATTGATGTTCCCCTGAATGGGTAGCTTCGCGTTGCTTGATACATACGTAAATGATAACTTCACAAGTTCATCTCCAAGAATTACTTTTGCCAATATTCAGCATTTCTGACGATATCAATCGCTCCATACTAGGTGAAACAAGGTACTTTTCTGGCACTTAGGTAATGAAATCTCCGAACCCAAACATGGACAAAAATAAAATTAAATGACGTTGATACATTATAAGGTTCAATGAGTGAAGAGATTTCCAAATCTCAGAAATGAGAAAAATCAATTATGAGATCGTTCCCTGCGTTTGAAACGTAGAATTTCTCGATTGGACCCTAGATAAAGTTGTAAAAAAGCTTAACGGCCAGGATCTGGGAACCTCATATGGCTTTAGGGTACATATCAATTATGTTCTCTGAAGATGTAAGGTTTATAAGCAGCTAAATCTAAGGCAGAATTTATTTTTCATGTTTCGAGGCTAAATGATGGGTTAAAATTGCTCTTATCGTAAAATCCTTCTTGAGGGACTTCCATTATCAGGGGGTGAGGTGAAAGAAGGTCATGAGTCCTTATTCCGGCTATTCGCAGCCGCACAGCAGTGCCGATTCGTCAGCTGCGGTGTCTGCCGTGTGGCTGCGGGAACGCCCGCGAAATGACGGAGGCGCGATGGGAGCGTCGCGTCGGCCACCTATCGCGCCGCGCGTCGCGTGCACACTAAACGAGCCCTTAGCGTAATAAGTTGAGAAAAGTCAAAGCATAGATACTTATAGAACTTTACTAATTCGAGATTGGTGTACAAATCTAAAATTGGAAGGCGGTAAAAACGGAAACCTAAATAACCACGAAACCGGATGTGAGATATACCGGATAAACGTACCAACGGTACGTTGTCGAAAGCTACCAGAGTCAACAACTTTTAAGAAATTCATCAGAATTGACTTATTCGAAGAAATAAATATATATTAAGCTCAGCAGCTTGACTTTCGTCATTTCATGTGCAAATTTTCCAAATCTGTGAAACCTGCCCCCAAACGGCTAATTCTCCCTTCAAACGGCTCTTTTGACCCCAGTGACGAGACTCCTCCCTCGATTAAGCTGCTAGATTACCATTGGCCAGTGACGTACACGAATTGAAGTAGGCTACGTCCCGGTAGCCACGCGTGGAGCCCAAGACGGCGCTGTTCGATGCAAAAAAGCCGCCACTTTCACCGTGTTTTATTTCGGCACGTGCGGTCCTATATGCCATTGTTAGAAACTGAAACATGACCGATTTTTACCGTTAGCAGATGCACACATTCCCATACAGATTTTGCAGTAGTTTAGCCGATCCTGGAGTGGGTAGCTCTACCTAATGGGCGTGAGTGTAGCCTCTCACCACTGTACCACGCGCGCCGGACAATTAACAACGTAGAAAAAAATGTTCTCCAAAGATCCCAGGAATTGAGAAAAGCAATGGGTCTCAAAATGGCGATTCCGGCGATTCATTTTATGGTCCTAGGTCTTTGTGGTCTTTTTTCGTGAAAATGGATAGCGATCTGGGCGCACAAACGACACCGGCAAGGTCTACCCAACTACCGCTCGCATCCGTTCGCCTCCAAGATTTCACTCTATTTTTTCGTTTTTTTAGCTATATTGTGAACCGTAGATTGTAGCAGTTGCACTGGGCCGGTGAGTCATACTACATTTTATACCGGAGTGATACCTGCCGCCTTTGGGCTCACGTCATATCACATCGGGTAAATTGGTACGAGACTTGTCTGTCAAGATAAAAAGCCTGAATACGCCTTCACCATGAATCCACGATTCTGCGTTCAATACAACTGCGGCGGCGCGTTCTCAGGGGACTGATCAACGCTGATACCGTTACTATTACCTTCCTTTCATGGCACTGACTGGAATAGGGGAGCTCTTCAGTGGTTCACTTATGCATAGCATTTTTTTAAATGTGGTCACTCAGCGTAAGATTGTAGCTGTAATGTACTTACTACTTACTTACCTACGTGCTTATTTTTTTGCTATTTTTTTACTTCCCCATTTCCTAGGATTCTTTTCTGTTTCAATGGCTGCACATTAGGCTAATCACACTGAGCTTACGAGAACTATAATAAATGAGTAACTGAATGAGAGCAGAGACGTATTCAAGTGTTATTGACGGTAGGCGAACTTGTCCTAGAATGGCACCAGTACTCAATTGTACTTTGACAGCATAATCTTGAGCAGGGAAGCTGTCCACGTAGTTCTCGCCGAGTTGTGCATCAAAGACAGAACGCCATCGCTCATAAGAGCAAGGATCACCATCCTATAGCGATGAGAATGGACGACAATTGAAGAGGAAGAGCTTTCGCTGCGTCAGAAGGTGGCCATTACGACGCAAGAGACCTACTCTGAGAACAGCACTTGTACACATTACGAACGAGCTTAGGAAAACTAACACCCACGCTTCCTCCAACAACAGTGTGTGGAGGACAGCGCTATAAGTTAGTATTTGATAGTTACAAATATTCAAAATCAACCGTAAACTAATATGTCCGTTAGCTCTCTCGTATAGCTGTTGTCGTTGAGTACGAGGGAAAAATGGTTGTTTTTCCGCATGGGTCAGTAAGGTGCTACTACCGTAGGTGAGGTTTATCAGAACATAGAATCCTTTCGTGGGAACGAGTTGGGAAACCGTGATTGTATATTATGAGATTCACTCAAACAACAAAGCATGTGTGTTGGACGGTATCTCACAAATGTTTTGAGTAATTACAGTACCGGACGCGCTGCAACGATAAAGCGGCGGTAGCGGCGCTCCGGAGCGCAGAAATGCGCCGTTTCGGTGTCCACGCGTGGTTACCCGGGAGAAGTCAACCACAGTTCATTTACATCCCATGCCCAACGGGGGCTCCGCGGGATAGCCCCTTCGAGCCACCCCGTGGGGCCCCCCTCTGAGCTTGGGACGCTAGGAAAAGACGCGCCGCATATTTATAGGCGGCGAGGAGGAGGCGGAGCCTAGTCGGTGCAAAGAGGGCCGTCTATATATAGTCGGCGAAGAGGGGGCGGAGCCAACTCGGTGGTGAGTGACCTAGCTAGGGACCGGAGCGGCAACGGGATCCGAAAATCGAGGGGTCAAAAAAATCGAACAAAAACAAGTTTTACGAATTCGAAAAAATTGCATATGGGGGGATAGAGCTCAAGGTGCTGAGCTCGAACATATACTTATTCTTGCAAATAAACGAATTTTAAAGAAGGTATTCAAAAACGGCGGGTTTCGGCGCTCCGAGGCGCCGCTGCCGCCGTTTTATCATTGCGGCGCGTCCGGTACTGTATTTACTTTTAATAGGGTATACAATACAATACAATTTTCATCTTGAACAATGAAGCAAATGATACCATTCTGTCAACTGTATCAAGGTAGCATCCATAGTAGGCGGGCATACAGTCCCGAAAAAAATCTTCAAAATTTTAGATCAACGAATAGTTGGTGCTTATCACCGTGCAAGTCAAAAGTGATATAATTCATATGATATGGATCTAGTGATCGGGGCGGAATGGCCGAGAGGTTAAGAGCTTAGGCTCAAGATCTCGATGATCAGGGTTCAATCCCGTCCCAGGCAGAAACCTTGCCTGGCTTCGAAATAGCTGAAAAGGGTATCGGTACCAGCGTCAGGCCCGTGTGACAGGTCGGCTGATGGAGGAAAAGTGTCACGATCATTAGACGGATCGATGGTCGCATGCAAGGAAGCGGCGCTCAAGAACCTGCGATCGAGGACGATATGGCCGCCCCCAAGGAGCTCAAGACTGAGACAAGATGGCAGTGTGGCACCTCACAAACGCGGGAGCAGCACCAAGGAGAAAGAAGACGAAGCGACTATCATGAAAGACGTACCCCGTAACTGATCGGGATAAAAACGTTGTGGAATAAAAATGGATCTAGTGATCGAACAACCGAGATTTGTAACGCTTTATTATTCTGCTTACATTTCGGAGATGTGGCCTTCTTCAGAGCCTGGAAGGTCAAACCTATACTTGAGAACTCGCTCGTCCAAACACCTATTCATCTTTCAATAGACAATTCTGAAGCCCATAGATCATGTTTCGGTTCATTCATCCACGTTCTTTCACAGCATAGGGTGGCTGGTCTGTTTCGGCAACCGCCATTAAGGTACGTCTCTAGTGTCTTCTTCGTCTTCCCATTCCTATAGGCTATAGAATTATCTGCTGTAAGATGAACTAGTGTTAGGTGGAGTAGTTTATCAAGTATATATTCCATTTTCCAGGCTCTGGCGAAGGAAACGTCGCCGAAACGTACGCAGAACAACCAAGTGTTATCAATCTCGGTAGCCGTACAAAATTCAAATAAAAAACTCAATTTTTGTTATACATTCCTTCACTTTGTTGGGACTGAATTTGGACTGACGTTCAGGTGACTTTCGGAAGGGCATGTGCTAAGGAGACTTGCTGTATGAGCGTGGTAATGACTAAAGAGTTCCATCTAGTGTTAATCAATGTTAGCTTGCACGAAAGAACGACATGGTTCTAACGCCATGCAAAGTCAGACGTCAGGAAGTCTGGAGTTGAGAATTCTTACGATTTCTAATCTTATTTTCATGATCAGGTGCGTTATCGCCAGCTGTAAACTTAGTACTGAAGCAGCTGCTCATATGAAAGCTTGAGACGCCGCGTTGTGTGATCATGCTGATGAAAAAGACGAATACGAGGTAATGGTGTTTATATCGCAAAGGAACGAGTGCAAAAAAATGAATGGGGCGGAACCGGCTTCCTTCAAAAGAGTGCTGAAGTCCAATGAGAGCAAACGATTCGACGTTGATCAGTCCCCTACGGACGCGCAGCACATCCGAATGAATGCGAGGATAGATCGCTCGACCGTGCGGATTTCAGTACCGCCTCTTATCACTACACCACAAGCTTCCTCTGAAGTCTAATAGGCTTTTGAAAATAGGTGAAGATGACAATGAGTCAGCAGGAGTTCCTTTTGAGTCAGCAGAAGTTCCTTTTGACCGCACATACCCAAGCATATAACCACGCAAGCCAGTGTGAGTGGTAGCATTGATAGGAAGGGCTGCATGAAAAGATACCAAGTTAAAAGAAAGTTCTATAAAGTCCGGTACGTAGAGACAGATGAATTTTCTTCCGGACCGTGAATAATTCCCAACAGAGTTCTCAGCGTATAAGTTTGAATTATGATATTCTCAAATGTAATCAACCTAAGAAGTTCAACTTCACAGTTAAGAACATAATGTTATTTAATTAAGTCTAGCACTTCACATAATATTACTTTAGGATTATATTATTTGTCGCTAAGCAAATCATAAACTTTCCCATGCATTCCTTACAGAGCAACGCTAATAATCGCAACGGTGAAACAGTGAGACTACAAATACATCCCATTCGTGTGAGAAACATGGATCTGTGCTCGATCACCAGATATATCCGACCGCCTCAGAGCGAACTTTAGACGATCCAATGCGAAACAGAAAGTGCAGCTCAGGAAAGAACAGCGAGTAAGATTGTGTTACGAACAGCGAGTCATGCATGAGGGGGTAAAGAGAACCTGTGAATGCTATACAAAATTTAAAATACGCCTACTATGTACTTGTGCAAAAGATCCGAACGCTATCTATTACGAAAGTAAAAAGTAAAGGTGAAGGTAAAGGTAAAGGTGTCTGCATTGATCAGCCTCGAAGGACTGGCCGCCGCATTCAATTTAGAATCGTAGAGTCTTGGTGAATGCGCGTTTGACCTGCACAATGAGATCAGCCGCTATTCCAAGTCAGTGTCTTTACCTTACCAAACAAGTTCAGAATAAATTTGCCTGACTCCGGAGGCAGGCTCAAGCATGGGGGTCAATTTTTGCACAAATTCACGACACCCCTTCTAGGACGGTTCCGGTGCGACCCCCACCACCAAACATGAAAAACGACTGTTTCGCACCTACATGGGCTTCTGGAAGTTCCGAAGTGTCATTTAGCCCAAATTAAGTTATTCTTTTCGCAGGGAAAACATGGAATTTCGCTCGCGGCTTCGTCCCCTGAAAGCAAAGTTGTTTGTATGCGAAAGTGGATTTGATCGTTGCTATATACATATTTTTGATTGGCTCCAATTTTTTCAGATATAGTCTTGGACAGTCCTTTGCAGACGATGAAGCAATTAATTTTATCAAGGATTTTTGTACTCGAAAGAAGGCGCTTCTTTTCTAGTTTCCGGACAATTTTGTGAATTTTCTGGTTCCATGATTCTCCTTATTTATACACATTAAGGTGCGTCAATGGCGAGCTTCAATCGTGACAACCCTTAATCTACTAGACTTCATTTTCAGAGAACATCTCCGTATGTCGTTTGTTTAAAATTTCGGAGTTTACCAAATTAGCCCTATATTTAGCAGTTTCATTCCGCGGAAATCACGCTCATGTGAGATCATAGTTGGTTTTCATTCTGTAGTTATCCCTCGAACCTGCTTCTATAGACTGTTCTTCTATGAGGACAAGATCTAGTACGACCCCCCCCCCTCAAATGGTCAAGCATTACGACCCCACTTTCGATTCTCCAACAACAAATGTGAGCTACTATCTGCTCCAAAAAAAGCAGAAGCAAGTGTTTTTTTTTTGAGTGGAATTAATTAGAAATATTTTTTCAAAGAGAACATTCTTGTACCTACGAAAAAGAGAGGCTTGAGTCCGCCTGGAGGGCTGATAGGCTTGGTTGGCCGGGACGAGGGTCGATCGACCATGCGTGTGTCAGAAGCGCCTCTACTGCTACTGCTCCACTCGCGCCTTCACAAAAGTACTCAGAATTATTTTCTGAGCTGATTTCCTCTAAATACCTACATACCTGTCGAGATACATTTGCGAAGCTCATAACGACCCCAGCGAATTTCGCCCAATTTCGGCAAATTTAGGTAGGTCCCGATGGTGCGCACACACGTTGGTAAAGGGAATGAGTTGGGGTCACCGATTTGTCCGAAACGTCGTTTTGGAGGTTATTTTGAGTGCAATATCTCGAATTAACATTTCGAATCTCAAAGCTGTACTACAAATACCAGGAATTTGGTGCAGTGCACTCTTAGTCTGAATGCTGTATACCACCACTGAAATAGAAACATCAAAAATATTGATTCGCAATTTTTCTATTTTTTGGACCTTGGCATTGACGACTGAACAGTCGGCTAGTTAATACGCCTGCGAGCTGCTTGTCGTATTCAGAGTCCACGTTAAAAGCCGAGGGTAGTGACCCAACAGGTTACCACGCCATTTCTGACGTACTGTTACGGACACGAAGTGAAACTGCAGTCGAACGAAATGTGTGATCACATCCCTTCGAGCACAATTGAATTCCGTGCCAGCACACTTTTCATCACAAACTCTGGGCGACTTTCGACAGGGTAACCTCATCTCCCACTAATCACGACTTGTAATCAATCCTCTGTGAACAACGAGTAGATCAGGCAGCCACATAAAATATTTCACCGAACAGCCTCGCAAGGCATAATAGCTAATAGAAAATTACGAATGGTAGCAAATCTAATACATTCCCCGCACAACTATTTCCCATGGTGCGCGGACGTTCGTCGCATGATCAAACATCTCAGAATCAAACTCTTCTCTTCTTCCTGTCGTCGACTTTCCACGTATACGTGGATCATCACTGATTTCCTTTGGCCTCTATACCGTGCTCCTGTCTGGCACTTATTAGCTAATCATAAATTTTATTGTAAAACATTATATAGCAGTTAAGGTTATTTAGCGCTCAACGCTATACTTTCAATCTCTCACATGAGAGTGATGGGCAGCGATTATGCCATTACTTCTTCTTTAGCAGTTTGTCACTATTTTCCTAGCAGTTAGTATCAGCCTATCCGTGGCGAAAGGCGGATCTCGCCCTGCGTTTTGCAACTGCTGGATTCTCTAGCTTGTGGACCATACGGACGCCCTGGTAACATTTTGGACAAAAACCAGTGAACAAATATGCCCGACTAACAGAAGAATAGTATCAGTACACCACATACCGGGCTCTACCATCTTCTGTTCGGAACAGATTTTTAAAGTAGAAAGCGTTGTTTACCGGGACTCTGTGAAAGGTGGTGAAATTTACAAACTTGGTTACTTTCTCATTTGCTTTTCAAACATCGGAGGACAAATTATTCTTATCGATGTCCCACAAAAAGACATCCAATCATGGTCACGCGTTTCCGAGTAATAACTACTATGAAGATACGTACATTCTAAACCGTTGTTACTAGTGGCTTTCTCTTTTGATTTGCATGCCGTTGATACTATAACAGTTTTTAGCACGTTGCTGAATGAAGCAGCGAAAGTAATTGAATCTTGACGTGTCACTTGTCCTTCTGTTTCTTTAACAACGAATTAACTTGCTTTTACAAATTAACTTTGCGTACTTTTTCACTTTTTTTTCAGCCATACAAAAACCTTCTCGGAAATGAACCACCCATAGTCAACGCTGACGTAAATCTTCTTATATGCTTGCGTACTAACCCTTCAAAGTGGTTTTCAAGGACAAACGCAAAAATAATGAGGGTAAAAATAGGGATCTACTACTTTTTGCATCATATTAACAGCCTCATATTCACTTATCAGTTTGCACTAAGCGATCAATCTCTGTGCCTGGTGTCAGAGAGGGATAAAAGCCTTTCTTTTGAAGTTTGTGGATCTATTAATTCAAACGTACTGCAATGCATACTCTTCTCAGGTATAAGTGTATTTTTATCAATTTCTATTTATTCAAGACGTCGGCCGAGGCTACTCGTGATATAAGCTGAAAAATATTAGAAAAAGTCACTAAGTAAAAAATACGTTAGGTACATAATCTAACTAGGGAGGCCAGTGAGCGTACCCCAAAGGTTCCGAACGAAACTTACATAGTTTTGAAGAGCATCGTGCGCCGATCACAGCAATGTAGTTTACTTTTGCTGAGCGCCAACGGATGGTCCGAAAATCGCCAAAAAACCGCCGCCCTTGAGAGGCGTTGAGTAGTACCTGAAGTGAGAGTCCGATCTGAGTGTACGCTCAACGGTAACTTAGTGGACTCTCGTTTAGACGGTCACGGGTATGGATCCTGTTGGTGTCGTTTTGTTTTGCTTTGATTCCATTGATACCATATGAGGCTCATTTTCAGATATGCAATGGTGGTTGAGGAAAATAATTTTTGGAACAGCTCAAAACGCACCAATTTTAGTAAATGGCAACAATAATATGGGTAGCCAATATCTACCGTAACATATCTTAAACGGACGCAAATTCAGAAACTAATGTTAGATTCGTGATCAGCGACCCAAATAACCCCCACATGCGGAGTTTGGACGAAATCGGGTATTTTGACCTTGGCACCTCTCTTACCTACCCTTAGCATAGCAAGCGGTCACGAATCTAACATAAGTTTCTGAATCTGTGTCGTTAAGGTATTTTACGATGGATATTGGCTACCTATACTAATGTTGTCATTTACTAAAATTTGTGCGTTTTAACCTGATACAAACATTATTTTCTTTAACCTCCACGACAACATCGCAAAATGTGGACGAGTCGGTACCAATGCGATTGAAGCGAAGGAAAGACACACCAACAGGATTCGAACCCATGACCCTCTGAATGAAAATATTAGGTCGTCGGAAAAATTTCCCGCCACTTTGGCCAATGTTTTCAAAATTGTTCCTCTCCTTTATTCCACTCGACTTCCGACACATTTATGCATGATTACCATCAACAACATCTTGTTATTTATCAGATAAAATTGGAACTCTTCTCCTCCAGAATTTCTAGAGTTTTAATGAAAAGAATTAGGCGAACCACGTTTTGAGGTGCTCTCACTCGTCGAGCTGGTTCTCTACTAATTGAATGGAAAACGAATGGAACAAATATTACTTTGTTGGGGCAAGGTTTGACGAATGTCTTGGATAGGTCATCGGAAATGTCGGATATTTTTGAAATTTTTAAAGGGTCTCCTTCTCAATAGGTGAATGCGCGTCATGGTGACTGGAGAAGGTTTTCCCATGTTTTCCACTAACGGCTGCTCCGTCGCCATCGAAGTGGCGATATTAGACATCGTTAGTGATAGTAGCATCTGCAGGTAGCAGCTCCTATCGAATGCCTCATTTGCAGTTCAGCTGCACACCGATCATCTACCGTTTCGAGTGGAGTTGCGGTTTTGAAATTTTCGCTGGTTTGCAGCAAGTGAGCAGCAGGAGATTCGGCACATGATTGGTGCTCACTACCCACTCCTTAGTGCCACTAACCAAATTGCCGGGCGAATGCAAATTCCTTTGGAAAACGAGGTGGTCGTGCATGCACCCATCACCATCTGTAGATGGTGGCCGCTAAAGCATGCCGCAACTATGCGCCCTATTTCCTTGTCTTTCTAGAGACTCGGAGACGGGCAGCTTGTGAGGGTATATGGCTCTCGAGTTCCTCTACCAACTCGCGGTATTACGCCGAACGCCCTCTAAAGATAGCTCCAAAAGAGCCACTAAATCCACAGTGACTGCCCTCCCCGACTACCGTTGTTCCTTGAAGCCAAAACGGGCCTTCTTGAGAACATGAAACCAAACTTTTGCAACGATAAGAAAGTCAATTGAAGGACCTGTCATAATTCATAAGCCATCAACTGCGCTTTCTTCAACGCGTTGTTTTATGAGCTCGTGAAGGAAAGGCAGCATAAGGTTCCTACAATCTATATCGACTTTCTCTGCAATACCTGTAGTGCTGAACCACGACAACTGTGGTATATGTAGCTCATAGATCAACCTACATAACGGGTATAAAGGTGAAATCCCGAAACCCGTTTAAAAATTTCGGTGAGCGGTCAAACTGAGTGGCGGGAAACTTTTCCGACAACCTAATACATAGCGGTATCGCTGAGTCACCGAGGCACACTGAAGATCGACTCTCACCCCAGGGACTATTCAGCGCCTCTCAAAGGCGATTTTTTTGCGATTTTTGAGCCACCCATTGGCGCTCAGCAAAAAAAAAACTACACTGCTGTGATTCTCGCTCGATGTTCTAGAAAACTATATAGGTCTGGCTCGGAATCTTTGGGGCACGCTCACTAACCTCCATATTCCTGTAGTACTCAACGAGACAGTTAAGTAAAGAAAACACTATTTTGTCGTTTTGATTACCGACTCTCAAGTTTCGGGTACCGTATTCTACCTCGTTGTTGCCTAACGACTATCTTTCATGGCCTAACAAGTTAAAACAGAAATTGAAACTGAATAGGAGAATAGCGTTGAACTGAAGCAAATTCTAAGTAGTGAGATCGTGTGGAAATGAATTCAGCGGCCATCGAAACGAGTCGAGTTGTGATTCAGACGCCTACTCTTTAATTACAGTCGTTTCTATACAATTTCACTAACGGCACGCATAACCAATTTCCGGCTACGCTCCAACGAGAAGCTATTAATCATAGCAAGCCTCGAAAACTCTGTAAACATCCGCGTATCCATTTAGCGGTACGAAGAGAAACCATTGTAGTAGTAGGTATACTATTGTAGAGATGGGCACTCGTGGTGTAGTGGTAAGAGGCGCTACCGATAACTGTGGAAATCGGTACCAGACTGTCTGGGAAGGGAGAGTCACTGACTTGGTATCTGACTCTGCAGTCATTACATAGACATCTGGCTCCTGCAAGTCATTATATTAGGTTGTTAACTAATTATTTGCTGTTTTTTTTTCAAGCTTCTGTTGTGCGCCTATTAGGTGAGCTTCCGAAACCAACCAAATGGCATTCTATAGAGAATTATTTGCTCTTTCACGACGTTTTCCTGCTATTTACGATACCTTGAAATTTTGATAAGTTTTGACCATTAAAGTTGAAATTAAAAATGAGAAAAATTGACCCCACCGACAGTGAATTTTCCCTGCTTTCTTTCGCGACCTCTTGCTTAATCATATATAATCTCTAAAAGTAGACAAAATTCTCTATCAAACGGTATACAGCTTGTTTTGGTTTTCCCTGGTTTTTGATTACTTACAGAGCGTCAAAGTGGGGTATCTCAAAGAAGACAATAATTTTTTGATGCTTGTGCTGCCTTTCTGCCCTACGTTTTTTATGAGCTCTAAACACGTCACGCTAGAGCATTTGTTTCTCTATCAGGAAATACGTTTATTTTTCCATGCTAGCCGTTTTTTGCAACTTTTATCATAAAAGCGCTTTTAAAATTCCTCGACGAGTAAAACTTTTCGTTGGAAATTTTTTCCAGAATTTCAAATACCATTCGAAAGAGGAGGATGTGTGCTACAAGGAGATGCATCACAGTTTTTCAATCGCACCAGGTTTTGTTAACTTTTAGGTCGACAAAGGAGGTTCGACGGCTCGCGTGGCCGCGCTGTGCGGCCAACGCGACGGCCGCACCGCCGCGCAATTGCTGAGGGGGTGTATTTCCTGATAGAGAAACAAATGCTCTATCGTGACGTGTTTAGAGCTCATAAAAAACCTAGGGAAGAAAGGCAGCACAAGCATCCGAAAATTATTGTCTTCTTTGAGATACCCTAATTTGACGCTTTGTAAGTAATCAAAAACCAGGGAAAACCAAAACGAACTGTATACCATTTTATAGAAAAGCTTGCCTGCTTTCGGATGGTATATACAATTTTGCAGGAAGTCGCGAAACGAAGCAGGAAAAATTCACTGTCGGTGAGATCAATTTTCCTCAATTTTAATTTCAACTTTAATGGTCAAAAGTTACCAAAATTCCAAGGTTTCGTAAGAAGCAGATAGATGTCATGAAAGAGCAAATAATTCTCTATCAAATGTTATCTGGATGTTCTCGGAAGCTTCTCTGCTAGGCGCACAACAGAGGCTTGAAAAAAAGGGCAAATAATTAGTTAACAACGTAATATAATGACTTGCAGGAGCCAGATGTCTATGTAATGACTGCAGAGTCAGATACCAAGTCAGTGACTCTCCCTTCCCAGACAGTCTGGTACCGATTTCCACAGTTATCGGTAGCGCCTCTTACCACTACACCACGAGTGCCCATCTCTACAATAATATACCTACTACTACAATGGTTTCTCTTCGTACCGCTAAATGGATACGCGGATGTTTACAGAGTTTTCGAGGCTTGTATAGATCGAATAACCTTGGCTTGTATAGACCAAATAGCCAGTAACCATGCCTTTACGAATCTTAATAGAAGATGAATGCGATTCTGCGTCCTTAGGAAGCTGATCAACGTCGACCCCATTACCTGTTACCTTCTACCAATCTTAGTCATTGTTACCCTTCATCACCTTCCACGTTTTTGAACGATTCAACAGCACTCTGCTCCCCGCATTTCCTTTTCTCAACATCATTGCAGCATTCTGTACCACTTCGCCATTCCCACCTCAAATATGGTTTCGGATAGCAGTCCTCAAATATGGTTTCGGATAGCAGTGCAGGGACCATATGCTCGTCTCTCCCCAACTTTTGAATGGGCGGGGCAACGGGAGGAGCCAGTGGGTAGGAGCACCGGCTACACGGGCCGACTCCAATCATACGGCGCCGCGGGGATAATTCCCCCATCCTCCACCAATCTTACTAGGGAGGTCAGTGAACGTGCCCCAAAGATTCCGAACGAGACCCATATAGTTTTGTAGAGCATCGAGAGGGGATCACAGCAATATAGTTTATTTTTGCTGAGCGCCAATGGGTGGCCCGAAAATCGCAAAAAACCATCGCCCTTGGGACACATTGGAAGCGGCCTCTCACCCCCTAGTCTCTGGGGTGAGAGGCCAACTCCAGTGTGCTTCGATGGCTCAGTGGTACCGCAGTGGGTTGTCGTCCAGGAGGTAATGGGTTTCGATCCTGTTGGTTCATTTTTGTTTTGCAACAATCGCATTGACACCAAAACGTGCTCATTATGTGATTTTTCCATTGAGGTTTAAGAAAATCATGTTTCGAACAGCTTAAAGCGCACAAATTTTAGTAAGTAAATGGCAGCATTAATATGGGTAGCCAATATCCATCGCTACTTACCTTAAACAGACGCAAAGTCAGAAACTAATGTTAGATTTGTGATCAGCGCTCCAGATTACCCCCACAGACGAAGTTTGAACGAAATCGTTTACTTTGACCCAGGCACCTCACTTACTGACCCTTGCCATAGCAAGGGCTCACCAGCCCATACACAACCAAGCCTACCATAAGATACCCACCCCGTTGCAAATCACGAAACTAGTGTTAGATTCGTGACCAGCGCCTCAAATCGCCTCATTAGTAAAGTCTTGGCGGAATGAGTGACCATGACGTCTCGAGCCTCATGTCAAGTGTCGGTAGAGTTGCCCAAGGTTCAGTCTCTAATGAATTACTGGTAATATTATGGCACCATTCGGACTCTAGCTGTCAGAAAATCGTCAGCATCCACTACCTTCGTTCCAGAAATTGCTTGGGAGTCTCACCTGGACTGCTGATCACAAATTTTACTATCGATTCAGGAATTCTGACTGGTGAGCCCTTGCTATGGCAAGGGTGAGTAAGTGAGGTGCCTGGGTCAAAGTAACCGATTTCGTTCAAACTTCGTCAGTGGGGGATATTTGCGGCGCTGATCATGAATCGAACATTAGTTTCTGAATTTTCGTCTGTTTAAGGTAAGTAACGATGGATATTTGCTACCCATATTAATGTTGTCATTTACTAAAAATTTATGTGTTTTAAGCTGTTCCAAACATGATTTTGTTCCAAATCAATGGCTAAATTGCAAAACGAGCACGGTTTGGTAGCAATGCGTTTGACGCAAAACAAAAACGCACCAGCAGGATCCAAACCCACGACCCTCTGAACGACAATCCAGTGCACTACCACTGAGCCATCGAAGCACACCGGAAGTGGCCTCTCACCCCAGAGACTAGGGGGTGAGAGGCCGCTTCCAATGTGTCCCATGGGCGATGGTTTTTTGCGATTTTCGAACCACCCATTGGCGCTCAGCAAAAATAAACTATATTGCTGTGATCCCCTCTCGATGCTCTACAAAACTATATGGGTCTCGTCCGGAATCTTTGGGGCACGCTCACTGACCTCCCTAGTTAGATGAGACGAGCATGCGGCCACAGGTGTAAGATCATGAAGAAGCACGCAAAGTATGTATTCTGCTGAAGTACTTTTTCGTTCACAGACTGTTCAAGGGTATAGGCATTTTGTTGTATAAAGCGATACTCTCGAAAGCTGGAATCTTCATAGAGAATAAAAAGGACTATAGATTAATGTCAAAAGATGAAAACCGCCTACGGCTCCTAATTTAATGGTTTCGTGTAAATCTTAACATTGTCGCTGTTTTTGAACACAGTTATTTTGATCAGTCTAGTCCTCTCTGAAAACATGAGTAGATTGGAGATTTTGTGCTTTTGGGCAACCTTGTAGAAGCATTGCGGTGATACGTGCTATGAAGGAGAGGAGAAACGAGGGATCTTGAAATCGATGTCTACAAAGCTTCGTATCCCTTCGAATTCCATCTGCGAGAAGATATTACGCTCAAAACTGAATAGAAAATCAGTGCAACGACGCGACTAATTGCATAAATGAACAAATCAGGTGCTATGCACACCTGCAGCGTGTCCAAAGGCCAACAAAAAGGCTCGCCGTAAATCTGACTTCATTAGTGGAGCTTGTGACGACCGTCAGTCTAACAATTAGGCGCTACATGGAATCTAGCTTGTTTCAGTAATAGGGGAGGTTTTGCGCTCCAAAAAATAACAACAATACAAAGAACACTCTATGACCGGCCGCGACAAAGTTTTGTAAAGCAAAAAGCAAATCGGGAATCTATAAAATCTCACGGCGGAAACAAAAGCAAGAAAGTAGGAATGACTGAGGTAATGTCACACGAACTTCTCAGGAAGGGGGCTGTGATGCATAGCCACTTATTCAACATCGAAATGGGAAACTGCTTTGAACTGGTTCGTAATGGTGCAAGATTACTAAAACTTCTTCCTATAGAATTTTTCTCTTGAATCTACCCCAACGTCTTGAAGGGGACAATTCCCTTAGCGAAAGCGAAGCGAAGTTGAACCGGAACCGCTTTACAGATATAAAAGCCATGGAATATTCGACAGTTTTTGAGCTTGAGTGGATACATATGTACATGTCTGTGTCTGTATGTATCGAGCTTTTTCTTGCGTTGTTTCGAGAAATTGCTCTCAATCTCCTTATCCGGATGACGGTGGCACGTCCTTCGAGACTGATTAGCACCTATACCGTTCACCTTTGAAGCCAGCCCTTTTAAGCCGCTCTTCCAAAGGCAAAAGTCAGTGAACGCCGAAATTGCAATGAATTTCTGAGGATGAACTGACAAAGTAATTGAAAATAAAACCTTCTGTTGAAGAGTAATCCTTATAGGTGTTGCTCGAAACGCAAGTTGGAATTCAACTGTTGGAGCGACAGATCTACAGAAGAGAAATTTCCAAGAAATGTTTTGGATAAAAATGGGAAACGTTCAGGTTTGAAATCCCAATACGAAGAATTGGGTGAATGATAGAGACTAATTATTGAGGTTAATACGAGATACACACATCCCTGTATGATATTAGTCCGACCCTGAAGATGGAGTGCAAGTTTCTACATATTTCCTCGTTCCTCGTTCTTTTGAACACTCTCTCTAAGTCAGCAGAAACGGGGCCACATACTGACCATAGGGCTGTGGGGGTCACAAGAAATTCGAAACAAAAATTCAAAATGAACGGAAAACCTGATTACAGAGAGGAGAAGCTGCTCGGCAGCGTCTCCACGAGCTCTCATAGTAATAGCGAATCGAGTGCGTCCCAAGACGTAACTTATACCTTTGAGAAATCTATTCCGAGAGCGACAGCTGATTGTCGCCAGGTGGTTTTACTCCTCTGAATACTTCGTCAACGACTACAGTTTAACGAATTTGTAGATTTACGGAAGTCACGTCTTGGACATCAGCTTTATCTTCTTGGTTATCCCTCATTTATGTGGCAATAATATTTGACATTTTAGCCATAGTCGTGGGAATCATGATTTTTTGTCAAGAACCAACTCTTCTTGAAAAACAAACATGGAACACTTCTCTCCCTGGGAGTGTTCTGCAAGTATGCACAAATACTCTTCCAGTTTGCAGAATCAATCAAGACAGAAATATACGAAATTCCTTATAGTGTGCCATGGCTTGTATGTTTTGTTGACACATGTGTCATGTAACAAAGCGGCTTTTCTATTGCCCTCAATATTAAAATCATCACCGTATATATGAAAGCAGAACAAATGATGGAATAAAGGCTTTTCGCCAAATCTCGAAACAGCAGCACCTCCTTATAGACCACGGCCGACGGCAGAGTGTAAAAGCTCCGAAATTCACGAGTCAGCCGTAGTGGTAAAAGTAAACCCTTTGAGATCTTAGATCACGAAATGCAGAGTGAAGACGATTCATATACGAATGGTGGAAGCCCGCCTCCACCCATTCGTCTCCCATCTACCTCGTCAGACCTTCAGGCTCATCAGATGAGACTAGACGAGATGCGAAACGCTCTAGCGAACTTCTAGCGACATAAAGTCAGAGACCATACTCGTACCGCACTTTGCCCTACCATCAAATGTCGCTTGTGTAATGCAGTGGCTAAACAGTACTCGGAACCCTGTCCGGTGATAACGGAGGCTAAAAAGAGGGTGGATATAATCACGAGGCAGGGCCGGTGTAAAATATGCCTCGGAATCTGGGGTGAACATTGTAAAACCGTTCGTTTTCCAGTTGCCGGTATTGCCGCGAACTGGATCATACTGAATACGGAGACCTCGTTACGAATAAGGGGCTTCACTGTGCTCTCTGTTATGTGCGCTCTTGTCACTGTGCTTTTCCAGAGATGAAAGAGGAGCTGGAAACGGAAATGAGGCACTTCAAACGGTACGTACACAACATGTACGATCAGATGAGCAACAAATATTGACGTTGGGGAATGTCGTGAAATCCACGAGTTTTATTTCCTATAGTAGGTGACCCTATATTATGAAAGTTGATTAATGCTTCAAGAATTATGAACCTATGCAGCGGTCATAAATCCGTAGACCTAACGGATATGGTGATTTTGGTATATTCCTCGGCACATGGCCTCTACCTCATACAGTAGTCTCAGTCGATGACGTTCGATGTGGCAGAATGAGCCTTCCTAAGGAAACCCAGCTGTGGACTTCTTCAATGGACAAAAAAGCCGTCCAGACGTACAGTCATCGACCGGCCCTGAGTGAAAAAAGCTGAGGCCACCTGTATGCTCCTTTCCACTGCACCGCATATGACCACTGCCAACCCAGCCATACGACACATCGCTTGATCCATGCTCTTTTTAGTCGCTTTGATAACCCTTCTGTTTCGTTATTCTAACTCCATTCTGATCCACATCCTAAGCTTTGTATAAGATTCTACTAATCTTCCCAATCTTGTGCCTTATTGTTAAACTGAAACATTACACCCATGCTTACCTCGCTTTACCTATGGTACCTTTAGGTTTCGTTACCTCTATGCAATTGCCGATTGGCTATGGTACTCAGTAGATTGGGTGTATGTGATTTGGTTTAATTACCTAGATTTGAGGTGAAAACTTGTCGAAATCGTTGACCTACAAAGCGTGGCCACTCGGATCAGAGCGAACCGTGTGATTGGCGAGCATCATTAGCAACTACTTCCGCACAGTCAACGCGTTCTCCACCCGTACACATGCACAAAATCGGCACACGTGTATTGCTCCAGTAAACAAGATTTTGTTCTCAGGTAGAGGTGCATAATAATAAGAATATTGCGCTCGTTCGCTCCTTCCATATTGATCATTGATCTAGGAGCACTATCTTGCTAAATGGACTTTATGGAACCAAATGAAAGGTATACCCCGGAGACCACGGACCATGTATAACCGAATAGCGCACAAACCGCAATTCATCAAGAGGCGGCGGGGTTTATTCAAGAGCTCTCGGAGTTTCACATGCCATTACTCTTTGAGATCTCCAAACCCTCTCCGCACCTGTGAGTTTTGTCGTACCCCATATAAGCCCCCGAATGAATACTCAGAAAACCCCGCTGGACATTGATGAATCACGGCTCTCGGCCCCGGTTGTAATAGAGTGAACCTTGCTAGTTGTGAGATGAGCTGGAGATCATACAAAAGTATGAATATGAGGAGTCTTGAAGGTAACTCCGCATATTCAACTTTCTGGATCCGTTTCGAAGAGGATTTCGTTTGTTGGTTCATTCTTTGTCGTTTTGGCAATATGTAACGACTAACTGAACTTTACCTCTACCTGTTTGCCACTCGTATTGCATAGAATTCTAGTGGTAGCGCTCGCAGAATTTCGATTCATCACACGCCCATTCTGACCACAAAAGCGGGGGTTGGTCACTGAGAAGTTTTCTTGTGATTGCAAAAATTATAAATTATCTCGATCCACTGCGAGATAACATAATGTAAAATCGAAACGAGGAAGAGTTACCGCCGTTTCACTAGCTCATACCATTTTATTCACCCCGTTGATTAATTGAAAAGTACAAAGCTGCACATTTCATTCTCTTGTTATCACGCATGAGTGCTTTATATCTAACAATAAGATAGGCCTTCAAAGGCTCATCGACATGTAAAGAATGTGCAAAGCTCTTCTTCCCATACCTGAATACTCATTTTTCGCTGCAGGTCAGAAATCGAGCTGGAAATGGCTCTCTCTAAAGTCACAATACACAATACAACACAATAGAAGTAACCATACAAAGAGGGTATTTTCAATGACGAAGCTTCTCTCGTTTGTATTATTACTACCTAATATCTAGTGAGTTGACATTTTCTAGTATCTGAACAGCCTTGTCGTTTGACTAATACATTTTCCTTATTCAGTAACAGATACGTACTTAGGGATGTAATGATATATAAATGAATAAATAAAGTCGTTCTATGAAATTCGTTGGAACTGATGAACTCCCGCATTCATTCGCTTTCAGGGCCCACATTCACGAACGGACGAGGGGTCTCCGCAACCGCGGCGCAGCCACAACCAGACGGCAGAGTCGATGAGAGATTGCGTTTAACATAGGAAGTTTAGGATAAGCAGACAAAGGTGAACGCCGTTCGGACTATATCTCGGGGTTTATCGTAGGTTTACCAATGACGAATGTGGGCCCAGGTGTCGTGACTGAGGGAAATCTTGGGACACTGCATTGAGGAGTTTATTTATCATCTTAAGAAGCTTAATGTCGCCCGTGCGGAAGAAACCTAGATTCACTGCTTTCCGTGGAGTGGCTCCGATGACTCGTTTTTCCTGCTTCCTTCGGGAAATTAATTGAACGAGCGATATTCCTTCAGCTTATCTCTCGTCGAATACTCATAGGATCTGGTGAAAATAATGAAACTGGAGGTTTGTTCGGCTGAGAAAATTCAAAACACTTTTCTCGCGAAAATTTTTAAATACGCGTTTAAATCGAGCATTGTTCAACAAATAACATGCATGGAACGGAAAACTCTCTCTAGAAAATCGTCCAAAAGTCAACTCGGGCGTTTACAAAAAAACCGGACACCGTTGGAAAATTATTCTTGCATTCCAATGGTTGAATTTCGGTGGTTTCAAACTTTGTAATTTTTGAAACAAATGAAAATAAGTGATATCCTATCTAATATAAAAATCATTTTCTTCTAAATGGTATATCACGTTTTATTCAGGACTTCGAAAGCGGTCGGGATGGCCGAGAAGTTAAGGGCTTAGGCTCAAGATCTCGATGATCAGGGTTCACTCCCGTCCCAGGCAGAAACCCTTGCCTAGCTTGGAAATAGCTGAAAAGGGTGTCGGTACCAGCGTCAGGCCCGTGTGACAGGTCGGCTGATGGAGGAAAACTGTCACGATCACAAGACGGGTCGATGGTCGCATGGAAGGAACCGGTGCTCAAGAACCTGCGATCGAGGACGATATGGCCACCCCACATGGAGCTCAAGACTCAGACAAGATGGCAGTGTGGCATCTCAACAAATGTGGGAGCAGCACCAAGGAGAAAGAAGACGGAGCGACTATCATGAGAGACGTACCCCGTAACTGATCGGGCTAAAAACGTTGTGGAATAGAAAAAAATTCAGGCCTTCGAAACTGAGAAGAAAAAAATCGCTGTCAATGAGAATATTGTTCACGTTTTCGCTTTTCACTTTACTAGCCAAAAAACAATGACATTCAAAGTTATCACAAATTCCAAACACGCTGCTTAAAAGAGCAAATAATTCTCTTTCGAGCGCTGTGTCACACTCTGCAAAAGCTCCCGAACACAACTTACAACAGTCGTTTGAAAAAACGACGAAAACTTTCTTCTCAACCTAATAAGTCAAGAAACTTGCGGAATTGAAAAGTTCTCTTTTAACAGGAAGAACTATTCCCTAATCTAAGGCGCACGCCTAGTCGATTATACGACTTCTCTCTTCAATTTGGTGTTCAGTGGTGTAGAGTTGTGAAAGCGGGTGATCTTTCACTAAAACCTAATAGTATTATTGAATGGTGCATAGACTGGCTGTTTGTGTATAGTATATAAAATCGTATAGTTGCTTATGGGTCTATGAACCAAACCCGGCTCAAACATTTTGGAGGAATTAAGCGCACAGTGATTTGACTGGTTACCGATCAAACGTAACGTAATTGATAAATGAAAGGACGGACATCATGATGTCCTGGCCACCGGATAAGCTCGCCTGTTATATAGTAATACCACTGAAAAGAAGTCAGACGATGGGATTGGGATTAGAAGCCTGATGTTCAAAAACGAAAAAACCAATTTGGGGTCAGAAGTTGATTTGAGATTTTCTTCCTAAATACCAAGAGTACAGAATGGAATATTACCACCATTAGGCAAAGACAGCAACTGGTGTTTCCAGGAAAAAGAGAAGAAGAAACAACTGAATACATGCAATTCGGCCACATCAGGAACAAAGTGATAGAAGAAGAGCGAATGTGGCTTCTTCCAGTCGCTGCGACAAAGATTCGCATGCAACTGAACTGCCTTTGGCAACGGATCGATGTGTTTGAGCTACAACACTGCTCGAGTGCACCAGGTAAAACATACAAAGAAGTTCGGGCAGATCGATACGGTTAATTTCCGGCTGCGGTAATTCAGACTTATCAAACCTCATCGTGTTATCTGTTACCATGGAAGCCAATCGGAATGCCGCTAGAGCAGATCTGCGTCCGCGTATCGACAACTTCTACCCAGAGCCTAAGCAGAAAGGACCTGACTGCAATCGAATACGTCATTAATGTCTATGAGCAAAACAAAATGTTCGAATATGCTACCGATGCCAGAGGTTGGTGTAGAATCGAGCGCCGTGGGTTGGGCCCGAAATATTTATTTTTTATTATTACACGAACAGCCATGCAAAGCACTGATGTGATAATCAAAACAGTCATCAAATGACGAATACACAAGTCATTTGATTTATTAAATATTTATTTCATTTATTTAACATTTATCAAACTTCCGTCGTCAAAAATGCAAGTGTTGCAAATCCCCGATTTAGTTGATTGATGTTCAGATGACGGTCTAGCTTTGACAAACGCTTTGAACGTTTTGAATCACTCGGTATGCATGTTTCGCTGCGAAATAACGTTCGTTAGTATTAACGTGAAATTCTAGAAATTCTTACTGTCGCGTTTTGCGGGTTACTGTTAAGCGTACTAAAGACGCATGTGGTAATCGTAGTTCTAGGATCATCAAAAAAAAATAGCTGCTCAAGCGGGTTTCTCTTCTCTACAAACAAGTTCGGCTAGGTGGTGTAGTAGTCTAACAACGCGAACCCCGAATCTGGAACGAGCCCCCCCCCCCCACGAACCCTCGCTGATCGGCGATTTTTGCGATAAACACTACAACATTTAACATCCATTGGTTGCGAAGGCTACACATAAGAATGAATAATAGAACAACTATGATCGATGAGTAAACGATTGAAGTATCGTTTTATGTTACGTTAACAGCGCAAGTATGCTAGAAAGAAAAATCACTGAAAGGCGAAAAGTCGACAGGATGAGAAACTTAAATGCTTCCATTTCAGAAATCCAGGTGGAGCTTTTTTTGATGTCCGCGTTTAAGGGCTGCTGAGGGTCACCTTTGGGATGGTAATTGGATTTCCTCTTCTGAAGTCCGTACCGGCTGTGCACATACAAGACCCTCCTTTGTAACCCTCATGATAAACGAGTCTGACCAGCCAAAATGCGGCAGCGGAATACGGTGGCAAGTCATGCACCACCACAAGCGGCATAGTGACCTAGTGCCAAATCACGCGGTACAAATCATGCGGACAGAACTATGGTCCCTAATTTCCAAATCTGGTGGATTTTCTAACGGGAACTATTAGGTTGTTAACTAATTATTTGCCGTTTTTTTCAAGCTTCTGTTGTGCGCCTAGTAGAGAAGCTTTCGAAAACATCCAGATAGCATTCGATAGAGAATTATTTGCTCTTTCATGAGATGTATCTGCTATTTACGAAACCTTGGAATTCTGATAACTTTTTGACCATTAAAGTTGAAATTAAAAATGAGAAAAATTGACCCCACCGACAGTGAATTTTCCCTGCTTTCTTTCGCGACCTCTTGCTTAATCATATATAATCTCTAAAAGTAGACAAAATTCTCTATCAAACGGTATACAGCTTGTTTTGGTTTTCCCTGGTTTTTGATTACTTACAGAGCGTCAAAGTGGGGTATCTCAAAGAAGACAATAATTTTTGGATGCTTGTGCTGCCTTTCTTCCGAATGTTTTTCATGAGCTTTAAACTCGACACGATAGAACATTCGTTGCTCTATCAGGTAGTATGTTTACTTTTCCATGCTACCCGTTTTTTAGAACTTTTATCATGAAAGCGTTTTTAAAATTCCTCGACGTGTAAAACTTTTCATTGGAAACCTTTTGCAAAATTTCAGATACCATTCGAAAGAGGAGGATTTGGGCTATAAAAAGCTGTTTTCCAATCGCGCCAGGTTTTGTCGACCTAAAAGGTAACAAATCCAGGTGCGAAAGAAATTTTTTTCCAGGTGCGAAAAAAAATTTTTTCATTTTTGATTTCAACTTCAATGGACAAAAAGTTATCAAAATTTCAAGGTTTTGTAAATAGCAGATACAAGTCATGAAAGAGCAAATAATTCTCCATCGAATGCTATCTGGATGTTTTCGGAAGCTTCTCTACTAGGCGCACAACAGAAGCTTGAAAAAAACGGCAAATAATTAGTTAACGACCTAATAGTAAGGAATGTACAGTAGCTGTCAAAAAATATGTCACTTTTCATTTTTATAAACAAATAGCTCAAATCGAAAAGAATACCAATCGATAGTTCTGACGACTCTATTCAAGAATATCTCGAAGCATACCCTTCTGTGTTTTTTAAAATATTCTATAGTGAATTTCGTGTGCAATTTTAAACGAAAATAACCCAAATTTTCCATTTTTTATCGGTTTTTCAATTTTTTACATTTATGGTTCTTTCAATACTACATGTACGATGGAATAAATCAATGTTTTTCATAAAAAATATATCTCTTTGACTAGCATATGCGGCGCCACTGCGCCGCAGTATACTGTACTAGTAATTGCGGCGCATACAGCGTGTGTTAGTCAAAGTGATATATTAGGTTGGAAACTAATTTCGTGGACTCGGGAGCACCTTCATCAGATATGTTTATAGCCAAAACACGAATAACAATTTTCGTCCAAAGTACGTCCTTCGAAATGTGCAACTGCTTCCCATTTTTTAGGAAACTGGTCTATCCCAAAACTGTAAATTCCTGAGTTTTTGGAAGCGAAGATGTCTCGGAGGTTCATTCTGACCTGGTCAATATTAGTGAAGTGTTTCCCAGCCAATGAATGTTGCAGGGACCGGAATAGGTGGTAGTCACTTGCGGCACAGTCCGGGCTGTAAGGTGGATGAACGAGACGTTTCCAGCCCAGGTCTCGTATCGTCTGAAGAGTCCGGTTCTGAAGGGCGACGTGCGGTCTCGCGTTGTCTTGCTAGAAGAGGACACCTAGTCTGAGAAACTGCCGGAATCTATTCCTTCGAAGTTCAGCTTGAACACCATCTAGTTTATGACAGTAGGTCTCAGAGTCAATGCTAAGACCACTATCAATCAGATCCCAGAAGACCCACCTTGATAATGCCACCAAACTGAGAGCAGCACCTTCTTCAGAGCAGACGAGCAGGCTTTGGAGTTGGTGCCGATTTCTGATTTGCCCTCAACCCCTGGTTAGTACGCCGACGGTTGTCTAGAAGTATCCACCTTCTCATCGTATGTAAGCAGTTGGTGGAGAAATGGTTCCTTCTTGTAACGTGCCAGCAATTGGTTTGCCATATCCACGCGTGCCTTCCTCTCTGACTGGGTCAGATAGTGTGGCACACATATGGCGATTTTAACACATAACGCACCAAGCCCTTCTGCCGCAGGCTGGCGCGTGGGACCGCGCGCGTTTTCCCGCGCTCTTTTTCGTGCGCCACACCGTTCAAATTTGGCTCAAACTTCGTCTGGAAGGGTTATTTCGCATACCGATCACAAATATTATGTTGTTTTTTCGAGCCTCGATCGGTATGAGCAGGTTCAAGCAAGTAGTTTAGGGGCGTCGGCGCTGTTCGCTTCGGACTGCTCAATTGTTATGATGTGGTAGAAATTTACTGTTCAATTGTCACGAAGTTGAAGAACTTCGATTGTTTAGTTCTGGTGGAATTCATGAATTTCGATTGTCCATTTTTCATACACTTGAGGGAGAAACAAAATCCTCTTAAGTTGCTCCATATAAAGTACTAGATGGAGTTTTTGATTGAAAATCATATTTTCTTCCCAACGCTCAGTATTAAGCCCAGATTTTGACGAACTAAAATATTTTCTGTGTATGTCGAAGATACTTCGACATATGTTATCGAGAATATACGGCGAGTACTATTATCAATGATATATTTTCCCAACTTACTTAGATACTTAGATGGCCCGGCTTCACTGGACGTGCGGGCCCCAACACGACTTCCATTCGCGTCGTTGTCTCGCGATCGTCATCCAGCTTGTTGGTCTGTGACGACAGCGAGAATCAGCCGTTCTGGAACACAGCATAGTCTCAATACGTTCGACGAACACATCAGACCATCTGACAGGTGGTCTTCCACGAGGCCGCGTGCAGTCACGCGGCAGCCATTCCACCGTTCTTCTTGTCCAACGGTCTTCGTCTCTTCTCATTATGTGACCGGCCCATCGATGTTTCGCTTTCGATGTGTAGTCCGCAGGGTCTCGCAGACGGGACATCTGCCTTAGATCGGAGCTGCGAAGTCCGGCTCGGTGTTGGGATAGCCAGGTGAACTTCAGAAGACACCTTTCTAACGCTTTGTGTGTGACTTGCAGGGACTTCGCCGTGGCTGACGTATCAGGCCACGTCTCAGCCGCGTAGCACAGAGCAGGAAGAACTGTCGAATCGAACAAATGAGCACGGAAGTCAGCATCCTGGAGTTGGTCGGTGGCCTCTTTGAGAGACCCGAGGGCTGACCACGCGGCTCTCCTTCTTCTGATGAGTTCTTCCTTCATGTCGTTGTCCATGTTCATGGAGCGCCCAAGGTAAACGTAGGACTTCGTTTAGGCGATGGGAGATCCACCGAGTTCGATGTGTCCCTCATCACAACAGGAGTTCTTCATGAACTGTGTCTTCTTCCGATTGATGCGCAGTCCAATCTTCCTTCCAGCTTCGTCCAGCTCTCGGAGCATCGCCTCTGCTTCAGTTGTACTTTTCGCGAAGATGACGATGTCGTCGGCAAAATGAAGGTTCGATAGGAATTTTCCGTCCACACGTATGCCCTTTTCGTCCCAGTCGAGCGACTTCATCACCCACTGCAATGCGGCAGTAAACAACTTGGGCGAAATAGTATCGCCTTGCCTGACGCCCTTCTCGATGGGGATGTTGATTGGACGCCGGAAAAGCTGTACTGTCGCAGAACAGCGGTGATAGCAGTCGGCCAGCGTTCTTATGTAGGACGAGTCCACTCCTTGATCGACTAACGCAGACAGGGTAGCATTCGTTTCGACGCTGTCAAAGGCCTTTTCGTAGCTGAATCCCTGACGGAACCCAGCTTGCTCAGGCGGTTGTGCTTCATCCAATGAACGCGATACTCGCGTCAGGATGATCTTCGTGAAAAGCTTGTAGAGCACGCTCAACAAGCTAATCGGGCGGTAATTGCGAAGATCATCCCTCTCACCTTTTTTGTGCAAGAGGACTGTGCGCGAATTCCTCCACTGATCCGGGATTCGTTCCTTCCAAATGTAGGATGTCATGTGCGCCGCAAGAAGGGAGTGCAGAGTATGGTTTCCTGCACGGAGAAGATCGGCGGAGATCTTGTCTGGCCCTGGAGCCGTGCTGCTCTTCATACTCCTAATCGCGACTCGTACCTCAGATGGTAGAATCCATGGTGGTGTTTCACCAGTGGGAATGTCGGGGTCTGGTACAGGTTGTGTAGAACGGAACAGATTGGTATAAAACCTCCTTGTAATCGATTCCATCTCGAAACGGGAAGTGGTGACAGTCCCGTCTTCACGTTTCAATGCCGATAGCGGAGTACTGAACTCGTTGAGGTCCCGTCGACATTTCTTCAGACTTCGTTTTTCTTGTGCTGCTTCTAGAATCTTCCTCTTCCTGTGCTGACTGAGATCCTCCTGCAACGCCTTTCTGCAACTGATATTGGCAACCAGCCGCTCCAGGTGGGTTGCATTCTCAAACTTCTCCTCTTCTCAAGCAGCGCCTTGGTGTTCGAAGAGATGCGGGTATTTCTGCTTGATGAAAGAGAAGCAGCGTCAGCACACGTTCGTAGTCCTTTGAGAAGCAGCTCGCAGTCCTCGATCGGGTCCTCAGCGACTTGCCATTCATAAAGGGATATAGCACCGTTTAGGTCTTCGTCGAACACGGCTTGCTTCCTTCCCTTCGGTCTATGACAGGTGTTCATCTCCAAACGGTGATCGAACCTGATTTTAGCCCGAAGGATCGGAAGACGAATCGAATGGTGCTTTTAAATTTGCCCAAAGTTCACAGCGATTTGCACGCTTTTGCCTGTGCAAGCGCGTGCAGCACGTGTTTTGGGACAAAAGTTATGAGCGGTATTGTAGTACGCCCACCTAGGGACTCAGGAAAAGGTCGAGAGCGTAGCCTCTAGACCAACTTTTGAGTGACTCGGAAAATGCTTCCCGGTCATTGACATGAAGATACTTGCGCTTATTATCGAGAAGGGTCAAGGAGCCTATCGAGTTCCGCGTTCTGGATGAAAATTCATCCTTTCCATTTATTTTAAAATCTTTCATTTTGACGAGCATACACTTTTGGTGATGCTGATGCCGAGGGGCCCAAAAGGTGATTTAAGCAAATTCCTTCCACTAAGAGAACAGCTTCGGTTAAGTGACTCAACTTTATGTATACTTACAATAGATGTTCTACTGTTCACACAATAATATTAAATCAAGATTACAATCACAACAAATACCAACTCAAAAGTACAATCACAAAGAGCATCGACTGGTATAAACAAATCTGAGTTTGATGACGTGATCGATACTGAACTTCCTATCACTACGATTGTAGCTAGGTTCTCAAGGCTTATAGTTTCGAACATAGCTGCTATAGCAAGAACTGGCTTCAAATTTGAGTGAAAACAGCTAGTGAATACCCGTTTACGTACCCTCGTTCTCCAATATCTGCGTCTTCTTTGACTAAGAAGCGAAGCTATCGAAAAGTTTCGCCGACATCCTACTGTACATGAGCTTGAACTTCATAAATTTATTGAAAAGACTCCGGCAACGAGCCAGTCACCAACGATAAGTGGAGCCATTTTGGCCGCATACTGTTTTTAATGCGAGCTACAGAGCAACTCACGTAAGAACTGGTCTTTCCAGTTAACTTCAATATCTTTACATGAAAGACATCTGAAAAATCATACAGATTTTCAAAGTAATATGAAGGGAATTAGATAGTAAGGAACTCTATTCATACCAAGTTCAGGAATACGAAGAAAGGTTCCCCATAAAATCATGGCAAGTTCGAAATGTACCAATACCAACCCAATAATATGTACCAATACCAGCCCAATAATAGCGTGTGTTACAATGCTAAGAGACGCTACTGACAACCGCATAATCGAACGATCGATCCCCCCCCCGGGCTGTCCAAGCTCTTCACCCCTCCGAGGTCGGGTAAATTGGTGCCGGACTAGTCTCGTAAGGTAAAGACACTGATCTGATGCTGGCCTCTGCAAGTCACTGTATAAGACAACTATACGTTCACTATGTCTCTACGAAACAGAGCGGAACACCAATGCGGCGGCGCGTCCCCAGGGGACTGATCAACGCCGGCACCTTAACTTTTACCTTTCACTACACAAATAACATGGAATGTTTTAAAGGCAAAAGTAGCCCATGGGACTCTAAGATTCAGAGAATAAGCTGCCGGTTCATATTTCAACTGGCACACTTGTTAGATGGGCAATCTTCATCTCTCTTCACTATGTATGGCGTTTTCACGTGTTACTGATAAGTACACTAGAAGACAACGTTCCGATGATTTCGCGCTCATATGGAAAGTCGATACTCACAATCAGGCAGAATTCGAACCCGCGTTTTAGTCCTATTCCGAGTATTGTGTTGCCAGACCAGCTACATCGGTTTTGCTTCAACTTCCCACTTGAAGGAGTGATAAAGAGCCTCGTATCAACCCAAGCTACAACGTAGCATGCGCACTGGACTCTCAGAATTAGGAGAAATATCCATTAACAACAATACCACTAATAAAAACTGTTCGCATTACTTCTCAACCCTTTGATGTTCACCAATTGGGTTCAGCGGATACTCTTCTTCGAGAGGAGCTGTTGCAATCAGCCTCACACTTCGTTGTGACACTTCAGTAGTGCCGTCCATGTAGTCCTGAAATGAAAATGAAATATAGTTTAACACAGCCACCGAAAGTCAAAGGCAAATATTGGATCATACCACTGTTCGTGAATCGTGAACTGCTACAGTTTTGTCGTTTTAGGCCCCACTCACACTCTGCTGTAGCAAGCATTGCAGTAGCAAACGTGTGATTAGGGCCTCACCTCAAATATTAGGTCGTCGGAGAAGTTTCCCGCCACTCAGTTTGACCGCTCACCAAAATTTTCAAACGGGTTTCGGGATCTCAGCTTTATAATCACTATGTAGGTTGATTTATTAGCTACATATACCACAGTTGCCCTGGTTCAGCACTACAGATATTGCAGAGAAAGGCGATATTGATTGTAGGTATCTTAAGCTGCCTTTCCCTCACGAGCTCATAAAACAACGCGTTGAAGAAAGCTCAGTTAATGGGTTATGCACCATGGTAGGTCCCTCAATTGCCTTTCTTAGTGCAGCAAAAGTTTGGTTTCGTGTGTTCAAAAAGGCCCATTTTGGCTTTAAAGAACAACAGTAGTGGGGGAGGGTAGTTGCTGTTGCTTAAGTGGGTCTTCTGGAGCTGGCTTCAGAGGATGGCAGGCTGTCCGTCCCCGAGGCTTTAAAAAGACAAGGAAATAGGGGACATAGTTTAGCAGGCTTTAGCGGCCACCATCTACGGATGGTGACGGGTGCATGACCGACCATCTCAACTTTCCGAAGAAATTTTCATTCGCCCGGCAATTTGGTTAGTGGCATCAAGGAGTGGGTAGCGTACATCAATCACACACCAAGTCTCCTGCTGCTCACTTGCAAAAAACCAGCGAAAATTTCGGGAGGGGGACGTTAGGCAGGAATCCTAACTGCCAACTCATGGCGCGCGCAAGGTGACAGTACCTGCGGACCATTGCCGAGTTCACGGCGTGCACGTGCACCCTGGTCCTTGCCGCGCGCGATCTTGGCCCGGCTGAGCTCCTCGTTAGGGCGATGGTGACCCAACGGACGAGAGGAGTCCGATGGTACGCGAGAAATGTTCCAAGCGCCTTCGTCTACATAATTAGCGGCTGTGTTAATGGTCTAACGACTCGATTACACATGAGTGTAATGTGGTAGTACATTAAAATTTTGAGCTCTTTGCAATGGGCTCAGTCAGAAGTCCATAAGAACAGCTGTTGGTGAGCATTTTTCGATATTCAAGACCGTGTACCTTGAATGGTGAAACAATCGTCTTTTACCCAATTCTACTAAAATGAGATTATAGGAAAACTCGAATTTCATGTAAAACTCAATCTGATGTTTATTTTAACAAAAATAGAGAGGCTTATGAACTGAGACCAGATATGAGAAACGCGAATGCTATGAACAGGGTTTTAGAGAGAGTCATGGAGCAAGATTCAAATCTAAGGCAATTACAGTGATAATTATACTACAGAATTCAAACGGCTCGTCCTGTGACGTGTCTGGACATTTTAACAAAGTACTTCGTTGTCTCGCTGGTACTATTCCCTCCTGCATGATTCCGACCAGAGAATCCACAAGGTGTTATCATGCATCTAATACCTCGACACTACTCTGTCGATATTAAGCCTCTTCTCAGCATCTCGCTTTCTTAAGCGTTTTATTTCATCGATCTTCTGGAACCAAATGCATGGAACCATATAATTTGTAATAGCAAATTGTTCCGTTGATATTTGATTTTTGCTTTCGAAAAAGGTCGTCAGCAGTTGTTCCTATGAACTTCTGACTGACAATGAGCTCATTGGAAAGAGCTTAAAATTTTACTGTGTTCACTTATTTCGCTTATCTGTAACCGAGTCGTTAGACCATTTACACGGCCGCTAATTATGTAGACGAAGGCGCTTGTAACATTTTTCGCGGACCATCGGACCCCTCTCGTCCGTCGGGTCAAATTTTACTGTGTTCACTTATTTCGCTTATCTGTAACCGAGTCGTTAGACCATTTACACGGCCGCTAATTATGTAGACGAAGGCGCTTGTAACATTTTTCGCGGACCATCGGACCCCTCTCGTCCGTCGGGTCACCATCGCCTTAACGCGGAGCTCGGCCGGGCCAAGATCGCGTGCGGCGGGGACCAGTGTGCACGTGCACGCCGTGAACTCGGCAAAGGTCCGCAGGTACTGTCACCTTGCGCGCGCCATGAGTTGGCAATTAGGATTCCTGCCTAACGTCCCTCACCCGAAAATTTCAAAACCACAACTTCACCCGAAATGGGAGATGATCGGTGTGCAGCTGAACTGCAAATGAGGCATTCGATAAGAGCTGCTACCTGCAGATGCTACTGTCACCAACGATGTCTAACATCGCCACTTCGATGGCGAAGGAGCAGCCGTTAATGGAAAACATGGGAAAACCTTCTTCAGTCACCATGACGCGCATTCACCTATTGAAAAGGAGACACTTTGAAAATTTCAAAAATATCCAACATTTCCGATGACCTATCCAAGACAATCGTCGAACCTTGCCCCAGCAAAAAAATATTTGTTCCATTCGTTTTCCATTCAATTACTAGAGAACCAGCTCGACGAGTGAGAGTACCTCAAAACGTGGCTCGCCGAATTCTTTTCATCAAAACTCTAGAAATTCTGGAGGAGGAGAGTTTCAATTTTATCTGATAAATAACAAGATGTTGTTGATGGTAATTATGCATAAATGTGCCGGATGTCGAGTGGAATAAAGGAGAGGAACGATTTTGAAAACATTGGCAAAAGTGGCGAGAAACTTTTCCGACGACCTAATAGCTATAACGACTAACAGCGATCTGCCCTGTTATAACCCAAGCTAAAGATAAATAAATGAGCTGCAATTTACTAAAAAATCACCCTGAACTGCTGGGCCATTTCAGGATTATCCCGAAGCAAGACCAATTCCTCCGCACAGCACAGCATTATAGTGTCGATGGCCATCTCATAGACAGAAAGGAAACAATTTGCTATTTGGTATGAGCATATGAACATGATCACAAGCGGGAACCACGGATGCGAAAGAGTAGACCAAATCTAAAAATTAAAAATCTCCAATAGAGCATTCTGCCACCAATAGAGCAGGATCACTTCCTCGGGTCGTGCATGGAATTGGCTTCCTTGCTGGAAATGATAAAAATACCTTCTCCATCCAGAAGAACGTGCAAAGTGTGGTCGTTCCAGCGACTAAGCATTTTGTTAAAAACAATACCAATCCGCCAATGGTGTTCATAGCTCCAATGTCCACCGCGTTATCGAGGAGGTGATTAACAGCCTGCATTTCAAAACGAGTCATCATGATGTTAAGGTGAGAATATTTTAAAGTCACCATCTTTGCCGCAGGACAGAAACTGAACCCCGAGTAGGAGATCACAGTGAAGACATTGTAATTGATATACTGTAGACACTTCTCAATACATTCCAGAGTCAACACGAACAAATAAAGGATCTTTTTCAGTACAGCATTATCCACGGCGCGCATCCTGAAAATAAAGCTGTCATTGAGAAGTAATTACTCTTCAGTGCAAGTGTGGTTAAACGATATCATGACATGAACTTGCTATTTCGACCTTCCGGGCAAGCGACCGGATTCTCTAGATTGACAAAACTGATTTTCTTAATAGTACGTACGTTCGCCCATTTTTCATCTTCTATAAAAGATTTTCTCACAATCAGGCGATTCACATTGTTTCTGGAATACTCCAACCAATGATTCAGAAAGAACACGTTCTAGAGGTCGCAAAGCCGCAACTTCTATGAAGTTATTCATATTTCGCCATAAAAGACGATGCCGCCCACGGATTGGGAGTTGATCCATCCTTGTTGCTACAAAAATGAGGGGACGAATTTTGTTTTTGAAACAACGATAACATGACGGTCTTCCCCACTTTTCCATCGCCAACCCCTTCACTTTTGAGATGCACGAGATTTTAAATGAGTTCCTTCCCCCTTGAGAACCCTAATGTTCGCAGCAGCTAGATTCTATTTCTTCAGCAAATCTTGGGGCCTCCAAATATAGTTTCGAAAGAAAACACTTCGTATGAATACATTAGTGTATTCATACAACCCTTTAAGGACGCAAGGCGCGCTCGTCTTCAATTCAAAATCGAAGACACACAGTAAATGAAAATTTGTCCTACACAATGATTTGCGAGATGAGGTGCACAAGTCGGTGTTTCAACCTTCACAGGCAAGTTTGGTGATAACTTACCCGATTCCGGAGGGGATAAGAGGGTTGGTAAGCCTGCATATGGACCATGCACCACAACTACCCAAACATATGTAAAAGTGAAGTTGAAGGAAAAGGTGTCGGCGCTGAAAGTTCTTTGAGGACACGCTGCCGCACTCATGTTCATTTAAATAATAGAGCCATGGTGAATGCGTATTTGGCTACACAATGACTCGCTGGGGCCAGCCGCTATACCAAGTCAGCGTATTTACCTACTTACAAGGGAAGGTTGTGAGCGATCGGTGACGATTCATAACGAAACCTGTATGAGCGTGTAGGGCTTTGCACGAGGAATGCAACGATGTGTTCACCAGGTGCCGTCGCCACCTGGTTGATCTGAAAATGGCCGGCGAAATTTTGCACTGAAATTTTACACGTAGGCTCCCCGCCAGCGGGAGTAGCGGGGCCAGTTCCTCGACCTCTGCGACGAGGTGGCCGAGTGGGTAGTGCTACGGTCCTAAAATCTGACGACTGGTGTTCGATCCCTCCGTGCAGCTTTTGTTTTGCCTTCATGCGCTAGATTCCAAATTACGCTCCTTTTGCAATTTTGCCGCAGTTTCGAGATAGAATCGCGTTTGGGACGAGTATCACCAGCAGTGTAGGCACGGAGGACCAAATCTACTATGTTCGTGGCCCATACTTACCGAAACCAACCCAAATCCATTCCAAATTCAGAAACTAATGTCAGATTCGTGTTCAGCGCCCCGAGTAACCCCCGTAGACAAAGTTTCAGCTCAATCGGTGATTTCGACCCAATCACTCTACTTTGACTACGAACCCTAGCAAGCGCACGCCAGACATAACGGGAAAAGCCGATGTTAGATTTGTGAATTGCGGATTTGTCAGCTGCCCAGGTAATCTTTCTTGATGAATATGAAAAGAAACTCATCCAAAATAGAGTCTCTGTTCTCTAGAGTCGAAAAAATGGAACAATAGAACAAAGAATATTCTCGGCAAATGGACCTTCATACAACTACTCACTTGGCACTATCAAGGCTGGTTAGGTCAGAATCACCGATTTAGCCCAAACTTTGTCTACTGGGGTTATTCGGGGCGCTGATCACGGATCTGTCATTAGTTTCTGAATTTGGGATGGATTTGGGTTACGGTAAGTATGGGCCACGAACAGCAGATTTTGTCCTCCGTGCGTACTCTGTTGGTCATATTCGTCCCAAACGCGATTCTATCTCGAAACTGCAGCAAAACCGCAGAAGGAGCGTATTTTGGAATCTAGCGCATGAAGGCAAAAGAAAAGCAACACGGAGGGATCGATCCCCGGTCATCAGATTTTAAGTCCGTAGCCTACGTGTGCGGCAGTGTAAAATTTCGCCGGCCATTTTCAGATCAACCAGGTGGCGACGGCACCTGGTGAACACATCGTTGCATAGAAGGCTTGGTTAGTCCGTGCGGGGGTCGATCGATCGATCGTGCAGGTATCAGTAGCGCCTCTTACTACTGTACCATGCGCGCACGGATAGTGAAATAAAAAGTAATAAAGGCGTTTCTCAAAGAAACCACATTTCCTACTTTGCAAGTGTCCACAGTATTACGTATCGAGGCAGGCGTACGAGCGTGATGATAAATGCACCCAATGCTGCCGATCCAAGGTGATACCGTAGGAGATTATACAAAGAGCAACGCAGTGGTGATCGTGGTTCCTGTGAAGCAAATCGGCGAGAGGTCGATAAACTATAAAATATCAGTATTATTTTTTATCGTCGTTAGAATCTACTCCTCATCTACTTGGAGTTTAGAGGAGACAATAGAGAGGGATCAACTTACACATCAAAGTAATACATGCTCACAGCCCCAGCTATGAACAACCGTTGACAAGCCATGAAAAATTCCGTTACCCACACAAAGCCCACAAGCTGATAGAGCATCATTAACCTGGAATTTTCTGAAATTTGTTTTCAACTGTTTTTTCGCACTAACAGCATACTAACTTCGTTGTTCTCGTCATGTTAGTCTCTATAATAAGAATGCTGTCGCCACTTCCGTTACCATTTGAAATTCTTCTGCTGACCATGTCTCCTGAAGTGATATTTATCCTATTCTAATCAGAGAGAATTGAAATTGAATTCAATCAGTCAGATCGAATTCAATTCTTTAAAAAAAATTGAAAATGAACGCAGCTATCGCGTCACAGCTGTAAGCAGCTGTCGTGAGGAAAAAGGAAATTTGCTGTCAATATGTATTTCACCTGCAGTGAAGAGCACGAGTATTACAGATAAAGAGTAGACAGCCACCATCAGGATTAAAACTGCATTCAACAAGGGCTGCAACAGCAACGAAGGCATGGCCGATAGTGCCTGAAGACTGGATGGCTTTTCAGAAACATACTTATTGCTAGTAGTACCGATCACGGTTTTTCAGAAACATACTTATTGTTAGTAGCGCAGCCCACCGAGTAAAACCTCAACTGCTTTTCAGACAAGGGTGTTTTTATGACTTTGAGTTATAACGTCGAAAATATTCAACTTTTGGCATTTCAGTAGTCGAAGTGAACAATTTCCGCCAATTCCTGCTTAGCCTTCATCTAGAGCAAGTGCTTGGAATGTTGATCATAAATTTGATGTCAGTCCTCCAACTTTACAAAAGAGACGGACAGCAAATATTGCTCGTGAGTCTGGTCTATCCAGTTTCTGGATGTCATATTGTGATCGGTACTCTAAAGAAATTTTCTAATTTTTTCCCTTCAAGCAACAAATTCTGAGTCAAATCCACGATTCAATCGCCCTAGTTAATCATATTTGTGACATTCGGTCTTCCGTTTCCTAAATTCATGCAAAAAAAACTACTCTAGGAAAATTTGAGTTAAATCGGCAAATCTGATCTGACCACCTTGCCGACCATGGTTTTTGACAAAAGTCGAAAAACGGAGGGCAGAATTGTGATCAGCATCCATAAATAACCTCCAGTAACAGAAACAAGCGTAAAAACAAGAATAACAAAGTTGCCGACTTACGGCGGCACGTACAGGTCATACAGAAACGAAAGGAGCATATCTAGAGAGTGATATATCCTAGCCAACGTAGAAAGTACACAAGCGAAAAACAACTGTTAAAAACAAAAATATCTCCGAAAAGGAAACTTGCCAAAGAGGCTCCATTGAAGAGGCGAACCATCTTCTTTCCACGTGGTATTACACACCACACAAGTGCGACGACAAGTACCTTAATTGGAAACGTATTGTTTTTCTTCATGTAAATGGAAAAGTCTTTGTGCCAGCTCAAAACATAGACTGGTACTATCGTCTTTGGGAGGGTATGTACAACTAAAATACAGGGTGTGCGAAAATTACCCGTGCACCTAAACATTTTATTGTTTCCAAATGTTGTTAGGAAATTTCCTGTTTCTCCTGCCTACTATATGTTGACTGGACGTTGTGCAACTCATACGTACTAGAGTACGAAATGGTCAAGCGTTCAAACCACCGAGTTGCTATTATCGAACTTCATAAGGCCGGGAAGCAAACGAAGGACATTGTGAAGATCCTTTCCGTGCCCCGAAGAACGGTTCAGGATACGGTGAGACGCTACAAGGAATTGAAGACCGAGGAGGATAGAAAAGGAAGAGGACGTCCCACGTCAGCTACGAACCGGACAAATGTGAAAATGGTGAGAGAAAAAAATCCGAAGGGACGCCGGGAGGTCGATGCCACAGATGGCGAAAGACGTTGGAATAAGCGTGGGCTCAATGAGAACCATAGTCAGGAAAAAGCTTCAGAAGTACCCCTATCGTCTGCGGAAGTGCCAACTCCTAACGGATACTATGAAGAAGAACAGAGTGGAAAGATGCAAAAAGTTACTGCAGCGATTCACGGTGGCACGCGCTCGGAACATCTTCTTTACGGATGGAAAACTTTTCACGTTGAACCCAGTATTCAACTCCCAAAATGAGAGGATTCTTGGGGACTCACTTGCTGATGCTACTGCTAAAGGGCGACTTCACGAAAGTGCGAAAAAGCCTCAATCCGTTATGGTATGGGGAGGAGTCATATCTTCAGGGAAAACCCCACTCATTTTTGTCGAAGCTGGCTTGAAAATCAACGCAGTGATTTACAAAGATATTCTGGAAAACGTACTCAAGACGTGGGGGGATTCACTCTTCGGAAAAGAATACTGGTGCTTTCAACAAGATTCAGCACCAGTGCACAAGGCGAAGATGGTCCAGGACTGGTGTGCCGAGCAACTGCCGGACTTCATCGCACACAGAGATTGGCCCTTTAGTTCTCCGGACCTTAACCCGATGAACTATTCTGTGTGGGCCATCTTGGAGAGAAAAGCGTGCTCTACCAGGCATCCAAATTTGGACTCTCTCAAAGAAGCGCTTCTGAAATCCTGGGACGAAGTTGATGAGACAGACCTGCGTGCCACATGCGAAGCGGTTGTCGGACGTCTGAAGAACTGTGTGAAGGCTAAGAGCGATCATTTCGAAAACCGTTAGTGCACTTTGAATTGTCATGTTTGTAGTTGATATTTTTGTTTGTTAGAATTGACCTTCGAAGCTTGATTTCAAAATGCCAACAAATTTTTAGTGCATGGGTAATTTTTGCACACCCTGTAGATACACAATATTAATGAGCTGCCAAGACCAACTCCAAAAAAGCTTACGTAAATGACCCGACCCGAGAGGACTTGGAAGTAAAAAAAGCAATGCCTGGAGGAATCAGGAACGAAAACCACAGAGAACAGTAAAGGTGCCGGAAATTCATTGATCAGCTAAGCAGATAAAGTCAGAAGGAAGTAAACAGAACTAACCGAAATCACGGTCGCTCCCAATCCCATAGCCAGCATTGCTAGAGATGTTGTATTCTCAAAGTCCAACAATTTCTCAAAGTCAACATCCTTGAACAGGACCGCTGTTGCAAGATTCTCAGGATGTGAACTGGGTCTTGTTGTCATCGACACCGGTACTTCCGTCGTATCGTTTACGTGTTTCTCTCGCACAGAGCTATTGTAAGCTCTCCAAAACGCGTACCACACGCTCCCTGAGAATCCTTAAGAGAAAACGCTAAAAAAATCGTGCCGAGGTTTAAGGAAGAGATTTCGGACACGTTAAAAAACATTTTCAGTGTTGCTGTTTCCCGGTGTTCAGAACTCAAATAAAAAAAAAACAAAATATGTTGGGGAAGCTGGATAATTCAACCAGCAAACCGAAGTGGAACAATTTTTTGAAATCGAAACAGTATATAGATGAAATCCCTCCTGATACCCTCTTTGACAAGGCGACTGTTCCAAAAAATTATCCATATGGAGGAATAACCCTCACAATTAGTTACCTAGAGAAATCCAAAGCGTACTTGGGTAGAAGTTATACTGATAGCGACAAGTTTTCACAGACTAATTAATGTAACGTTGCAAGTATTTTGAGTATGTATTTCAAACCTGTCAAAAATATATAACGTACCGACAGCTAGGACGACCACAGCCAAATACACAAAGTGAATGATGAGCGACGCGAAAAACCTGAGAAGGGCAACGGAGAACAGCGCGAGAACTGAAGGAAATTCGGTTAGAAACCTTCAGAAACCGAATCACAGCAACAAACTCTACAACACAAGAGCCTTAAGGAAGTGTGTAAACGTGCCCAAAGCTAACAAGCACATTTGGAGCAGGTAAGGTGACGCATCAATCAAATCATGAAGATAGCCGCGTATGAGATCAATTTCGAGCACCTAAACTCTGATGTATAATGCAGATAACCGTGCAATCACGATAAATAAGTAGAAATGACAAATCAACACTGAAAAAAGGAAATGAGGATAAGCCAGGTACAAACGAACCTTTTTGAAAAGTTCCTTACCCAAGTTCTTCAGATCTTCCGGTACACAGCGGTTGAGGATATTAGTACTTGAAATAGAAACAAATTTGCATGCGCTTATCTAATGTAAAGTACTACTGAGCAATATTTTGTATTGCAACTAACTTCTTCAATACGGGTAGCTTTGGACAGACACCAAAGCGTGGGTTCTCCTCGCTGAGGTTGAGAGCCGAATCGGGGCTCACGCACAAACTATTACCGAAATCGAGAGCTTCGGTACGAATTGCTAAAGCAAAGAGGACATAGTATAAAATACATACCATTGTGGCACCGAGTAGTCAGTCCATGTGTAAGAATCTTAGCTTGGAATGTTCAACACTTTTTAAATCGAACTGAACAATAAATAGTAGCAATTACCATCATAGCTGGTGATAGCTGCCTCTGGACACCTGTGAACGCAAGCCCATATGCTGTCGAAGGCGTTAAATGCGTTCAACGGAAACATGTACCTTGATGAAATAATCATATTTAGCGTAGCAGACTATAGCGAAGAACGAAATCAAAAGGTAGATTAGTGATTATCGGATTGGCGTGTTACCTACTGAAATCCAGGCGCTCCGAAATCCAGCTGGGTACTACATACAATGGTTGATAGGCATTTCTTCACATACTAACCCGTTTGGCAGAATAACGAGCCGTACATTTGAACAACAGGGTAATTTCTCAAGAAAAAGGGTATGTTTGAATTCGAGCTGACTATTGATAATCATGAACTATGTGGAGCATTTCCGGACCGGTTAAAGTTATAATCTTCATTGGAACTGAATTTATTTGATAAACATCGTATGCTAAGAATTGAAATGGAGTACTCAGATTGAAAACCACTCCCGCTAGGAACATCTAACTCCAGTATTTGTAACATTGATGCAGTCCACTTCATATTAATAAGTGAAATAAATGATCAAATCAGAACTCACTTCCTGTCAGTCATATTTTGTCCAGAGAACTCGAACTGCTCTCGTGGTCTGCTCTTATTTGACCGGATCCAAATTGGCCTGTTGTTGCGACCACATGTGTTCCCAAAGCTGTCCGAACCGAATATTATTCTGTACGGGTCACCATGTTCAAGACCATACCATGCGACACAGCCCTGGAGATAATCACGCCTAGTTAAATTTCCGCAATAAAGTAAGATCCTGGTTTTGTTGATATTTCATTAGATTAGCTTAGTGAGTGCACTGTGGGCCCGATGGAAGCCGAAAAGTTTAGAATGAACACAAGTTCTCGCCATAAACCAAAGGTAAAACTTTAGATATCTCTGCACATGTACTCGATTCAAAATCAATGTAGACAAACACGTAATTCTAGCGCGATTTGCAAATTGAAGGTTTGAAAGAAAATAAAAACATACCAATCCTCCACAGAAAATGAGGAAAAGAACCAGAAATGAACAGTCGGTACATGAACGTCGGCCTTTCTGGAAAACAGTGAATTGGTGACGACAACAGCCTATTTACCAACAATCTGTGCAAAAGCGAAAGAATGAATGTGGGGCACGGTGATATTTTCAGGGTTTGAATTGAAACAAGCGTATGTTACGGTACTTTTTTCTCGCACAATAAAACCCACTTCTTAATTCTTAGTGCGAATGAAGTATTGATGACATTGCTTTAACAAATCAACATTCCACAGAAATGTCGACAAAAGTTTAGGAACTAACGTGCAGTAAATCCTCGTAGTTGTCGACATACTTGTCCTTAACACAGCAACAACACAAACTCGAACAACACATCTTTCATCCAGCTGTAAGAATACTACATACATCACGAAAACGAACAAAGTGAAAGTGAACTGACAATGAGATAAGCATGACGGGCGAGTGGTCGCTACGCTAGTAATCGAATAAAAACACTACCGATGATTCATAAGCTAGGTGAACTGTCTGTGCAAACATCGGAGAAAAGAGGTCAGATCTGCAGAAAAAGCCGAAGATAGACCGCTGCACTCCTATTACAAGCATTTGAGAAGGCAATCTACGGATGAAGAAAACCAAGCAATTTACATTTAAATTCAGGCAAAGCGATGTACTTCTTGCGAAAAAATCATTAAATTTTCTCACTTGCATTACGTAGGGATGATTAAGATATGTAGCTCCACTTACGATTCATTAGTACAAAACATTGTACATTACTATTGTACCAAGTTGGTACGAAACTAAGTGCAATAATAAGCGCCAGGAAAGCCTCCACTTTTTTCTGCAGAAGTAAATCAAATGAAATTCCGTTAGGAATAATTAAACGTTCCGATTCCACAAAACTGACACACCCCATTTTCGCGAACTTCTCATATGGGGGTTATTTGGGTGCCGATCACGATTCTGGCCGATCACGATTCTGGCCGATCACGATTCCGTTCTTCGAATTTTGATCGGAGATCATATGTATCGTCCACTAGAGGGGTCGGCTCAAATTTTCAGACCTGGATCCAAATTCGTTAAGGTAGCTTGTTTTAGTGACCACAGTTACGATGTTGTTTTTTTCGAATTCGGGCGATTTCGACCGTTGCGACACGGTACAGAAGAGCCATGAAAGCGTGGGGTCGAGGCAAGGGTGGAGAATCGCCTATCCAAACCTGCCTTAATCAATCGAAATGTGCGAAAAAGACATTAAGTTCTTAATCGTCATCCCAAATAACCTATCCTGATAGAACTTTAGCCAAATCAGTGATTCTGCTCCGGGTACAGGATTTGACGAAATTGGTTGTCCTCGGCCGAAACTCGAAAAACAAACGTCAGAATCGTTATCAGCCTGCAAAATAGGCAGCCTAGTCGAGGTTCTGCCAGATCAGTCGTCCTAACTGGCTGCTAGCCGTGCAAGCAATATGGGTGGTCTCCGGACGACATCCGGAAAGCGAATGTCAGATTCGTCATCAGTACCCAGAACTTCTAGGCGAGAAAACATCCATGGGAGAAATTCGGGCGAAACTAAAAGGGAAATTTTTTCCGCCACTAGAGTGCAACAAGTGGAATAGTGCCAACGAGTCTCAACTAATGGATTTGCTGGGACAGGGTTCTGACATGGTTTGAGCTCTGGGGTATTTTGCGTTTAGCGCCCGTCGTCTGAAGACGTCGTAGTCTTTTTTCAACTCTACCGGCGAGTATACACTGAAGTCGATCTTTTCAAACTCTACATTCCAACGTCAAACCATTGTTTTGCGGATTGATTGGTGAAACAGAGCGTTGTGCGATTGGATATTCTCAGATTTGGGATGCGAGCACTCTAAAAGAAGAAGTCACCTCGAGAAGTGATACTTTCCACATAAATAGAACTTTCTCCATGTTCACAACAAGGCGAACGTCAGAGACGTCCGCGATATCACACTGAACTGACACTTGGAAGCGCGATGCAAACAAACAATGTAAACAATCCTTGCGTCGTCACTTGCTAACCAAAGCTCAAAGACGTTAACCTCGGACCATGTCTTCCATCTCTCCGGGGTCGGGTGAATTGGTACCAGACTTGTCTGGAAAGGCAAAAACACTGACTTGGTATAGCGGCTGGCCCATAAGTCATTGTGTAGGTCAAATACGCATTTACCGTACCTCTACGATCCTGAATGGAACACGATCGCGGCGGCGCCTCCTTGGGGGGGGGGCTGATCAACGCCGAGTTTTAGATCTACCAGACCATGCATATTTATGCTATTTTCGTATTACTTTATACAGCACAGTGGAAAACATTCTAGACGTTGAATCGAATTCGGAGAAACGAAAACACCTGTATTCTATGTCTTGATAACGTCTACATTACTGATTATAAGTAATGGAAAAACGCGAAGCGAGAATCAGCGGAAAACAAACGCGAATAAGTCTGTGAGAGAGAGGAAGAGAATATGTGGCGAGCTGAGAGCAGCGATTTCTTTGCATGTTGACTTTGAAATCGCCGGAGTTTGTAAACAGAAGAAACGAAGCACAAAAGCGACAGAAAATCTCGGGGTGGCGTGACGAGCCCTAGCTGGATAAAGTTTGTATCGAAAAGTTTGTGTCGAAAAATGAAGTTTCAAATTTCAAGGTGTTTCTCACCCCAACAAGGCTCCTGAGGGATGCGAAAGACGCGAATAGGGAAGCTCATATTCTTATTATGACCCCATTTGTAAACAGCATCACTCATTACAAATGTATGATAATTATACGAATGTTATGCTAATCACCGCTTCTTATTTAGCGGTTTATAGACGAGAACTAGTTGAATGACTTATATATCTGAAGATGCTAGGTTATTCGCAAAACGCTGACATCGGACGGGAATTGAACCCGCATCTTTCTGTTTCCGGCAGACTACACTGACCACTGTGCTATCGATGTACGTTGCGCGCTCCCTAGCATCTTTCTTAAACCCGGTTGGGCTGTGCTATCAGCACTCACCCGTCTGCCGGAAACAGAAAGATGCGGGTTCAAATCCCGTCCGATGTCAGTGTTTTGCGAATAACCCAGCATCTCCAAATATATAAGTCATTCAACTAGTTCTCGTCTATAAACCGCTAAACAAAAAGCGATGATTAGCAGAATAGTTTCGTGTTATATCAAAAATGCTATCAGCTTAACTGGTAACTGCCGACATCGGCTTACCGGCTCATTCCCGTGATTACGGGTGAGCGCTGATAGCAACAGCCCGACCGGGCTTAACAAAGAGATGCTAGGAGATTCGCAACGTAGTACATCGGTAGCACAGTGGTCAGTGCAGTCTGCCGAAGACAGAAAGACGCGGGTTCGATTCCCGCCCACTGTCAACATTTTGCGAATAACCTATCATCTTCAAATTTATACGAACATTGATCAGTCTCAGGTATAGCATAAGCTCATTGAATACCAAAGAGTAACTTGCTTACATGGCGCAGGCAACGAGAAGCATAACGTAGAAAAAAGCGACTCAAAGAAGTCTTTCGGCTATTCCTTGTATTTTACAAGCAATTGTCATATACTGAGAATTCCCTTTGCTAATATAAAAAACCTAAGTCTTCCTCAGAACAAAAAAAACCGAAGTCTTCTTCAGAACAATTTTTAAGGAAACAAACGGCTTCCACTTTCTCTACTTTACACGCTTGCTAAAAGGAACGACATCAGAAAGGAAATCAAGTTTTGCTCAGAAATATGTATGAGTGTAACGCCCAGAGCAACACTGAGGAGAAAGGGTCCGAAAAGTTCGTAACAAACGCCCTATCTTGCAGCTGACCTACGGTGGGCCAGCAAAGACTTTTGAAACATGCGAAACATCAACACAGTGGAAAGAAAAACACGTGAGGGTCTACAGAATGATTTCAGCTATCAATACTACTTTTGCTCTCTCCAGGCGTATTCGGTATTCATCTTAGCAACAGTAAAAAAGTTGAGTAGGTCGTATGTCGTTTCCGTGCATCATATGTGATACACAAACTTACATAACAAAAACACATTCGAAGAAGGAAAGTACATCAAGAGAACTGCTTGAAGCGTCATTCTCGATCTTACGAAGAAACTGCACTTCTTCGGAAAAATCTATGCTTCTCCAGGGTTAAGCGTGGGGTGCGATATTCGCAGGGGGAGTTGTGCCGGACTGCTGCGGCTGAGGGGGGGGGGGGTACTAAATTGTCAGTCGTGGCTGGGGGAGGCTCGTAAGAGTAGGGTGCAGCACTAGGAATTTTTCAGACACTTTTCGAGCCCCTCCCCCGGTCGTCGCCTTTGAAAATTGGGATAAAGGCAGGGGGTCGTACTTGACTCACCTCGAAAGGTGGGGGGGGGGGTCGCCGTACCAGCTCGTAGGTCGAACGAGGGGGGTCGTACCTTTTCGGCCAAAATCGCATCCCATGCTTGACCCTGTGCTTCTCTCGTCAAACGCGATCAATTGCCTGCTAGGTTGACGAAGGCGAGAGCCGAACGCAAGAGGAGGCTGAATGAAGGGTGGGCACGTCCGGTGAAGCTGGATCATAATCATACTACAAACTATCGTCCCTCGATCAAGTTCGTGCAGATGGTTTCACAGCACGAGTGCAAGCTAATACCACAGTGGTTGTGGTGATTTTCACAATAATTAATTAGGAAAAGTATTCCAAACTAAAGCCGTTGAAGATCTCTGTCAAATTCGTAATTATCAGTCCAAGAAGCGTTTTAGACCAATTTTTGGCGAAAAACGTATCGCTACTGAGCCATAAAAATGCTGTTGAGGACCTAACAAGTAACCGGTAACATAGAGCAGGGCACTATTCCACTTGTTGGACACCAGTCATAAAAAATTTTTCTTTCGTCAGATTTCGCCTAAATTTGGTACCGGGGGTAATATGGGGCGCTGATCACGAATCTGGTGCCCATTTCGTCGTGGTGGTCGGGGACCACCCGTATCGAAAACTTGAGTGGTTCCAGTTAGGATCACCGATTTCGCTGAAACTTCGCATAGGATGTTATTTGGGGTCCTTAACACGATGGTGAAGCCCGTTTTCCAATTTGCAGCCGAATACGGTAGGAATAGGTGAATACCTACCGACCCTACCTGGTGAGGCTCACCTATAACTACCATATTCGGCTGCCAATTGGAAAATGGGCTTCACCATCGTGTTCAGGACCCCAAATAACCCCCTATGCAAAGTTTCAGCGAAATCGGTGATCGTAAGTGAACCACTTAAGTAGCGTCGTGGGTGGTCCCCGACCACCATGGTGAAAAATGGACACCAGATTCGTGATCAGCGCCCCAGATTACCCCCGGTACCAAATTTGGGCGAAATCTGACGAAGGAAAAAATTTTATGACTGGTGTCCAACAAGTGGAATAGTGCCTAGAGCAGTATTGATTAGATGAACGCCGATCGATACGTCGCTCCTGTCCACACGCGTTCTTACATATTGCGAGTGGGGTTTTCTTGCGAAATGTCGCGTATGTACGTGTCCATTCGTGTGAAGCGTACGCGTCGCGGTCGTTTCGGCTGTTCCGTCCTCCTCCATTCTGGATTGGCAGTTCTGTTTGAAGACTTCTCCAGATCGTTACCTTTCATTTCTTCTCTACTTCCTCTTTCTCCTTTCTCATCGATGTCTTTCACTTCTGCATCAAGCCGTCTTACAGCCGCCCCTACTAACAATAAGAACCCGTATCCACCCATTCGCGTGTGGTGAATTCGAAATACACTATGAGAAGGAATCGACCGTACTAGAGGAATCTAGGTGAAATGACAGCAAATAATAAAACAGGGTCAGTGGAAGGGTATTATGTTCATTTTATATTCCGCTATGATTCTTAATAATCACATTAAAACAGGACCTCTTCTTCCCTCCATTGTCGTTGGGCTGGGCAAGTACTCGTCCTACAGTTCTACTCTGACTTCATGGACTTGATCTGCCTGCTGCACCTCACCCTCCAACCCACTGCATTTATCATCAGCATTGAACAAGGATGAAGTGGAAACGAGTAGAGAACTCGAGAAATATTTCATTTCACTTCATGAACTGCTTTTCGTACAGACGGAGCCTCAGCTGTTCACCTTGTAAAAGAACAGAAAACAGTTTGTTGGAAACACTGACTTCACCTATCTATGTACATATGCCTATATTATCCTTGATTCGAGGTTGTTTCAAAACGGTAGATGGTAGGAGATGAAAGCAGTGACCCAGAGACATTCATACTCGGCAGCGTAGTAGCGCGGCTAATAGTTGTTGATAAGTATGGACAGAGACGTAGAGGACGGCGCACAGCAGTAAGTGGCCGGAAGATTTTTGGGCATCCTAAATTGATAAGGGAGCACTTGGCTTTGTTACCAGCAGTGGAGAGGGTTCTGTCGGGATAATAGACCGTAGATATAGCGTAAAGTTCACGCTAGGAGAAACCTTGACTCCGGCTCAGTAGCAGTGATGCCGAGTATGAATCTGAACTAAGCTATACCGCTGTTGCGCATCCCGAAGTATGTATAGGTACGACAAGTTAGCTATTCTGCATAAAACAGACCAGTTACTGACGAAATTCTTGTTGTGAACCAGGAATTAATTTAGACGACCAGGATAAGAAGCTCTTCACCGCTTGCAAAGCTAGTCTTCTCCCCTCCCTATAAATTTTAGTGTTTGTGGCCGTGTGTATTACTGATATGTCATGGCTTTGAACCTCTAAATTTGGTGCAGTAACTGATTTAATTTGACTGCCTAGCCTCGTACGCACTTTCTCGATTAACTTTGGAACAGAAGTGCACGTAAAATACCGCTGAAAAAGGCATTTCGCAAATATACAGTAAATTGAATAACTAGCAAATTCAATATATCTCTGACATCACCAACGAGCGTAGCATAATCGTACCAGATTGACTCCTGACTTCTAAAAGTGAGAAGCAGCGATACACTACTGTCCTCTGTGTAAAGTCAGTTTGTAATTTGCAACATTTATGTTGAATAGATCATCATCTCGGTGATTGAAGCAGAGCGCCCCTGACGACCACGCATAGTTCGAAATGTTGAAAAGCAGAAGGAAAATGTGGAACAATGGTGTCGTCAATGTCGAGGGTCAGTGACGTAAGCGCATTTTCGAAACTGCACCTCCCTTCCCCTCCTTTCACCCAAGCACTTTCGTGTCCTTGTGGGTCATATCTTTAATTCCTAGCTCAACGTGTCTTCCGATGTGTGGAACGAACGTTCAGTTCCTATTTGTTTTCCTGCCACAAAGTCTAGCACTTGTGTGTCTTCTTGCTTGTTTCCCTAATTCATTTCGGCTTTTAACTCCCCGACAAAATCGTACCGATTCTCCCTTTTATGTAAACACATGCTCTATCTTGCTCTCTGAGATCATTAACTAAATCATATTTTTGCTCCTATTTTTCTCGTGAGGCGCCACATCTTGCGCATGTGAACATTTCTACTTAATTTTCTCATTTCTTGATATTTATCCATTTCTATGTTTTGTTCGGTATCTTCACCAATTTTAAAGATGTACCGCTCGATCGACTCTTCAAAGCTCTCTAAATTCTTCGATTTACAATCCACATGTCGCGAAACTGATCCAAGGGTTTTCAAGGTATGGGTGCAGTGAAGGTCATCAAAAACAAAGCTTACTACAAGCGCTTCCAAGTGAAACTGAAGAGGCGGCGCCAAGGCAAGACCGACTACCTGGCAAGAAAACGACTGACCTCTCAAGATAAGAACAAGTATAACACTCCGAAATATCGCCTTGTCGCGCGTTTTACTAACAAAGATATTGTTGCTCAGGTCAGTTGTCTAGGTCCTCACTGAATTTTGTCTGGCATTTGATCGTCATTACTGACATTTCAGATCACATATTCGAAGATCGAAGGAGATGTGGTCGTTACGGCAGCTTATTCGCATGAGCTGCCTAACTATGGGATCAAGGTTACCGCAAGGCTAATTTGGTTTTTAAAATTCCAGTAAATTCAGTTTTTCGCTTTCTCAACTGATTTCTCGCTAGAGTCGTGTTAAACAGCATTTTGTCTCAAAATTTCTGAAACGCTGGACCCCCATGTTCAACTCCTTTTGCCGTTCTACATTCACTGACTCGGTGCTCCTCTGATGTCACGTGGGATTCAGTCAGTAACGGCTCTCGTCCTACAGTCGTCACGGAATGCGCAATACGTGTCCGCCCCATTTGATCCTCGACAACCTGGCTCATGCGGCGGCGACTCTGATCTCCGACTGTCGGCGTAGCTCGGAGCTCCGTAAACCGTCTCTCGCCTGGATGAAACTAGTCACTTCTTCCTATACTTCATGGTGTGACGCAAATCGGGTGTTCATCCTACTGGCGTAAGACTCGGGATTCTGAAGCGTACGCCAACGCACGAAGAAGCGTGAAGACGTGTGTTCCTCAACTTCTTCCCTACTTCTCCAAGACTCTTAAAAGTGCCACAACCGACCTGCTTTCTTCTTCCCGCCCGACCGCGGGTCGTTGGTCATGTTGACTTCCTTACTTACCTACACATAGCTGGAGCTCCCAGAAGTGTTGGTTTGTTTAGCTTGAAGATGGCATCACAAACCAATCCATTTCCCCAATTCAGATATAGTGGCCTTACACGCAAATGTGACAGGCAATTTTCGGTTCAGTGGTAAGGATGAGAAAGCACAGCCGTGTAGCTTCGCATTTGAAGATCGAAGATTGATATCGTTCCACAGCAGTCGAACTGCAAAACTGGGTTCACGTATAACGGATCAGAACTGTCAAGTCATTTGCCCTTACCCATACAGGATTTTAGCGATATTAGTGATGACGAAAGGTTCGTCCGTTTTATGACCTCCGTGATGCAAGCCGTCAGGTTGTCGAATATCAGTTGGGGCGAACACGCAGTGTGATTTCATAATAGAAGCCGTCAGCGACAGGTCTCCACATGTGGTTCTTACGATTAGTCTACAAAGGTATCCAGTATCAAGGCGACAATTGCCTAGAGGTGCGTTCGGAAGAGCAAACTTCATCCGTAACATCACAGTAGCAGCGTCGCTCGAGACCTTGGTCGATGATGCGCGAGGAATCATCAGAAAGGACAGGCTGCCTCATCAGAAGATAATTCAATTACCTGATAGGGCATTAACTCTGAACAAAGTGTGTAATTTATGAAGTAGGGAAAACCGTGAACATTGTGGTAATATGTTTTATACTTTTCGATCAATCCAGTTGCAACATGTAGCTTTGAGAAAGCTATTTCCGATATATACCCTCCATTTCTACCGCGGTTTCACTCCTGAATAAACATTTTCACTGCCACAGGTCGGTTTGACGAACTATGCTGCGGCGTATGCTACTGGACTTCTGCTTGCGAGACGTCATTTGAAGCACCTGCAACTGGATAAGATGTTTGAAGGCCAGAACGAGGTTGGTCACTATTCATTGCTGACATTGTTATTTCCGTGTTCACTGGGCTATTTCACCCATTAGCTTGCTTGCGTAGGCTGATTGCAGTAACTGGTATTTGCATTGTTACCCATGATGTACCCAGCGGTGTATGTTACTTTCTTACGTTTGTCTTAAACAACGTAATAAATTGATTGATTGATTGATGGTACGGAAAAATTAAGCAGAAATGCTTGTGAGTAGATTCGCTGCTCTGCTATTCGACTGAGTACTATTCCTAATTATAAAGCCGCTCATACTTGTTGCCAGCAACAGCAAGGTGGAAATTGGGAGCTGGTCCCTTCTTTTGCCGCGGCAGCAAAATATGAGAACAACCCAAGTTTTTACCTGTGTTGTTCGGCTGTTCATTCTGCGCCCTTTTTCTTTCATCCCTACATTTTTATTTCTACTTTCTTGGTTTTACTGTCAAGTATGAATGGTTTCTACAGGTCACTGGTGAATATTTTATCGTTGAAGAAGAGAACGGTCGCAGACCGTTCAAAGCCGTTCTCGACGTTGGTCTGTCTCGAACCGTAACCGGCTGCAAAGTATTCGGCGTGATGAAAGGAGTCGTGGACGGCGGCATTGATGTGCCCCACAGGTATCGGATTTTCGTATTGATTCTCCTATTCATTTTGTTATTACCAGCTTACGTAAGTTTAGTGAAAGAAAGCTCTGAAATAAAATACACAGTTGCTACAGGGGCAGAGAAATATCATTTTATCTTCATAGCTTCTTCTCTGTATGGGGAGTTGAGCATACTCTCACGATTGTATTTCTGAGGAATAGCTCGGAATTTTCGTGGAATTATAAAGTATTCATACTTTACAATAGACATTTCTGCTGCATGTTTTTGTATGTTTGCAAAAGAATTTTGACAGTTACCTACGGTTCCTAACATCTAACGTAGAGTAGGGTAACTGTTATATTATCTTTCTCCCTCAGTAACCATAGTTGACGAATGCCCCAGTAGGGGCCGTACCATTTTTCGTTTTTTTTTTCGAGCAGTAACAACATTCCCAGCTGTTTATGGATTTTTCATTTAGAACTCTAATAAATAAAATCTCATCGCGCGTTGGTTTGAAATAGACGCTATTTTCTCCAAATTTTTTTTTAGCGAAAATCGCTTCTTTGGTTATGATTCTGAGACGAAGAAATACGACGCCGCTGCTCATCGTGACCGTATATTTGGCAAGCATGTGGCTGACTACATGACGATGCTCAAAAACACCGATTCCGAAGCGTACAAACGCCAGTTCTCTCACTATATCGCTAAAGGGATCGAACCGGAGCATTTGGAGGAGGTTCGTACAATGTTGTTTCTTAATTTTTTAATCGAACATTGTTCAATTTTCCTCTATATTTTGTGGATATTAAAATGTTCTTCACTGCTAGAGTGCTTCTGTCGAGGTTTGCCACATAAAATGAACATAACAATAGCTTTTAGACGTGGTATGACCCTCATCACCATTTAACCTGCCATGCGGTTACTAGGAGATGCATGCATCTTGTACGATTGTGCGTCATTGAGTGACAAATTTTGTTGGAGTATCCTCATTTATACACAAAGCGTTGACAGAGAGTTCTACAGCATATGTTGGACCTATGACCAGCCCATAAATAACACTCTTATCAAGAAGTAGTCGAACGTCAAAAGACATCTGGTGCCACAAGAGTTGAGTACCGTGGCAAAATGACACCCTTTGCAATACTGCAAGGTGGGTGCCACGCAAACTGAAACTTTCCTCTAGTAACTTCAATTTCCGTTTCCTATTTTTATACGGGTCTTCGTGGTACAGTGACGGTAGGCGCTACTGACGCACGCACGGTCGAGCGATCGACCGCCGCGGCAGGTTCTCAAATGACTGATCAACGCCAAGCCCTTTTTTAAAGTCTCTTATATTGCAGATCTACAGGAAAGCTCACGAAGCCATTCGTCGCAATCCTGACCACTTGAGGAAAGCGCCGAAAGCTGTCGAGCGCAAGAGGTAAGGTCAGTTGGAAATAGTTAGTCCCATACGTTATTTCAATTGTTATCAGCTATCGCACTCCGAAAATGAGCTTGGATATGAGAAAGAAGCGAATCGACGAGAAAAAACAGCTGCTTCTCCAACTGCACAAACAACAAACCAGCATGATGGCTTAGACTTTTGCGCTGTTGTTTCCCCGAATAAAGTTGTTGATGTTGGTTCCATTCTAATTAAAATGTATCAGCAGTTTGAGCTGTGATAGCTTTTACATATGCAGGTAATGAAGGTAGCTTTCTGCCACAATGCAGTAGTGCAGTACCCACAGTCGATAGCGACGATCTCTTCATGCTCTTCATCGTCGGGCCGGCCGCAGTATCGTCGCCAGCAACGATAGCCTCACGCCAACCTCGCTCCGCCCTCCTACAGGGAAATCCGGAGCCTCAACGATGTTCTAATCAGTCTCATGTGATACGTACGCCCAATAAAGACATCATTACAGAGTCCCCTCTGCACAAACCACAAAATACCACTACAGTACCAAACCTCCAAATACACGCGTGTTCGAACAGCTAGAGAGTTCCGACGCAAACGGATAATTTTCGTTGGCTGCAACCTTTGTTATTGTGACGATTTTTCAGCAGCCATAGACCAACTAACCTTCATCAAGAAGGAGGTGACCTGCTTCTTTTTGAAAATTCATATTTCCTCAAACCGGCAACTGAGGATAATTTTGCTGAAGATGGAAGAATACAAAAGCATAGAGTACCGTCAGGTTCACGTTTAATATGAGACTGAAACAGCACATCCCCATATTCGATGCTTCATAATAAATGCTTCATAAATGACTGTTTCGAACTTAGTGCTAATTCACACTCTGATGCTGCTGCTGCACCAACGAAGGGGACCGCTACGCACCTGTAGTGCACTGCGTAGCCCTTCCACCACTGCTGCTTTTCCGCCAATACTGTGATATAGCGCATATGCAGTGGAATAACATGCCGTTTCTTCCTGCACAACGTCCTGCTTGATGTAATCCCTACAGGACACCGAATTTCGTTTGCTTAGAGGATTAGAGTGCGTCTCCTGGCTCAGGATACAAGGCTTTCGCTTGCCAGTCGTGGTCCGCCAAGGGGCTCAGATAATCATAATCGAATCAATCAATCAGCTGATTGGAGTTGATCGACACAAGTGATCAAATGCTCGCTCAGTTGCGATACTATTGTACGAGATATTATCGATTGTCGTCCACCGGTGTGGCGCAGTTGCCTGTGCGAGTTTTGAGTTCCAGTACTCTGCAACACTTGCAGCTAGACGCTGCGAACAATTGTATTAAAAAGGAAGAAGTACATGTGAATTACGTTAGCTTTGCAGACGAGGTTAGCAGGTGAACTTATTTTCATTTTAGCCTGACGTTTGAACCTCCTCGTTGTCTTCCGAGGACCAAATGCTTTTCGAAATTCTGATTTTTGATCTATTAGGAAAAGTGCCAAATCCCCGTAGCATTTCCAACAAATTGGTTGAATCTTCCCACACTGCGAGAGAAAAGTCGACAACATACATCAGGATCCGCAAAGCGGTGGTACTTCGCTAATATCTTTGACCAAATGTTATATAAGATTCTAAACGAAATCCTACACTTTTAGTCTCCCAGAACCTTCGCGATTTCAGCACTATAAGGACACGCCGAGGGTCCAAGGGAAGAGAACGGGTAGAGTTTCACGTGATGTTTTTTGACACGCGTCCATGTTCTGAATTCTTATTTTGCCGTGAGTTCTTTGATTGTCTTAACATTAGGGACTTTTTTGAAAGTTCGTGTGTGGGGAGAAACGTTAGGAGACCTCCACTTAAGCGGAGGACTACGCAGGTGTGGGAATTCCGTAGAGCAGGAACGGCTGTCAGAGGCCTAGGAAGGAGGACGTTATGTCCCCTTGTCGGCTCGACAAATGTGGTCCGAGGGTTTTGTGGATACAATTGAGGACGACTCGAACAGTTGTACCTGTCACCTTAGACTCCTGCTCGACGAGACATGGCAGCCTCAGCAGAGCGGCAGTCAGCCGATGATGGCCCCATTGTTTAAGACAGTCCACCGCGCCGGCAAAATTCTCAGACAATCTATGGCTTGATTAGAGAGATTGTGAGAAGCAGCTTCAAGATTTGGTTCCAGCGGAGACTCCGGCATGTTTCTGCTCAGAATCTGGTCTATCGAATGAGATTAATAGTAATCTTCTGACAACGACCATCGGGCGCGAAATTTTCGACTTCAATATTTTTCATTCGAAATCGGTGCTTAGTGATAAGAAATTGTGCTACAAATTCTTAGGTGGCAATTTCGAAGCTGTTCCAAATATATCCATGAAAATTTCTCTTTCACACCGTCTACCACTCATATTTTCAGAGGAGAAGAACAGCACATATGATTTCACAGTGGGCACATCTTTCCCAAATTCAACAATTCTTCCCATCTGTAGGTAGAAATACCAATCTATGAGAAAGCAGAAATGGATGATGCACATAACTCGTAATGATTGAATGGAAATTTATGGTTACAATCATGCCATAGCAAGTGATCTCAAATGATGAATAAATCCGCAAATTCAATGATCCTAGGAAGAGCCAAAAATTCTGGATCCTTCGCGAGTTTTTTTTTTAAATCACAACGCATCCGTCGTGGATTTTGAACGCGAAACGAACTATGGATAATATTATGCACCATCATTTTTCCATAAGTTGTTGGCCACTTATAAAGGTAAAAGATGTCGGCGTTGATCAGTCCCCAAAGAAAGCGCCGCCGCACTCGTGTTCCATTCAGAATCGTAGAGACTTTGTGAATGCGTGTTTCGCCTACACAGTGGTCTGGTCCAGCCGCTATACCAAGTCACTGTTTTTACCTTCCCAGGAAAGTCTGGTATCAATTTACCGACCCCGGAGGGGTGAAAGTCTTGGCTGGCACGGGCAAGGATCAACCGACCGTGCGGGTGTCAGCAGCGCCTCTTATCACTTCACCACGCGCGCTCTTGGCCACCTATACATTAACCAGCCAAAGCGCGGCTTCGCCGCGCTTTGGCTGGACCGAGTGCGGTAAACCGAGGTTCTTGAGCCACTATATGTGTCCGTTCTCTTTTGCAGCGCTTAGTTTAGACTCTGCTGATCAACAAAATTTCCTCCTTCCCCTACCACAGATCAAAAAAATTTCCTTCTTTCCCTACCACAGAAAATCGCAGTGAAAATTCACCGCCAACTCCACCAAATCCCAGCCAAAGCGCGGCGAAGCCGCGCTTTGGCTGGGTTTTGGGTGTGGTTGGCGGTGAATTTTCACTGCGAATTTCTGTGGTAGGGGAAGGAGGAAATTTTGTTGATCAGCAGAGTCTAAACTAAGCGCTGCAAAAGAGAACGGACACATATAGTGGCTCAAGGACCTCGGTTTACCGCACTCGGTCCAGCCAAAGCGCGGCGAAGCCGCGCTTTGGCTGGGTTTTGGGTGTGGTTGGCGGTGAATTTTCACTGCGAATTTCTGTGGTAGGGGAAGGTGGAAATTTTGTTGATCAGCAGAGTCTAAACTAAGCGCTGCAAAAGAGAACGGACACATATAGTGGCTCAAGGACCTCGGTTTACCGCACTCGGTCCAGCCAGCGGCTGGGTTTTGGGTGTAGTTGGCGGTGAATTTTCACTGCGAATTTCTGTGGTAGGGGAAGGAGGAAATTTTGTTGATCAGCAGAGTCTAAACTAAGCGCTGCAAAAGAGAACGGACACATATAGTGGCTCAAGGACTTCGGTTTACCGCACTCGGTCCAGCCAAAGCGCGGCGAAGCCGCGCTTTGGCTGGGTTTTGGGTGTGGTTGGCGGTGAATTTTCACTGCGAATTTCTGCGGTAGGGGAAGGAGGAAATTTTGTTGATCAGCAGAGTCTAAACTAAGCGCTGCAAAAGAGAACGGACACATATAGTGGCTCAAGGACCTCGGTTTACCGCACTCGGTCCAGCCAGCGGCTGGGTTTTGGGTGTAGTTGGCGGTGAATTTTCACTGCGAATTTCTGTGGTAGGGGAAGGAGGAAATTTTGTTGATCAGCAGAGTCTAAACTAAGCGCTGCAAAAGAGAACGGGTGGCTCAAGGACCTCGGTTTACCGCACTCGGTCCAGCCAAAGCGCGGCGAAGCCGCGCTTTGGCTGGGTTTTGGGTGTGGTTGGCGGTGAATTTTCACTGCGAATTTCTGTGGTAGGGGAAGGAGGAAATTTTGTTGATCAGCAGAGTCTAAACTAAGCGCTGCAAAAGAGAACGGACACATATAGTGGCTCAAGAACCTCGGTTTACCGCACTCGGTCCAGCCAAAGCGCGGCGAAGCCGCGCTTTGGCTGGGTTTTGAGTGGAGTTGGCGGTGAATTTTCACTGCGAATTTCTGTGGTAGGGGAAGGAGGAAATTTTGTTGATCAGCAGAGTCTAAACTAAGCGCTGCAAAAGAGAACGGACACATATAGTGGCTCAAGGACCTCGGTTTACCGCACTCGGTCCAGCCAGCGGCTGGGTTTTGAGTGGAGTTGGCGGTGAATTTTCACTGCGAATTTCTGTGGTAGGGGAAGGAGGAAATTTTGTTGATCAGCAGAGTCTAAACTGAGGAATTTTGTTGATCAGCAGAGTCTACGCTGCAAAAGAGAACGGACACATATAGTGGCTCAAGGACCTCGGTTTACCGCACTCGGTCCAGCCAGCGGCTGGGTTTTGGGTGTAGTTGGCGGTGAATTTTCACTGCGAATTTCTGTGGTAGGGGAAGGAGGAAATTTTGTTGATCAGCAGAGTCTAAACTAAGCGCTGCAAAAGAGAACGGGTGGCTCAAGGACCTCGGTTTACCGCACTCGGTCCAGCCAAAGCGCGGCGAAGCCGCGCTTTGGCTGGGTTTTGGGTGTGGTTGGCGGTGAATTTTCACTGCGAATTTCTGTGGTAGGGGAAGGAGGAAATTTTGTTGATCAGCAGAGTCTAAACTGAGCGCTGCAAAAGAGAACGGACACATATAGTGGCTCAAGGACATCGGTTTACCGCACTCGGTCCAGCCAGCGGCTGGGTTTTGAGTGGAGTTGGCGGTGAATTTTCACTGCGAATTTCTGTGGTAGGGGAAGGAGGAAATTTTGTTGATCAGCAGAGTCTAAACTGAGCGCTGCAAAAGAGAACGGACACATATAGTGGCTCAAGGACCTCGGTTTACCGCACTCGGTCCAGCCAGCGGCTGGGTTTTGAGTGGAGTTGGCGGTGAATTTTCACTGCGAATTTCTGTGGTAGGGGAAGGAGGAAATTTTGTTGATCAGCAGAGTCTAAACTGAGCGCTGCAAAAGAGAACGGACACATATAGTGGCTCAAGGACCTCGGTTTACCGCACTCGGTCCAGCCAGCGGCTGGGTTTTGGGTGTAGTTGGCGGTGAATTTTCACTGCGAATTTCTGTGGTAGGGGAAGGAGGAAATTTTGTTGATCAGCAGAGTCTAAACTGAGCGCTGCAAAAGAGAACGGACACATATAGTGGCTCAAGGACCTCGGTTTACCGCACTCGGTCCAGCCAGCGGCTGGGTTTTGGGTGTAGTTGGCGGTGAATTTTCACTGCGAATTTCTGTGGTAGGGGAAGGAGGAAATTTTGTTGATCAGCAGAGTCTAAACTGAGCGCTGCAAAAGAGAACGGACACATATAGTGGCTCAAGGACCTCGGTTTACCGCACTCGGTCCAGCCAGCGGCTGGGTTTTGGGTGTAGTTGGCGGTGAATTTTCACTGCGAATTTCTGTGGTAGGGGAAGGAGGAAATTTTGTTGATCAGCAGAGTCTAAACTGAGCGCTGCAAAAGAGAACGGACACATATAGTGGCTCAAGGACCTCGGTTTACCGCACTCGGTCCAGCCAGCGGCTGGGTTTTGAGTGGAGTTGGCGGTGAATTTTCACTGCGAATTTCTGTGGTAGGGGAAGGAGGAAATTTTGTTGATCAGCAGAGTCTAAACTAAGCGCTGCAAAAGAGAACGGACACATATAGTGGCTCAAGGACCTCGGTTTACCGCACTCGGTCCAGCCAAAGCGCGGCGAAGCCGCGCTTTGGCTGGGTTTTGGGTGGAGTTGGCGGTGAATTTTCACTGCGAATTTCTGTGGTAGGGGAAGGAGGAAATTTTGTTGATTGCTTTTTGTTGGTTTTTGTTATTCGCAGTGAAAATTCACCGCCAACCACACCCAAAACCCAGCCAAAGCGCGGCTTCGCCGCGCTTTGGCTGGACCGAGTGCGGTAAACCGAGGTTCTTGAGCCACTATATGTGTCCGTTCTCTTTTGCAGCGCTTAGTTTAGACTCTGCTGATCAACAAAATTTCCTCCTTCCCCTACCACAGAAATTCGCAGTGAAAATTCACCGCCAACCACACCCAAAACCCAGCCAAAGCGCGGCTTCGCCGCGCTTTGGCTGGACCGAGTGCGGTAAACCGAGGTCCTTGAGCCACCATATGTGTCCGTTCTCTTTTGCAGCGCTTAGTTTAGACTCTGCTGATCAACAAAATTTCCTCCTTCCCCTACCACAGAAATTCGCAGTGAAAATTCACCGCCAACTCCATCCAAAACCCAGCCAAAGCCAACCGAGCCAATTAGAAATTCCCGTTTCAGATGAGTAATACATAAAAGAGGCGGACGGTGGAAGTGGGGTGGATGTGGAAGTTAAAGTCCGAGAAAGTCCGAGAAATAAGTTAATGTTTAGTCAGCAGAGTGTTCATTCCACCTCTCCAGGAAATTTGGGATGTGTTTGCTCGCAAATTTTAAAGGCGTGCATATCGTTTGAGCCTGCAACGATAGGCAATATCGAACTCTAGGATAGTGTCCGCAAAGCAGCTTCAATCTCATTGTGCAATGCTGTGCTTGTACAGTGTGTCACAATTATTTCGCGATTTTAGAACGCTCCGTGATTGTTAGATTTGTTAAGGAATTTTTTAAAGTGTGCAAAGTAGACCTTCCTCCGAGAGAGGGCCGTAGCGAGCTGTAAAGGCTCCGTTGCATAACCCCTCTCTACTTTTTGTGTAGTGCATCAATTGTGCACTATATTCCACCTTTTTCTCCACTTTTTAGATGACTCCGTGATTCTGAATTTCTATTCGCGAATTTTGAAATTTCTCCTTCTTGAAAAGGGCAATACCAAAGTATAGGGGTACTTATGGAATGGAAAAGTTAGCTCAGCGTGTAGAGCTGCATTTGATCAGTACTTTCAAATTTTACTATGATTTTAGGAAACCTCGTTTACGATTTGTAGAAGTTTTCCTCGATTTTTTGAAGCTCGCAAGTCATGTTTTTCTCTAAACGATGACAATACCGAGCAGTAGGAATTTTTGATCAAAAGAACACAATGCCATATGTGTAGTGCTCTATTCGATCAATATCTCCCGTTAGTTTCGCAAGCTTCCGATTTTTTCCCGCGACTGTCTGATTTTTTTCCCAACTGTCAAACAGTACGAATCTCGTTATGTTGCCAAAAGAAAGGCAATATCGAACTGTAGGATTGTATCCGCAGAGCAACTTTCACCTTACTGTGCAGTGCTATGTTTGAGCAGTGTGCCACAATTATTTCGCGATTTTAGAACGCTCCGTGATTGTCAGATTTGTTAGGGAAATTTTGAAAGTGCGCAAAGTAGACCTTCCTCCGAAAGAGGGCTGCAGCGAGCTGTAGAGACTCCGATGCAGAACCATACTCTGCTTTTTGTGTAGTGCATTGATTGTGCACTATATTCCACCTTTTTCTTAACGCTTTAGATTGTTTTGTGATTCTGGATTTCAATTCGCGAATTTTGAAATTTCCCCTTCCTAAAAAGGGCAATACCAAAGTATAGGGATATTTATGCAATGAAAGACTTAGCTCATCGTGTAGAGCTGCATTTGATCAATACTTTCGAATTTTTCTGCGATTTTAGGACCTTTCTTTTACGATTTATAGAAGTTTTTCTCAATTTTTCGCAGCCACCAAGTCAGGTTTTTCTCCTAACAAAGACAATAGCGAAGAGTAGAAATTTTTATGCAAAAGAACTTGTTGCTATACGTATAGAGCTCTATTTGGTCAGTATCTCCCGTTAATTTCGCTGGCTGCCGATTTTTTTCCGCGACGGTCTGATTTTATTTGTAACGGTACGAACCCGGTCATGTTGCAGACAACTGCTGAGGTTAGACGACGACGGACCCAGCGAGATAGCGTTGCCTGGGGAGGAGAGCCTGAGTCAGCGTAAATAGCAGTGATCGCGATAGCGGTGTGCTTCGCCGTTGAGGAGGGCGACGGTTAGAGAGAAGGGAAATAGCGTGTAGCACGGTTAGTGCGCGAAGGGCTTGCTCGAATATTAGGGTGGGGGATAATACTTCCTGTTCATACATTTGCGTTTGTTATGAAATATCAACTTAGAGAGACGTTACACAATCTATCTTCACTAAATTCCCTATTCGAAAGAAAAATTTTAAGGTCCAAAATTCGTGTCCTGAGGGATGCTGTGGGAATATTTTTTATGTAACCTTAACTTTATTACATGCGATAAACACATGTGGAAACGACGGTAAGACGATAAAACACTGATTAACATGAATGCAGATCTCTAGATGATATCTCTTACATAACGAAAGACCTGAACAAACATAAGAACACGAACAAACATAACATAAACGCGTAAAGAGAGCAATTAGAAGGAAATGATGGCCAGCGCCCCCCGCGGCGGACAACGGGAGTATACCAAGGACCATAGGGTTGGAGATAGGAGACCGATTGATAAAGGCTGCTCAGAACACTTCTCGACTTCAGCGCGTCCTTTTCCAGGGTGAATGTGGATGGTTTACGGTCGTTACTCTACTCTTCTGTCTGGCCTGGTGTCGTATCTATCATCACATCGTTGGTCGGTGATACACATTTCCGTTCTCCTTACATTCTTACAAGTAAGGGTCTCACACACTTAGCACTTGAGCGAATTTTTTCTATTAAGTTTAGATGGTAATTCAATGAGTTAAGGACTTTTATATAAGGGGTGCATGTATCTCGTGAAGACAACTTATCGTTTCTGGACACGGTTTCGTTCGAAGGGAGAAAATACTAGGTTGTTGCAAAAGTCTTGCAACCCTTTTCAAAATAACAGCAATTTATTCAAACGAAATCTCAGTCAACGATATAATCACTATTCCGATTTATGACTCTTCCCCATATTTAGGGCAACTTCTCAATTCTTCTCCGCCAGAACTCTGAGAGGTGTGACGAAAAAAATTGGCCGACCTCTATTGCCAGTTGGTCTCGTTTGTTCAATTCCATATCTCGAAAGTGTTGCTTCAAGAACCAGAATAAGTGATAATCTGAAAGAGCAAGGTCTGGAGAATAAGGTGGATGCGGTAGAACTTCCCGTCATGCGAGAAAAACGCCCTGAAAGGGAAAAGTCTACCTCTTGCATGACAACGCTCGTCCTCATGTCGCAAGAGCGACTCGTGAGAAAATTCAGGATTTAGGCTGGGAAGTTCTACCGCACCCACCTTATTCTCCAGACCTTGCTCCTTCAGATTATCACTTATTCAGATTATCACTTAATTCGACAACCGAGACGAACTGGAAATAGAGGTCGGCCAATTTTTTTTCGTCACAGCTGCCGGAGTTCTGGAGGAGAGGAATTGAGAAGTTGCCGAAAGATAGGGAAGAGTCATATATATGAATGATAATTATATGGTTGACTGAGATTTTGTTTCAAGAAATTGCTGTTATTTTGAAGAATGTTACAAAAGAGTTGCAAGACTTTTGCAACAACCTGATAATCTCATGGCTTACAAAAGGAACGTTGGACCAATATTCGCCCTATCCGGAGGCAAGGATTACGAAGAAATATAGGGAGAATCTGTGGCTAGCAATGACAATAATGGGGATGTAATTTTTGAATGAATTTTCGAAATTACCATTTCAGTTTATTCATTCTAACCTACATAGGAAACTTATATTTATCTAAACGAAAAATCCTGTTGAAATGACGCTTAAACGTACATATTTACCTGGTCCCTGGCAACTTAGGGGTGGACCTTGAGTCTTTTTATTAACAAGAAAATTACTGCGTTTTAAATTCGGAAAGTTTTAGGATTATGACTCGATCGTATCGCCACATCGTTTGAATATGGACTAGAACTTCATAGAAACGCTACTTTTAAAGGATTTCGCAATTCAACTCACAACTTACAATTTAGGGAGCACCGCCTATTTGTTAACTGAGTGGAAAGTGGACAACAGATCACGAATAAAGGCCCTCAATGTCGCTTGGGCAGCATCGTGCATCTGTGAGACAGAAGTGAGGGGCTTCAAATGTAGTGTGCACGCATATTCCTGGAATCGCACCTGCAATCAAAACCGCTTTGGCATTAATTATCCACATTAAGAACAATTCTGTTGCTCCATCATGTTCTGCATTCCTATCTGGTCAGAACTACCTTGCTTACCTCAGCAGAACTTTCCTTAAAGGCTTACGTACACTTAATTCCAACTGCTGCTTCGTTGTAGTCCTGATATTACGAAAGTTATCATTTTCTGACACCTAACCGCACGTTTTCTTTTCCTTTTCTTCTAGCACATCACGCTGCACTCTTCACATTGAACATTACCGCGCTCTAACGCTAAATCGGTCTCCTTTTCATGAACGAGATGTCCGGCAACGCTCACGGAGAGAGCTCTCTTCTCTTTTGTTGTTTTTCGTGGGAATCTTACTTCGCATGAGGTTGGCTGGTACTGCAGTCTCCAAGACAGAAGTTCTGCTTTATAACTTATCGAGAACAAGAAGAGGTTCGGATTTCTGTGTCGGAAGGATCTTTAAACAGCGTCTCATCACTTACTTCCTACGGATCCTTACACCGTCATCCCAACTGCAAATTTTTGTTGCAGTTCAAAGCCCTTCAAAACAAGTGTTCCTTTCGATTGTGTGTTTTTTCGTCAAACACTATTATTCTGATAAAATATGCATCTATGCGGGAAAATGACCACAAATCGACACTGTTTTCATAGTGAGTCTGAGGTCATTTCCAGCAAGCTTATGATTATAGTAGTGTTAATTCTAGACCTCTTTTTTCGCTACTTATTATTTGAAGCTTTGAGAAATACGCATGAAACCAAACAGCTACGTACTCGAGGACAACCCATCTAGTTATTAGACAAGCGTTTGAGCACTAAACATTTGAAGTTAAGATGAATAACTGTTGAAGCACACTCAAATTTTGCAGATTTATACTTGTTCGAGAGTTAGGCGATGTGGCCAACACCTTTTTCCCAGTTTTTCGTCGGAGTAGTCGCTTTTTCATAAAATACTTCTTCACTTGGATGAATGCCCTATTTTCAGCTATGGGGTCGGCGCAAAGCCAGGAGCAACCGGAGGTGGTTCGGATTGACAGAGAAGATATTCCGGAAGAATACAAGTAAGCGACGAGCCGAGTTTCTTTTCGTTCTCATTCCAGGAGTTTGTGTTACAGGACAGTAGGCGTTTCATCGGATGTGGTTAGGAGAGTGAATTCGCAGACGAGGGGATCGAGCCCCGACGCCGAACGGTTGAGGTAAGGCTTGAGATTCATCATATTTTTGTTGATGAGTTGCTTTGAAATTTTAAATATATTTTCGTGTTCTTCCCACTAGCTCGTTCGCGGGCTTGAAACCTTTATTATCCTTGTTGAGTGAGATTCACCTAAACTAAATTTTTTCTGGGCTTCATGAAAGAGCATAAATCTTATATTGGACTTACCTACCCAATGTCGACACCTAGATCCATACGCTAATAACGTGCTAATATGATTGCTTATCTCTCGTCGCCAAACAGAACCTACAACTAACGCGAAATCGATAGTAACCGGTGAAAACTTTGAATAATTTTCAACACAGTATTTGAAAACGGAAAGAAATGAAAAGCGCGTTCAACTAGGCGTAGGAAAAGTCGGGCACGGAAAACGGACAATCCACTGTAATCAGTATAGAAAAGACAACGGCGAAGCAGACGGTATCGTTCTTTCTCAGATAAAAGCGAATTTAGAGTGATTGAACGAGAAATTTTTTAGCTTGTAAAAGCTCAAGATCCGAGAGCCAAGAAATGGAAATAGCTGTGATTGAAGAGACTATCAGATTTCCGTCACGAATGAAGAGTGGCCTTAAAAGAATCCCAAGAATTTGAAGTTTTTTTTCTAATTACCGTAGGTTTGGCCAATTCAGCGTGCTCTAGGAGAGATTAGGATTGAAAATGCTGCAAAACTTTGTGGAGTACCTTTAGAAGTAGTGTGCGGTATAGTTCTACCACAACGGCCTTCATTCCCTGTCTACACCAAGGAAGTGTCTGGTAGTGCTGGAGAATATATAACTGAATAAATGAACTATAGTGCTATGATGTGCTTTTCTTTTGGGACAATTTTATATCAGTTCATGAGCGCTTTTGTGATGACCTACTTGCTCGTCACGAATTTGATGGGCTGGAAATGCTAAAAAGACTGCGACGTATTGGTTCTGGTTATTCGACAGAAATCTGTTGAAGATGATCCACCAAATTCATGTGACGTGGTGCTACGATAGTTGTGTGATTTGCACGATTACAGATCCATAGGATTCAGTAATTCAATTTCAACCACAAATTCAATTTATTGGGAACCTACCGTAAAATGCCTGAAATTATCATTCTTTTCAAGAAGACTGCAAATAATGAGGTGAGTAGAGGAAGTAGGCAATGCTAGCAAGCACCGGCTCTGTCGTTCTTTACAAGTCTGTAGGCACTTGCGTGGAGATCTCCATTATATTTTCCCTCTTCCCACACCACTGTCATCGTTGTCAGATGTCAAACAGCTATCATTTGTATGGTAGTCTAGTGATGCACATCGTTATTTCGCTTGAGTTGATGCTGTTAGCTATGTTCCTAATGTTGAGGGTTGAGACTCCTACTTAGCGACTGTCAGGTCTAGATATCGATATTTGCTTTGTTCTTCGTAGCTGACATCTTCAGTGTTTCGACTGGCACATCACTGTGTATGCGAGAGCAAGGTTACTCATTAGTCGCTCTCAACGTAGCCTTTTCATCTAGTTGCATTTATGTTGGAATAACGATGAAGCAATTCTTTATTTACCGTCACGGATTGTCACTCCTTTGGTTATCGTTCTGGGGTTGAATGTAGCTTGATTGACTTCGGATTCCACAGTTACCTATCTAGTTAGAGCTTAGGAAATGTTCCATCACATGCCCTTTCATGTCTCCTTGTGCTAGAATTTGTATTTGTGTGGTGCATAATTACCGGTCTGTTTCTATAAAAATGGGGCCCGCGTGGTGCGGTAGTTAGAGGCGATATTGACACCCGCACGGTCTAGCGATCGATCTCGACCCTCCATTTCTGCGGGGTGGGGTAATTTGAAACCATACAAGGTAAATACACTGACTTGGTGTAGCTCCTGGCTTCCGTAAGCCGTTTTATATGCCCAACACGAATTACCATGCCTCTACGATTCTAAATGGAACACGAATGCGGCAGCGCGTTCTTAGGGGACTGACCAACGCCGGTACTATTATCTTTCTTATTTATTTATTGTAGTGCCTCGCGGTACGAAGAAAGAAACCATGAGCAAAACACTGTAAAACATAACAGGACAATTCAGAGCTAAAAAGACCAGGGCTTGTAAATTAATGAAAGCACAAGTATATAGAGTAACAGTACAAACACCGAAGAATTGTACTTAATCAACAAACATGTTAACTTGTCTTTTAAAGGTGTTGTAATTTAACAACCAACAAGCGGAGTGTAGAACATGATTGGAGGTTGTGCAAGCTCTAAGACTGAAAAACATGGGCTCGACTAGGGTTTTAGCTGAAGACGTGGAGAGTTTAAAATCGGCTCCTCTGGTGCGCGAGCTAATGAGAGTGAAAAAGTCAGTCAACTTTTCCTTGACGTAAACATCGTATTTGGTCACTTTTCTACTTAGTTTATGATTTAGCACATTAAATTGGTCCCAGTCACAAGCTAAAATGGTTATAGAAGCTAAGTTCCATGAATCATGAACATGCTCAGACAACCTGGACAAGTAGTGAGGAAGCTTGAAAACAGTATAATACCTACGAGTGAATGGAATAAACATGTCCATAACAGTGGTGTAAGAATGTAAGAAATGAAACGTAGATTTCATCGATATTTTATGATTTGATAAATAAATGAATTATTCAGAAAATGAAAGGAACCCAACCAATCAATATGTGCTAGGTACCAACGTAAGGCATTATGAACCCCACGCCTGTAATCCCTGACTACTTGAACCTGAGCTGGCATCTTGAGAATTGCAAAGGTAAATCTAATTGACGAGTGATCACTAGAACCAACGGGAGGACAAGAATTGACAGAACCTTGTAATGAGGAGTCGATTGAAGAATGAGATCAAGATACGATGAGGGCCTTGTTGGAAAGGAGACATATTTGGAGAATCTATGCGAAGAAAAAAGATCATAGATGGCTACGGAATTAGAGTCAGTTTAGGGTGGGACGAATGTTTTGCAACTTGCGGGAGGTTGAAGTCCCCAGAAACAGTGTACTTGAAAACAACCTTTTACCTTTCTCTCAGTGAAAACAGCAAGCACGAAGCCGAGGCCGACCACCTTCTGTTGCCAGTAAAACTGACTTGTCGTCTATGATTCACCCTTACCCACCAATGTTGTTCGCAGCAGCTGCTTTGTCCTTAATTTTGGTTTCTCCAAGACAAACTATAAAGTGAATGGATTTTAGATCCATAAACTTCTGAATTTATTCTGCTGCCCCTGTATGTTAAAAATAAGTCTTACGCTTTATGCTACACAACGTAATCTCTTCAATTAGTGAGCAAAAACCATTCCAGAGAGGAACTGGCTCGTGAACGGCAAGAGAAGCAGCGTCTGAGAGACGAAATGACTCGTCTCACGGAACTTCAACAGAGACAGGTAACTTGTTTTTGCAGACTACTTCATAGTCTATTCAGCAGTTTGTGCTCTAGCTTGGTAATATTTTCATTTGTATTAACGCGCCCTCTTGCGCGGGGATATCCACAGAAGGAGAAAGGTGTAGATAGGTTACTGTTCTGATAGAAAAAACTCCGCTTTTTTGCATCTGAAAGAAAGGGCACACGGTGCGCTAGATGACTAAGGATTTTATGATTGTGTGAATTAGTTTGTCGGAGTAGATATGTCATGGGTCAGAATTTTATATTTGCTCTGAAATTCTTAAAGTGATTCTTGAATTTCATGCAAGTGATTTACTGGTAATTGTCGATCGTATTTTGGATGAACACCTTTCGCTAGACCGGAGCCAAAATTTTCCTAGGAATAACTCGCTTCTCGTATTATCCGTGTCCGTGTCTGTGTCTTGTCTTAAATTGGTATTTCAGTATGCTGAGGGCTCAAGGACAGCTCCAGCGGTCACGAATGACATCGAGGAGCGAAAACGCATATTCGATGAGACTGTACAGCGTGTTCAAGAGAAGTTCTTCGCTTATCACAGAGAAAACGTATGCGCAGATCACGAAAAGGTAACAGTAAGTCTTCTTGAAGAATAGGGCGAATATATGGTACATTTTTCTAAACGTGTCCGGAAATCGTCCGGAAATGAAAACCAAATGCGATTAGAGATGAGCTGTGATGCGTTCTCTCCTTGCAAAAAAAGAGTTACAGGCGATTACAAAAGCTATCCGTATTTTATTTTCAAAGCTACTTCAATTATGTTATTGGCAAAATATGGAGTTGTAGGCGTACAAAGCAAGTTAATTGGTTGAAGATATTCCGTCGAATGTTGAAATAATAAATTTGGAGATGGTAATAATTTTCACCTATTGAGTGCGGTGCATTGTTTTCTCATAAAACGAAAATGACACTCAGGAACTATATTTATTCATTTTTACAGTCTCTTTCAGCCCTTGAATCGTACTTGATGTTCTCCTTGCCGGCCTCAATCTGATTTTCCAGGAAATAATGTCCTGCCTTCGAGAGAACCGTGGTCGTGTTCTGCAATGTGCTCCTTTGTCGAAGCTCTACGAAAAGTGTGCTAGTGATTTCCGTCAAGAAGTTTTGAATGGTCACTAGGTCTTATTATTTTTACTGATAGGGAGGTTTGTTGGCTGGCTGGTTGCTGTAGAGAATAACGTTTCATGCTGCCATGAAAATCCGTTGTATTATCTCCGTGAGTGCTCGCAGATTTTATATGAGATTTTTGGACGTGCTTATCGTAATATGTATAGGATAAATAGTTTTTCCACACATTTTTTAATTTGAGTTGGTGTTGATGTTCACAATATTATTTTTTCATGCAATTCTTTATCTTGGGTTTATCCTCGATGTTCTCATTCATTTTTTAGGCACATGAAATGTGTTTGTAGCTGCTTAGCAGCCCTTGCAATAGGATTGCTATATTTTCGGTTTTTTCTTCGGAGCAGAAGTGCAGAGGTTGTTCCTGTTTGGACGCTTCAAACGTCCAACGTCTCGTCGTTCGATGGGCTGAGGTACTTATTAACGTATTATCTCGACGTAAATGCTCTTTTAATCGTGCTCGTTTTTATAAAACTGCTAATTTAATTGAATTTGCAATATAATTAACCGAACTATTGCATTCAAATTCAGGTATCACAATTGTTCGATGTCGACGTGTTTGCGGTTGCAACGCTGCATGCTCAGATACGATAGAATATCAGTGTATATACAGCCTCTTCTAGCGATTCATGATGAGGTCAGGAGACTTACCGTTTCTATTCATTACTTATGTTTCCCATCTCCCAAACACGCTCCTTTAAGTGTTACTGGTATTGCTAGTACTCAGGTTTCGGAGTTGTGATCAGTGTTCTCAGAATACACCTCGAATCGCGCAGCGTGCTTCATTTAGGATTAGTCGGAGTTTTTACGAGGTTATCCACAACGTTCTGGCGCGGCATGGTTCGAATGCTCAGAATGCATTCAGCAACGCGTTCTGGGGTTCAGGCGCCGTTACTATTTCAAGGTTTCCGAACGCTCACATCGCTAGTTTGTTGTGTTAGATTCCATATGAGCTCCAAATAAATCCTAAACAAAGCCTGCTGCACGAGTTGATGAACCACGGTTTACGCGTCACTTGAGGTTGCTTTCGGGAATATCGTTCATAAATTCGGGCTCACCGTCTGTCGAAATTGTGTGTCGTCTATATATTGCGGAGTAGACCTTAAGCGGAGTTGTTGATCATGCTCATAGCACCGTCTACGTACTTCCCATCTTACTTTCCTATCATACTTATTCGATCGTGCTAGCATTATGTTACATATTGCTCTCGTTCAGTTATTTACATTTTCAGAATGGTAATCATCTAACACCTGTTCCATCTAAGGAATTTCTCGCGGTTCGCTCGATGTTGCAGGAGTTTTCCGTTGAAAATCATGAAGAAGCTTGCCTATTCTTCCCTGGTGTAGATTTCATGAATCTTCATCGTTTTCCCAGTATGGATGCTGCCCACTCCGTGGCGAGTATGATAAACGAGAGGTAGCCGTTGATAAAGGCTAACTTTCTTCAATGAAAGTTGTCATGTAATTATGCTCTGCGCTATTTATGCGTTCCGTTCTAGGTTTTATAATGTCTTAATGTTTACTTTGGTTGGGCAGTGGAAGCGCACGTATCGGGGCACTTTAGCGAGGTACGTCACACAGTTGGATCTGGTCCTACATAAAATCTCGACATTTTTTCCAGTGTCGTTCCACCGAGACATCTGTATCGTCATCGATTGGATATGTCACTACCTCCGTACGCCACCCCTCGTGATCCGCCAGTAGGAGTTCTGCGTCGTCGTTTGACAGTGATGATGTTTAATGCATCGTCGTCGTTCCGCGAAGAGAGCGCAAGAGCCTTCGCTGATTCAAAGGTGAGATTTCACCCAACGTTTGTTGTTCCGTTGATCTCTAATGCGTTTGGAGAGTCGTTCGAATTCGTAGCTGGAAAGCTACGTGTAGAATGGCACAGCATTCTACAAAGATGTAAATTCCCTCAGAGCATTCTAGTTGTCGATGTCGGTAAGAATTCATGCGGTTTCGAATCCGTGGACCATATCATGGCCGTTTTCACCCCAAACTTACCGTGATTCTTAATTTATGAAAGTCGTTTTGCCTGGAACCACCCGCTCAATACTAATCAAATCTCGGATACACCTCGTAATTCACTTCAAATTTACCTCATCGCGGTGTAGGTCATTAGTGGGCTGTCGGCGCTGAGTTCTTGGGTAACGTGTCGGTATTCCGGTTCTGGTTCATGTCGGTTTTATAACGTGAATGTAGAATGACAGAGTTTCTTTTTCACTATCGGCGAAAAAAACCTCTATTTTGATTTATGTATGTGCGGATGGGATTAGAGCCTCTCCCTGGCGGTTCCTCATCGTAGGAGGAAATTGTGACTCACTTGTTCACCATGCACTGCTGATGTAGAATACTGATCCCGGTAAAGACCCTCGGTGAGAGACACGTTTTCATTTTTTTTCCGTTGGGACTCTTCTATTTTATCCGCAATTCGTTGAGCTCTCGAAATCGGTGATTGTCTTCGCTAGGTTCTTCGATAGTCGCGGAAGTACTTCTACTGATGCCGTTTTGCAGTCTGTCAATCTAGATTTACAACGATAAAGTGGTGGCATTTTCTGTTCTATGTCTTTACCATAAGCAAAGTGTTTTGACAGAATGTTACCCTGCTCACCGCATGCGATTCTAAACCGTATTTCGTATGTGACGCGGAAGGAAACAACCTGGATTGGCAGGATGTAGTTCAGGTCTGTCAACGTTCTTCTACTGTTAACCTTCTGGTTCCACTAATTGTCTGATTTTTTTTAGCAGTCAAACTTTGTTGTGTTGCACGAGCGAATGTCTCATTTTAATCTCGCACTCTACCGGTGCTTGGAGGCGTCGGTGATTCCCGTGATCTTCGCTCCGAACACAGTGCTTCCTTTTTCGGACTATATCGACTGGCATCTGTAAGTAACTTTCTGTCTCAAAGTAGGTGCGACTTGTGCTTGACGGGGTGTCTGCATTATTGCGGGCCTATTGACCTGAGCTGCTAGTACTCTATATAAAGGCAAAGGCGTGTGCCTTAATCAGTATCCTGAAGACGCGCCGCCGCATTCGTGTTCCATTCAGAATTATGGAGACATAGTGAAGGTGTGTTTGGCCTATACAAAAACTTGCCGGGGCCAGCCACTATACCAAGTCGAAGGATTCGCCTTCGCAGACAGGTCTGGTGCCGGTTCGTCCGACGCCGGAGGGATCGCAGCAGGGGTGTCCGGAATTTTTTGAAAGAGTGGAAGACAGAACGGAAATGACCAAAAATGACCGGAAACCGGAATACGGAACACGGAAACGTAGATAGTGCAAAAGCCGCTAAATTATTGGAATTTAGCCAAAACTGGACCACTAAACGTTCTCATTTCTGTGTTAAAGGTACCCATATGAATGCTCGTATGGGAGCGTTCAACGTTCGATGATAGCTCCAAGTAAATGGCGAAAATTCATTACAAAAACCATATCAAGTTTATTTCTCTTTATAAACTTCATTATAAACCAAAGCAGGTACGAGTACGTAGAGAAAGACAAAGACATTGTTGATTTCGTTTTTCCACAGTTCGAATGGATCATATGCGAAAAACGGCTTCCTGGACAACTAGTCCTCAATTTCCTGTAAAAGGTTTCTCTAGGTTGTACCATCGCGACTTGTTTTCCTGCAGCAGAAAGATACCTACCGCTATAACCTTGGTTTTAGTATCAGCATTCGTCGATATCCAATCACTTAAAAAGAGCAACAACGTTGGGAACATTATCTCAGAATCGTGAGCAACAAGTAACGGCTTCTTCCGATAGCCATACGGGCCCGCAAAGCGAGGTTCCTGCGGGAAGGATACAGTAATTATCGTGTCACCCTCTCAAACGTGTTGATATCAGCACAGTAATTTTAGTCTCCCTTACTTAGCCTGCACAGTGAAGCTTGTGCGTTCCGTCCAAAAAACGAAACACGGAAACGGAAGTATTGCACATCCCTGGATGGTAGACTTGCTTAGCTCGGATGAGGATCGATCGCTCGCCGTGCAAGGGTCAGTAGCACTGTTACCCGGTACTTTCTGTGTAGCTGAAAATGCAGTGTATCAAGGAAAGAGCTGGATCTTAATACTGAGCACAGAACCACAGAACCATTTTCTCTCTTTCGCCGTCAACCTCCAGGGCCCGAATTCCTGAACTACATATATTCCCGACATGTACTCTTGGCGCACAAACCGTGATTCGTCAATGTGCGCCACTAGGTTTCTCCTGGGATCATGCGAGGTCCAACAGAACTCACTGACAAAGGGAATCGTCGGACGAGTGACGGCTAGTTAACTTCAAATAAACCTCGAATAAACTTCGGTGTGTGTCTGTGAGTCGCGCTTTATTCAAGTCTATGCTAGGTTTTCCAGCTATATACCGGTTACGCCATTCATTGATCCGGGCTCATGTAAAGGGTGCGCCATATTGCGTCTTCTTCACGGTTGCCGCTCACGCCTATCCGTATGGATGAATTCTTTATTTATGTTTGCATCTAGGCACGGAACTTCTTTTAATAGCAGCTCCGGTAACCATTAGGCATTTACATTCTTGTTTATTTCATATTTTCACGGTCTGTTAGTGGATCAAATTCTTTGGTTTCTTTAGCAGAACTAAAGCTGAGCGCTGAGGGAGCTGTATTACTGCAGTGTGTCCGTGTTCTGCAGCCTCACTCAGAAATCCTACATTTGTTGCTATACGGTGAAGCTCTGTATTTCTTCTGACGTCAGAGTCGTGTCTTTTTGTCCTTTACAATCATCAAAATACTAGCAATCTTCCGAAAAGTTTTCGTGCTGCAGTAGCTAGGAAAAGGATGACAAGATGAACTGCAAGTTTTACGATTTCTCATCGAAGAGTTTCAGCATCTCACTACAACCGACAAGCTTGTTTCGTGTCAACGAAGTTTTAAGTCGACTGAGTTCATCAAAAGAGGCGAGAATGCGATCGAAAATTCGCGACGTACACGCAAAATTCTCGTCATTGCAAGGAATCCTGAACATGACTTTGCGAGTGTTGGAATCTCGTTTGCTGCCTGCGAGAGCCCGAACATATGAAGAGTATAACATGGAAGAAAAGGTGCGTCTTGAAAAATTTTCTGCTCTACATCTATTCTGTTGAGGTGATAGAAAGTGTTGAGCCGTTTGAGATTTTTCCTTATTTTCTATCATGCATACCATGTATTTTTTCAACCATATAGTCACTATCGAATGTAATGAGGACTGGTTCACTATTGACTATTGTCTACGACTATCTATTTATTCCCGCCACAGTAAGTATTCGACACTTGCGAGCAAGTACCACATCCTACGTCGTGGATTCCGTCTATCGAAAGTTTTGGAGTTTTCAATCAAATCGGCTTAAGACTCTTCCACCATTCTACATTCCATAGGCAGCTCATGATAAGCTTTAGGCTGTATTAGGCTACCACGGTTTTAACGACTATACAACGTTATGTCCTCATGGCCTTATTTTTCCGAATTCGGATTGCTTACGGAGTTACTGTCAAGCCACCAGTTAGCAGAGAACTTTTCGGTTCGTGTCATTTGTGGTCCCAGAGTCACGGTGATGATTATTGTGTTTCTTGGCCCTACTGTACGCTGAGCATCACTGCAAGAACAACAAGATAGAAGAAACTAATTCACAGAGTTTATATGCAGTTTTTGTCTTCAGCATGTCGTGTTGCCGCATCTCGAGCCTCCAGCCCACCTAATGCTTCTGGTTTGGTCGGATTCAGCTACCGCAGCGATTAACGTTCAAGACATCCGTCAGCTAAGCAGTGCCGAAATCCTTTCATCCGCCGTGGTTATTTGGGGAGACGAAAGCTATTATCCATCTCGTACGTGAGTTATCAACTCATCATTCCTTCGCTTTTAAAATTTCCACGAATTTTAGAAGACGCTTGGGAGTTCGGCATTCCCATCCAAATTTTCACTGGAGTTCGAAGCACTGACGATCTGACTTCCGTCATGATGCGAAGCATGGACGATGCTTTGCTAATCACGCCTCATGGAAGTTGCCGCCTTGGTGATAATACAGTGAGAAAAGCATTGAACGTTAGTTTTAAACCAAACGAGGAAATACTTATGAATATATTATTAGATACATTTATAACCTGGCTAATAATAGGTTGGTCGAAAAGTCTTGCAACACTTTTCAAAATAACAGCAATTTATTCAAACGAAATCTCAGTCAATCATATAATTATCATTCATATATATATGACTCTTCCCCATCTTTCGAGCAACTTTTCAGTTCCTCTCCGCCAGAACTCTGGAAGCTGTAACGGAAAAAAATTGGCCGACCTCTATTGCCAGTTGGCCTCGGTTGTCGAATTCCATATCTCGAAGGTGTTGCTCTAAGAACCTGAATAAGTGATAATCTAAATCAGCAAGGTGAGGAGAGTACGGTAGATGCGGTAGAATTTCCCGTCATGCGACAAACACGCCCTGAAAGGGAAAAGTCTACCTTTTGAATGACAGCGCTCGTCCTCATGTCGCAAGAGCAACTCGTGAGAAAATGCAGGATTTAGGCTGGGAAGTTCTATCGCCCCCTCCTTATTCTCCAGACCTTGCTCTTTCAGATTATCACTTATCATGTCCTTAGGGCAACACCTTCGAGATATGGAATTCGACAACTGAGACGAACTGGAAATGGAGGTCGGCCAATTTTTTTCGTCACAGCTCCTAGAGTTCTGGCGGAGAGGAACTGAGAAGTTGCCCGAAAGGTGGGGAAGAGTCATATATATGAATGATGATTATATCGTTGACTGAGATTTTGTTTCAGTAAATTGCTGTTATTTTGAAGAATGTTGCAAGACTTTTCGACCAACCTAGTACATCAGTGCAGTATTTACACACAGTAGTCTGTCTCGTTATGTCACTCATAACCCACGATAAAATCCCTGTTTTTTTTCCTTTAGGTCACTAAGGAGGTCACTAGAGGTTTTTTTATTATGCTCTTGTGTTACACTAGTGTTTCGCTCTTTGTTTTTTTTTGGTAATATGATACATCGTGGACAGGCGCCCGCCCCTGCTGCCAACCGGTCAATAGCGTCGCCCCCCTCCACTCATCAGCCCCGGAGTTCCTCCCCTAGCCTGAAACCGCGTGGCGAAGCCACGCCGTTTCATCATAATAGGTAATAGGTAATAGGACTATTGATGGGGGTAGGGGCGGGGAGGGGGGTGGGCGAGGGGCGACGCTATTGACCGGTTGGCAGCAGGGGCGGGCGCCTGTCCACGATGTGTCATATTACCTTGGAAAGTCTTGTACTTGAAGCCAAAAACCAAGATTGATATTACAGTTTATTCGGGCTGACGTTTCGGCGTCCTCGCCTTCTTCAGAGCCTGGAACAAGTCGAGTTCAACCTGAGAAACTACCCACTCAACGCCGCATCAAATTCTCAGAAAAAATAAGAGAAAACTGAATGACCATCGAGCAAATGAAAAAAGAGGTCAGAAAAGGCTAACCTTTTTATAAGTGGACTAGTGAGGTCCACTACACACCCGTAGCTGGTAGGATACGTGGGTGACTGAGGGTTCACGCCTAGGGACCACCCGCCTAGAGAACTTCTGGGGCATGACCTGGTAGGTCAAGACCACACATGTCGACGAACGGTGCCAGCTCCTGGGTCACCGCCACACACTCGTCCTTCCTATTGATTCTAGGAGACCTGCCCGCAATCCACACACTCGTCCTTCCTATTGATTCTAGGAGACCTGCCCGCAATCCAAAGCGCTTCTAGCGTACGTCGCGCCGCGATTTCGGTTTCACGCGCTAAGATGGAGACTGCGACGCTAAAACAGCTGTTTGCGTGCGCGCGCACCCTGTGGTCGCCCAGAGGGGTTGCCGGATTGGACTTTCGCAAGCCATCAAGATGCTCCTTTACCCTTACACATAGCGGCCTAGATGTTTCCCCAACATACTCTTGTTCGCATGACAGGCACTTGATGAGATAAACGGTACCGGCAACCATGCAATCTCCCGGTTTCCCGAAGGGGCAGATGGGACAACCCGGTGTGGTGCATATGCGGTCATACAAGCGATTACGAACAAGCTGGCTTTTGAGGTTTCTGGGTGGTATTTCTACCACCCTTACTAACTCATGCAGATCAGCCTTTCTGAGACATGTTCGTATTGCATGACTTATACCGTCAGAGATGAACAGCACAGGAAATGCAACTTTCGTTCTGTCTTCTCCAAGTCTGTCTGCACCAGCCGATCTTCTTTTGCTTCCATTTGACCGCTCCGGACAGGGATAACCGTTACGTTTAGCGATGTCGCGGGCCATGCACAAAGAGAGGCGCTTTTGGGTGGTCAGAGGTTAGCCCCAGCCCTGGCTGTGACGTTCATGTCCAAAGTTGAGTCGCCAGTTCTGCAACGGATGCCGACCCTCTATTGTCGGTACATTGACGACTGCTTTGTGGTGTGCCCAACGCAAAAGGATATGGATGACTGCTTTGCGATACTCAATGAGCAGTCAGAGCACATATCGTTCACACGGGAAAAACCCACAGACAGCTGGCTGGCTTTCCTCAACGTCCACGTCCAACTCACCGAGGGGGGTTTCAAAACAAGATGGTACCGGAAGCCTGCGTCCAAAAATATCATCGTGCATTACTCCTCTGCTCACCCTGTGGCAGTTAAGAAAGCTATCGCACGGAACATGTTCCGTACCGCATCTATGGTGTCATCCGATGCCACCCAAAAGCGCCTCTCTTTGTGCATGGCCCGCGACATCGCTAAACGTAACGGTTATCCCTGTCCGGAGCGGTCAAATGGAAGCAAAAGAAGATCGGCTGGTGCAGACAGACTTGGAGAAGACAGAACGAAAATTGCATTTCCTGTGCCGTTCATCTCTGACGGTATAAGTCATGCAATACGAACATGTCTCAGAAAGGCTGATCTGCATGAGTTAGTAAGGGTGGTAGAAATACCACCCAGAAACCTCAAAAGCCAGCTTCTTCGTAATCGCTTGTATGACCGCATATGCACCACACCGGGTTGTCCCATCTGCCCCTTCGGGAAACCGGGAGATTGCATGGTTGCCGGTACCGTTTATCTCATCAAGTGCCTGTCATGCGAACAAGAGTATGTTGGGGAAACATCTAGGCCGCTATGTGTAAGGGTAAAGGAGCATCTTGATGGCTTGCGAAAGTCCAATCCGGCAACCCCTCTGGGCGACCACACGGTGCGCGCGCACGCAAACAGCTGTTTTAGCGTCGCAGTCTCCATCTTAGCGCGTGAAACCGAAATCGCGGCGCGACGTACGCTAGAAGCGCTTTGGATTGCGGCCAGGTCTCCTAGAATCAATAGGAAGGACGAGTGTGTGGCGGTGACCCAGGAGCTGGCACCGTTCGTCGACATGTGTGGTCTTGACCTACCAGGTCATGCCCCAGAAGTTCTCTAGGCGGGTGGTCCCTAGGCGTGAACCCTCAGTCACCCACGTATCCTACCAGTTACGGGTGTGTAGTGGACCTCACTAGTCCACTTATAAAAAGGTTAGCCTTTTCTGACCCCTTTTTTCATTTGCTCGATGGTCATTCAGTTTTCTCTTATTTTTTCTGAGAATTTGATGCGGCGTTGAGTGGGTAGTTTCTCAGGTTGAACTCGACTTGTTCCAGGCTCTGAAGAAGGCGAGGACGCCGAAACGTCAGCCCGAATAAACTGTAATATCAATCTTGGTTTTTGGCTTCAAGTACAAGACTTTCCAAGTTGACCACAATGCCAAGATTCATCGAGAGCCAGACGTGGAATGTCATATTACCGTTTTTTGTCTCCCAAATCAGGTTAAAATATATAGATAAAACTAAAGATAAATATAAGTATACGTTCTCATGAGCAAAAGAATAAACAAATATAGCTGTTATTGTTCCAGATTTGGCGAACTCAGTCTGATCGACCGATCTTCATACCCTGTGGCGCATTAGCACCTGGCGCTGTCATTGTAAAGAAGGTTTGGATTATTTGTGCTTTTTGTTTTGTGATATTTTAGACTTTTTTCCATGAAGAATCTGTCACTTCCAGATGCTTTTCCTGTCATCGTTGCCAAAAAATCGATCGGCAACCGACCTAAATACCTTCGTGCAAGAGTTGCTTCAAGCTCACTCTGGTCTTCACGTCGTCGCAAGAGATCACATGGACAGTAAGTGCAAATATTTGCTAAACAATGATTTGATGGATACTTGCTCAGCAGTATAGATTGACTCATAAAATGATATTAGTCGAAACTAATTGGAGCTTAGTATTCTGGTGGATAATTGTCACTGCATTTACACACGAAGCTCAGCGATCAATGTGGAACGTGTTTAATTATAGGACACCCCTGCTTGGGTGTCGCCTTGAACGAAGAAATTTTGAATTTTTCGGGTTTCTCCCAAATACCATTTCCATCACGATAGAAAACGGTTGTGAGAGACGCCACTACAAAGTGCTTCATCATTAAATACTTTGATTATACGTGGAATTTTGATATAGATTTTTGGTTTTCCGAGCGAGTTGTGTTCGGCACTACAATCAATATTGCCTCTTCTGAATTTATTAATCTTGCAGTAGCATCGGTACTGTTTTCTTGAGCTTTTGAACAGAGCCATATTACACAGAATAGACAGTCCTATGTGGAGAAAGTATGCCTCAAAGATTTTTCACTGGTTCAGGAAGTTTCGGACTGCGCACAGCCCTCTATAATTTTGGAAAGGTAAAGGTGTCAGCGTTGATAAGTCCCTTAAGGGCGCGTCACCGAATTCGTGTTTCATTCAGAATCCAAAGTGTATGCGTATATGGCCTACACAGTGAATTGAAGGGGCCAGCCGTTTTCCAAATCAGGCCCTTTACCTTCGCAGACAAGTCTGCCACTAATTTAACCGACTCTGGATGGATGGAATTGTTGGTAAACCCGGAACGGTATCGATCGCTCGGCCGTCCGGGGATCAGTAGCGCCTTTTACTACTGTACTACGCGGTCGCTGCCTTAATTGTGTAGGAAATGAAAACGGCCTTCTTCAACGAAAAGGGAGCTGTCAAAATCGGAGAGTGCAGTACAAATATGAACCGCGCTGCATTTGAATTTTTCTAAACACGATTATTGATTTTCAGTTTTTTTTGAGGAAAATTTTGTAGACTTGTCATAGCTTCGTGTTCTTGTGTTTGTTGTGCGGTTACTTGAGTATATTGATCACTAAGCGACTCTGCCGCGTGAGGCCCCGCCCTTTCCGATGGCCGCCGAGGGAACGCTTTTCTAGCATATCTTATTGCAGACCACACATCTGCTCTCTTTTCATTTGCCTACCTTTCAACTGCGCTTTTATACCGAGTGACTATAGGATATTTGCCCTCTTCAACTATTTTTGAGTAGTAATTCACGTTGATAACTATGAAGTCCTCCCAAAGGAGTAGAGAAATTACCCTACTAAAATTTATCCCTATTCATTTATCTATTCTCGAATGGCGCAGTTGTTCTGCAGTTAGAAGCTGTTGTCGATATCTCCAGGTTAAGTACCCTTAGGTAGTTTATTTCTATGGACCACGTTTTCCACAGCGAAGGATGGACCTGTACAAGGATCCGACTAAAATTCTTTTAAAATTTTGTGCAGCCTTTTTTTGAATAGGTAAATAAGACTAACTTGCAACAAATCGTGTTTGTTACAGTCTATGTCTCCTTGTGTACGTCGTAATTTACCTCCATCTCTTTCTTTCCTTCTGCCTCTTATCTTTCACTGGAGGAGTGCGTGTCGAGTTATCGAAATAGGTGTCGTTGCTCTGTTTAAGTTTGTCTTTCGTTGAACGACAACTGACTGCTCTCGTCTAAAGTTTGACTTTCAGCAATTTAGTTTCAGCCAAATGTTAGTTGGGTAGAATATACAACGGGGTAACCATATGTACCAGCTCAGTGTGAAATTTGAACGGCTGCATTGTGTCACTATAAAGAGAGAGGGTTCGGTCGTGGCCTACGAGTTTGGTGAAACCAGCAGAAATCGTCAGACTATGTTGATGTGCCTTGCAGTATCGGTAGTGAGCTGTTAGGTTGGCAACGAGTTGCATGAACTCTCAATCAACGAATGTGGGTATTGCAATATAACATGAAGTTGCCAATCATGTGAAGGTAAAGGTGTTGATCCGTCCCCTGAAGACGCGCCGCCGCTTTCGTGTTCCATTCAGAATTGTAGAGGCATGGTAATTCGTGTTTGGTCTATAGAACGGCTTGCGGGGGTTAGCAGCTACACCAAGTCAGTGTCTTTACCTTCTCAGACAAGTGTGGCACGAATCTACCCGATCCCAAATGAAAAAATAGGTCAGCTTGAGTTGGGAGCGACCGCTCGACCGTGCAGGTGTCTGTAGCGCCTCTTACCACTGCACCACGAGGTCCCGGAAACAGAGTTTCATTCATCTATCCATTTATTTATTTATTCGTTTACTAACCGAATTTCGAGCACGAAACTAACAATAAGACGATTGAGCATTAAGAGGAAAGGATGAAATGAAAACGTTAAGAATTTTAAACCTTAATGAATTCCAAATTCTGGCTTGTAACATCTAAACCAGCGAAATGTCTATCTGTCGAAGATGCGGTAGAACGGAACAAAGTCTGTCGCTTGAAAGCTAATCGTTCCATTACAACCTCTATCCACAAACCAAGTAGAATATTCTTATCAGTATGATCCATTGGAGCGTATCCCTACTTCTCATTTCTCAACTAACACGCCTACACCACGGCTGTAGAGTTCTTTAGCTTTCAAGGCGAAGAATTCATGAGGGTTTGTTTTGATGTGTAGCACATTCCCACATTTCCGGGAAGTAATTCTGGTGCGACCGGGTGAGCTAATGATCTTAGGGCGCACAACCTTTGAGCAGACTAGATGTGCTGTCGAATAGTAAAACCAGGGAGGATTGATAGAAAATTGACCTTTTCTTGTGCTCGCTAGACTAGTCATGACTGTAAATGAGCTCACGAAATTAGTTCTCCGCTTACCTAAGAAGGATCCTATCATCCAGTTCAGATTCCTAGAAAAAGCTGCAGGTACAGTATCCATCCAACCTGTGTTAGAAGAAGCGTTGCTAGGCAGCCGTTGGTCAATACTGCATATTTGTTTTGTCGAAGCGTTGCTCACACCAGAGAACTACATATTCCCGAGATGACTGCCTTGCTGTCCGGAAATTGTGTGATTCCTCTCTTCCATTGGCATTTCTTATGGAGGTAAAAGGTGAAGGTATCGGCGTTGATAAGTCCCTAAGGACGCGCCGCTGTATTCGTGTTCCGTTCAGAATCGTAGACGCATGATGAATACGCATTTGGCCTATTCAATGACTTGCGGGTTCCAGCCGCTATACCAAGATAGTGTCTTCACCTTCCTAGATAAGCCAGGTACTGATTTATCCGACGCGGAGGATGGAAGGCTTTGTAGCCCGGCGATCATCCGCTTGACTGTGTGGGTCTCAGTAGCACCTCTTATCACTGCACAACGCGGGCCCAACATTACTTTCATGTTCTGTTCTTCTCTTTTCACGATTTCCTGTTCCTCTCGGTAACACCCACCCCCTGCATAAAATTGGGCGGATTTGGAGACCTGTGTGCTTCTTCTTAGCAGAATAACAAAATAGCTGGTGGACACGCATTTTCGGTTGTTAGCTGGCCTCATTTTCCGACAAAATTTGTTTCTCGCGAAATTCGAAGATGGGAAAGCAACCAAGATTCACATATCTTGCTTGCTTGCTTGCTACGCTACTAATCTGTTTTGTAGATTGCTGCGCTACCACTTTGTTTTGTATTGCACCGAATTCTGGGGACAACCGAAAATTGAAATTTCCTATGCTCTGGGATAAAGTGATACTGGCACTTTCATCGATTTAAAATGGTGAAGGTGTCGGCGTTGATCAGTCCCCGAAGGACGCGCCGCCGCATTTGTGTTCAATTCCGAATCGTAGAGACTTGGTGAATGCATGACCTACACAGTGATTCGCGTGGGCCAGCCGCTTTACCAAGTCAGTGTTTTACCTTACCAATTTAACGAACCCGAAGTGATGGAAGGCTTGGTTTGCGAGGATCGATCGACCGTGCGGGTGTCCGCCTCTTACCACTGCACCACGCGCGCCCCTTCATCGATTTATAGGAAGTAATTTGATTTGTGCCGTGCGTGTTGCCGTGGTATTAGATTAGTGAAAAAAGGTCTCGGACATTTGGAATACAAAACAGTTTGTTTACTAATATCTAAACAATAGCAAGAAGTCATTTGAAGTAGGCACCGTTAATATCAATGATCTTCTCTTCTCTATAAAATTTTTTTGACTGGACCCGAAAATGGCGGGGAAATCCTTTTCAAATTCAAGATGTCGCAAATGTCCGATAACTTTTGCACCAACCTAATACCAGACGCTACTGGCACCCGCATGGTCGAGCGGCAAGCGTGCAAGTTGCGGTACGCCAAATACGTCTATGTTGCCATGGTTCTGAATGGAAAATGAATGTTTATTTTATTGTATTATTTATTATAATGTGCTGGCGTCTTTAGGAGACTGATCGGCATTAACCATCTCACCTTTACCCTTTTAATGTGATATGAAGTCAGAAAATGGAGTTAACACCAAAAGATTGTCTACAGTTGTTCAGTCATTATCTTCCTAAACCGCCTGCATCGTATTTTCCGAAAAGGCACAAAAGCGATTGAGACTGCACGACACAATTACGTGCGGCACGTAATGGCTTAGCTCAGTTTTTGTTTGTTTAGTCATTGGTCCTAACTATCTTTCAAAATAGCATTTTTCTCTAGACTGGTATGTTCTAGTACATATGGTTACATATGGTTCAGAAGAATGGTCTCCATAGGAGGTATTCTTGAAAATTCAGAGATAAGGTGTCTATTGTTCTCAATGTGTGGAGGGGAAATGTCCTCAGTGTTCGATTCCTTATTATACATTCCTTTGCATTCTGCGCGCCCAGACGTCTGACGATGATAGTCCTTTCCTTGTCTTTAAGCTGGTTTTTCACCTCTAGAGCTCTCCTGTTTTTCTCCTGGTTGAAGATGGCGCTCGCATAATCTGAATGTTCCCGCTGGGGGCTTCATGAGCGTCACACTAATTGCATTATTTTGGATTCCTTCTCATTATTTTGGAAATCGTGCGTGCTGCTCTGAACCACCATATCGTGCTTCTTCTTGTGTTTCTTCCTCGAGTCATACCTTTTCGCTGCATGTATCGGGAAGGAGGAGGTGTTTGCGCCTTGACTTTTCAAAGAGCAATTGTAAATTGTAGTAAGCAGTTTAAAATTTTCTTCGATAGGGTTGGCTTTGTTTATATTCGTTTCGTGATCACCCTAGCTAGCTCTTGGAGTGGTATTGTTTCTTTAGGCAGATCTGTTCAACGTGTGTTATGTTTGTAAGGGTCTAGAAAAATAAAGGTAAAGGTAAGGGATCACTCTCCTGAGGACGTGTCGCCGCATTTGTGTCCCGTTCAAATGGTGAATACGTATTTGCTGCATACAATAACATGCAAGGCCTAGCCGCTGGGCGAAACCAGTGTCTTCAGGGATCCATCACTCGACCGTTCGGGTGGCAGTAGCGCCTCTTACCATTGCACCATCGGGCCAGGAAAATGAGAAAATAAAAAATAGAAATGTGCTTTCCGTTTGTGGTGATGTTAACCTTCTCAAGAGAAATTCGGTTGCATTTTGGCATCATCCCTGGCGATTGTTTATCTCTAGTTCTTTAGCTGGTTTTCTAACTCTAGAGCTCCCTGCTTATTCCATAACAAACAACAACACCCAAACTTAAGCGAAATGGGTAGTGGGGCGTCTGGTGGTGAACACCGACACGTTTCTTCTCTTCGAAACGCGGTGCGGCAAATGGGAACTTGATCTTGGCGTCGTGGAACATCTTCACTCCGGCCCTCTTGGTGTCGGCCGCCTTCACAGCTTGCACCTTGAGGATGTGGATACGGTCGGCCTGAGCACGATGGCGGGCTCCCATGTCGCGGTAGGCCTGGGTGACGGCTCCGGCCACAGTCACATCACGGTACTCTCGGTACATGCTGTGATGTCCGGTTCGAGAGTCGTACTTCAGCCACACACCGTAGATCTTCACTGAACCGGCCTCCTTCTTCGCTAAGATTTGCTTGCAGGAGAGAATCTCTCCGTTGACCTTCTTCACACGACGAAGCATAGACACGAAATACCAGAAGCGAGACTTGGCAATAACGTGGTTAGAGGCGAAGATCTGCATCTTCCAGATAGGGGTTACCGGCTCCTTCTCGGTGGGCAGCTTGCGGCCGACCACCATGTACTCCTTGAGAGTTTCGCCCAAAGCTTTGGTCGGCATATTACAGACTCAAACTTGGGTAATAAAACCATCTCGTATCTCGAAATCGCGCTCTCTCAATCCGCCGGTTCAGGCTGAGGGCTTCTTGAGCACCACTCCGTTCCAGTCATTCTTCTTTGGAAAGCTTGTTAGTTGAGTGTGAACCATTCATTCGTCTTTCTTCCCATGTTTCTCCTTTGATTTTTACATCGTTACCTCCTTAAATTGGGAAAGGGGTAGAGTTGCGGCCCATGAATTTTTGAAAAGCAAATATTTTCTCGATTAAAACAATATTGGCCTACTTCGTCTTTATGTTCACAGCTGTGTCATCTGCTCTTCGACGATGCGTAAATCGAAGCACAATTATTTATTGTTTAAGTGTCCGATCACGTAATACGTTATAAAAGATGAAAGTTCAATAACTGAACTGAAGCAAAACCTGAATTAAATATGTACATAATGCATAGGAGAGGAGAAAATTAAGAACAACGAAATATTGAAAAAAAACAAGAAGGACAGAGATGAAATTAAGAAGTGTTGCTGTGATGACGGTTCTAATTCAGAAAAATCGTCTATTTTTGTTTTTCTCTTGTGTTTCATGAAAGCACCTCATGCCAGAACAGTTTTCACCTTCGCCACTCACTTGTGTTTCCTTATTTTTTTCTTGCTTGTCTTCGTCGAAAACTGGTCTCTATTTGCTCGTTACTCTGTGAGGCAATCAGAAATCGAGGATAAGGAACGTCTTTTCGTGGTTGCTGCTCTTCCATCTCTCCGCGCTTTCTGACTGTGACTTCCACCGTTAGGCAAATACCTCTGCCTTTTTTTCTGGTGTATGCGATGTTTGAGTACTCTATCAGTGCTTTTCAGCTTCGACTTCAAGTCAGATTCTGAGCAAACGAGACCAGGTCCTTATCTAAGAGAGCGTAGCAGGAGTGATCGTTTCACACGTGAAAGGGGTGGCCTTCAGCTGACTGAATAAACGACTTCTTAACTGCCACAGAGTGTGCTTCCTGAACGAAGTCAAAGCCGACTAACAAGGGTGAGTGGGAGAACCTCCGTCTGCGATTTTTCGGCGTGTCGCGGAGTAAGCTCCGCTTTGCGACGAATTTACAATCGTTTTTTCGATTGTTTATCAGCACTCGCAGGCTTATCAGGTCAAGCCGTTTACCTGCGCCGAATAATCGCTGGCGTTGTTTGACATCTCGTTGAAAATTCCTCATTGTGGTTGCCACTATCCCATTATTTTTTAGCCAAAGATGCAGTCAATTTTGCTTGCCGTCGGTGCCATCTATGCTCTGCTTGTGGCAAACTTCTACAATGAATCTCATGGATTTACGAAACATTACGACTCTATGTATTCAGTCTGGTTAGTTGTTTTATAGTTAGCTACGTCTCGTCCTCTTTATTGTGTCTTTCTCAATCGTTAGTTGATGCGAATTGTCGTTCTATTTAGGAAGGTGCTACCAATAGTGTTCCTCACTCTTTTTACGTTCACCAGCGGAGGTGGACTGTCGAAGAGGGATCGCCTGATGTGCTCTTTAGCACTGTTTTTCGGCGGAGTTGGCGATATTCTGATTGGATTGAGTCATGAAGGGATTGTACCTGGTGCGGTCGCGTTTGGTATTGGACACTTCTTCTACATGGTGAGTGTTGTTTCACATGGTGTGATTGCTTTTCTCGTAGGTGAGCTCATTAATTATGGTCAGAAATTGGGAAAATGTTTCAATTTGGTATTCTGACTAGTTACGCAGCATAGGAATGAGATACGATGCAACTCTATCTGTAACTCGTTCTTGTTGTGGCTAGATAATCTCCTGTCGGTCACATTCGCCAAGCAATGTTCCGGAAATCATAAATCTTCAATTTGCCGTTTATATGGAAAGATCTATCGTACTTTGACTTAGGGCTGTTCCTGTCTCCCTTCCTCTCAAAATTGCGTTTCCGTGGTGCCTGTTCTTATCCATCCCAATTTAGTATCTCCAAGCCGAGAATCATGAATTTCCGAAATACCATAGTAAGCATAGCTGCAGTTTTGCTGCACCTGGTTAAAGCAATGTGGTAATTGTCGTTCTCCGCAGTCAGAGAACTGACTTTTGGCAATTACAACGTGGTCTCCCAATAGCTGCGCGAAAGGGGAAGTGTTCTGCGAAGTCCCTGTTCACTGTGAACCGGAAGAGGGCGACTCACTCCGCAGACTATTCTCACAAAAGTTGCTAACCTTCTCCAACTCAAATACGGCTCAGGACTTCGATATGTATGGGCATCGTTAACCAAAAGTTCTTTTTACGGAGTCTTTCTTTCTTTTTTTCTTTCGAAGTCCAATCATAGATTTGTAATTACTGATTTCCGACAGTTGGAGTCAAATTCTTTTGTCCCTGTTCTTGAATATATTGAGGAAAAAAGGGCGTTGGCGATAGCTACGCATCGGAAAACAGAGCCACAAATGTTCTATTGGTTGAAATGCCCGTTCAAAAGCCTAAGAACGCTTTAGGGTGTTCAGTTCTAGAAATGGCCAGTGAACGGGCTAACTAATCCTTCCATATCTCCGAGGTCGGGTGATTAGATACCAGACTTGTCTGGAAAGGTGAAGCCAATGACTTGGTATAACGAGTGGTCCCGGCAAGTCATTCTATTGGCCAAATACGCATTCACCATGCCTCTACGATGCTGAATTGGATACGAATGCGGTGGCGCGTCCTTAGGGGACTGGTCAACGACGACGTCTCTACCTATTACCTTTTTATGATTTTTCTACAGTTTTTGTTTTCAGACACAATTCTATTCGCAGCCGATGACTTTCGTGTGGCCGCTGGTGATAGCTACACTCGGCTGGGGTGCATGCATCGGTCATGTGTGCGTGTTTCCTCTGTTGGGTCAACATCCGTATGCTGTCGCCATTATGACCGTCTACTCTCTGGTACTTTCCGCGTGTCTGATTGTCACTGGTTCACAGTACCTGAATCGACGCCCAGGCGATAATGAGGAAGTGAGTGGCTGCATACCAAACATTACAAACGTAAAACTGTTGGAGGATGTGGTCACGATGAGGCTGTGACTTGGTTTGATTCGGTTTTTGTTTTCTTTTTTCCAATCATTTTGAGCAGGAGAACTTTAGACTAAGGGAACAAAGGAAACCTAGCTTCATCATTTTCTCTCGTCGGATATATGAATCCCGACGTGTCTGAATAACTCTCAACTGTGACTTTCTTGATAAGAGATTCATGTCACAATTCATGTTGATAAAACACCGTTCAACTGCTCATTTTCATAGGCCTGCCTGTGCGTCCTTTTCTGGGCTTCATGAAACAACTGTTGTCCTCCATTCTTCGTATTCGTTTGACCCAATGCACGATTATTGTTGACCTTGAGCTTTCGAATTGCTTGATTATTTGAACTGTGAATTTGTGCGTGTTCTACTTGTCTTGTCTGTACAATAGAGAAAGAAGTCACAACCTCTGAAATTATTTTCCTTACCACTGGAATGCTGCTTTGTATTTTCTAAGAAATTTTGTAGTTTTTCGACCACTGTCTTTCTAACGTTTACTTAGCTGCCATGGCCGCAATGATCGTTTTCGTGAATATTTAAGTGAACTGAAAAACACTCCGGTAAAATCTCTGCTCTCTGTGAAGCAACATCTATCTGTACAACTTCTGATCAAGTGTTCGTGGTTTTGTGTCGTAGTTGCGGTATATGCTGGGTAGCAAGTTTTACAAGCGTTTAAATTCAAGGTGACTGTTGTGGTATTGTGCATTAGGATGGGAAGAATGCCGTTCACCGTTAATGGTACGAATGCGGACAGGTTTTATTTCATATTACTGGAGATGCCCTCAGTGGGCGTGTGAAGTGCACTAATGTGAACTTTGGAGTATTTTATGTACGTCAGTGGCAAAAAAGAGAGACCAGGACTCTCTCGGCATTCGTATAACATAATTTTCCTTTCAGGGTCTTCGGCTGCGGTTCATCGGCTTTCTGCTGTTCTACACGTCCGACTCGGTGTTGATAATGGCACACACCGGCATCAAAATTCCCATGTCCGAGATGATCATCCTTGGCACCTACTACGCCGCCCAGTATCTCATTTTATGCGGAAATATTCGTACTGGTATTGACACTAAAGTGAAGACTAACTGATATAATTTATATTCGATTTCAGTACTGACACAATGTATTCTTTCCTTGTCGGTGATGTGATTTTTCCATCCAAAGTCTATATTCGATATGTTGACTGATGCGCCTTCCCATTCCTGTGTTTGTGCTGAACTGTGTGACACGTTGAGTTAGATTGTGATCCGGTCTCCACTCTTTTGTACATAAAGTCTTATTTTCGGACGAGAAAAAGTTCGTGAATGGTTTGTTCAAGACATTTGCTGCGGCATTATCGCTCTACTCAGGCGTGAACCGACAAGATCGATTCATTTGATTGCATTCATTCGGTAGCTGCCGAGTATGGCTCTAGTATTTGAACGCTTGTCGTCTGTCTGATGTGAAATTTCGGTTTTGTTTGGAACAGTTTCTGTGGGAATTCTGATGGTCTTTTTTCGTGGAAATCCTGATGGTGGCGGTGAATTTTGGTGATGAAAGCATGCGGTAGCGTTACTGAGTGCTATGTGCAGCCAGCTTTAGGGAGAGGTAGACCAGTTGGTGTTGTACTAGCTAGATTCTTCAAAAAGGTGAATTTCTATTAGAATGTGCATTCTCGTTCACGGTTTAGAGCAAGTTTCTGTGAAAGAATGAGGTATGGACGATTTTGTTTTTCTTCGGCTGCACTCCCAATCCTATGGGCACCCTTGGCTGTACCTCCACCGATTGAGCTGAACAGTAGTAAGGTGCTTCATTAGGAGGTTCGAGTTGAGGCTCCCAGCCTTACTTCCCTAGGAAACTTCTAGGAAAAGAATCATTCGAGCTTCTTTGGCTAGACTAAGCAAAGTTGTGCACCAAGAATTCAATTCACTGGTTCTTCTAGTCGTCTTTGAGTTTTTTTTTTTGCCAAAATTTGCATCGCACCGCTGTTTCTCCAAAGGCAGTGCGATTACCGACCACCATTAATGTTTTTCCGTTTTTACACTTTTTTATCCTCTCTCCCCTGCAATCTATTTCATAGCTTTTACTTTCCTAAACCTTCACTATCCATTTGGCCTCCTCAACATCTCCTCACCGTCTTTAGAGCCTCTCGTGTCGCTTTGAAATCGATCCATCTAAAACATTCGTGCAAAGCAGTACGTATGCCCTGATTGTTCTGTATTCCATAGTGACTTGGTATTAGCATTGTTGTTTACGCCAACACTCATATTTTTGAGTTATTTTTCCATGATAAATGTATGCCAGTAGTCACCCGAGTGCTTTCTGTGATAGTTGGGTTGTCAGTAATAACAGTGCTCGCCGAAATGAGGTTGTAGTTAGGTGAACAGTTTCGAATGAGCCCGGTGCAGTATTATGTAGCTGATGGAGGTTATTATATTATATATTATATTATATATATTATATTATTGTTATATTATGTTATTATACTTATTATTGTATTATTAAATATCATATTTTTGTTGTTTTATTGTTTTCGATTGCACCGCACCATCCTCTCCCTCCAGGCTCATTTTTGATTCTGGGTGTTTATTTTACCAAAGTAGTTATCGAATTCCGTAACGGAGTTACCTTTGAGACCTGACCTGATGACTGCGTGATTTTGTTGAAGACGCACAATAAGATACATATTTCCGCATAGTCGATAATTTGCTTTCAGCAGGATAGAGAATATTTCTTCTTTTTGTCTTAGTATGCTCTTTCTAGCTCCTCCAAATTCTGGAAGGGTCAACGACCGTTAACTTTTGGGTCGTCAAAAGGGCATTGCACACTCTGCGACGCCCTGTCCGGCGTCGTCTGCGGCTATGATGAAACATAGGGCCGCGCTGGCTCGACGGCGCCGCATCCGGCGCCGGCGCCGCAGCCGCCGGAGGGGCCTTTGCACACTCTGCGGCGGTTACGGCCACGGCGACGGCACCGACGACGTCGTATCCGGCGCCGCAACAGGGAATGGCGCCCGGCATTTTTCGTGCGGCGCCGGCGCCTGCGGCGGGCACCTCGACGGCGGACTCGATGCCGTTGGTTCCTTCCTTCCTTCCTTCCTTCTTCCTTTTCAAGTCGTTTTTTCTCTTTGAAGTTCTTTTTCGAGTCTCTTTTCACTTCGAAGTTCTTTTTCAAGTCTTTCTCACTTGTATGTTCCGTTTCGAGTACTTTTTCCATTTTTATGTTCCTTTTCGAGTATTCTTTCACTTCAAACTTCCTTTTCGAGTCTTTTTTCACTCCTACGTTCCTTTTTGAGTATTTTTTTTCACTTCGGTGTTCCCTATCAAGTCTTTTTTCACTTCTACGTTCCCTTTTGAGTATTTTTTTCACTTCTAAAAGTTTTCACTCTTTCTTTTCACTTTTTCACTTCTTCACTTTTTTTCACTTCTCTTCTTTCTTCTTTTTCACTTCGCCGTCTCGCGAACGGCGGCTCCGGTAGGGACGGCGCCGGCAGCGGCGTAGTCCCTGCCGGAGCTGCGGCGGGTGGTGGGCGGAGCGCCGGTCCTATCCCCACCCGCCGCAGACGACGCCGGACAGGGCATCGCAGAGTGTGCAATGCCCTAAAATGGAGGTTAACAGGCTCGCTTGGCCGCGCACCAAGGAAAATCAAAACAAGCCGTATAGCGTTTAATAGAGAAAATTTGTCTACTTTCAGACGCTATATACCGTTTTGCAGGACGTCTTGAAACGAAGCAGGGAAAATTCCCTGTCGGTGGAGTCAATTTTTCTCATTTTTGGACTCAACTTCAATGGTCAAAAAGTTATCGAAATTTCGAAGTTTCGTAAATAGCAGATACATGTCGTGAAAGAGCAAGTAATTCTCTATCGAATGTTGTCTGGTTGTTCTGGGAAGCTTCTCTACTAAGCGCACAACAGAAGCTTGAAAAAAAGGGCAAATAATTAGTTAACAACCTAATAGCTACCCCTGATCTCGCCAAAGCTGAAGTGGCGTTTGGGAGTTCACATAAAAGAGATGTTAGGGTTACTCAAAAATTGGTGTACATTTCATTCATTTAATTTTCATTCCACTTTCATTCATAACTGAAGAAAAACAACTGTAGGACCAATATGGTTGTTATGATTAAGCGCAATTATTAGCCGTGATCCATGAATGAATTTTGCTCAAGCATATTAACCTCAATGGTCAGTTATTCATTCTTCTCGAGTTATAAATAAAGGACGTCAGAGTCTGAAATGTACACGAACTCCTGGGTCGCCCTAATATTTCACCGAGCGATCTCTTCGCTGACTTTATGCGCTACTTCTACGCGATTTATTTCACAGCTCTTTTTTCAGAATCGGAAAGAGCGGCAGTTTGAAACTCCTTCACCGTATTCTATACCACGAGTCATCTAACTGCCACATCTTAGACATCTAGATTGCTTTCCAAGAAGAGCACGGGATACCAAGCTGACGTGATACTGAATGTGCGCTCGAAGATTTTTCAATTCAGGTCATCAGATTTTTTCCCGTTTAGTGGCCAGCTTTGTTCAGTATTAAGAGGCGCTTCTGACATCCGTACGATCGAGCGATCGGTCCTGGTGCAGACTGACGAAGCCCTCCATCCCCATGGGGTCGAGCAAATTGGTTCCAGACTTGTCTGGAGAGGTAAAGAAACTGACGTGGTATAGCGGCTGACCCAACAGGTCCTTGTATAAGTCAAATACGCATTCACCATCCCTCAGCGATTCAGGATGTAACATGAATGGGACAGCGTGTCCTTAGGCGACTGATCAACGCCGACACGTTTACCTTTTATGTTCACCATCCATCTAGGCAGGACAGATGTGCTTGTTCGGGTTGTACTTATTTTGATGAAATCGGTCCACTTTGAAGGACGTTGACGAGGTTTTGAAAACGAGGAGCAGATAAGGACAATTAATTTACAACCAAGGCATTACAAAACTCGTGTATTCCAAATTTCGGATAAATATACAGTATAAGATCAATGCTGTTTTCAATTCTATGGTAAGAACAGAGTTGGTGGAAACACAACTCTCCTAGCTAAGTCGTCAAAAACATGTTCGTTAATCACTGGTATACCGGTGAGTACAAGTATTCACTTAGGTGCCGTTGTCAACCGTCCGATTTTTTCTTTTGAGTAAATCTTGTCAATTCCTCGTGCCCACGAGTTCAAAAATAGTTGCTCACACCATATTTTCACTGTACTTGGTTGTCGCCTGGGCACTAGATCAACACATGACCACGTGACACGTCCTGTGACAAAAGCAGTGTGAGATGGAGTCGTATCACTGACATTTTCAGCTGGTCTTCAGACAGCTTAGCGAAGGATCGCTTCTTGAGAAGTTTCTGCCGAGTTGTCGTTGATGCATATGGAGTTGAGGTGAAGGTATAATTTGCCGACGTAGATCAGTCTCCTAAGAACGCGCTGCCCATTCGTGTTCTATTCAGAACCCTAGAGGCATGGTGAATGCGTATTTGGCCTATGCAATGACTTGTGTGGGCGGCCGCTATATCAACTCAGTGTGTTCACATTGCCGGAAAAGTCTGGTACCAGTTTACCCGACCGCTTGATGGACGAAAGGCTTGGTTAGTCTGGACGGGATCGATGGCACAACCATGATGGTGTCAGTAGCGCCTCTTCCCACTGACATGAGACATCCGCCCTCTGCACTCAATGGCCTGAAATATTGCATTAGTGCACCGTTATATAATAGATTCTCCAGCTAACGAATTCCCAATGAATGAGTGGAGATTGGTAAAGGGGTGGGCATACTACACGCGCCAAATTCGCTGCGAATTTGGCGCCGAGCGGCAAGTGGGATGGCGGAGTTTAATTTCGCCGCCGGCTCCTCCCCGAGGCCGGCGGCAATGCCGAATGGTCGGGACCAGGGGTGTGCGGAACTTCCGTTTCCGTGTTCCGAATTCCGGTTTCCGGCCGTTTTTGGCCCTTTCGTTCCGTTTCGTGTTCCGCTTTGTTTTTGGGTGGAACACGGAAACGGAAGAAGAAATCGAAGACCTCCACTGTGCAAGCAAACAAAATGGGGACTGAAGTTATTGTGCTGATGTCAATGTGATCCATTCGAATTCTGGAAGAATAAAACTAATGCAGCGAAGTACACCCCCCTAAGAGAGCTTGCAATGAAGTATTTGTCGGCACCTGCCACATCGTCCGTGTGCGAAGGATTGTTTTCTTCTGCTGGTTTCATTGTAAACGATCTGAGAAAAAGCCTCTCTCCCCAAAATCATGAAAAAACTGCTGTTCCTCCACCATTACATGCTCGTTGTACGCTTTTGATTCTATTTTGAAAGCATTCTTGTCTATCACGCCAAAAAAGTTTGTCTTTCTCTATGTGCTTGTCTTCGGTTTATAATGAAGTTTATAAAGATGAACTTCCACCGTTTACTTTGGAGTTACCACCAAACGTTGAACCTGTATCACCTGTATCACCTGTCGTCCCGTTGATCATCGATTTGCTCGAGCGGGCGCCAGTAACGTCTCCATTCGTCCCTGTCGCGTGGCATGGTAGACCAATGGGTCCTGCTCGCTCGAGGAACACGAAGAGCATCGAATCGGTCGTTCAGGGATTTGACGAAGAAGTCCGACCAGCGCAAAGGTGGGCGACCTGGTGTTCTTCTGACGTCCCGTGGAATCCAGTCAGTAACGGCCTCTCGTCCAACGGTCGTCACGAAATCGCATTACGTGTCCGGCCCACCTGATCTTCGACAACTTGGTCCATGCGACTGCGTCTCTGATTTTCGACTGTCGACGTAGCTCGGAGCTCCGTATGCCGTCTCTCGCCTGGATGAAGCGAGTCACTCCGAGCATCCTTCTCTCTATACTTCGTTGCGCGACGCAAATCGCATGTTCATCCTGCTTGCGCCCAGGATTCTGAAGCGTACGTCAACGCAGGAAGAACCGTAGAGTCGAAGAGATGGGCGCGGAGTCGGGCGTTCTTCGTCCTCCTCACTACTTCTTCAACACTCTTGAACGCGCCCCAAGCCGCTCGTTTCCTCCTGCCCAGCTCTGGACTCAAGTCGTTGGTCATGTTGACTTCCCGACCCAAGTACACATAGCTGGAGCATTCAGAGATGTTCGTTCCGTTGAGCGAAAATGGGGCATCAGAAACGTATCCATTCCTCATGAACATCGTCTTCGTCAAGTTCAGCTGCAAGCCGATCTTCCCACACGCGTGATCGAAGTCGGCCAGCATGCGTTCTGCCTGGGTGATAGATGGTGTTATGAGTACGATATCATCCGCAAAACGAAGATGGTGTAACTGCCGGCCGTCGATCTTCACTCCCATGTCGTCCCATTCTAGTGTCCGCATGATGTTCTCGAGAGAGGCGTTGAACAGCTTCGGTGATATGGTATCACCTTGGCGCACACCCCTCTTCACGTTGATGCGAACGTTGTTGTAGAATGGTGTGATCACGGTCGTGAATCCTTTGTAGAGCTCACTGAGGATCTTGACGTACTGAGTGGAGACGCCTTGTTTGCACAGAGCCTCAATCACCGCTTCCGTTTCGACAGAGTCGAAGGCCTTCTTGAGATCGATGAATGTGAGGCATAACGGCGTCTTGTACTCTCGGGACACCTCAGTGAGCCTGATCACGGTGTGGATATGATCGATTGTGCTGAACCCTCTTCGAAACCCGGCTTGCTCGCACGGCTGTCCTTCGTCTATCGTTCGGTCGATCCTGTTCAGAATGACACGTGTGAATAACTTGTAGACTACAGACAGCAGGCAGATAGGGCGATAGTTGCCGATGTCGTGCGGATCTCCCTTCTTATACAGCAACACAGTCCTGCTAGTTTTCCAAATTGCTGGTACTTTGCAGTCCGACAGGTATCGTGTGAAGAGCCTTGCCAGGGTGTTGATGAGGACTGGCGGCAGGTTCTTCAGATGTTCGGATCGGATCCTGTCGGGACCGGGAGCTGTGCGATTCTTCATCGATGAAATCGCATGACGAATCTCGGAAGGGAGAACCGCAGGGATGACGTGTCCATCGTTCGGGATTGGGTATTCGGGAAGATGGACGTGGCTATCGAAGAGATCGGAGTAGAAGTCGTGGATGACCTTCTCCATAGCCCTTCTGGAGGACGTGAGGGTTCCATCCGGGCGCAGGAGAGCTGTCATCGTGGTCTTGTAGTTGATTAAGCCTCGACGAGCGTTGCGTATGCTCTTGCCCGCTTCAGCCGCATCAACTAGCGCAGCTACTCTTCTCCCTTTAAGGTCTTCCTTTATCGCTTCTCTGCACAACTTTGCGAGTTCGGACGTTCGCAGGTAGTCGCCTTCGGTTCTTGCCACTCCGCGTTGGCGAATCAGCTCGAGAGTTTCGTGGGAAAGGCGTTTCCTGGTATTCTTGGGGCTCTCGGCTTCTTGAGCACAGTCACGTATGTGAGCAATGAACCTGTTGTATTCCTCGTCGATGTTGTCCTCGGCGGAATCTTTCCAGCAGCTAGCCAGCGAGGAGAAGAGGTCCCAGTTCACGAGTGTTCTAGGGCCTCTCTTCTTGAATTTCATGGCTTTTTCTTGCCTCCGTGTGAGATGGAAGCTTGCACGGAGGAGACGGTGGTCGGATCCCGTAAAGAATTTCGGAACAACAGCGACATCGGTTAGGCAAAACCTTCGGTTGACGATAACGTGGTCAATTTCGTTGTGGTGCAGTCCACCTGGAGACTCCCAAGTCCATCGTCTGGAGGCGGGTTTCTGGAACTGCGAGTTACCATGGATGGTGTTCGTCGACATGATGAACTCAGACAGTCTTTCACCCTGTTCGTTCCACTCCAGACCATGGACGCCGATATGAAGCTCTTCCGACGACCTTCTAGGTCCGATCTTCGCGTTGAAATCTCCGACGATGACCTTGTAGAAGGTATGATCTTCCTTGTAGAGCTTCTCCAACTCCATGTAGAATGCCTCGACTTCTTCGTCGTCGTAGTCCGATGTTGGTGCATAGACTACGAAGACCGTCAACGCCGGCATTGATCCACGTCGCATCAGCCGTAAACGTCCGATTCGGGTTGTAAGTTGTTCGAACGAATCGATGTTCATGGCCAAGTTCGTGCTGACGAGGACGCCGACACCACCAACGCCTCTGCTATCGCATGTTCCGAGGAACAGTTCTTCTCCAGTGTCGAACACGGCGTGTAGTGGGCGGTGTCTTCTCGTCTCGGTCAGTCCGATGACGCTGTACTTGATCTTCCTGGCTTGCATCATCAGGTCTTCGACAGACGCATCCGATGCAAGCGTTCGTGCGTTGTAAGTACAGATCGTCATCCTAGTCCTTCTTCTTTTTGGCAGCCTGTCTAGGCCCTGAGATTTTCGCAGCCTCTCCGTACTCGTCCTTCCCAACGCTGCCGTATTGGGGGCTCTTTCGGGGTCAGGGGAATGAGGCTCTTTGTTGTTACTGTCTTCGGCATATGAGGGGCGTACGGGCAGCTTGCCAGGCTCTGCCGTACGGGCTGGATACGGCGGGTAGCTAGCCAGACTATCCCGCTGGAGCTAAGGGCTTATTTATTAGAGGCGACCCTGAACCGCCTCTCTTATACTTCCGTGTCTACCGAATGCGAGTTTTTAGGCCAGACAGTTAGCCTCCGTGAGGAGGTGTCACCGTATGGCACAGTAGAATCAGCTTGCTCGACACTGATTCCGCCCGCGTCTCACGGCAAGTATAAGGTGGCTTTTGGTCCGCGATTAATCCCCTATCCGCCACCTGGGGTCGCGCCACGTAGCCTCGCCACCAACCGGCTGGGGATCCTTCTTGAAGGAGAACCTTCAAAGAAGGAGATCCGTGGAAACGTTGAACACCTTCACCAAAATAATAGACACATTCTAGTGGAAACAAGACGAGCACTCTATGGGTACCTTTAGAAACAGAAATGAAAACCTTTTGTGGTCCAGTTTTGGCTAGATTCCAATAATTTAGTGATTCTTGTACTATTTCCGGCTTCCGTATTCCGCATTCCGGTTTCCGGCCATTTTTGGCCATTTCCGTTCCGTCTTCCGCCTTCCGCTTTTTTGAAAAAAATTTCCGCACACCCCTGGGCGGGACCAATCGGCATTGCCGCGGTCCTCGGGGAAGGAGCCAGCGGCAAAATCAAACTCCGCCCTCCCACTTGCCGCTCAGCGCCAAATTCGCGGCGAATTTGGCGCGTCGAATATGCCCACCCCTTAAGAGGTGCAAATTCAATCGACCCCTCCCTCTTCATGAACATCTCCTCGTTGGAGACGACTAACAGTGGGCTTCTCCTCTCATCAAGAGGAGGAAGAAGAAGCTTATTGTTCCTCTTTTTCTCATTTAGGTGCTTAGGACACTTACCGAACTCATTTTTGGTCACCTGTGGCGAGCAAGCCTAGTGATGCGTAACGAGGAGAGCATAATGAGTAGGGAGAACCTGCGATAGCTCGTGCGGCATAATAGAAAGATATCAAATTATGCGGAACCCATTAGCTAGTTTTTTGGACAAAACCAAGCTTTACATGAAATTATGGTGAGTGGGGCAGTGGCGTTAGTCTTCACCGAGTCCCAGGTCGATTGAAGCAGTTCTTCTTTGGAGGAAGCCAACAGAAAATATGTTGTAACTCGAACTTGCGTACTTATTTTCGTCCAACAATGAATAGTTTGGTGATTTGAACCACTTCAGCAAGTGAATGCATTTAGAGCAAAACCAGGTTACCAATGGATTTGGCCGACGAGTGCCTCAATCTGTAACGAATGCGCTGACGCAGTCTGAAAGGTTGCATAATCTTCAGGTAAAGTGGCGGTTAGACTGCTAATATCTTGCAGTCGCAAGAGCTAATATGTGGTCGCTCATGTGGCCTGTGTAGAAATCGGCTACGAGTTCCAGTTAAGATGGCTAAATTGAACTGAGGGAAGGTTGAATTCCATCACGATCAACACAAACTTTTATCACACTAGCGCGAGAAAGCTAAGATGTTGCTCGTGTCGAAAATCGCATTTCGGTGGAAACTTCAAATAAGCAGAGATGATTTATGCTCACAAAGGGCGCAGTGAACAGCAGTTTACTACGAAAACGAGCCGAAATCCTCAACAACCTCTATGTGGCCTATGGGTTGCGATCCAGTGAAGATCGAGCTGTTGAAACAGGGTTGAACTCCATCTCGATCAGCGAAGGCTCGTTCCTGGAAGGAAGCTTTTTCTCCAGTCTAGGTTCCTTTTGCCAAGGACGTGCCGGTGATTCCTCAATTCAGACATGGGAAATTCAGATCACCTGACAACTTTAGGTTTCCAGTATAGACGACGTCATTGGTATGCTATAACGAATAGTATAAGTAAAATGAATAATGCTCCATTGAAAGTTCATCTAAATCGATACTCGAGTATTTCCACCTACTTTAGCCGCACATAAGGAACTGTATGGTTGTTGTACCAATGTCAACAATCTGAGTAGTCTTTGACACTATTCAACTGATGACACTTTTTACTTGGTGTTTTCTGGGATGTTGATCAGGAATCTGGCATCCGTTTTCCCGAATTTCGACTGGAGGCCACCCACACCGCATGAAAGGGCCGGCTGGGCGGCCCAAGTAGAACCATCGATTTGCTTAGAAGTTCGTCTAGAGTGGTAACTTTGTTTCAGCCGCGGGCCAGCCATGTCGTAAAACTGGGTGATCAGGTCAAAATTACGGATTTCGCTGAAACTTCGTCTAGGAAGGTTATTTGGGATGCTGATTACAAACCTGATGTCTTTTTGTCAGATTTCGATTGATTTGGTCAGATTGTGATAGGTACTTCCCGCGCTCCCACCTTGGGACCACGTCCCACGCCGCCTTGCTTAACTGATCCTGCTCATCACGGTCGAATTAGGCTAAAATTCGTAAAATTAACGCGATATTAGTGATCGGCCCGCAAAATCACCCCTCTAGATCGAGTTCGAACTAAATATGAACTTTCTGGCCACGGTGCGGGTGGTCTTCGGCCGAAATTCGAAAAACGGACGACAGATTCGTGATCGGAGCCATAAATCATCCCTGTATGTGAAGTTCCGGTAAGACTGTATGGAAAAAGTTTTCTTCGACCGCTGGAGTACCATAAGTTGGATAGTGCCTAATCTGCATTAGGCGAAATTTGGGTGGAAATTACGCTTTTCCTGACTAATCTTGTTAAACGACTGTCTTTTATAGTCGTAATAAATTGATTGATTGGTTGAATCACAAAAACGTGGGATCGTGTGCTTATTATGCATCGGTATGAGAGCACTAGAATTAGTGTTTCTCACTTTGGGTTATTTCTATTAAAATAATTGGTATATTAAGGAAGGGTGTCATCTCGACAAACCCTCAAAAACCGCCTCATCGTCAACGTGACAAATTTTCTCAGCTGGCCGTCTGTGATACGTCCGCACTCTCACCGTCTGCGCTTCCATCGGCTAGAGGGCTGTCCATGGATTGCGGTCGTCCGCTATACGCCGTGGCGGGGAATGGGCTAGTGTTTCGCAACGGCTCATAAACTTACCTGGCTGGGGGGCTCTCGCGATCATGAAGGCGGGACCCCCATGGTGAGGCCCGCACATTGCACTTTAGTGTGGGCTGACCCGTGTGGCAGCTTCGAATTGAAGTTAGCCAACAGCTAAATTTTTGCGTGAGGGGCTGCGTTCGCGCGGCCCTGACAGGACCATGGAGTGGGTGAGCACGATATTGAGCGGCGAGCAAGGTTCAGCTAAGTGTGATAAGCCAGCCACAAGTTTTCCCAGTTGTATTTTGTGGATGAACCAAAAGCTCTCGCATTTTTCAGTGCAATCTTGTCTGTATAGTTTTCCACTTATTGTTATTGGAGTAGAATGGTATTTTTTACTGGCTAATACTGACGGCACAGTCAACCGAAAATCCATCAAACTCTTGGTGAACGCCTGACCAAATGACCAGAGAGGTTTAATAACTTCTCTCAGTCACCTAATTCATGACAAAATACAAGTGTTTAGGGTATAGAAAATGCGCAGAGCAGGTATGGTAGGTATGCTGTGTTCTATTTTAAATTAAAGCTATTGAATTGCTCCAACCGAATTGTTACAAAATTCGTGATTGAACTTGTCCTTAATCCCTTCTACGCGGTAGAAGAACGCCGAAATTTTCTGCGATTTGTGCCCTTTTACGTCATTGCTGCTGACATAGCTTCCACTACAGAAGAAGAAGAATATTGGAGGTAAAAGGCGATGATGATCTCTCAAAACCAGCGGAACTCTGTCGACTTCAAAGATGAGGTGGCGGAGAAACGAACGCAAGAAGATAGCTACGAATGAAAATAAAATGAAAGTAAAGAAACTAAAGAAAATAGCTAAGAATGAGTATCTCCAATTTTAGACTTCCGCAAACAAGGAGTGATCTCGGTGCCTTAATGTCGCCTTCTTAATGTCTTCTATCAGGTTACGGCACTATTGAACTTTGGTACTCCAGTAGTCGGAGAAATTTTCAAATAATCTTGTGCAAACACCACTTCGAGAGGTAATTTGATTTGCGGACCACAAATTTGTCGTCCATCTTTCGGATTTCTGCCGAGAACCACCCATATCGCTGACGAGGATATTGTATATGCGGCTCAAAGTTCGTCTATTTAGGTTATTTTGCATGCTGTTTTTTTTTTCGATCGGAGGCCAGTCCATTGTTGGGGGCCGGTCAAAATTTCAAATTTAGCTCAAGGTTCGTCTGTAGGTTATTTCACATGCTGACCATTATTATGAAGTTGCCTTTTTCAATCTGGGGAGAATTCGGTCATTATATCAGGTAAAGGTAAGCATTAAAGGCGTGCGGGCGATACGAGGGTGTAGAACTTTCTATTGTTTGCACTTGAGGTTTTGGTCAGGTGGAATGTGATAGACTGAAAACTCGTCGTGCGGTAGGTCGAAGGTCATGAAAACTACGACCACGAAAAGGCTTCATCGATCAAAAAGATAAGATGAGAAACGCGAAAGAATCTGATCAAACGCTCGCGTTAGAAAATTTTTGAGGCTGAGCAGGACGTGAAATAGGATGAAACTCACCCGAAGTGAAATTCGTGGAGCTTGTCCAGAAAACCTACTACGTCCATATTACTACTTCGGACTACTATCGTTTCCACTCAATGGCATGGCACCTTTGGACTACTACCTTTTCCACTCGATTCAGATTGACCTGGCTTAGAAATAATTCGTAAATGTGGAGAGGGCCTAAATTGGACTGTCCAACTCCTTCATCATAATGCGAGCCGATTTTCAACCCAGTGGCATTGAATCCTTGTGCGATCCATAATCCTCGACAGAATGTCGTGAAATAACACTCGCTCTTTCCATACAAAAATGTGTCAAGAGTTTCGTTCACATTTTTTCCAACTTAATGTTTACCAACAAGATGACTTGCTTTCAGTAGGTGAGAAATGAACGCCGCTAGCCCAGCTCGCCTGCTGGCGATTTATGGCGGCACGACATTCTTGGTTTACATCGAAACGAACGGATTTGTGAAGGTGGGATGAAGTTACATCCGTTTTTACTTTTTTTTTGAAAATTTTTGTTTCTTGTTTGGTGAGGAACGCGGGTGGGGGGGGGAGTGCTGAGGCTTGATCCTAGTGGTGGGTTCCTCAATGCTGCTTAACGCTGCCATCGGATGCAGTTACCAAAAAGACACCGGCGAACCACGACCCAACCGTTAGCGATGGTCGACAGCTGTGAGGTCGATCACTATTTAGGATATTTAACGCCATCACTTCACTGCAGGTAGTAGTGGTAAATTCCATCCACTTCCATCTACTTCGCTGGCGTTTTTATGGGAGCCACAATTTAGTGCTTTTGTGGGCACTATTCAACTTCACGGACACCAGTACTCGATTTTTTTCAGTCGTCGAAATTCGCTGAAACTCCGCACAGGAGGGTAATTGGGGGCGCTGATTACGCATCTGCTGTCAGTTTTTCACGTGGGTGGTCTCGGACCACCCAAATCGCTGCTTGGGTGGTCCAGTCAGGGCCACCCATTCCGTTGTACTTTGTCTAGGGGGTTATTTGGGGTCCAGAACCCGAATCTGCCCCCCATAGACAAAGTTTTAGCGGAATCGGTGATCTTGACTGGACCACCCAAGTAGTCGGTATGGGTGGTCCAAGACCACCCACGTGGAAAACGGACAGCAGATTCGTGTTCTGGACGCCAAATAACCTCCTATAGGCGAAGTTTCAGCGAATTTCGACGACTGAAAAAAATCGAGTACTGGTTTCCGTTAGGTTGAATAGTGCCCTTTTGTGTTTCTATCATTCCCACGTTGTTCAAGATGATCTATTTAGAGCACGCCAGCGTTCTTACTGAGCCTTCCCGTGCTCGGTCTTTCGCTGCTCACCTTGACCACTACGATGAGTCCTGAGGAACGGTTCAAAACCTCCGCATCATTTGCCGTACTCGGTGAGCTTTTTTCTCACGGCTGTTTTACTTCAATGTGTACCTGGCTGTGATCGCAGTTATTCATATGTGATTTTTCTAGCTTTCATTCACTAATGTTTTCAAAAAAGTGTAGTTTATATTAGAGACAGACTTGATTTAATACTGTGCAGTTCAAGAGGGAGGTTCAAGCGGATCACGATTGCGTACCACAATGGGTATAACACATGTTTTTATTCAAAATCGTTTTTTGTTCTTTGAGCCTGGGAAGCAGGTCCGATCGTCGACTTTTTACTACACTGTGCACATTGAAGGCTAAAAGTTTTCAGGTTTCTCTCGATATTTGATCGCAGCAGAGTCGTCGTGGACAATGTTGATCTTCGGATACTTACTGGTATCCGTCGGTAATCTCGTCTATCTTTATTCCTTCATGTGGGTCACTAGTTCTGTCTTCGTTCTAACATTCGGTATTTGACATTATTTTTTCAGCTCTCAGATACGTGAATGGTCTACACAGTTGATAGCAGCCGCATCCTTATATCTTCTGCTGCTGTTTTATCATTGCTTCGCTGATTTATTGGTATCCATACCGTCCTTAGTCCTGCTACTATCCGCTTCACTTGTGACGGCCTGCGCCAACGTTGTCGGGGCTGGATCTGTCTGTCAGTACGGTCTAGTTACTGACTGCGATTCTGATCAGGTTCGTTGCTTGTATACTGAGATTTTATCCAAAAAGTCTGTAAAGTGCCCATTAAAGCGACATGCTGCGCCATTCGAAGGCCGATGAGCTCGCAATTGCCAAATGTCTGGCTTTTTCGGAAAGTCTTGTACTTGAAGCCAAAACACTACAACTGTACAACTGTACTTGAAGCCGGACGTGGAATGTCTGGCTCGCAATTGCCAAATGTCTGGAATGTGGAATGTCTGGCTTTTTTATCGGTCGCACGACGAACCATTCCGCGTACCCTAAACTCACTTCCATGCATACGTAGTTGATTCTGGCGAGCGTTTTTAAATCTAACTTGAAGAAGAGTTTTTTACGTTAAGGCCCTGTCAATTTCGTTGTGGTGAGTGAATGGCGTTCAATGGTGCTTTTTCGTTGTCAAATAATTTGACAGCCTTTTGAAGAATATCACTCCATGTCTCAATAACCTTTGAGAACGCCTTAGGCAATAGAGTGGTAATTTTCCCTTCTCTCGTTTTCAATTTGCTCTTGTACATCCGTGCTGCGACTGTTTTTGTGCTTAGTGGAAAAAAATGCAGAAGCTCCGCAAAAGAGGGAAAGCTGAAATGAAATGTTATACCTTGCCATATTCAGCACATGCTCATGGTTTTCGAATGCAGAGTGTAAAAAGTGGTTTTCCTCCGTTGATTTAGCAGATTGTCCATCAACGGATATGGTAGGCAGGTCAGAAATATCAGAAGGCAACCTGTCCGCAAAAAACCTTGAAGAGTTGCAGCTTGATACTTATTTAACATGTCAGCCTTGACGAAAAGTGGTCCATGAGTCGTAATATGGCTGAATCAATCAATAGGTTCTGTTTGAACCGCTCAGAACACTGAGGCTTACCAAGAAAGTCATTCAATGACACCCGCATGGTCGAGCGATCGATCGCTGTCCGTGCTAATCAAGCCTCCCATCTCTCCGGGGTCGGGTAAACTGGTACCACGCTTGGCTGGGACGGTAAGGACACTGTCTTGGTATAGCGGCTGGCCCCAGAAAGTCATTGTATAAGGCGAACATGCGTTCGCCATGCCTCTACGATTACGAATGGAACATAAGTGCGGCCCCGCATCCCTTGCGACCTGATCAACGCCGGTACCTTTACCTTTTCCTTTTACCAAGCGGGTATCGTAGAAGTCAATTCTCCTTACCGTATATGAAAATTTAGGCGTCGTACATTCGTCTACTTGGAGCCATGGCTCACACAGCTGGCAGCTCTTTGTTTATAATGAATTTGTTCGGAGCGAGGACTGAAACGGTTCAAGTGATATCGAGGATACTTTTCTACGCTGGCCAAGGAATGCTGTTTTTGGCTAACGAGAGGACATTCTGAATGTTCAGGAGCACATCTATTTACTTTATGGAAATTGTATGTAATCCCTGTTAAGGCTCGGTGTGACAATTGTTGCAGGCGACGTCCACGTTGCCCGAGTAATCTATTCTTTTTTGAACCTTTTTTCCCTTCATTTTCAATTCTCTCTTCATCCCTCTCTTCACTTCCTTTTCTCGTTTGTCGTAAAACGCCAATATTGCCGCTTGGTTTGTGGAAGGTGGAGGATGCATCCTTAAGGTTTTAGTGGTACTGCTTGGGTGTTGTACGCTTTCGAGATAGATTCTTCTCTTATCGTTAGTTTGAGATTTTGATTTTTCCATGGCTTCACTCGTGACACTCAATTTTTCAGAAGCTTCTGCATTTTCGATAACGTTGGCGTACCGTAGGTAAAGATCCTATTAATCATTCATCGCTTATTCGATTTTGTGGCAACTCACATAAATTAGCCTCGGTGCCTCGGAATGCTTGTACCGCAGGAATTTTGACAAGGGATACTGGATAACTTCCCAAAAAGGCAAGTTTTACAAAAGTCAAATGAATGCAAAATAAATCGCCAGTGATTGCCACAGCACAATCCATCATAAATGGTGTGAAGTGTGCTCTTAAAGTCTCGTCCAGCCGTGGAGATGATCTGTTTGCCGTTCTGCTACAAGTGTCCTATTCGTTGTCTATATTCATTCCGATCTTCTTCCCTTCGATGTCCTTTTGTTCGCCATTACCAGCGAGTGTTAGAAGTGCTACTTGCTGCTCGGAATAATGCCTTTTTCGTTCGAATTGCCTTTTTTATGTTTCTAGCAAGGGGGTAGTGAAGGTATTTGACCTGCTAACATTTAAGTAGGTGTCTTTTTCGGACTGATCGTTTTGCACATCACCATTGCTATGTTGTATTTAAAAATAACGAGTAACAAATGCATGAATGTTCTGAATTAGAGTGATTTATAAAGTTGTATAAGCAGTTGCATACAATTCGAAAGGATGATGTTGTACGAGTCAAGTCGAAGGTGGAAATGTACATAAGAGCTTGCGATGATCTGTTAAACGGCGAAAGAAAGTGGAAGAGTCGGCAAGAATAGGATTAACCACCATCTGCAGTTGAGATAACGGAACAAGTTAACCTGCGTCAACCATGTAAAATTACTGATAAGGCAACTAACAACGTGAAGTAGCGTATCATACACGGCTTGTAAGTGGTGGATTTCATTTACCGGCCCTGTATTCGTCATAGCCCGTGCGATCTGCAAGAATGGGAGACACAGCGAGATTCCTAGCCATCTACGGTGGAACGACCTTCCTCGTATATGTGGAGACCGATGGTTTCAAAAAGGTAGGAAAACTATGGCAATCCATTCCTGTGGAAAAACAGTGCTGTCCCCTGAGTGGTCGAGTGATCGATCATCGTTTTAGCCCATCCACGACTATTCAATGAATTGTGATGTCACCCGCAGTGCGAGTTAGTGTCTTCACTTTACCAGAAAGATCTGGTACCTATTTTCCCGACCCCGAGAGGATAGGAGGTGGGTGCTATGTGGGTTGGGGAATGCAGCGTGCTGGCCTGTGATATTACGTCGGCTCCATACTGATTATCATGTTATCATTTCCATATCCGTCATTGTTTCATTATGGCGGTGTGAACGATTGTGTAGACTTTACATGTCAAACATGTCAAAGCCGACCCAGTTGATCGGAAACAATGGTAATGATAACGCGTTAGAGTCGACGTAATGTTGCGGACCACAACGCTCCACCCCCAACCCACATAGCGCCTAGGAGGTTCAGCTAACCTGAGCGAAGGTCGACTGCTCAACCGTGCGAGTGCAACGGTAGCGCCTCTTTCCACAGCAGCGCGTATGCAGATATGATTATTAGAAGGTACACAGAATGTAGAATTAGAAGGTAAAGGTAAAGGTGTCGGCGTTGATCAGTCCCGTGAGGACGCACAGCGGCATCCGGGTTCAATTCAAATTGTAGGATCCTATACAATGTCTTGGGCCCGCGTGGTACAGTGGTAAGAGGCGCTGCTGACACCCGCACGGTCGAGCGATCGGTCCCGGCCCGAGCTAACCAAGCCTGCAATCCCTCCGGGGCAGGTAAATTGGTACCAGACTTGTCTGGGAAGGTAAAGACACTGACCTGGCATAGCGGCTGGCCCCCGCAGGTCATTGTATAGGCCAAACACGCATTCACCACGCCTCTACGACTTGAATGGAACAGGAATGCGGCGGCGCATCCTCAGGGGACTGATTAACGTCGGCACCTTTACCCTTTACCATTATACAATGACTTGCGGGGGCCAACCGCTACATAAAGTCCGTGTCTCTCCCTTACCAGACAGGTCTGGTAACAATTTACCCGGCCGCGGGCGGAACGCTTGGTTAGTCGAGGATCGATCGCTCGACCGTACGATGTCAGTAGCGCCTCTTACCACACTCGCCCTAGATAAGATTGTTACTGAAATGTAATTTTAGATGTCATCGTCAATGATGTTCGGTCTGCCGCTAATTGCTCTTTCGTTCTTGTCATTGATTTCCCCGATGCAACAACGGGCTCGAATCTGTTCAGCGGCTTCGTTCGCTGTTCTTGGTTCGTTTATACTTCTTCAACAACTGAGTAACTCCTCAATCTCATTAGCTGTTTGACAAGTACGAATCTGATGCAGCGTTATCGCGGTACGTGCTTCTCTCAAAATCGTCATGGGAGATGACGGTGATCGGTTATGCGCTTGTCAGTATTGCCAACCTTCTTTATTTTTATTCATTCCAGTGAGTATGTTGTCTATTTAATTAAATTATAACGCAGGAAGAACCTTAGGTCTATTGAAAATTTATCGAAACTAGTAAGAATTTGCAATTGGAACGAAAATTCGAAAATTCTTACTATATATAAGCGACAAATGTCCGTTTGTCCATGCGGTAGGTGTACGCACGTCCAGTCCGCGGTCAGAGGGAAGATCTTTATCCCTCATAGAGTAGGGGCAAGGGTAGGTACTCAACGAATTGCACTTCGTAGGTGATCTACTGGAAAACGTTTCCTCCGTGGGTTGTTTGATGAAGATCCGTGCACCCACGTCCATTAATGAAATCATCTACAGCCACACTGGTTCAGTGAGAAATTCTATTTCTTAGGGAGTATTGACAACTTCAAACAGAGCTTTTGAGCTTAGCTTTTCACAAAGGGGTTTGAACTGACTTTAACCACACTTTGTGAATGTAGACCCTACGTCCACGCAGTCCACAACTTCGTGGGCAACACTTTTTTACAGGAACTGGGAGCGAAACTACGAAACAGACGTTCTGTGGCCGATTGAGGACGCTGAACGGCTAGTGTATTCAGACTTGAAACCTTACTGGTATAATAACAATTTCAGACATTTAATTGAGGAATGGTCAATAGCTCTGTCTATGTTTCTGACAATGTTTTACTGTACACTGGCCTACTACAGTTTTGCTGATCTAACAGCGTCCATCCCATTTCTGGTATTCCTACATGCCTGCTCATTCGGAACATCCTGTCTGTTAGTGGTTGCGGCCGGATCAGTATGTATGAACAATATCGAGACCGATTACGAGACTTATCAGGTGAGGAAGAAATTCGGCACCTATCAAAAGCTCCGACTCCATGCAGCTGGCTTTGGTCAAAAGAAAGTTTGAAACTTCGCCTATAGGAGTTAATTGGGGTGCTGGTCATGATTTTGATGTTTTTTGATCTTCGGCAGAGGAACACCCATGCTCCTTGAAGAGCTAGCAGGGCGCTACAGCTAAAATCACCGATGTGCGTGAAACATCGAGTGGTTGTTTTGCATGTTGATAACGATTAGGACATTTTTTTTCTTCGAATTTCAGCCGAAAACCACCCATATAGTTGAATTTGGTGATAGGGTCAAAGTCACTGACTTGGCAAGAACTTCGGCGAAGTGGTATATCTGAGATGTTTTCTACGAAACAGATGTCTTTTTCTCAGATTTTGATAGATTTCGGCATGTTCAAGTGGGTGCTCCCTTGCGCCATCACCCTGACCCTGCCCCGACGCCATCATTACTCACCCAGGTCTATTCGTAACGGCCAAAATGGGGCAAAATTCTCAAAAACACATACACCAAAGTTGTAGTTAGCATGAAAATAACCTACAAATAACCTGAAAACAACCTGGACGAAGTATGCGCTAAATCGGTGATTTTGACTCGACCACCACATTTAACCATATGGGTGGACCTTGGGCGAAATGGAAATCCGAGTCGTGATCAGCATCTCAAAAAACCTCCATAGGCGCAGGCGCAGAATTTTTTGGCCAAGATACGGTCGGTGAGTCGGAACTTTTAACAAGTGCCAGGTAACTCTACTATATTTTCTCGACGGTAGAAATCACGAAGAGTGTTGCACTTTTACAGTTACGTTGATTTGGATGGTTATAAAACCACCCGATATCTCAAAAATGTTCACAAAAAAGTCATCAAAATTTCTGGATCACATTTCCGGTCTTTGCAGGCAGCACTAATTCGGCTGGTGGGCACCCTCCTAATCGTGGGAAGCAATACGATATTCCTTATAAGCATGTTTGGAAGAAGAGTTGAAACGCTGCAGATCATATCAAGGCTGATGTTCTACGTTTCACAAGGACTCCTATATCTGGCGAATGAAAGAACGTTTTAGTCCACACAAAATCGAAATAGAAGCGAAAATAACATTGAAGTGATTGTTCGTGCTTTAATTAATGAAGATTTATAGTTGTGATTGTCAGCTGGGAATTTCTGCATCACGGCAGCAACCATGTGGAATTGCTACCGATGGCTTATCTTCAACGCCAATGTAAACCTTAACACTAAAGGTGACCATGAAACCCATCAGGAAACAAAAGTAGGACATCACATTAACAAAGTCCTAGTTCCCTGTTTGCTCCTTTAATAAATTATCAATAGTTACGGTGCAGTAACAACAGTAATCCAAACAAGTTAGTGGACTTTTATTACCGCGGTGAACATAGTAGGCACTAACTAGTTAAGTGTACCAACTCCGCGAACCCACACTGATTAGAAAATTTTGCGGGAAGTTTTGGCTAGGGAGAATATTTGTGGTGCTGTTCAGGTACCTGATGCCCGTACTTTGTCTCGACGGGTAATTTTGCATGCTGATTACGAATATTATGTTTTATTTAGATGTTGTCCATCTTCGGAGGCCGAAATTCCCGAAAACGGACACAATATTGGTGATCAGCGTGCCAAAAGCATCCATGGAGTCGGAACTTCTAACAAATGACACATAGTTACTTAAAAGCAGCACTAGTTGAAATTTATGGAGCCATGGATGCAACCTCTATGAAATCGCTATTCTATGTAACCACTTCACCTTCATAGTCATTTAGGGAGCTCACTGCAAATCCAGTATAGGTTTTCAAAAACTTTGGGCAGGACCGCGAATATCGTTAACTTCGCCAGTCCGATGAAGGGTTTTTTCGGTCGAAATTTGAAAAAAAAACAACCAATATTAAACTCGTGCCCAGAATGTATAGTAACTATTAAAACTGCCATTCCAGCGAAAGCGGTAATTCAGAGGAATCAACCTGACTAGAAATGTCAATAATGCGGATGGTCCTCGTCAGACATTGAGAAAACGGACATTAATTTCGTGGTTAGCGCCAAAATCACCACCATAGTGATCGTCCTGACGTAAAACTCTCGACCACATTCCGACCTTTTATCGTAGAGGTGTTACAAACCACAGTATGTATATCGTGCTGCAGATACAAGTTTTCATTGAGGTGACCCACTCCCGGCACGCAGGAAAATTTGCTTCTCTAATTCTGGAGCTCAACAACTCCTGCTATCTGATGTTCGCATATTCAAAGAAATGAACTAGCTTGTACTTAGTTACTATGCTACTACTGCCTCCCAAAAAACTCGTCATATGAAGCAAAATCTCACTTGCAACGCCCGCTTGCGCGTAGATCTCGGTGTGGAGCGTGCAATGTCGCAAACTTAGATGCGCAGGTTGGAATGGCTTGATACCGTGCGCCTGAAATAATTTCTTTCGGAATCTGGTGGAATTTTTAATTCCTAACCTTGCAAATGTTGTTATTTTTGTTATTCAAGTGGTTTTGACGTGTTGAATGTTTGGCCATCTGGTTCCAGATTGTGTTTGGTCGACGGCGATGTAGTTTTGGCCGTGCTGAGTCGTCCCGCGAGTCGGGGGGTTTGGGCCTGGGATTCCGAGGAGTTGTTTCTGAACGTCATTTTGTATTTGCTCCTATTTCTGATGTCTGCCTTTCATTTTTGGCGACATTTTCATGTCAGTAGTATTGTCATTGATGGTTAGTTGCTGCTCGAATGCTATTGTTCAGGAGTTTCAGCAAAACCTGCAAAATGTTTCGCGGTTTCCACGTTCTCGTTAATTCGGTGCTGTTTCAGTGGGTTGTTCTTGTCCTGGTCTGGGAATAATGAAGTGCAAATCCTAAGGATGGTCTAATTTTTGTGTACTTGGAGATCCAACTTTCACAACCGTGAGAGCTGCTTGAAAATGCTTGAATTCCTATCGGTTTTGAACAGCGAGCGTCTGTTGCCTAATCGGTTACAATGCAACGGTCTAGCTCAGCTGCTGAAGGGTGAATATTTCTGGACGCATCTTCCTAACATATTTTTGATCCTTGAAGAAATCGTGGCTAGGGATTCGTGTTAGGGGCAACTAGATGTAAGCGTATGTGTTCAAGCTGAAATGATGTTGTTACCGAATTTGTCGTCTTGCCACTCAGAGTAATCCGTGTGGGTATTTTTGACCGGAATTATCTCGGTTCCTTTGAAGTTGGTATATCGTAGAATTCAGTGTTTCGTATGCGTGCGCGGTTCATTGTTTTAGCCGAGAATTTGCAGTGTTGTACAATGTCACGGTGGACAGAAATTTTTGTGATGTTAAACGCCTAACGATGATATTTTGTATTTTTAGCGATTCCATTTTAGGTAAAAATGGCCGAGCAAACCGTCAGAAGAGCCGGACCGGGTCCTGCTGGAAGGTACTTTTCTTACTATGATTCTTGATGTTTTCGTATCGTTTCTATACTTTTCCCGTTTGAAGTGGACAGTAGCAGAAAGTTCCGACTTGAATCCAAGGGTTTTCGTTGCTAAATTTTATCTAGAGGAATCAGTCGTGGGTCGATCACGAGTCTTACGTTGGCTTTTCATGACGATGCTGCGGGTTTTACCGGTGGGTCAGGGTTGGTGAGGTTATCTCGAGTGCTAATCACGAATGAGAAAACTGTCGACGGATTTGATTGTTAGGTTTCGAAGGATTTGATTTTTAGGTTATGTTGCAGTCGATTGGGTAACGCTCATGATTTGCAACTTGACGAAATCAACGGTTTCGTTCAATCGGATGTAATATAAGGGGTGGGATTTTCCCATAAACCGCTAAACGGAGTCTCGACGGCAAAAGCTAACCCAAAGCAAGTCCGTATAAGTAGGGTGGGTGTTGAACATGGAAATGATCTCTGCGAAATTTTTGTCAAAAGTTGAGTGGCTCGTTGTTCAACTGCTATTTTCCCCCATTTACCCCCCCCCCCTATTGTGTTACTCATATTGCCTTTTATATGGTCAGCATATCTGCTGCAACGCTCAACCGTTCACAGTGGGTAAGAATTTGTGCTTGGGAACTTTTAAGCGGTGGCTCACGATAGCTTGGTCTTTATGTCTTTTACTGAGATCGGGTTCCACTTCCTAGTTAAGGGTTATTGAGTAAGTTTACCATCTTCTGTTGAGGCTTTACGTCAAAGCTGTGTTCACTGGCTTCAAGAGAGGACTCCGCACGCAGTCGGAACACACTGCGTTGCTGAAGCTCGATGGAGTCTTCAACAAGGATGACGCCAAGTTCTACATTGGAAAGCGCGCCGTGTACTTGTACAAGGCTCACAACAAGACCACGGTGCGTTTATTTAGTTTTAGCCTTCAATTTCGTATCTCCATTATGACTGCTCATTCTTTTTGGAATTTTACATCTTGTTCACCTATGTTTGGTTGGCTATCAATCACAAATTCACATACAAATGCATCGCATACGTTGTGCCTGTTTTACTATACATACTGCTTAACCGGCTTTCTACTTATCATGACGTGACGGTCTGTTATATCTGCAACATTATGAAGCTTTGTCACCTCAGTCATTGGCCTACAAGCTATGTAAAGAAAAAAGTACTCAGAGTCTTTCTGTGTCTGGGCTTTTGAATCATAAGTAAATAATTTATTCAGTGGGTTTTATGCGGGTAAAGGGACCTGTGGTTTTTCTGAAATCCCATCTTGTTTGTACTTTACTCGCAAGTTAGTTCAAGAAAAACACAAAATCATGACAATGTAATACACAGCCGCTTTGCATTGCAATTTCATATTTGTACATGCTTTTTATTTCCATCAAAAATTTCAATGTTTGGGCGTAGTGGTGAGTGGCTAACCCCTAGTCTGCAAGTGTGGTAGTGTCCAAGCTAGTTTTGTATGAAGTAGATCAAATTGTATAAAAAGAAAACTGCGGGCGACGCATGGTATTTTCCGGGCATATTGTGTGAAAATGGACATTGAAAACGATCAGGTTAGTGACAACGACCCTCATTTTTACGACGGATAAGAACACGTGTGAGAGGAGTGGTGCCCTTCATCTGTACTTCTTTCCCACGTGCCCAGTTTCCGTGCCTCGCTTGTCATGTCCGCATGATTCTGGTTTTTAACAGTAGCTAACAATGCGAATCTGTATAGTTTCCCAATTATTGTACTGCTTCGGAATGGATGAAATTGGCTATTGACTAGCAGGGTGGTTCCGTTCCTGTCTGTTCATCCACGAGCCGTTCATCGGCCTACCTGCCCCGTGTAGTATAGTTGTTGCAGCGTCACGATCAGTTCGCTGAAGAGACCGAATTCTTTGTTAAATTCAGATACGGAATTTGAATTTTGAGTGGGCAGGAAAAGACCGATTGCAGAGTAGAGAAATGTTGAAAGTCTTCCGATGACCTTGTATTACCTTTTCATATTGAGGTAGAAACGGAGTATAAATGTAGTCAATCTCTGTTCTTTCGTGAAAGACCTAGTTTGTGCTTAAATGTCCGCAATGTGTTTTAAATTTTGCTTTCAATTGCCGTTGCTTCTTTTGAATTAAGTGAAACTGTTCGCTATTTCACAGCTTTGTTATTTTTAGAAGCCAGGTCACACCGTACCGACCAGAACGAGGGCCATTTGGGGAAAGATCACTCGAGTTCACGGAAACACCGGAACCGTCCGCGCCAAATTCCACCACAATCTTCCTCCCAATGCCATGGGAAACAGAATTCGTGTGGTAGGTTGATTTAATTGGTTTCGAATTCGATTTCTCTCTTTGGTACAGCCAATCTTCTTTTAAATATTCTCCGAACTTCAATGCTTTTCACCGGTGTGGTTACAATTTTCCAAGTCACGTCATGCGTTGTGCATGGTTCGCTTATATTGTCGAATGGAATTAGGTTTTTGACAATGATGTTTTGGTCTGTTAATTTACAGCGCTTTTTCGCTCTGTCGTTCATCTGTACATTTGTGAATAGGTTACTAAAGTGAGTAAATAGGGCGGGTAAGATGGAGCAGCTCGAATATTACTATTTACCCTTGAAGAAACACAACTGATCAAAAATGAAACAAATTTGTGAAGTGGCAGCTTTGAACCCTTAATCCACATAGGTTGTTCTTTGAGGTTGTTCTTTTAATGTCTAAGCACTATGCACGCTTATATTTACGTGAACTCTTGACTTTTCAATCCTTAACGCTTCTCAAAACTGGAGTGCGTGCATTGTGTGGCATAATCTGCTAATAATGCAGACTCATCCATTTTGTGACAATAAATTTGAAACTATACGTAGAGCCCGTGTAGAACAGTTCTTATGGCACAAAAAGCGATCATCCTCGTCAAAGCATTGCAGCTTTCGTGAATTCTCGATATTCTCTATTTCAGATGCTGTACCCGTCGAACATCTAAATGCGCAAAGACGTTGTTATTGTTAAATTGTCCAATTGTTAATAAACGGTTGGCTGTACGACGAACAGGACAGAAGTATTTAGTGAACCCGGAAATGTAGATATAGACCAGAATAGGCGTATCTATAAATCGACGCAGCAATAGAATAGTCAAGTTTACAGCACACAAGGAAACGATGCGTTTCTCTCTCTGGGGAGAAACTACTCTAAAGATGAAGCGCTCTCGTATGCACACATGCACCTTTCTGGCTGGCACCTGTATGCATGATTCGTTCAATTCCCGTCCTGACTACGATAACGGGCTAACGGGTTTGATTAGAATTTGGCGTCTAGTCGAATTCCTGTGTGACGTTCTTGGCATGGTGGTACTGCTTCCGATCCTGATAGTCTGGGTTTGATTCGTTTAGTTGCTCGGTCAGCACATCCCTCGATGGTCCTTCCTTAAATGGACAGATTGGGTTCATTCAACCTCTATCTTGATTGTAGATTAAGAAATTGAATACTGTATCAGCTCGGCTTGCTGAAACATCCTCAGGTACAAGAGATTACTAAAGGTGTCAAGATCAATTTTAGGGTGTGCCAAAAGTTTTGAGAAAATCTGACGGTTTCATCCAAGAGTAAATAACAGCAAAGGAAACGAAGGAGATCTATTCACAGCAGTTGCCATCTGTAGCGACAATTATTTCCCAACGAACAGGCAGAGCCGCGATTTATCCCCTCAGAACGACGAGGATCCTGATGAGATGTATTGGTCCACTGCGCGCTAGACATCGCTGCGACTATCGAGCGTTTTCCCCGCGCAGAAAGTTTGCAGGCTTTTGAGAGCATGGTAGTTGCAAGGGATGAGGTCGGGTAGATACAGTGAGTGGAGCAGCTAGGCTTTATCTTGTTGCTTCAGCTCGTCCCGTACCGTCTTGGCATTGTCAGGTCCTGCACTGTCCACGATAAGATGGATTTTTCCACGGTTCAACAGGGCGCGAGGTGCATTTCAAACCATCTCCCGAAGTTGCCTACAGAACACTTCGAAGGTCACATTTTATCCCTCGCTCATGAAGTCGTGATAAATACATCTGAGAAGAAAAGTGAGAGCAGCTCCGTTCTGCAGTGTCTACGTCGCTTCGGGACTGGTTTCGCTGGTTTCGGCTTCAACTTTACTGAAAGCCACGGCAGTTTCCCTTCAAGATCGTCGTGTGAAATCCATTGTTCATCAAGAGCGACAACGAAGGCAATCCAGGCAGTCGTTTTCTCATGCTGGAGGAGCTTCCAGCAAGCCTCCACTCTCTTATAACATTGGGCCACCGTCAAAGATCGTGGGATGGTTCCAAGACGCCTAGCTCGATAACCTCGAATCAGAATTCTCTGAATAGTTGAACTTACGATTAGAGTACGTGTTGCCTTCTCCGTTCCCCTTACAAGCGCGATAATTCCACAGCGGAACGGATTGCCATTACGCGTCAAAGGGAAGCGCCTTGTGCGTGGCTGCACGATGTTTCTGGGAATGTGCCGCATTTTACGACAATAAATTATTCTCAAGGCTTGCAAATAGAGTTTGCAAACGTATTTTCCAGAAGATTAAAGCGTAAGAGGACTAGAACTCGGAACAAAAAAGGTGAGTGAGAATGAAATTTATATAAGAGGTAACCAGCCATGGAAATTCGTATAAGAGGTAACCATTTTTATAATTGAAACCGCGTGGAATTTGAATACCATGGTTGACCAGAGCGTGGGAAATCTTCTGAAGAAATGTGGCCTTGATCGAAGTGCTGGTATCACCTGTAGCAGATAGCAAGAGAGCGAGCATAACCGCCCATCGAACACATCAACTTTTTCCGAGCCTCGAATCCAGGACGTCCTGTGCGATGGCAGTGAAGGAGAAGGTGTCGATAGTCGTAGCGGTTTGATATGTTCGCAACAACCGTAAAAACCTGCGGAGACAGCCCAAGGTGTTGACTGGATGGTGTGCAGATGCGTTGACATCCCTGCTTTACATATTGTTTGACCTATCATGCCAACTTGTTACTTTGACGTGCAACGTCTTTTGGAATGAAGTATTTGAAATTTCTCAAAACTTTTGGCGCACATTATTATTTAGAAGATCGAACACGGAATACACGACTCACCTTTGTCAGCACACATGGTCCTTTGTAGAAAACACCGATGCTTTCAAGTGATGAGAAGGCAGTGCGGAACATGTGTGGGATTGAAAACGTGGAGATCCCTTGAATATTAGGTTATGATCGATGATTGATTAACTCGGGTTATCGATTTACCGGGCGTGCATGCGGGGCAAACTCGTCCGATGTAGTAGTAGAGGATGATGAGGGCTGCGAAGTGCGCCACTGCGAACCAGAAATGGATCAGGAAGAGGATTGTCAGGTTAACCATGAACTGAAATATAAAAAGGATGGAGACTGGTCTTTTGACTGTTTCTGCTAACATCATAGCAGTGTTGTGAATACGGTGTTTGAACTAAAAATCCTCAAAACGACTGGTTGTTTGGTTGGAATCGGTATTGGTTCTTGTTGATGCCAGATCAGATGCTAGACTACAACTACAACTTTGAATGACCGGTCTAGTTGTTATGCAAAAGTTCTGTTCTTCTCATTGGCTAATCTCACCTGGTCACGTCAGTTTTTCAACTGTAGCAGCTATGGAGGACATTGAACTAGCACGAGCACATTCCGGTAATGACTTACTCCAACGAAGGCGACGTAGCGGTTGCTGAACATCGAATACCATGTGGCCGGCTGCCCAACGATATTGCCCGCTTCAACGGTAGCGGTACATTGTTGCTGTTGCTGCTGGCGTTCAGGGAACAGCTCGTCCAAATCGCCAATCTTGTGCATTGAACCATATTTCGAGCCTTCGTCACTGTAAATACTGGCAGGAATTGAAAGTATGACAGCTACTCATTCGTATGTAGGGACATTGTATCGGAACACACAACCCCATGTAGTCATAACGATCTCACTGTTAAGCCTTTGTTATGCACCCATCGGTGTCATGACGACCTTCCTAACGTCCGCGAACTTTAAGAACCTTCGCCGCTACTGCTGAAATCCTTGTGTTGGTCGCTAATGAACCGACATCAACATGCTCTTTCGTATTAAACAACCAAATATCGTAAAAACTACAGATTCTGTAGCGTTCGAATCAATGGTCATGGTAAAGCAAGCTTCTACAATGCTACTATGTCAGCGTCTTCTTAACAACGAGGCCTTACACAGAGGATTATGCTCAAAATGAAAATTAGTAAATTCGGCAACTATCGTGTGAAGCACCGACGTTGATGCAGTACGCAAGAACGATAATCCGAAAAATGACCGATCAATCATACAATTTTCTCCGGCTTCCTGATGCTGAAATTGCATTCAGGGATTTACAGTATGAAGTTCCTGCCGAGAGCCTAATCACGAGTAATCATCCTGCTTCCTGATGCTGCAGCTGACTGCTTTTGAATGTAAAAGGTACAGGTAAAATGGTCGGTGAAGATCGGCTTTCTAAAAATGCACCATACACTCGTTTTCCGCTCAGAATCCAAGAGGCCTACGTGTTTGGCCTACACAGTGGCTTGCGTGGTCAGCCGCTATACCAAGACTTAACCTTCCCAGACAGGTTCGGTACCACTTTACCCAACCACGGAGGGATGGAAGGCTTGGTTAGCACGGGAGGGGATCGATCGCTCGAGCGTGCGGGTGTTAGTAGCTCTCCTTAGCACTGGCCACAGGCCTCTGAGTAAGAATATTGCTTTACCATACAACTCAACTCTATTGAGGAAAACCGACCATCCAAACGTGTTAAAATCGTTGGGAGACGCATAGTAAGGACCTAACTCCCCACTGTCAAAGGACAGTGGCTGAACCTGCAACACTACCGCCTTCCCCCATAGTTCAAGATCTACTCAGGGAGCGGAGTGCAACAAGTGGAATCCGTTCCGTATATAATAATCGAGTAAGCCCTTGCGGGCACTCCTCCCGAGACACGCTATTGCTTGCTTTTCAGCCTGGCCCTCCTCGAAGGCCGCGCTCACTGCTGTTTACTCTGACTTCAGCTCTCCGCCGAGGCCGCGCTCTCTACTGTACTCACGCGCTTTTCACTCTTACCAAAGACAACGCTCTCTGGCGCATGCACGCTGCACCCCTAACCAAGCGATGGTGTCTGCAACATGGGGTTCACGAGATCGAGCCGCGATCAGTGAAATGGAGTTATCAACTGTGATAAACCGCTGAAAGCAGTGATAAAATAGCAGCAATGCTCTTCTGCTCGGCCATCACTGTTTCATTGTCCTACTGTGGATATCTAACTACAGTAGAACCGCTGAAAGCAGTGATAAAACAGCATCCGTGCTCCTCTGCACAGCCAACACTGTTTCATTGCCCTCCTGTGAATAGCGAGCTATAGGAACATGCCTCAAATAACAATAACACCGGTGTTTCATTCTGAGTACAAATTCGGTGATTATTCAGCGCTGTTAAACCATGGGGTTTATGAGATCGAGTCGCTATCACTGGAATGGAGTTGCCAAGTGTAATAAGGCACTGAAGGCAGTAATAGCACATCAACGATGCTCCTCTGCTCAGCTCTTCTGCTGGATAACTAACTATAGTAAGAGCGCTGAAAGCCGTGATAAAACAACAACACTGCTCTTCTGTCCAACCAACACTGTTTCATCGCTGCTCAACCAACACTGCTTCTTTGTCCACGCGTGGGCAACCAACTACAGGATTTCTCGACATATACGGAACGGATGGGAACATGCCTCTAATAACAGTAACAACGGTGTTTCATTCTGAGTACAATTCGGTGAATCTTCGGCGCTGTTCGGGGTTGTATGGCCGCACTGGCCACACTCTTTTTTCCGATAGTCTTCGGTACTCTTATTTACCACCACCGCTCCCCACCACCAACCTTCATCTCACTGCTTATATACGGCCCTTGAAACGGTGATTTACCGAAGCCGCTCTTTGACTGGATTTTTCGAAAATTCGGAGGTTTACGCTGGATTTTTCGTAAATTCGTAGGTTTACCGCTAGGTTCACTCAAATTCACAAGCATTTAGTGACTCTTCGACAGAGTAATACTCACGGGGCCCAGTCAAAGAGCGGCGAAGCCGCTCTTTGACTGGATTTTTCGAAAATTCGGAGGTTTACGCTGGATTTTTCGTAAATTCGTAGGTTTACCGCTAGGTTCACTCAAATTCACAAGCATTTAGTGACTCTTCGACAGAGTAATACTCACGGGGCCCAGTCAAAAAGCGGCGAAGCCGCTCTTTGACTGGATTTTTCGAAAATTCGGAGGTTTACGCTGGATTTTTCGTAAATTCGTAGGTTTACCGCTAGGTTCAGTCAAATTCACAAGCATTTAGTGACTCTTCGACAGAGTAATACTCACGGGGCCCAGTCAAAGAGCGGCGAAGCCACTCTTTGACTGGGTTTTTCGAAAATTCAGAGGTTTACGCTGGATTTTCCGGAAATTCGTAGGTTTACCGCCAGGTTCAGTCAAATTCACAAGCATTTAGTGACTCTTCGACAGAGTAATACTCACGGGGCCCAGTCAAAGAGCGGCGAAGCCGCTCTTTGACTGGATTTTTCGAAAATTCGGAGGTTTACGCTGGATTTTTCGTAAATTCGTAGGTTTACCGCTAGGTTCAGTCAAATTCACAAGCATTTAGTGACTCTTCGACAGAGTAATACTCACGGGGCCCAGTCAAAGAGCGGCGAAGCCGCTCTTTGACTGGTAGTTTATAAATGAATAGTAGATTTATTAGTTACACCCAATTAATCAGGGCGTCGTGGGTAACACTTCCATTTCGTATTTTGTCACATTATATCGGACCTGTTGCATGCCATTTCGTACTTTGTTACTTTATTCCGTAAATGTTTTGTAGCATTCCGTAAATAGCGCGCGAATTACACAAGATATGCTACTGCAACTACTGGGTACTTGTGATGGACAATCTTAGGTTTCACCATGATTCGGTTTTGCAGGCTCGAATTGAGAGTTATGGACACCAACCACTATACCTGCCACCCATTTCGCCTTTCCTGGATCCCATAGAAAGCATATTCTCAAAGTGGAAGGATTATGAACGACGCGAAAAACCTCAAATCGAAGAACACTTGCTCCAGCTGATCAACACTAGATCAAGATTCGTGACCGCCAAGGACTGCATGCTGTTTGAAACGAGAAATCATCACTGATCAATGCGAAAGAGGTACTTTAGTCGCCTTCCGTAGTTACAATAGGTTCATATGATTTTTGCATGCTTTGAACTTGACTGATGTTTCTTCACAATATTTACACATATTGTGCACATTAGTTTACTATATACTGGGTACTTGTGATGGACAATCTTAGGTTTCACCATGATTCGGCCGCGTGGTACAGTGGTAAGAGGCGCTGCTGACACCCGCACGGTCGAGCGATCGATCCCGGCACGGGCTAACCAAGCCTTCCATCCCTTCGGGGTCGGGTAAATTGGTACCAGACTTGTCTGGGAAGGTAAAGACACTGACCTGGTATAGCGGCTGGCCCCCGCAGGTCATTGTATAGGCCAAATACGCATTCACTATGCCTTACGATTTGAATGGAACACGAATGCGGCGGCGCGTCCTCAGGGGACTGATCAACGCCGGCACCTTTACTTTTCTTTTTACTTTTATATGATGTTTCGGGACTATTCCACTTGTTGGACACCAGTACTCGATTTTTTCAGTCGTCGAAATTCGCTGAAACTTTGGACAGGGGGGTAACTGGGGGCGCTGATCACGAATCTGCTGTCCGTTTTCTATGCGGGTGGTCTCGGACCACCCAAATCGCTACTTGGGTGGTCCAGTCAGGATCACCAATTCCGCTGATCTTTGCCTATGGGCGTTATTTGGGGTCCAGAACACGAATCTGCTATCCTTTGTTCACATGGGTGGTCTCGGACCACCTAAATCGCTACTTGGGTGGTCCAGTCAGGATCACCGATTTTTCCGAAACTTTATCTATGGGGGTTTTCTGGTGTCCTGTACACTATGGTGAAGTCCGTTCTTCAAATGGCGGCTGAATACGGCAGTTATAGGTAAGTACCTACTGACCTTACCCGGTGAGACTCACCTATAACTGCCGTATTCGGCCGCCAATTGAAAAACGGACTTCACCATCGCGTTCAGGACACCAGAGAACCCCCATGTACGAAGTTTCAGCGAAATCGGTGATCCTGACTGGACCACCCAAGTAGCGATTTGGGTGGTCCGAGGCCACCCACGTGAAAAACGGACAGCAGATTCGTGATCAGCGCCCCCAACTACCCCCATAGGCGAAGTTTCAGCGAATTTCTGGAGAAAAAATTTCTGGCTGAAAAAAATCGAGTGCTGGTGTCCAACAAGTGGAATAGTGCCGATGTTTCTTCTTTGGTGTTGGGAAATGCAAAAAAGACAATTCAAGAAGTATATATGTAACGAAATGGATGTACATCTTAGGATATTCGCGCACGATTTACGAAATAATATGAAACGGTAGCACAGTGGTTAGTGTAGTCTGCCGGAAACAGAACGACGCAGGTTCAATTCCCGTCCGATGTCAGTGTTTTCCGAATAACCTAGCATCTCCAAATATACAAGTCAATCAACTAGTTCTCGTCTATAAACCGCTAAACAAAAAACGACAAATAGCGGAATAGTTTGGTGTTACATAATATGAAACGTTTACGAAATATGATGGCAAACAATGAAATGGCATGGAGAATGTACGAAATGGTGTGGAACATTTATGAACCGGGGCGGAAAAAGTTGTAGAGTGATCACATGCATGGGCGCGTATCTGAGCCCAAATGTTCGAGACTTTTCCAGGACCGCGCGAACGCAGCCCCTCACGCAAAAATTTAGCTGTTGGCTAACTTCAATTCGAAGCTGCCACACGGGTCAGCCCACACTAAAGTGCAATGTGCGGGCCTCACCATGGGGGTCCCGCCTTCATGATCGCGAGAGCCCCCCAGCCAGGTAAGTTTATGAGCCGTTGCGAAACACTAGCCCATTCCCCGCCACGGCGTATAGCGGACGACTGCAATCTATAGACAGCCCTCTAGCCGATGGAAGCGCAGACGATGAGAGTGCGGACGTATCACAGACGGCCAGTTAATACGCTAACGACAATGCTTGGTGACTCGTAGCATTCTACGAAACACTTCAGGTCGTTGTCGTTTCCTTTCGTTGCATCGTCTTTAAATAATAAAGAAGTAAGGGCACTATTCCACTTGTTGGACACCAGTCATAAAAACTCTGGTTCTTATGACTGGTGTCCAACAAGTGGAATAGTGCCGAAGTAAGCTCATCAGTATCCATCAGACATAAACAAGGAAAATGTTGGTTCATTTCTGAGCCATTTTAAATAACATAGGAACTGTTCAATGATCGCAAAGGAAAAAGGACCACAATATTCCCAACATTTTCTTTTTTTTTTTCGAAGAATTCTGACGTTCTTAAAACAAATTTGTTTTTTCCGTCCCGAATCGCTGTCAGTTAGGGTAGTTTGCTGTGATTACGGGTATGTAAGAGTGGTCGTATTTGGATCACATGCTCAGTTACTGAGTAACGATTAGGGGAATTGCTTTACCATTCATTGGCGTGATTGTATCCCATATTGTAATATTTTGAATGATCGCGAATCGCGCGTAGTGAAAACCTTATAACGCTTCAGTTGTAGTCAGTCATTCGAAAGAAAAGGTGATGTGTATGATACTTTCACTTAGCGGGTTCCACTTAATCCTCTGAGGGGACTCGCTTTGGGTACGTACCAGTTCGAAAAGGCCCTTCAAGGCCTGCTCAGGCCTCCAGTTGGCAGCAGTTTGCTAGGCCCACTCAGACATTGATTTTGAACTTCGAGTCTTTCCATCTTTGTGGACTTTCCGAGTTCATGAGACTTTTCATCCATCTCGCACTTATTTTTAGGTAGTTTGCACAGTTTAATACAACATGCATGGGAGTCACCAGTTTCATCTTGATTCTAATTTGTTTGTTATCTTGTTCATATGTTCGGGCCAAATAGCCAAATCTAACAGTGTTTCGTGTTTTTTTCGTTCAGGTTCCGTTGGTAGGGCTTTGGCAAATAAATAAGTAAGTAAGTAAGTAAATAAATTAACAATGGAAGAATATCAAGTGATCGGACTTACGTGGCATGGCTGATGTGTGCGAGATCGTAGCTCATGGCGAGCGAGACGTAAGCATAGTTGACGAATGCGTAGGTGATCAGAAATGGCATAGTGGAGAGGATGGCGAGCTGGTTGAGATCGCCGAGCAGTACGAACACTGACGCGATCGCCATCAGCACCATACCGGCCAGCACAGGGTTCTTGTTGGCACCGGACTGAAAGCAGGTGAACTTCCTAGGCAATTGACGGTCAACAACATCAACGAATAGAAGAGAATGAACTGTGACTGAACAACTCCGAAGTAAGCTGAGAACAGTGTAGACCACCTTCTATAATAGAAGCGAAGTCATGAATAAAGGTAAAAGGTAAAGGTGTCGGCGTTGATCAGTCCCTAAGGACGCAACGGCGCAGTCGCGTTCCACTCATTGTCAGAATCGCAGAGGCATGGTGTGTACGTCTTTCCCCTATACAATGCCTTCCGGAGCCAGCCGCTGCACGGAGTCAGTGCCTTCACCTTCCCAGACCAGTCTGGTACCAATTTACCCGACTCCGGAAGGATGGAAAACTTGGTTAACCCGGGCAGGGACCGATTGCTCGACCGTGCAGGTGTCAATACTGCCTCTTAACACATTGACGACCGCGGCCTGCTTTCCGTATCCGCGCGCGTTTCGCCCGCTGCAAAAACGACCCACCTGTGGGTCAAATTGTCCCAAGAGACAGTTTTTTCGACGTGGTGCGTTTTCGCACCATATAGACCGACATCACCATCGTGTTCAGCGTTCTCGATGACCTCTATGGTCGAAAGTCAACCTAGCTTAACTCAAATCGGTGTCATTGATTGGATTGAACTACCTTTGTTTACGACGTGGGTTGCCTTCGATCGTAATTCGGAAAACGGTCATCACCATCGTGTTCAGCGCCCTCGATAACCCCCAGAGATGACGTTTGACGGCGGTTGACCGAAAAAAGCTTCCTAGAGGGAATCCGGAAGACGGAATCCCTCGAATAGTGCCGAAGTACTTTTGCTTACAATGTGTGGTAAATAAATGTGCTTTGAAGAAATATTTCACTGAACCACGATGCTTACACCGCCTTTAGGATAGTGGTATTACGTTCGTTACAAAAAAATCGGGAGTTTTTCAAAAGTCGGAGAAAACGACACTTCGAAAGAGTCCGACCCACAGGTGTGTCGGATTGTCCCTAACGGCAGACAACGTGCGACGCACCCGTGGGTCGTATTGTCGTCAATGTGTTAATACTGCATCACGCGAGCCCTAGCGGTGATGTACATACGTATAGCTCGGCTCTTTACACATGTGAAGATAGGATTTGTGATTTGCTTAGTATTTTCTGTAAGCTGTATAAACATCGAGTCATTAGATAGGATTAAACATAAGAGGAATGACATTCTTTGGCTATAAAAGGTGCGAGCAACTGCACTTGGGAACTTGTCAAAAGGTACAATGGGATCTGCCTTCGTGACGTTCGAAATGCTTTGACATTTTGATATGCTAGGTTATTCTGTTATTCGAGATCAGTTCATTGTATTTCATTCACTGGCGAATCAGATGGATTGATGTACGATGCGTTTGCGAACTACAATCCGTCCAGTTTTGTATAAACCCAGAGGCAGATTATGAACTACTCCCTCAAAAACTAGGGGAACACCTTGAAAATACGGTATCCAAGACGGAGAGTGGGAACCCGGGCTCATTCGCTTACAGCAGGGGCCGGGTCATTGTGCTCGGCACTAAAAACAACCTTGTCCCTTCTCCTAAAGCTTTTGGACTCTTCAAACAAATTTCAAGGAACGCTCTTCTGTGGCAGTAGGGTATTTTGAAGTTTCAAATCCTGTGTTCAAAAGAGTCCACCGCTCGCCCGACGATTGTCTTTGGGGGTCGTAGTATATTGAATCGAAGATAAAAATCGAAAAAAACCGTACCCCTTGGGCCAACGGATTCAACACTGGGATGATTCCTTCAGCGGCAATTCCCTGGAGAACACGAGGGGTTCCGAGCAGCGAACCAATCGTGGACGACAGCGAGCAGATGTAGAGACCGATCATGAACAGTACACCGGTCAGGGCAACCTGAAACATGGAAATCTGAGTTCGGACGGATGGAGCACCTTGATGAAGGTGAAAGCTAAAGGGATCGGCGCTGATCAATCCTCTAAGGACGCGCTGCTACAATCATAGATGCACAGTGAATGCGTATTTTTTGCCTCTATAATGACTTGCGGGGCCACCCACTACACCAAGTCAGTGTCTTTGCATTCACAGACAAAACTGGTGACAGTTTACCCAATCCTGGAGAAATGGGGGTGGGGTGTGATTAGCCCGACCTGGGATCGATCGCTTGACCATGCTGGTGTCAGTAGCGCCTCTTACCATAAAACCATGCGTGTCTTTATAGATCACAAAAATCAAGCAGCAATATGCCCGACACGCACCAATGGCAGAGTTACAGATGTGCGCTTCCTGCTGCCACTAAATTCTGATGTAAGGCCCTCGCCATACGACGGCAACGGTCGCTGCGAAGCTAAAAAATGCATGGCTCGTCTCTATAAAGCACTGCAGCTGGGTTTTTTGTACGCTGCTGTGTGCGGGGACTCGGATAGTTTACCGCAAGGGCAAAAAGGACGGTGCAAATCCCCTCAGGACAGTACTGTGGCCTTGGTCGGTCGCAGCGCAGTGCCCTGCGGCGAGCCGGCGCCAGCTGCGACGGTTGGGCAGCACTGCTCCGAGTCCCCGCACACAGCAGCGTACAAAAAACCCAGCTGCAGTGCTTTATAGAGGCGAGCCATGCATTTTTTAGATTCGCTGCGACCGTTGCCGTCGTGAGTATGGCAAGGGCCTAAAGAAAACATCTGGGAAGATATTCACGACGAACGTTAGGGGAGAGCTCTGAACTATCATACACTCATCAACTTCCTAACAAACTGATAACCAAAGGTGGTCAGTACGACCTCGCTTTTCTGGCCTTCATATTTTTGCTTCAACAGCTCCGTAGAAAATGGTGTGAATCTCAGCTACAAATATCATATCTCGTGAAATGTAATAAAAGAGAACAAGAAGACGGATCTCAATGAGGACGCTGGTCTGCTTTGTAAGGACTTTATTCTGACGTTATTCGTTTTGTGCGAGACTTCTTCTTTAGCGTCTTTCCCGCCTCGAAGCGGGGTCCGCTCTCGTTTTGAGCGAGACTATTTTTATTTATTTATTTATTTATATTCACTGCGCTGTTTAAGACAGTCGAAAGAAATGGTAGAGCACTTTGACGAAACCTGAAGCGGCAGTTTTACAGGTGCTGGTTAAGTGGGTCCCGCCTCTCTGCCACCTCTCATTGTCAGAGAAGTACATAGTGCCCCATACTCTGCTCGCAGCTAATGGTTGTTTATATTTTTATGTTAGATGTCTATCTATAAAATATTATGAAACTCTCTCTCTCTCTTGTCGAGACAAATGTGGCATGGCAATTAAAGGGTAACTTCCTAGTAAGACTGTTACCCGCTTTGACGGACCATCAAGTAAACTTGGCAGTCTATTTAGGTGCCGATGAACAGATCGGTGAGCTCTGATTGCTTAAGCTTCATTGTCGTATATGTCACCACCCGCGATGAAGATAATAAAAATGAGAATCACCTTCTCGGAAATGAGGTTGTCACAGATTAAACTCAGACGATCACCAGTTGCGCCCAGGATCATGATGAACAGGAAGCAGACGGATGAGCTGAAATGCTGAATTCATTTCTTCTTGGTTTCCCTTCAAGTATCCCCCGTAACGTCCAAGTTTCTTCGTCATTTCTTTACCTTTGTCTCTGCCCGCTCTTCGTTGCAATAAGTGCTGTGTTCGTGCTATACACTTATATCTTTTTAAAACTTATTTTTTGAAGTTACGTTCTCATACGCACATTTCTTACTGCTTATCGTCCTTGCCTTTGCCACAATGACCCACAGTTCCCATTCCAGTACCCCTAATGAATTTTTGATACCTAATTGATGAGTGATTTTGTGGTCACCATCTATTCATTTCATTTATTGCCATTCACACATTTATTACGAAAGAACGACACATGACAAACGAAAAATGATGAAGTGACCCCTTGAAAGAAGGAAGCAGATTTGATTACAATAGGGTTTTGCTCGGCATCATCTCTCTTTATTGGAAACGCTCACCCAAGAATTCTCTTTCTTCCTCCTACTCGCACAGAGCACTCTTTTCCAGCGACGTGTTCGAAGCGTCTTTTGCTCGTCATCGCTTTTGAGGTATTAATCAACATTTAGACGTGATAAAATGAAGCCCTACAAAGTTGAGAGACCCTTTCCCCTACACGATTAATGCAAAAAAAAATAAACATGGCAAACAAGAGGGATAAATGGAAAGTTACCATTCCGTGAAAAGCAATAATTACCTGACACCGACAGCGGACAGTTCACCAAGTGGAATGCTCTTGTGAGGATCTTTCAAGTCTCCGCTCATGTTCACACCTAAACATCTCCAGAAATGCTCACTTTCTGAATCGTTAAATGTGTTCTCTTCGAAAGAAATATATTAATAGTTGTTGACAGTGAAATGCAAGAAAACGGAAGGTTGTATACATGAGTTAGGCCCTTGTTATACGTTCGCTCACTCCCCAGCGTAACTCGTCCATTCAGTATCAGACACCGTGGGGCCAGACACGTTTGTACGAGTTCACCACGCCAGCGCACCATGATAACTCGTACAAACGTGTCTGGCCCCACGGTGTCTGATACTGAATGGACGAGTTACGCTGGGGGGGGGGGTGAGCGAACGTATAACAAGGGCCTAAGATAACTGAGCCAAAGCATTAGGTTGTCAAGAAAGTTCTGTCGTTTCCCTACCTGGTTGATATCACTGAACGCCAAATTAGAAGAACAAGGCGAATAATCTATGTATTAAGCTTCTTAGGTTATTTAATAGTATTTCTTCTTATAGAAGTACTTGTTCAATTATTCCTACCGATTTCTATTTTATTAGGATGCTTTAAATGCAATGTATCTTAGATGGCTATTTGAAAGATTTCATGTAACCAGTTCGAACTTTGTTGAATAGGGAAGGCGAAGGCTGTAAGTCTGAATATTGTACGCCTACGAAGTGCAATATCGTAAGGTACTATAGTTGTCTGATGTGGTGAGCTTCCTAAGAAAGCGAATCGGTTGAGGAGAGGGCACCAGTTGAAGGACCTTTGCTCGTTCATCCTTGTATCCTAAAAGGAATGGGAAAAGAAGCCACCGCTATCAATTAATGATAAAGCACCCGCCTGAGCTGTTACGACGTTTCCAAGAAAAGGTCCAACAAAGGACAGAACTTTCTCGACAACCTAATAGTATATCTACCAATCGTAGATTACATTCACTTTAGCAGACCTTTTCAACCTTGTAAAATATTATATTTCATGAAACATGTAAATGTATGTTTCTCGAATGCTTCTGTGCCGAACGAGGTTAGTGAGGTGGACCAGAAGCTATGGCCTGATGTTTCGACCATTTCATCGTCCTCGGAGGCCTGATAAATTTTGATCCACCTTACTAACCTCGTCCAGCACAGAAGCATTCGAGAAGTTTAAGATCATGCCGAGGTTTCAGGAAGAGAGAACTTGGGAAATAAATGTATGCATAAATCCGTACCTGCTAAAACGCCGAGGAAATTCGCGAAAAATACTCCAAACACGGTGAAGAACGACTGCTCCGGAATGATACGTTCAAAACCGACAGGAGTACAGTTCACCTGTTGATACATCGGCTCAGCGTTTTCTCGAAGACGAGCGTACGAAAAACGCGAAATTCCATGACCTGAGGAACTAACAAATTGGAATGGCCCCTCACAGACAGCTTTACAAATGAATAAAATTGCCTCACTTGGATCGGAAGTGAACAGCGCTCCGAGGAGGAAGTCCACCACAGCCAGGGCAAGAAATCCGAGCAAAAGTAGCTGCAGACGCACAACCCAAGATACTCCAGCGGTATTGATCGCTTAAATGATTGAAAGAGTTTCGTAGTATAATGAGTGAGGTGATAATACATCACAGCTTAATTATCGATCTGAAATTTGTGCAACCAATGATTCTGGAGCACTCGTGTAATGAACTCGAATTTGATCTCATTCAATAGCAGTGCTATATTACATGAAGGATGCTGTTAGGCGAAAATAATGCGAAAATTTGAATATGCAAGTTAATCGCGAAAATCTCGGTGCACGCGAGATTCGAACCCATATCTGGGGCTCTTTTGTGTTAACCACTGCACTACTGAAACGACGTATGTCATCCCCAACGGTGATGAAAACTAGAACGTCTTTATACCGCAGAAACATTTCTGAAAATTTGCCGACGTACCAGTCAGTAGAGCGAGTGTGGCGATTGCGATCACTTTTGTCAGGGTTCGGCTCTCCGAATCAAACAGGTGCGCGACGGATTCGGCGAAACCGACGGCTACTAGTCCAGTTGCTACGGCCTGCAAAGGCGTCTTTCTTCGAAGGACAGCTAGCTGTGGCTGATCCACACAGAATTTTCCAAGTTTCATCTTCATGAAATCTCAACATGGGTTTGTTTGATACTTTCCGCACATCAAAATGTGGTAAAGCTAGAAGGTACAGGTAGTAGAAGGTGAAGGGGTTAGCGTTGCTCAGTCCACTAAGGGCGCGTCGCGTTCGTGTTCCTTTTAGAATCGTGGAGGCATGGTGAATGCGTATTTGACCTATACCATGACTTACGGAACTAACCGCTATACCAAGTCAGACCGTCCCAGACCTGACCCAGGAGCGATTGAAGGTCTGGTTAGTCCGAGATGGTATCGATCTCTGGACCATGGGTTCGGGTGTCAGAAACACCCTTACCACTGCACCACGTATGAGCATGATGGAAGTCGAAAAATTTGGGTGCTTCCCCAGCCCCTTGAAATAACTGGTGATTCACCACCCTTTATTCTCTTTAGTTTCACAGCTTTTATCTTTTTTCTGCTGTTCATTTGTATGATGAAGTGGCTAGCCCCCTCACGAAATAGTTTCCGATCCTTCACTTAGTGCTAACCAACCTTCTGCTCCTTTACAGGCAATGAAATATCAGCAGATATAAGACTGTATTCGTTTTTTTTGTCGCATTTTAATAAATCGTTCATGCTGCTCTTATATACCGTAAGAGCTTCATATAGGCTTAAGCTGAGAAATAAATTCCTCTTTCGGTTTACTACCGATAGATTACTTCCCCTTACTCGTCCTCCAACAAAATATTATAGTACCTGCATGAAAGCGGTGATGAAGCCGTCAAAGCAAGAATGATAAATGAATGTTTCCTAAGTTTCTCTACCAGAGGTAATCAAGAATACTTCTCCCTTTCGACAGTTTGCTTCTTCCTATTCCTCTTTTGACAGCAAAATTCGAAACAGCATCCTTTTTTGAGAAAGTGTTTCCATGTTTAGCCGAGAATTCCCAAGAGACCTATCTGTCTTGAAACGCCTCTCTGGTTATGTAGCAAATCAAAATAAATGTGTTGAAAACAGAAGAAGGAAACAAGCCGTAAAACTAAAGCATGAGCCACCAACCTGTCCCAAGGCGTAGATCAATCCAACAGCTCCACCCAATCGTCCGCCAAGTACGTGAGAGACGAGAAAGTAGATGCCTCCACTCTGGAATGGTATCGCCGACCTCTTTGGTGCCCCTTTATTTGTCAAGTTTTTTAAAGATGTTCTCAGTGTATACCGAGTGTATGTACACAAATGGATGGCTGGCTGATGATAAGGATATGGTAAAAAAATCAGCAAAAATGAGAAATGTGAACCTGAATCTGGCACCGCTCAACTATTCCAATCGCGGAGAAGACGGTGATGAGGGCCAAGGCTGTGCAAAATGCCAGCAATAGAATAGCGTTCGCCACACCTGCCGTCCCCTAGAATTGTTAATGCACCACAAATATTAGTCAACAATATTGAATACAATTCATAGCTGTCAGAACATCGAAGAGTATCAATTAAGTTAATTTAACAAAGGGCTGAGGAGAAGGACGAAAACGTAAGCTTTTATGGTTTGCGTCCTATTTATCGGCACCTGTTCCGACTCCAACGATCGGGCCTAGGTCAAAAACTTTTTTCCGTGAAACTTCCCTTGGGGCTAATTTGGGGCTGATTATCAGTCCGATGTCCGTTTCACGAATTGGGATCACCCATTTCGCTTGCAGGGTTAGCAGCAAGTTGGGTGGTCGGGTCAAAGTCACCGATTTGGCTAAAACTTCATTTAGGTACGTTATTTGGGATTATTATGACGAATGTGATGTTTATTTCTCAAATTTCAATCGATTTTGGCAAATTCAGGTAAGTATATGTAATCACATCATTACTCACTTAAATCTATCTGTTACGACCGGAATCGGGCGAAATTTGAAGAACCAACACCATAATCGTAAAAAATATCCGCATGAAGTTTGAGCCAAATCTGAAAATTTTACCTGACCAGCCAAAGCGTTAATATGGGTGGTCCTCAGCTAACATTCGGAAAACGGACATAAGATTTGTGATCAGCGAACCAAATACGCCCTGTTGGCGAATATTCAGCGAAAATTATTTTTTGATCCAGATCCGTCGGTGGAGTCCGAACTCTTAGCTAATGCCTAATAATCATTTTAATGATGAGGGTCCCAAATTGATCGCGTTTCATGTGTTTGTTACAAGGTTTCGATTAAGAAGCAGATATATGAATATTACGCATCTTGGTTGCAAAGCAAAAAGCAATGCTTCTTCCAATGTTGGCTATGGCCATTAAAATCAAAGATTCAAATCAAAGATTCGATTGAATTACAAATCAAAGATTAAGATTAAAATCATAATATAACATTTGGATTACTTCTTTGCTTTTTCTGCCCATTTGCTTTCGCAGATTTACTCGTTTCTAGTTTTTATTTTGTTTTCGGTTTTTTGATGATGATGTCTTCCCTGACTGCTATTCTTTACCCACCACCCATTACTCAGGGGCCTGCGTGGTGCAGTGCCAAGAGAAGCTAATGGCACTCACACGCTCGAGCGATCGATCCCGGTCCGGACTAACCAAGCCTTCCATCCCTTTGCGGTAAATTGCTATCAGTCTTGTTTGGGAAGCTGGAGTCACTGACTTGATATAGCAGCTGGCCTCCGCAAGTCATTGGATGTACAGTTAAATTACGCATTCAACATGTCGTATGGTTCTGAATTGAACACGAGTGCGACGGCGTGCCCGAACAATAAGGGAACTGAGCAACACTGAACAACATCTCTACCTTTGCCTTTTACCCACTATTCATTTAACCCATCGCTACAATCACATAGTAAGTTGCAGTTTATTTCGAGTAAGTGTGGGAATCGTGAAGGCAGTCCTGCATCCATTTGGTGGGTATTTATTATTTTGCAGACCTGACTAGCTATGCAGCTCCTGTCTGCCATGAACTATAGGCTGCTGCTATCCTATGTGCCGTTGAGGTGAAGCAGCACCTCATTACTACTGAAGTGTGGCCGCTCAAAACAACAACAATTTCCCCTCCCCAACCATCTGCCTTCTGAGCCGAGTAGGAGTTTTTAGGTACAGAATTATAGTGCTCAAATAGAGCAGCTTATGAGTGTATGTATCGGTTAGTAAATTCCGAACCCGTTACGCGTGCCTACCCAGGAGATTGGGACTGTCCCGCCGCACCGCGAGGCCGAGCACTCTCACCACAATTACTTTTGCTAAGCCAGAAAGATTTGGTTTCCAGACGTCATTAGAACAATGGAAATTATCAGTCAGACTAAGCGCATATACGGAGCTAGGTTATAGTTTTTGGTTAGAACTTTATTACCCAGTTGAGGGGCTAGGAGCTCCTTTTATCGGTGTTGTTTTTTCATCTTGCTCTATTGGTGCTGGTTACATTACCGATGTTTTGAATAAATAAATTACCTACTGTGGTCTCAAGATGACTCAAAAGCGGAAAAACATAAAGGACGTGAAAATAAAGAGAAAAATGTGTTAAATTGGCAACCATTCCAATTATTCTGGAGAGCTACCTCACCGAAAACGAATTTCCTTAAATTTGATTATGCTATTGTGCTACAGTCGTAAGAGGTGGTGCTCACACCCGCGCGGTCGAGCGATCGATCCCGGCCCGGGCTAACCAGGCCTTCCATCCCTCCGGGATCGGGTAAATTGGTACCAGACTTGTCTGGGAAGGTAAAGACACTGACCTGGTAAAGCGGCTGGCCCCGTAGGTCATTGCATAGGTCAAATACGCATTTATTATGCCTCTACGTTTGAGAATGGAGCACGAATGGGGCGGCGCGTCCTCGGGGCTAATGAAGCCCCTTCCTTTTACCCTTTATCTTTAGTTCCACTATTGCTTCGGAAGCCCCTTCCTTTTACCCTTTATCTTTAGTTCCACTATTGCTTCGGCTATGTTCATATTAAGGCTGATGTAGTGTAATTAGAGTCGATCACTAACGCAGACCTAGGCACACTGCAATATAAGACCGGAAACATTATTTGCTCTTTCGAAGCTTGAGGTCTCGCGAAGATTTCCGACATTAGCGTGTGTGGGGCGGACACCGCCGTCCAAATCAGCCTAATGTGGGCTGACGCCAGAGGGTTGGCTTCAGCTCGAGGCCAATGAAATATGCACCGCCGAAGAGTGTCGAGGGACTCTCCAAATTCTTCACGCGAGCTGATGAATTGAGGGCGAAGGCGGAGGCACTTATTTGCGAGGGTTCCTAGGGAAATGTGTCACTAACCAGCTCTCGCGGCGCTAAAAAATGAAATGAAAAACGTAGCTGCGGCTTTCTCCTTAACAGTTACCGCCACTTTTTCCTTGAATTCGTACAGGGTGCGATTCAGAATTTCATACTCTTTCATCACTGATTGTCTCCACTGCAAAGTAAGGACGCGCATAATTCTATTAGGGTGAAGCAGAAGTTCTGTCGTTTCTTCTCCAATATTACCTTTCGTTCTCCAAGAAGCGGCTAACCTTTAGGCTCTTAGGTAAAGTCGGAATAATTCTTTGGTATAGGCACATTTACCAGCAATCCGCTCGGGCCACCACCGGATTCATTCCTTATTTGTAGAATCGAAAAATTGGAGACACTCGTTCTGGACACCGTCCTCTTTGGAAGTTGTTATACCAATTCTCGTAAAAGCTCGGAATTGCTCAATTCAATAGCTTCAATTTAGCATAAAACACATCATACTAAACAACTCCTTTAGGTGGAAAACTATCGTGACAAAACAGCACCGAAAAAGGCACAGGACTTCTACTTCACCTTGATATATGAGAAAATGGGCAATTTCGCTGTCCGAGAGCTTTGCAACAGTAAATGTTCTCAGAATAGCTTACGCATAATCGCACGAAGCCATGTACGAGCTGCGTGAAAACTCATCCAGAAATCGAAAGCACAATGTGATCAGGTCAAACTAAATAGCTGCTAAGTTTTTGTTGCAGAACGATTCGGGACATTTGAGAGTAACCTTCTTCCTCGAGAGGAATGACATAAAAATCGTTACTGAAATGAAAGTTATTGCTAAAAAGCAAAAAGCATAACTCATTTACTGCTCTTTCTTGTAGGACTATTAGAACATCTTACGAAGGATCGTAGTTGGACCTATCCTGGTTTTATTCCTAAATATTCTGCGGCGATCATGCTCTCAAATTATGCATTTCCAGACAAAAACGAACATTTTCTATTCGGGAAGCAGGCATATTTAACAGTGTCCACTAACCACGATCCATCCCATTCGCAGGAAGACGATGATGCCGAAGATGTTCACCATCACCGTAGTGAATACGCCATCCCACGTACCGAACAGCACCGGCTGATTGAGGAGAAAGTTCCTGAGAAAAAGGCTCATTATCACGTTACTGATGCTGTTTGAATTCCAGCACTTTTCGTGTAAAAGCGTCTACTACAGTTGAAAGACACTTGTGTAGCACCATATTTGTAGGTTTTCAATCTAGCAGAGGGTGCGTCATTATGCTTATTCTGTATTGTCTGGGTGTGGTTGTGAAGGTTGAAGGAAAATTAATAAATTTGACGTCGTACGCGAATTGCTCTTCTTTAGTACTTGCCCATAGCAGCGGCTGAAGTTGCAATAAGAAGTGCAGCAATTTCCAAGTTTCTCGTTTCTGAATCATGGCATTAATGTGTAGATATTCTGGTGTTCTACCGAGGTCGATAAACGGAAATATTGAATGGCAGCCTGAAGGTTTCGACCAGCTTGTCGTCTTCAGAGGCTCTTCGCACAGCTCAAGCACTTGGCTCGTAGTTAGTGGTGTTAGTAAATTATTTTACAATGTAGTAAACTGAATCCAATTAGCCAGGACGGTACAAGTTTATTTCGGTTAATGTTCTGACGAATCTGCCTTCGCCAGAGCCTGGAAGAGAACAGAGCTGTGGAGATCACTCGTTCATGATCAATTTCAAGCTACAGCTGTGAGCCAGAAGGCATCAAGATAAAAAGGCGAATAGCGGACATGGCAGACACAACCCAACCTGGGCAAGTACGCAATTAATGAAAGCCACAAGCTCCGGGAAACATGTGAGGTAATGCGGCCACCCTGACGAGCTTTTCGCCGACTGTCCTTCGGGTCAAGACCGCCAGTAACTTTAGTTAGTAACTTGCCCACCACCAGCTATCAATGGTAAAGACATAGTAACATCAAAATATTGTAAATTTGAAAAGTGAAGAAGAGGAAAACCACTCACCTCTGCCACCATGGCATGTTCTCCTCCCGAGTTTCGTGCGCGTACAGCGAATCCGGCTCCGGCGGCTCCCCAGTGGTGGTGGCGGGCGTGGCCATCCCCAAAACAAAGTTGCTTCGTTTCGAGTTCGAAAAGAGGCTTGAAAAATTCAAAAAGAGGACTCCAAAGGCGACGCGTTGAGAATTAGGACGAGGAGGTTATTAGAAATGAGAACTGGTGGAGAAAGACATTTTTCCTAGGCAGACGCTTCTTGTGCGAGTTGCCTTCCACCCGTTTTCCTCGTTGCGTGAGTTTCTTTAACCAGCGGCCATCACGTTACAATGATGCTATCCGTCCAGACTTACTGCTTTCGATGGTTTTTTGTCTACGTGTTTACAAGGATATTTTGTTCACGGTCTCTAGCCTCAGGGCGCATGCTTCGCAAGCCCAACGTGTTCTCAGGAGTCAGCGAATGGATTTTGTACTAAGGAAAAAGTGTCACGTAATGGTGTTGCAAGTTGAACTACTAAATTTGAAAATTCTGTTCATTAGAAAACCCAACGTAACTCATATCACCATTATTTCGCATCGAAGATATCTGTGCCGGTCATAAGCTTCGTAGAAGCCTCGAAAATTTTCATATTATAGAAATGTTCCCTTCGTGAGCCATTTGTTTTTTTTTGATAAAGGTGTTGCCTTTCTCGAAAGAGGGGATCCAGCAGTAACAACAAGATTACTGAGGCAAGAATGTGCTTCGTGCCCTGTTCTGTCTGACATCAATGTATAATTTGAAAAAAATGTTCTCCTGCAACTGGTGCCAACAAAAGATAACAACACTCAGGCTAGAGCCGTAGCGGTTAAGATACAGGTAGAACATTTGGTAGCAAATCGCCTTGTATTTCGTTTTATGATAACTTCTGAAAAAATCCGTAACAGCTGGAATACAGAGAAAACCAGTAGGAAGTTGGACTAGTTTTGCTGGAGCAAAGGGCAGCTTCACGGAAGAAGCTGCATGGAAAACTAGAAGAAACAATGTAGAAGGACGCGACTCAAATAGAGTTGTCCTTGAAACGATACTGGCCAGTAAACAGAAGCGAGTGCTCCATAATTAGACACTGCCGAGCCCTCGCGGCTGAGCAGAATCGATAGCCAGGCTCCACCCAGGCGCCCAGCTATGCCCTCAGGCACTGCAATGCCGTCTAGTGGAGCCGAAATGGCTTTGCTGAACGAATTTCGGGCCGAAATCGGCTGGATTGCGTTTTTTGAAGGCCCAGTGGCTTGTATCTCCAGAAGGAGAGGGTTCAACACCCAACATAATTTCGAACCTGCCTACCAAGATTTAACTTTTTATGCAGATCCTCAAATTTTTGAGACAGTGCCGTGACTCCGCATCCTCAGAATAAGATGTGTTTTTTTCAAATGGTGCCCAAATTAAGAAAGACGGTTGGTATTGAGCTGAAATATGACGGATTGAAATTTACTGCGGAAAAGGACGAAACTTTCTCTGCAACTTGGAAGCAAATCCGCGGTGACTCCTTTCCAATGAGTCTTTCGTCTCCTCTCCTTATTGTTTGGTGCAACAGAGTACGGAAATATTTAAAAACCTCACAAAACAAAATCTGTGAACGTGTAAAGTGGATAAATGAATGAAGCTCCGCATGGCAAAAAACCGCGTTCGATAAGAGTTCTCAAGTTCGCTATGCATTACGACGTCGTTAGATGGAACAATTTTCTTTATCAGCCCACCGTTTCTACGTAACCGTTCTTTAGATTTAACCGTTTCTTCTTTTATCGATTATATGAATAATTGTCGATATCATGCCAAGCTCTGTAGACGAGAAAACTGAGATTTGTAGAATCCTTTGATTTAAGCTTTGAGTTTGGAATTCAAGAATTCGAGAGCAACCCAGGAAGCCTAGTTCTACCACATATGATTATACCTAACGTGTTGTTATGCTGATCCTTTAAGAATTGAGGGAGCCAAGTTATTGTATTTCTATGAATTTCAAGTGAGAGAAAAAGGAGAAAATGCTGTGCACAAGACCAACACGATGATGAAACAAGAAACTGTTAAACAGTAGGAAGGCGAAACTCTGCAGATATATAATGAACAGAGCGACTTGTGACTTGATTACCTCCACATTAAAGACCGCTCGGGACGATGCTTATTCGGTGTTTACTGCGGCAGTTTCTCTGTTTCATGATGTAGTGAACAAACGAATAAAAAATAAACAGTTAGCGTCCTTGTCTAGGTTGACTCTGAGGTGCTTGCTAACATTTTAGTTGAATTCTTTGGTGATTCAGCCTTTGTCTAACTTATACAGAGGGCAAGTAATTGAGACCTGAACAACTTGAGAACGGAGGAATGGTGCCTCTACATGTGATGAACGAGAGCTCAAGCTTCACTAGAGATAGGCATTCTCTTCCGGGTTACTCTACTCTCAAGTGTCAGCTCGCTAGCCTTTGTTCTCAACTTTTATTGGCTGATCTATGAATCTGACCCAGGCGGGAAACTTCCTCAACTCCCTTACCTTTGTAATTAAGAGAACAGATTGTGAGCTTGTGATGAAGGCAACGCTAAATCGGATTCTCATTAATCCTACTTATCCTTCAATCTCTAAAGTTAAGTTTCCAATCTTATGACAAGCTAAAACGGTGGCAAAACCAGGACGTTAACAGGTGGTCAATAGGTGACTTCGGAAGGCACTAGGAAAATAAAGTAGACAAGGACAATGAGATACAGGCGCATGGAACTCTGAAGCAGTAGAGGAGCAAAACGTTGCAAAGGAGCTGTGCAAAAATGTAAAGCCTCATCCTTTCTATTATATGTTCACTCAAATCTTCAATCACCTTTTCATCAAGGTAAAGAGTGTTGACGTTAATCAGTCCCTTTGGGTACGCCTATGCGTTCGTGTTTCATCCAAAATCATAGAGGTATAGTGGAAGCGTATTTGGCCTGTACAATGACTTGGAGAGTTATTCGCTATACCAGGACAGGGCTATACCTTCCTAGACAAGATTGGTACCAGTTTCTGTGGCCCCGGAAGGATAGAAGGACTTGTTAGCCCGCGTGTGGATCGATCGATTAACCGTGCCGATGCATATTTAATATAATATATGTATAAGTGCACTGATTTTGAGTGGCTATGAGCAGGAACTGAATAGTGTAAGAGGAACAGAGGATAAAAAATGTGCAGAACAGGGCAAGAATGCATAGTGGGAAGCATTCAGAGAATAGCTCTCGATCCGCAATCCAGCCCGCAATTTTGCCGTGCAATTTTGCCGTTCCTTGTCGTAGTTCCGCCAATACCGAATGTCAACTAGAACTCATTTTCGCTTCTACACGCCGCCAGCGACGCCACACAAAGCGGCGGGCGACCAGAGCCCCTAAAATTGCAGCTGGAGCTCGCTAACCTAAAAACATTTAGTTTCGTTGCCGTCGTGGCTGTTGTGCACTAAGGCTGGGCTGAGTCGTTCAAGTGAGGGTTCAGCAGGTTTAGAACTGAGACCAGAGATGAAATAGTTGTGATGTGAACAGAAGAGCAGATAATTACACTTGTTCAATAGTGCACGGTATGTCTGGTGAAACTGATGGTTCAGTGCATTGAGCAGTGAGACCAGAGAAGTGGATTGAGGAGCGTGAGGATATAAACACCTTTATTTGTGCAAATGTAACAGTCGAGTGAGTAACGGATGAGGCTGACCACATAAGGGACAGGGTGAGGGGAAGTGGTAGATCACCGTATCCGCTCTCAAGATCCAATCTTGCAAGTCGCAAGTTCCTCTCCAACCGGTTGGATTCATGTCTGATAGCCTACTTCAGCCTAAGCCACATGACGGCAGTTCATGAGGCGTTCCAAGGCAAACTGAACAAAAGACTTCAAACTCCGAACAGAACTTAGGACGTATCCTTTCTTTAGTTTCTTCTTCACATGAAAACTGAGAAACGGAGGAGGTTGTCGTGTTCCGTACCCTTAGGATGCGCCAGATATTCTCAGAACATTTGTGGTAAGGCGAATTGAAATGGGCGTTATCTAGACGTACAATAGGTGACGTGAAAGTGCTGTCACTTTTCCTTGCCTCTAAATCAAGCATCATTTTCCAGGAAACGGCGAACCATAGGCTCTAACAATAGAGACGATTTTATTTTCTGGTTCTAGAGCATCTATTTAAAATCTGCTGGAGCCTGAAATGAGTTCATTCCAACACTAGGCAAACATTTTGGCGAAAATTGGAAACGTTCGCTGTTGACGTCGTACACTTTGCGAAGACATTGTTCACTTAGGAAGTCCTCTTTTTGTTTCACAGGATACCAACCATTGTTTAGACCTGAAAGTAGTACAATCAAGTCGAAATTTTCGATTTTCATAATGAATTGGGCAAAACGCGATTTTGTATTGCGCTGGTGAAGAGGTACAGAACTACGTTTGACTGAGGCGCGCAGTGCCATATTCTTTCCAGAAGCAGTCGTCGGACAGTACTATGGGATTTTCGACGGTATGCAGATGCTTATTGCTGTATTTGTTTTGACTACTCTACAGTCACCAGAATACCTCATCGCAATTGCGTAGCTTCTCCAAACAAATAAGTGACCAATAAGGTTTTCATGGTTGAGAACAATGCCTTACTGACGATCAGGGCGGGTTCAAAATATGAAATGCACACGAACGTTTGGGTCACCCTAAGGCCTTTGTTATACCGACGCTCACCCCCCCCCCCAGCGTCTGCCAGTGCAACTCGTCCCATCGGTATAACAGAGGCCTAATAGAACATGTCATCGATATATTAGGTTGGTAAGAAAGTTCCCGCCGTTTTTTCAAACGACTGCTGTAAGTTTATTTCGTAAGCTTTTGCAGAGTTTTACACAGCGTTTGGAAGAGAATTATTTGCTTTTTCGAGCTGTGTACTTGTAATGTGTTATAATTTCCAATGTCATCGTTTTTTGGCTTGTAAAGTGAAAAGCGAAAAAAATGAAAAAATAACGTCATCGACAGCGATTTTTTCTGCTCAATTTCAAAGGCATAAATAAAATTTGATAGACCATTGGAAAGAAGATGATTTTCTCTATTAGGAGGTATATAACTTTTTTTCTTTGTCTCAAAAATTACAAAATTTCAAACCACTGAAGTCCGACCTTCGGAAGGCAAGAATAATTTTCCGATGGCGCTCCTGGTTTCCCTGTGAACGCTCAAGTTGACCTCTGTAGTTCACTGAATCTCATACAGCATTCGAAAGACGATACTCAATACAAGATGAGGAGTGCGGATTTATGCCCACTTTGACGGCCTTAAAAACAATGAAAACCAAGAAGGTTCGAAATGATATATAAACCATCTTGTAGAGAATATCGTCCTCTTTCGAATGCTGTATGAGGTTCGGTGAAAAGATTGAAACTGGAGGTTTGCTCTGCCGAGAAACTTCAAGAAGCCCTTCTCGTGAAAATCTTTTAAAATCGATCACTGTTTGAAAATAAACATATCATCTGATAGTTCGAGAAATTCTGTATAGAAAACTCCACATAAGTCAATTTGAGCGCACATAAGAAAACCAGGAGCGTCATCGGAAAATTATTCTTGCCTTCCGAAGGTCGGACTTCAGTGGTTCAAAACTTTGTAAGGTTCGAGACAAATGAAAACAAATGGTATACCTACTAACAGAAAAAATTATCGTCTTTCGAATGGTCTATCAAGTTTTATTTATGCCTTTGAAATTGAGCAGAAAAAATCGCTGTCGATGAGGTTATCTTTTCACTTTTTCGCTTTTCACTTTACAAGCCAAAAAAAACGACGACATTGAGAATCATCACAAATTAAAAATATACAGCTCGGAAGAGCAAATAATTCTCTTCCAAATGCTGTGTAAAACTCTGCAAAAGCTTACGAAATAAACTTACAGCAGTCGTTTGAAAAAACGGCGGGAACTTTCTTAGCAACCTAATACATTTCCATTCGGCGCAAAACTATCCGGACAAAATAATATTGAAAAGCCTCAGGACTTTTGGCTCACATTCATACAATGACTTGCGGACCCAGGCGTGTGATATGTGCTGATCCCTTCGTATTCTCAAATAATGAACCAACGCAGCGAAGCGCACCCCTTGAGAAACTTGCAATGAAGTATTTGTGGGCACCTACCACATCGATGGAGTGCGAGAGATTGTTTTCTACTATTGATTTCATTGTAAATGATCTGAGCAAAAGTCTCCCTCCCGATAATCTTGGAGAACTTATGTTCCTGCAGCATAACGTGCTCGTTTTGGGCTTCAAATTCTGTGTATTTTGAAAGCATCCTTGTCTATCACGGCAAAAAGTCGTTGTCTTTCTGCACGCACTTGTACCCGCTTTGGTTTATAATGAAGTTTATAAAGATGAGCGAAATTGATATGGCTAATGTAAGGAGTTTTCTCCGTTTACTTCGAATCTATCACAAAACGCTGAACGCTTTCACCAAATTAATAGACATTTTAATGAAAAAGAACGAGCTTGCTAAGAGTGCCTTTAGAAACAGAAATGAAGACGTTCTGTGGTCGAGTTTTAGAGGAATTTAGGATTTATAATTAGGATTGTAATAATAAAATATAGTTTAGGATTTCTGCACAATTTCCGTTTCCGTGTCCCGTATTACGCTTTCCGGAAATTTTTGGCCATTTTCGTTCCGTCTTCCGCTTTTCAAAAAAAAAGAAAAAGAAAAGAGATCCGCACACTTCAGTATGAGAGTAGATATCCTCACTTTCGCATACAAGTTCGGTGCCAACTAAATCTACTAACAGTTCCGCTCAAAATTCTGCCTTATCAGCATTTCTTTATTCCATTTAACAAACGTGGCGGTAATAGATCAGTAAATGAAGGAGTTATTTGCAGTCTTGGAAGGCAACATTCCAGGTGTCCTGGATATCCCAGACTTGGAAGAAGGAGAAAAATGAATTGTGATATCAAATTAAGTAGACGTTCATTATCATTCCATGTCATCATTTATCATCATCCTGAGTTATTAGCGTTTCGAGAGTGAAGTCCACTCTGCAACCTCTCCCAGTGTGGAGTGGTTCGCCAATGAAGGATTCCGACGAACGTACTTGTACGTCAGGCTTGATCATAAAACTTGTAACCGACGTTGCAACGCCAAAGCATCAAACGCTCTGTCAAGCAGAATCTTTTTTATAAGTGAGCGCTCGAAGCATTGCAGAGACGCTCAGTGGAAACGGAGTGCACTTCTCGCTTGCATGCTTCATTAGGTTGTTTGAGGATTGGCACTGCCTAAAGGCTATTCTCCACCTAAAACGTCCGCTGAATATTGGAGATTCACTTCTCTGAAAATGGTGTGAGAGGGAGCGTTCCGTTGACGTTATCGCCTGTTCTTCCACATAAGGAAAAGAAACATCATTATAGAAAACCATATCTTGCAAGAACGGCCTCAATGATCGCTGATAGAAGCAGTTTTTGAGCTCATTAGCACTTATTGTTGCAGTGTGCAAAGTGAGTCCACACATCATTGAATTCCGTCAATCACTTGCAAGTGGAACCGTTCAAGGAACTTATCGCAGACCAACACCCGAGGGATCTCCAAACGTTTTCGTCTCAGCAAAAATTCTAGGGTACGGGTTCTGGCAGTTATGGCTAGGCATTTCGACGTGAACTGCTACAGGGAATGTTGCGCCAGCTCTTCAACCCGATTCCCTCTTTTTTATTTTTCTTTCTTTCTATGGATTTATTAAACTTTTAGATTAACGAATTTCCAATCCATTTAGCTCCTTTGTAGGGCTTTGCTACCCTGGCTCTTTCGGCTAATTCGTTGAACCTTTGTGTTCGTCTCTTCCGATTTTCAAAAGCGTTAGTTTGAGATTTAGTTTATGTTTTTATGGCGTGCTGTTGAATTTGTGGTCCCTTTCCTTTTCTTAGGCTGAGTTGTACCAGTGGCGTGGCCCCTGGTGCGGTTGTGAACATCTGGAACCGGGGTTCACTAGTGCAAAGTAATGGGTTACCTTGACCATTATGTTAAACCGGAACACTGAGCCAACAACTTATTTATCCGCAACACAACAATAAATAGACTGAGAGACTTGTAGGACCTAGTCAGAACAATCGACAAAAAGAATAATCGAGCTAACTCCAAGGCGCCCTACCGCTGCGTTTATATGTGTTACGTTCGCGCCAAGATTGTCCGGGACCGCCCACCCTGGGTCGATTGTGACCACCTTTGACCACCGTTACAGAGTCTTGTTTTCCCTTTTCGGTGTGGTAAGCCTTAGAGCGTATTAAACAAATAAATATATAAAGTAATTAATACACTCACGACGAAGGAGTTTTCAATGGGCGTGACGGCCGGCTGGCTCTTTGGGGCGCGCTCGCGTGTCTACACCGTCCCTCGCGCGCAGCTATGATTTGTACGTGCACTTCATCGACCTTTGGGGATACAGACTGCGGTTTGTGGTATGTAAAAGCACTTTATTGAACTTTGAAGTTACAGGCTGTAATTTGTGGTACGTAAGAGCACCTTATTGATCTTTGGGGTGTGTCTGAGGTTTTTTTTCTCTTAGGCATAATGGAGTTGGACGAGTAAGGCTTGTAATCAGACACGGAAAGAAAACTCATCTGGTTGAGTAAATCTTAAAAAAACACTGAAGATCAATTGACAAGCCATGAAACACGAGCTCATAAGAATAACGGCACATTTGACGACTTCCTCTTTTGCTAATTTCCCCATATGCCAAAGGAAGCTGGCAACTGGTCAAAGATTCACGGATTACTAGCGACTGGATCTTCCTTCTCCAAGCACATGTACAGGAACGATGTGCTATCGAGAAGACAGATTGCTTTCTTTTTCTACAACAAAATGGTGAACAACTACTTTGCTCCAATAAGGGGCTGTGCTCCCCACTGCTGAGCACAATTTTTGGAAGGTTTGTGAGTCGGTAGATAAGACTGAACTTCTTTTCGTCCAACCAAACTATCTTCATAGAGCTTGAAACATTTTCTACGTGTTGTTGGACTTAATCGTACTAGAAGGTCCCTCGTCCTATTAGAAGGTCGTGCAGTGGAACGAGACACCCGACCTTGGGACGATCGATCGCAACCCGGGCTAAACAAGCCTTCCAACCCTTCGGGGTCGAGCAAGTTGGTCCCAGACTTGTCTGGGAAGGCGACGACACCGACCAGGTATACCGGCCAGCCCCGCAAATTTTTGTATAAACCAAATGCTCTTTCACTATGCCTCTACGATAAAAAATAGTGAACGAATGCGGCGCGCGTCCTTAGGGATCTGTTCAAAGTCGGGACTTGCACCTTTGGCCTTTGGTATATATTCCGCTCCGGCAACGAGTCCGTCGCATATTATTATTATTATACTCCGGCAACGAGTCCGTCGCAGCGGAACTAAAATGCATGACTCCCGTCTATACAGCACTGCAGCTGGGTTTTTTGTACGCTGCTGTGTGTGGGGACTCGGAGCAGTGCTGCGCGACCATCGCAGCTGGCGACGGCTGGTCGCAGCTTGCTGCGACGAAAGCCACAGTACTGTCCTGAGAGGATCTGCACCATCCTTTTTGCTTTTGCGGTAAACTGTCCGAGTCCCTGCACACGCAGCATACAAAAATCCCAGCTGCAGTGCTGTATTGAGAAGAGCCATGCACTTTTAGCTCCGCTGCGACGGGCTCTTTGCCGGAGTGTACCATAGGCTTTTACCGTTAATCACACAACGAGATGCAGTGCCATATTATGTCATGCACTTGAGTTTCGCTCTGCCAAATGGAGTCGAGCCAGCTCAAATGTGCCCTGGTCAAACAAGTACATAGTTTATACCATTGCTGAACGCTAAAGGTTCGTCATTGCGGTGGAAGACTTTCCAAATAGCCGAACAAGATGGAAACTTCGCATTTGCACGATCTTGAGACTCGCAGTCCTGCTGGGTGTAACGCTGTGTGTTTTCCTCCCATCACCACTGGACACCTTCCACGGACGGTAGCGGGGCTGGACTGACCAACTTCTGCCGAGATCCTGCTGATGAATAGGCCGACATTATTATGAGCAGAGACTGCGTGAATATGAACAAGAAAGAACAAAATAACATGAGTAAGATCAATGCATGTTGCTTGAATTAGGCTCCAATGATGTTCAAGTACGCACGGTATCTGATCAAATCCATTATTTTCGTTATTCCTGAGAAGTGATAGTTTATTGCTCCAAAGAAACCTTTCTATTGTGTTTATGTTCACCATGTATTAACTGCACCATTGTTAGTCAATTCTTGTTTTATACACACCAAAGACTACGCAAGCTATGAAGGATGTAATAATTAATCTGTGAATTTGATCTTCGTGGAACTATCCATGCTAAATACATAATATAATCATAATCATGATCTGTCGAAGCACGCTTAGGTGTTATTTGGAAGAAAAAATTAACTTCTAAGTAGGGTCGCAGCTCTGTGATTCTATTGAGCTCTCGACGATGTCCGTGCATCTTTTCAAATAATAATGCCTATGCAACCTTCGAAGGGATACAGGAGAACTTTCTTCCTGTAGAGATAAATCTCTAGAATTTTACATTTCCTCGCGAAGTGTTGTCATTGCTCTAGAAAATCATAAGCTTACACTTCTCATAATATTTTGAGAAACACTCCGATGTTATGGGACGATGTTATGGAAAGCAGTTTTATGTTTATACTTGCTAAATATATATAGTCGCGCAACCAACGAACTGTCAGTTGTTCATTTAACATTTCCTCCTTTTTTCTCTCAGCCGCATTTTTAGGTTATCTTCTTCTTGTTTTCTTATAGCTTGTTTAATTACCCAAGTTTGAGGTAAATAAAGAAGTCTGTGACGTCGGAAACAATAAATGGTGCATCGGCTGTCACAGAACTCCCGGAAAGGACGCCACGCGTGAGCAAGGAGTAGCAACAGTCGTCGCCAATCTGAACAGGAAGAAGAATGACGACTTCTCTCTCCACAAGACAAGGACTTCTCACCAAGTCGGCAAGCAAACTATCCGCCCTTCTCGAGGAAGGCAAGAAGGAGCTCTCGGATCAACTTCCGCACGAAGGACTGACGACAACACATCTTCAAGAGAAGAAACTACGACTCCTGAAGCTCCAAAAAGGAATCCAAACAGCAACCACACACGTCGACGTAGCGTTACAAAATTATACCAGAGCAGCAGATGCGCTTGACAACGATACGCCTCAATTGACAGCCATCATCGAGAAAGTACTAGCAAATTCGTCTACAATGCAGGATCTGCTCGTCAAAGCCCAATCGCTCCTATCAGAGCTAGAAATGGCTCCGGAAGACATATCAACATCACTCTCTACACACACAGCGCTGGAGATCACTCCCATACAGCTAACGCCCATACCCATACCCAAATTCAGCGGTGAAATATGGGAATGGGAGAGCTTTTGGAGCGCCTTCGAATTCTCATTGCATACGAGAAATATGGGCGACATTCACAAAAGAACTACTTAATGGACGCTCTTCGAGGAGAGGCCAGAAGATGTGTGAAACAATTTCAAGTCAGCGGATCATCATACGCAATGGCCATAGAGCACTTGAAACGAAAATATGGCAACACGCAACTACTACTCCACGAACTGGCAAGCCGTCTCGACAAATGCCAGGCAAAACCAGACATATCGAAGACCAACGATTCCTCTTTGGAGAACTCTCCTCAATTATACACCAGATGGCTATAAAAGGAAAAGCAGTCGATACTGTCGTACTGCAGAAACAGCTTCTCTCCAAATTCAACGAAAGGATTCAACGATACGTACTGAAGAAAAAGTCTGAGCTACCTATAGGAGACACGTGTTCTACCAACCTACTCCTCGCATGTGTACGCGACTTCCTAGACACGGAAGCAGAAATCCAATTCCAAATTGGGAGAGACAACGAGCGTCAAGACTTAACAACGAAGAATTATTCGTCGAAACCACCAAAATCAGGCAGCAGTAAAGCTGTTAAACCTAGGAGCTATCAATGCTTTCTCTGCGACAACAACAACCACAATCCAAGAAACTGCTTGAAGTACGCGACACGCGAAGAGCGGTTGGCTCGAATGCGATATCGTTCACTATGTTTAAATTGCGGAGAACCAAACCATCGAGCCAACGAATGCACAAAAGGAGCATGCAGGATCTGTAATCAACTCGGACATCACACATCGATATGCGAGCACCAAACGAATCCTGTCTCTACCATAAAGAAAACAGCTCCAACGCGGCCAAATCCCAGAAGCCTCAAGAGAAGCCTCAAGCGCGAAGAACGGTCAGACAAAATTTCATATCGTCTTCACAAAATGAAAACTTTGAGGATGAAAATATTGAACTCTCCACCGAAGACGCAAGGAACGCGACGGACCATGATATAGAAACCGTACTCAGCATGAAAACAATCGACACGCGAACAAATTCGAAAGATTGCGTCCTCGTAGGACAAGCCCAGGTCCTTAACAAATCGACACAAGCACTAGAGACAGTTCACATCCTGCTGGATACAAGCGCAAACCGCTCATTCATCAGGAAGATCTGGCATCGCGACTTCTTCTAGAAAACGACTACACCGTTCAAATGAACATAAGCACCTTCGGAAGTGATCAGCCAAAAGAGACTGAATGCGGAATCACTCATCTGCAGATTTTTGATCGTTCTGGACGTCCACATTCGTTTCAAGTCGCTCGTATAAGTCACTCAACGGAGACTCTCCAAAAAAGTAAACTAAGTAAGGAAGACCAGCGATATCTGATGGAAAACGATATCCAGCTGTCAGTTAGTCAACATCTTCCACTTATAGACGAAGAAAACTTAACATCAAAAACACTGCCATCAGTATTAAGATTGATTCCCTCAAGACTAGGATATTTAGTCATTGGACAGCTTCAGCACGACGACTCCACCTGTACAGGGACAATTAATTCCCTCAAGAAGACAGATGACGAACAGACCCAGAAATGGGACGAATCCCTAGCACTTCAATCATCAGGTACGGAAGAATTCGGAGGAACTAAAGCAAAAAAACAAGAACAAGTGGACAAAAGAGTACAGGAAAACTTCACAGCCACTGTAGAACACCTACCACGTCCGGTTACCGTAGAAAGAAGACGCAAGCAAATTACCGGACAACAAATCACTAGCATACAAACGTCTCTGCTCCACTCTAAACAAACTACGAACCACCCCAGAGATACTAGGACAGTATCACTCAACGTTCCAAGAGCAGTTCGAAAAAGGCATCGTCGAAGAAGTAACGCCTCATAACCCCACTCCTGGCTCCATCGTACACTATCTAAGCCACCAAGCTGTGATCCAACAAAGGAATTCACCAAGCTCAGAATCGTGTTCGATGCCTCAGCGCACTATAAAGATGTGCTCAACGATGTGCTCCACCAAGGACCAGTGATCCTTCCAGTTATGCGAGACATGCTCATACGATTTCGAGTGGAAGACATCGCAATCACCGCAGACGTGGAGAAGGCGTTCCTCCAAGTCCATCTCCACGAAAGCGATAGGGACGCCACCCGCTGTTTGTGGGTTAGGGACCCCACGAAACCACCCAAAGGATCGAATCTTGTTGTATATCGATTCACACGGGTAACTTTCGGGCTGAACTGCTCCCCGTTTCTTCTGGGCGCAATTATTCGCCATCATCTCAACGAAACAACAGAAAACAACGAGTTAAGGAGAGAGCTTCGAGATAACATCTATGTCGACAACGTAATATTGACGGCATCTAACGAAATCGAAGCTCTGGAGAAATACAAAACTTCGAAGGCAATTTTCGGAGAAATGAAAATGAATCTCCGCGGATACTTAAACAACAATGAGAGAGTCAACAAAATGATACCACCACTGGATGTCAGCACACATAAAACAACAAAGGTTCTTGGAATTGTATGGGAAGTAAACACAGATACCATTCGCATCACAGTGAAATTCCCCTCGAAAAACGCACTAACAAAATGAACGATTTCGGAATAGATCGATATTTGATCCTATGGGCTGGCTCACCCCACTCATGCTGAAAGGTAAACTGTTCTTACAATCCTTATGGAAGAACGACTACGATTGGGACTCAAAACTATCGAACGCACATGAAACGGAATGGAAAAAACATCGTGACTCAAGTCGACGGATTTGAACGAGTCATACAACGAAAAATCTCTCCACTACAAGAGGAAGTCAAGCTCGTAATTTTTGCCGACGCCAGCAAACAAGCCATGGGCGTATGCGCTTACGTAGTAACGAAGATTTCGTCGAATTTGGTATTCGCACGATCAAAACTCGCAAACATAAAAGAACCAGCAACAATACCGAAGATGGAGATCCAAGCTGTCGCAATGGCGGTAGGAGTAGCACACACGCTAAATGAAGCATTGTCCACCCATCTCAAGATAACCACAATCACAATCCTTACAGATTCAGAAATCGCTTTCAACTGGCTTTCGACGCGTTCTATCAAGAAAGATGTCGGCCGACTGGTGACTAATAGAGTCATGGAAATTCGAACAATAATCGAAAACACAGAAACTAAAGTGCGTTTTGGTTACGTAAATACAAACGACAATCCAGCAGATAGCGCCACAAGATGATTGAACGAATCAGAATTCAGAACTCACTTTTGGTGGACAGGACCACCATTCCTACTGCTTCCCCATCAGAGTTGGGAAAAAGAAGAAAGGTTGTTGTTCTTGCCCCAAGAAAAACATGAACTACCGATCAAAAACACTTCTCCAACGGTCGAATGTTTCGCAACGTCAACCACAATTAACGTTGACGACAGTGTGGCGCAATGCAGCGCCACGCTCAAGCGGCCGCGTGGGACCGTGTGGCGCAGCGCTGCGCCACAGTCTTGTATCGTATTTTTCTCGACACATTTCAGAATTTCGGAGAATGTTTTTGTGCCACTTTTTAGTAGACCTTTGCATATTGTTATAGGAAGCATGGTCCATGAAATTGTTTCTTAGGTTCTGATTTACTGGAATTTTTGATTAAGCACTAGTTTTGTTTACAAGTAAAAACAAATAATGGTTATTGCAAGAAACAAATAACTGCAAACAAATACTGGTTACTGAAACAAACACATAAATACAAACAAATATTGATTATCAGAATAAACAAATAATGAACAATAAACAAATAACAATTTCCTTTTAACCTGGATAGGGAATAAGGACATTTCAAAAGCTTCCAGCTCTTATTTTTCTATTTTCATTGCACGAAAGGATTCGTCACAATCCCCGATACTACAGAACTGTATATGTAGTTTTCGAGATTTACTATTCACTCCCAATTTGAAAAAAAAATCGTCGAAAAAATCATACCACAGCCTCGGCGCGCTAGAAAATCGGTTGGTCCCACGCGCCAGACACGCAAAAAACGCGCTGTCGTCAACGTGTTAAGGAAGCTAAAGAAACGGATATTGTCGATTGGAGCAGACAAAGCACACTCACCTCTGCCAAGGTACACATAGCGTATGCTCTACGTTTCATAAGACGAATCTGTTCAAGCATCGACAAACCGTTCAGGTCACGAATCAGAAGAAATATCCCAGAACTGGATCCAGTAAACGAACATGAGTTCATCAGCGCAGCAGAAAGCAGCTCTACGAGTAATACTCCGAAGTCATCAAAAAACACACGTCACGGAGTCACTGAGAAAATCAACCAAAGACCTTAACCTGCAACCTGATGAACACGGATTACTCCGCTGTTATGGGCGACTGGACAGAGCAGAAATTCCAGAACTAGCAAAACACCCCATCTTTGTAGCAGCAAAAACCCCACTTGCACGACTCATAGTCTCGGAATTCCACTCTCCACTTCATACAGGGACATCGCACACCATCGCCGCAGTACGCAGTAAATACTGGATTCCCAAACTTCGTCAACAGGTCCAGAATTTCATCAGAAAATGCATGCCTTGCCAAAAAAATGAATGCACTACCGTTCCGGTACCCCACAATGGGACCACTGCCAGAAAGACGTGTTATACGAACAAAACCATTCGAAAATGTAGGTATCGATTACTTTGGACCAATAACCGCGAAGGTCAAAGAGGAAAATTCCAAGCTCTATGGATTAATAATCACTTGCATGACGAATCGCTTAATACACATCGAGATAGTGACTGAAATGTCAACAGAAAAGCTTCTGTTCGCCCTACGACGATTTTTCGCTCGTCCAGGGGTGCCACGTACGATCATCTCAGACAACGGCCCTTCGTTTCTTTTAGGAGATCAAATTCTGCGAGACGCAGTCGCTTCCATCACGAGTGACAATAGCTTCCAAGCTGCAATGGCAAAAAGAGGAATTGAGTGGAAAGCCATCACACCTCATGCTCCGTGGCAGGGAGCGTTTTACGAGAGGTTGATAAAATCGATAAAACACTCCCTCTACAAAACCATTGGATGTCGAGTCCTGACGGAAGAAGAACTCGCAACGCTACTCCTAGAAATCGAAGGCTCCCTCAACACACGACCACTCACATATCAAGGAGCACTCTTTGAACAATTAACCCCTCTGAGACCCATCGATTTCATTTCAAAGGATATCGAAGTCACATATCCCTTTGAGTCACTGGACACCAACGGCGATGATCCAGAATATGTTCCATCCGAAACAATGGCTCGTCTACGTACTCAGAAACAAGCAATAAAGGCTCTCGAATCGACACACAAACTAACAGAACGATTCTGGGCAGAATGGCACCGTATCTATCTGAGAGAGACCCACAAATTACAGATGGACACAAAACGTGATGGAAAAAAGACTCCAAAAGAAGGTACAATCGTCCTAATAGCGGAACCCCATAATCCACGAAATACGTGGAAGATGGGAATTTCTTATTTCCTCTGTCAAGATAAGTTCCGACGGCGCCATTCGAGAAGCAGAAGTACGCATGCCCAACGGAAACATCCTTAGAAGGCCAGTTAACCTCTTGGTCCCAATGGAGCTCGAAGAAGATAATCCAAATCCACAAAGTGAAACCGAAAACAACAACATACTCAACCTTCTTCGCCACCAGAACAACAGAAAGGAAAACGCTACAATCTCCGAGAAAGACCACGCCAAAGTTATACACAACCCCCTGCATCACAACAGCTCAAATTCAGCCGCTGATTTGCGTGATGTCTCTCCTCACTCTTTTCTCCACAGCTACAGCGAACTATACCACGACAATTCGTTGCGTGTAAGGTGGCATCCAAATCTTCAACCTCAACGCTTAACAGTATGAAATCTGTACGGTAGGTTACTGCATCCTACACCATCGCCCACCAAGCAATGAGACATTATACTTCCCTCCAGAAGTCACTCTTCATGATCACCACGTCCAAGGGAAAATTCTGGAAGAAACGCTTATGGAAGTAATGGACATACTTTGCCCAGCAATACCATTTTGTGAAAATGTTCGATGCTGGATATGCACAGCGAACATGTTTAATCCAAAATGCAACCCCCAAGTGGCACTAGCAGGCTGGATGATCGTCGTCTACAGTGTGATCGCAGTGTTCTATACGATATTCTACGTACCATTAACACTGGGAAGACCTTGTCGAATAGCTGGATATTTGTTGCTATGCTTCATGTCAATACTAACAAAGATGTGGATACGTCTACGATCAGCATGCCAAAATCGAAGGAGACGAGCAAATACGACAGACAACGTCGACAAATTTCTCAACGTCCCTCTTATCGCACTCGCAATCGCTATGGCCACCATAATCACAGTATCCACAGCATGTCAAGACGTCGATATGTTTATGCTGAATACGAAAGTCTGTTCACAGCAAAAGGAAACGGAAAGGTGTTTGGTACAACACACAGAAATGATCAAGCTAAACACCTACAATCAGGAGGTGTGTCTTCGGCTGATGAACGGAAACACCACAATGCTCCAGCATCATATAACAGGGGAAGGACTTCAACCACATTGTGAAAAAACAATCACTAATGTTCACCAGAAATACCAATCAAAAGGTGATCGACGCCAAAAATCAAGGTAGTCAACGCGTAGGTTGACTGGGATTTCGACCCTGGACTAGAAAGGAATGCCTCACTGGAGAACAGTCTTTATTCAATAGAAAACGAAAAGCGAGTGCTGAACAAGAAAACTAAAACGGTGATAACACAACACGATGGAGAACCCCTGTGCACTGAGCTCCGCGCTTATATAGCCTCCGCGAGGTCAAGAGATCGTTACCTGCGTTAACGAGATCAAGATCATAGGTTAACACGAGAAGATCATGAATTAACATCGTTAACAAGATCAATATCATACGTTAACATCCCTCCCCCTAGGGCAAGCGGCGACCCTGCCGCGAGAACATGACAGAGGAGCAATACGTTGTGAGCATCGTGAACTACAAACTACTTACTACTACCAAGAACTCTTACTACAAAAAAACGAACAACGGGTACAAAAACATGCAATACTGCAACACCAATTTTTCTTGGGGTGGTTTTTTTTTTTGAAAGAAACAGTTTCTTCAAAAGCGGTTCCTTAACCGGTGGCTACTATTCTGTCGACGTCCTCTCGATTTTCCGAATCCACGCGTGGAGTACGACGTCGATGGTACCATCATACACTGTCCTTGAAACGGGAATGGATACATTTGAGGTTGAACTGCCATAGAGAACGGCTGATGTGTGAAATTCCTGAACGACGAGACATGCCGCGGTTTTTTTGAAATTCCTCTTTCCGACTTCCTTTCTTTGAAATATCTGCGTGTTCGAGCACTGCGGGAAGTCTTTTCTTCTAAAGGTGGTATTTCCACCTCAGCCTTCACATAGGCTCTAAGTGCCTCGAACTAGTCTCTCAATACTCCTTTCGCATATTTTTCCGAGCTGTCGCTTCGTGGTCTCGCGCTAGGACCGTGCGAAGGTTCTCTGCTCGATTCGATTATAGGGATGGAGCTAATTATGTTCCTTTTGACTAGTACAGCGACTGATTTGGCGAGCTCTACGGCGTCGTTCATGTCCGCTCTGTTTCGTTCGTAGGCCGGATCCCCTCTGGGTGAAGCTACCACCACTATTTTCATGCCCTTTCGAGCTGCTGCTGCGAAAGCTGACGCCAATTTACACCAATCTTTCTTCGGTAGCGGCTCCTCCGAAGTTGGCCCGACAACGACACAGCAGCTATCTTCTGACTGATCCAGAATGCAACATATCTCGCTGAGACTGTGATATATTCGACGTCGAACATTAGTAGAGCACTTGAAAAATACATCTATCATCGAAAAGCTGTCCGGTAACACTATGAGTGTCTTCGACGGCTGCTCGTCCGCTTCAACATCGTCCCAGTTGTTGATCCGCGCGAAGCTCACTCCGTCGTTGTTAGCGTCGTTCAACTGCTCTATAGGTAATCCGGTCCCACCATCGTGGGGTAGTGCCAGCGGCGATCCGTCATGAGTCGACAAGCCGTGCAGAACATGATCGCAATATTTCTTGAAGAACAGGAATGCTTTCCTCACGCCGGACAACGTGATGAAAGTGTGACTCGTGTCCATCATAAGGAGTCTTCGCCTCTCCTGGCAACGTTCATGATCGTGGATCGAAATAAGCCTCGCTAAGCTAAATATTGTGTCGAATCGAAAATGCCCGATAGTTTCCGCAGCGGTAGGCACGACGTCCTTGAATGTCTTCTCTTGTATGGAACAGGCAAACGCGAGATCACTTTGACGCCGTCGTCCAGGGCACTGGTAGAAGAGTCCGAGCGCTTCGGTGTCTCCGTCGCCTCTCATTGTGACCCTGGAAATATTAACATTAGCTGCAGCATAGCGCCGTCGCACTCTTTTTGTTTTAGCGTTTAGCTCGATATCTTCAACTTCGCTAGGGATTGGTATGAGCGAATCAAACTGAACCCTTATAGGCTCCTCTTTTTCGTTGATATGGGATATTAACGCCGAGTTGTTGCTAACTTCAATTATGCGATAGGGACCACCCCATGGTTCCACTAGCTTGGGATACTTCTTTGATGCTTTTTCCCTTGGCAGCTTGAGAAGTACGCGGTCCCCGATTTTTGGCAGCGCCTGCGAATCTGCGTTATTCCTAGCGTCATACGCCTTTTTCATCTTTTCCCTGTACTTCTCATTGAATTCCTTAGCACAGTTCTGAGCGAGTTGAATACCATTCAACAATTTGTGTTTATAGTCGTCGGTATCCATATGATTGAAACACAATTCGTCCCTTGGAATGACATTTGAGGGGTAGTTGGGGTCCGCGGCATGGAGCAAGAAGAAGGGGCTTTCTCCCGTAGCATCATGTGGCGCACAGTTGTAGGCAAACACCACAATAGGTAAAACTATATCCCACTCCGCCGGGATTACGGTCTTCTTCCGAAGCATTTTCACCAAGGTGCCTATTACCCTCTCCGTCATACCATTCTCCCTTGGATTATATCCTTTTGTCACCTATTGTTCTATGCCTGCTATTTCACAAATACCGGACAACAGGCTCCCGCAAACTTCGTGAAGTGATCTATCACTACCAGGGCGTAGCGGTTACCCCTTTCCGTTAGTCCCAAGTCGACTAAGTCCACTCCAATTAGTTCGTACGGGGCATGAGTTGCGAAGGGTGTTAATGGCGGGATTCTCGTTTGGTGAGCTCTTGACAAAAAACAGTTCGCACACTCTTTAGCCCATTTCAGGATATCCGCCTCCATTCCTTCCCAAAATACGAGCCGCCTCAACTTCCGATACAACTTTCGTCCATTTAGGTGTCCTGCCATTATCCCTTTATGGGCTTCGTCGAACACTGCCTTCCTCTTCGATTTTGGTACCACCCGGACAGTAAACTGTTCCCATCTTAACTTAAGCTCTCCTCTCTCAATGAAAAAATCTGCGACTTTAAATGTTCTCGAGCATCTCGGCAGCTTCACGAGCTTATGATCCTGCTTTGACTCTACATCTCGAATGATTTGATTGAAGGTTTTATCTTTCTCAATTCTGTTAACCAATCACTATCCTCCGATTGTGTTTCGCAGATGACTATCGACTCTCCTACCTGACAGTCGTCCGCCGACGAGTTCACTACTGCGCTGCGTGACAGAGCATCCGCAACGGCGTTCGCCTTCCCTGCCACATATTCTATCTTCAGCTGATACTGTTGAATCTCCAATGCCCATCTTAGCACCCTCGCCGACACATTTGTCCTTTTAAATAGGCACGTGAGTGGTTGATGGTCAGTGCGCACGATGGTTTTCACCCCATACACGAAAAAGTGAAACTTCTTAAGTGCAAACACTAGCGCAAGGGCTTCGAGATGTGTTATGTGGTACCCTCTTTCGGCCTTCGAAAGATTCCTGGATGCGAAAAATATTGGGTGTAGGAAGTTGTCTTTCCCTTCCTGACAAAGTACTGCTCCTAGACCCTCTCCTGACGCGTCAGTATAGATAATAAAGGGTTTCTCCCCTTTTTCGGCGGCCACTATGTCCGGTTGTGCTAACACTGGCGCCTTTGTCAATGCATTTTTTACATCTGTAAAACTCTTTTGCTCTATCTGAGTCCAGTTCCAGGTTGTCTTCGGGCTAGTGAGATTATACAAACTCTTCGCCATTTTTGAAAAGCCTGCTATGAACTTCCTGTAGTACGCTGCCATTCCAAGGAAGGTCCTCAGCTCTGATACGTTTTTGGGCGCGGGATAATCCACTACTTTCCTTACTTTCTCTATATCAGTCCTTACCCCGTCCTTGTCAATGCAGTGCCCAAGGAAGGAAACACTCGTTTTCAGGAAATCACATTTTTGAGGTTTCAGTCTAAGGTTTGCGTTCCTCAGTGCTTGAAACACCTTTTCCAGAACGATACAATGACGATCCAATGATTCTGTGGCTACCAGGATATCGTCAATGTAAACGAATACCTCATCATCGAGATTCAACCCTTTTATTACCGCGTCCATCATCCTCTGGAACACTGCTGGGCTAGTGGATAAACCGAAGGGCAGGACCGTGAATTGGAAAAGCCCCTCACTTGTGGTGAATGCGCTTTTCCGCTTCGCATCCTCAGATAACCGTATTTGCCAGTATCCCGAGGCTAAATCCATCGTGGAGAAGAATTTCTTACCGCATAGACATTGCAGAACCGAGTCGATCTTCGGCAATGGGTATGAATCTTGGCGAATAATCTTGTTCAATTCTCGGTAATCGATGCATAGCCTTAACGTTCCATCCTTCTTTTTGACCAGGACGACCGGGGAAGCCCACTCTGACGAGCTTTTCTCAACTATTCCGCGCTCCAGCAAGTCACTAATTATGCTCTTAAACTGCTTCCGCGCCGTCATCGGAACAGGTCTCGTCCTTTGCTTAACCGGCTTATTGTCGCCTGTGTCAATTTCGTGTACCACTAGATCTGTCTGCGTCAACTCCCTATCGTTGATCGCAAAAACATCGTCGAATTTTTCCACGATTTGCCGTATTTCCGGTAGCAACGTTTGTTCCTTTTGTAGTATGTCCAGTAAGGCCTCACATCGTTGTCGCGGTGAGCTCCATTCTTTGGGCTGGACCAGGTCCATCATATCCTTGTCAGATTCTACGTACTTCGGCTTCACCCACTCTTCGTTTTGCCATTCTCCCACTATGTCACCTGTTTTGAACACCATAGCCTCTTCGGTGTTATTGAGTACAGGAATGATAACTTCCTCTGCCACAGCATTACATAATCCGTCACTTATTCTCGAATCCGAGGATTGTAGGAATGCACCACCACCATGACCTACAACTGCCCCCGTGAGAGTCAAAGTTCCTACTCCTTTGGCCGGAACAAACAATCTATGCTTCACGACAGCCTTGTTATTTCTCGTCTCATTTGTCCCACTACACATATCTAGCTCCACTGTCTTTGCTGGTTCTACTCGCTGGAGCCGCATGTTAAACATCTGTAGCGCATTTGTACCTAGGATGACTACATCGTCTAGAGCTCGACCCACATACGCGGATACCACTTCTGACTGACATCCAAGCGTGATGGTTACACGAATTGCATCCAGAAATTCCATCACATTGCCTGATGCATCGCGCACCTTCAACTTTGGTCTAGGTATGCGGGTGACAAACTCGTCTAAGGTCACATTTGAATCCATCGCTCGCTTTAATAACAGGAGGGGTATAATGGTTGTCTGTGATCCAGTATCCAGCAACGCGACCGCTTCAGTTCCAAAAATATTTATATTTGCTATTGCTTTATCTCCGAAAAGTCCACACTCTCCCTGTAGGTCAACAGTAGTTGCCCCTAGCCACTTATCGACTAGCGAGGAATACGCGTCCATCTGCTTTTTCGGTTGATTGTTTCCTGACAGTGGAAATCGCGATTTTGGTAGTGTGCAGTCTTTCGCGAAATGACCGACTTTCCCGCAATTGAAACACTTAACTGAATCTGGATTTGCTCTTGTGCCTACCCTTTGTAGTGGCGGTTCTCTCAACTGGGATTGGTTACCTTCGCTTCCCTTCCCATTCAACCGAGTTCTCCTACCGTTCACGGCTTCACTCCCCTCCTCTCTGTTACTATGTGGAGCTGCTCTATAATTGGGCGCCCTAACCCACTGTTTTTGGTCCGCTCTTGGACTCCTTGGGCCTCTACATTCCTCAGCAATCTTCAAGCTTCTTTCTAACCGCAGAGCCGCTTCTTTGACTCTATCATAGGCTTCCTGCGTTGAGCTCAGTTCTAGAGCTTCCGTCAGACAATAGCTTCCTGACCACGATGCCAACTGCCGGCATAAAATCTCCGCCTTTTGCAATGATGTAACCTCAGGTGGGACGTCAGGGTAGGCCCTACTAGCCAGGCCCTCTAACACTACGCAAAAATCGGCTACTGATTGCCCATCTCTTATTGCTAGCTTCCTCAAGTCTGATAGTGCTCGAACTTTCTGACTACTGCTATCCACCCTCATTCTTTTCTTCATTTCGGCTATCACTTCGTCAAAGGTGCTTTCTCGAACACTCTTAGGTAGCGTTTCAAACATAGTCAAAGCTCCATTCCTTAAAAAACTCTCGAAAAGCTGCAATCGACTGGAATCCTTCCACTGAGTCTTAGGGTACTTAATTTCGAACGACTTCAAAAACCTTTTGAAACATTCATGAGGCTATTCGCCAAAAGGTTGCACGTCAGGTAACGCCATTGTACGTATGTAATCGCTCATCGAGAAATTCTCACCTGTGTCCGACGATGGTCTTGTTCCTTGCTCGTGCTCGCAGCTTCTTCTCCGCGAATTCCCGCAACAATTCCGGATCAATTGCGTCGAGGTCGATGGCAGTATCTGCAAATAAGTGTTCCCTGGTTGCTCATCAGGTCGTCCTACGTACTCCGACAGACGAGCGGACTCACCCGTGAGTGACTCGATCCTTGCTGTTTCCTTCGGAGGCTCTTTGCCGAGATGTTCGACCTCGTATCGTAGTTGCTCTACCTGTAATTGGGCATGCTGTAATTTCACTTCGTTTTCGCTAGCTCTTTGTTTCTCGATTTTTACTGCGGTCACTAACTCTTCTATTCTGGCAGTCAGGTCAGCAGTACCACAGCCTAGCAGCTTACAGGATTCCGTTACCGCGCTGTGCAACGCACTACTACTTGCTAGAAACTCATGCAGTTGTCCACTCGTATGGATTCCTTTATCTCTCAACATCCCGACTACTCCCGCATCGCTTTGCTGCTTGTTAAGTTCTCTAAGTTCACCGAGAGTGGTCCTTATAATTTCCTGGACTATAGCGGTCTGCTCTCTTACACTCGACATCATCGCTTCCCTTCTTGGATCATTCGTACGGAATCACTTTCCCAACTCGGTGTCACACGTGATCCCTATGGTGGACACTTGCCCAACTATCTTTTTCGTTATCTTTTCAAACTTCTCTATGAAGTTCTCACTCACATTTTCATCGTCCATATCTTCAGTTCTCAAAAGCTCCTCTTCGTTGACACTGGAGCTCTTCATGACTCTGCAATACACGTGATTATTTAGAAACTCGCGGTATTACACTCCAAAGTTGTCGCGAGATGGCGTGTATTCGAACGTATACGCGATAAACACCACGAAGCACAAAACGACAAGCGAGTTAGAAACGTCTTCAGGGATATTCGTACGTCCCGCCCTTTTCGCTCAAGCGTGTCGTGTGTGCGATTGCGGACAAGTGCGCTTGTCGCCGATCACCCAACTTCCACGGCCGTTCAACTCAGCAAGAGCCGAGGATAACCGCGTCGCCCAACAGATCGATTGTCACGGACCTCCGGTTCGATCCTACCGTGGGCCTGCCTTGAAAGGTCGATCGATAATCACGGATCGGTGTCCGGATCGATCGTCTCTCTTGTTTTCTCCTAGGGGGTCGATTTCACGGAGTCCCGGGTCGACCTGTCCTCTCGTCTCCTATAATCGCACTCCCACTTGCAGATCGATTAGTCACGGAAACTTCGGATCGATCCGCTGTCCAGGTTGGCTTGGCCCCCAAATCAAGGTAGTCAACGCGTAGGTTGACTGGGATTTCGACCCTGGACTAGAAAGGAATGCCTCACTGGAGAACAGTCTTTATTCAATAGAAAACGAAAGGCGAGTGCTGAACAAGAAAACTAAAACGGTGATAACACAACACGATGGAGAACCCCTGTGCACTGAGCTCCGCGCTTATATAGCCTCCGCGAGGTCAAGAGATCGTTACCTGCGTTAACGAGATCAAGATCATAGGTTAACACGAGAAGATCATGAATTAACATCGTTAACAAGATCAATATCATACGTTAACACAAACGATGTGCTCACTCAGGAAGCTGTACAGGTCAGAAATGCGAAAAGGTAAGCACATCTGCTGAAATCCCGGAATTAGCACACGGAAACAAATATCCCGGAATCACTTGCTGTATAGAAACTGTGGAGGACCAGGATGTGGCTGTTTTTATTTAAGCAGCGGATGTCTCTTCTACCGCATCTTTCACATCCCTACGGATAAGAACGTCTATGAAATTTTCAGGTGCACGACGTGGACAGAGAAAGTAAAACTGAAGATACAGTCCGAGTTCCACGGCGGCGAAAAGAAAACATACACGGTAGCACTACGGCCCAACATACCGACGCATGTGGGAAACATAAAAATTACTCTTAGCTCGCTAACGATATCACCCATGCCACCACTCCACTCTTCCTTCATCTTGAATGGAAAGGAAACCGCCATATGGAATCGAGGAACATCCTTACCACTACAGTGCGAATCGAAAAGAAGGGCGCAACAGCACGAGTTCGAAGTCTCACACAATTGCATCTGCCACCCAGCGGAAAACCGAACACGATGCAATTGCGCAGATATTAACATTACATCACATTTCTACGGTGAAATTCAGAATCGGCTCCCTATTCGAAGACCATGGCTCTCGCTAGAAAGATCGCTAAAGACCGGATCCGTAGTGGCGAAAGTACCGGCAATGGTAACCGCAGAGCTTCTGGTAGCATTAGAAGGAAATATCAATACAGCAGTTAAGGAATTAACAAATATGATTTGCACCATCCCGAATAGTATTGCTCAAGGGTGCTATAAATGCGTTCAAGAGGCTGTGGCAAATGTAACGTGTACAAGTAGTGCTCCACCAACAAGAGCAACCATCAGCTGCAACGACCACTACTTTACTGTACCATGCAGCCCGCAAGGGAACACCACACAAATTCGTTTCACGCACTCAACTGCTCGTCTAAAACTGGCCTGCACAACAACATGTGGAACGATTACAACAAACTTCGAAATCACCGGAATATTACAGTGGACAAAAACCATACAAGAGACTGTCAGAAAAGTCATCGAAGGAGAAAGCACTATTTCTGACGAGATCACGTTGCCTGATATTGGCCACATCCTAAGCACCATCGTCACAGGATATAAAACGATCGTTTCCACACTATTACTGTTCAGCATAGCCCTTCTCATCGGCTATTACATCTTCTGAACGTGCGGAGCCCGAACTCTTGTAAACATCGTTCGCTTATTCATCAGCGCGTTGCGCACCTCCGCCCGAGCTTCGATACAAGCAGTTACATTAACCATCTCCACAATACGTCGTTTTTTCCCCTTCACAATACGCCATTTTTTCTCCAATAACTTACATACCGAACATCCTCACGTCAAACAACTCTAGCCACAATCTGCTCATCCATGCATCTTCCTTCCTTCACTCATAGTCGCCAATAGTATGAACACAACAACAATGCTCAATTTCTACTAGCAGAATGGCTTCCACGCCGACGTGTCACGAGTCGAGTCAACCGAAGCGATAACGTGTCTCCCGCATCCAAGCTGAAACCACCAGCGGCAGAAACCAACAAAGAGGAAAACAAGAGAAAACGCACAACGACGTCAAAAGATACCACGATTCCCACCAAACTATCCATCAGATCAGCGTCGATCAATACATGGAAAGAAGTATGTAAAAGCGGTTGCACATTCTTCAACGAGGTGCAAAAACATCTCGAAACCATCGCAAGCAACGATAACGACGGAATCGAGGAAATCCATCGACGAATCCAGCTATTACGACGCACGGTACAGAAACAGTACCAACAAACACTATCGACACCCTTACCCTCGCCACAGCAAAAATTTCTGGACTCAAACCAATCAACACTGAAGTCAAGCAACCAGCGCATTAACGCGACTGTTGAGGAAATAAAATGTGAAATGGTGAACCGCATCGAAAAAAGTGGAGCAGGATATTCGCAGCTTCCGAGAAGAAATAGTGAAAAGACTAGATGAAATGCAAGAGACAAGTTCAGACAATGCGTCAAAACATTCCTCCCCCCAGCCTACTCATTCGTCGACATCACATCAATCGCCTCGTCCCCTTCGCCCTCCGTCACCGATGGTACGGTCGTTTGTCACCCGACCTTTCCAAGATCATCATCCTTTCCCTCGTCGCACACCACCTCGTCGCGCTGATGCATCACCAATCAGCCATTACTCTGGCCGTACCCGCCGAAGTCCACCGTCACACTATTCCTCACGTCGTACCGACACCGTATCAACTCGGCGTGAATTTTGTCGCACTCAAGAATCACCGACTCACCATTATTCTCGTCGCAATGGAGCACGTGATATCAATCGCCAAGCTTCTTCCGATCGAACTCATTCAACATCAACACGCCACTCGCCACAACGCAGCAGACAACCGCCACGAGGCAGCCATTCACCTTCTCACCGCCGAAATTGACGCTTCAACTCGTAGAACAACAACGAAGTGATATAGCATTGAAAACTGGGGAGTGTAGAGATAAATCGCTAGAATTTTACATTTCCTCGCGAAGTGTTGTTATTGCACTAGAAAATCATAAGCTTACAGCCCTCTCACACTCGGGAGGCGCCTTGCGCGGCGTCGTCGACGGCGGGTGGGGGTGGGACCGGCGCTCCGCCCACCAACTGTCGCTGCCGGCGCTCGCGGGGCGCGCCATCGCGGCCGCCGCCTGCAAGAAATGCCCGGCACCATTCCCTCGGCGGCGCCGGAGGCGGCTTCGCCGGCGACATCGCCGCCGAAGTATGAGAACCCTCCTCCGGCGGCGGCGGCGGTGGCGACGTCGCTGACGACGCCGTTGGGGCGGCCGCGCCCTATCTTTCATCATAGCCCCGGCGACGCCGCGCAAGGCGCCGCCCGAGTGTGAGAGGGCTGTTACCCTTCTCATAATATTTTGAGAAACACTCCGATGTTATGGGACGATGTTATGGAAAGCAGTTTTATGTTTATACTTGCTAAATATATATATATATATATATATATATATATATATATATATATATATATATATATATATATATATATATATATATATATATATATATATATATATATATATATATATATATATATTAGCAACTAATTTCGTGGACTGTTTTGCAGTCATTATTTCTAGCAAACACAACTTGCTTGAAAGTTCACCTACTTCACTGCTCTTTTAACCGTTTGATAGAGCATATCAAGTAGTTTCTAAAACCATTCATAAACCCTGTTATTTTTGTTTACAGGGAATGTTTTTCTTCTTGAAATGAAAACATCCAAAACCAGTGTTTGCCAAGGTCTTCTTCATGAATACCTGTTTAGCCACTAGGTTACTGAAACGTTACAATTTGTGTGTGCAGAATCTGGGGATGATGTCCTGAAACGACTTATGGCACTCAAAGATATCAAGAGATTTTGAGCAAGCAGTTCCAAACGAAAACAAAAGTGCACTTCGGATGAACTACGGAGCTCGGTTGGAAGGCCGTAACTAGTTCCTTCGAGAGAAATCGGAGATCAACAACGGCTATGTAGACGCTCGAAGTCAAGTGCTTAAAAAGCTGAACTGAAACGGTTCTGCACTATATTAGTTTTTCTGTAAAACTGGCCAACAGGTGCCTTGCGATTTCACCCGTCGCGCGACAAGGGTGGGGCGGATGCTGCAAACGAACTTTGAGCTTTCTCCAAAAGCGAATAACCGGTTCAGAAAGGGGTAACGTGCGATGGAAAGAGGATATCTCTTAGTAATCACTGACTTCCTAGCCGGTCACCCAAAACAAAATGAAGGCCGCTACAGATCCTCAAATCCACCTCCTCACAAGAGGCTGATGATCTCAGTCTGGAGGTTCTACGAAGGTGCCACCTTTCGAAAATTGATCGGTGGTAGTCTCAGTATTCACCTAGAGGCCTACTCTCTTTAGCCTGGCTGTGTACAGGTTGAACTACGCGGTAGTCGGTTTAAGCAGTTCTCTGAAAGTTGTGTCACCACTCATCAAGACACCGCCAAACATCACGCTGAGTTTCGGTCGCTCCAAAAATCCGAAGATGTAAGCTGGGAGACTCTTGTTTATGCAGGTTATAGTGCAGATAGAGCACTATATGTATGACATTTATTTTGGTTTTTCCTGCCTTCTCTGGGACAAAGACGATCCAGTAATGAGGTGTAGGTCAAAATGCACCTGCGAAAACAATTCCTTTCAAAAAACTCAGCATTTCTTAGGAAGTGGAATGGGGCAGTAACCAGAGAGTGGAGAAATATCTTTTCGTTTCGGTGGTTCATATGTCGTTTGGGTAACATTTTTCTTTATTTAGTAACTAACACTTTTGTTGAAGGTGCGTGAGAGTCCACGAAATTAGTTTCCAACCTAATATATATATATATATATATATATATATATATATATATATATATATATATATATATATATATATATATATATATATATATATATATATATATATATAGTGCCGGCCAAAAAGGTATTCGTTTTTACTTTTTTGGATGTAACAGGGACTGGAGCTTTTTAAGTGATTTTTTCACTATTAACGGAGAGTTACAAGGGTGTACGCATGCTAGTTTTGTTTCGATGAGGCCCTGGAATTTCGTGAATTTTTCTATCAGTAAAGTAAAATGCGCACTTTTAGAAAAGCGGCCTCACTGACAATAAGTTTTTCCTACTCTAAAACAAGTAATGTTTTTGCAACCGCTTATGTGTGGTTTCAAGAAAAACGATTTTCCCTACAAAACGACATATTGGCGTTTTTTTGAAACTCTTAGCTTTTATTATTTTTTAGGTCATCCAATGGGGCGTGTCCTACAGGTGTTAACTACCTTTGGATGCAACTCGTGCTTTGCATACGGAGGCTTTCACAGAGTCTTATATGCCGTTTAAAAGACAATTGAGAGCGCTATTGGATACTGTCTTCATTCTCTTATGAAGCTGAGTTTTCAGAACTTTATTTAAGAAAAACCACAAATTAGAAACGTCATTTTAGCCCCCTTACAATTTTTTCCGCTTAGAAGGTTTTTTAAAAGCTCAAACACCGTTTGTAAGGAGAAACCTCGCTCTACGCTAAGGCGTTTTTGAAAAATTTTCACACATTGGTTTTTGTTCGTTTTCAAGCAGTTAAAGTGTGTACGACCTTAACCACTGATTTCCGCGCGCGATGACTCCGCGCCGCGTGCGCGAAATGTGAAAGCGAATCCCTTCTTAGGTGTTACTGTAGAATACAGGATAAATAGTAGTAAGTTAAGCTATCGAACGTCCACTAACAGTTTGTTGTCCCTGTCGTTTGAATTTCAGTTGAAATGCGTTAGTTCAGTTCGCCTCCGACGTCGCACGCGGCGCGGAGTCATCGCGTGCGGAAATCAGTGGTTAAGGTCGTACACACTTTAACTGCTTGAAAACGAACAAAAATCAATACGTGGAAATCTTTCAAAAACACCTTCACGTAGAGCGAGGTTTCTTCTTACAAAGGGTATCTTAGGTTTTCGAGAATCTTCTAATCTGAAAAAATTGTAATGGGGTAAAATGACGCTTTTATTTTGAAATTTTTCTCAAATAACATTCTAGAAAATCATCTTTGTGAGAGAATGAAGGCAGCGTCCGATAGCGCCTTCGATTCTCTTCCGAATGGTATATAACGCTCTGTGAAAGACTCTGTATACAAAGCACGAGTCGCATCCAAAGGTAATTCACACCTCTTCAAACACGCCTCCATTGGACCACCTAAAAAATAACAAAAGCCGACAGTAACAAAAAACCTCAATACATATTTTTGTGGAAAAAATCTTCTTCTTTCAAACGGCTCATGAACAGTTGCAAAAACGTGACTTACTTCAGAGTAGGAAAAATTTATTGTAAGTGAGGCCGCTTTTCTAAAATTGCGCATTTTAGTTTACTAATGTAGAAAATCACGAAATTTCAGGCCCTCATCAAAATGAAACTAGCATATGTACCCCCTTGCCACTCTCCGTTAAATGTATAAAAAATCAGTTCAAAAGCCTCAGTCTCTAAGGAGTTACACCCAAAAAAGTGAAAACGAATATATATACTATTTTCAGGTGAAATACAACGTTTCTCAAATAGAATTCGATACTTTCCAAATCGAATTCAACACTTTCCAAATAGAATTCAACACTTTCAAAATTGATTTCAACACTTTTTAATTGAATTCAACATTTTTCAAATAGAATTCAATATTTTTCAAATTGAACACAGCACTTTTCAAATTGAACACAACACTTTTCAAATAGAATTCAACACTTTCCAACTTGATTTCAACACTTTTCAATTTGATTTCAACACTTTTCAAATCAATTTCAATGCTTTTCAATTCACGTTACACGACTGTTTGAAGAAACTGCCCATTTATTATTTACTTTGCTTCAATCAAATCCAGGATCCCAGGGAGTGTTGTACAATTGCTCAAACAATTTTAGTACGTCGTTTTATGCAACATTGCCTGAAATCGAAGTCAAAAAGTCCAGTTGAAGTTCAAAAAAAAACATGTTACTTCGGTAAAATATGCTAGGTCTACGAGACGGACAAGATGTGTGTACATAGTCACAATATAACCATATATACAACAGAACTACAACTAATAACACAATAATAATTTGCGACCACAAAAAACATTACAAGACCGTGAAATCTTTAAGTACTTGATCTTCGCCCAGTACTTGCAGCCGTGATGTTAGTCATCATATGCCGAACGTAGTTCGCGCAGTTCTGCTGTGTAACTGAACGAACACTATCCTCGATAACTTCTACTAGTGTCTTTTTCCTAGATGGTTTGCTCAAAAGGCGTTTTGCTGTCGACTTCACCTTGGAGAAAACGTTTTCTGCTGGACTGAACGCGTAAGAATAGAGCGATGGAAACTTCAAGGTGAAGGAAAGTCCAATGATTGCTTGCATTTCTTGTGACTTGTGAATCTTTGCGTTCTCAATGATTAGCTAAGATCCATCCATTTCTTTTTGGTCTCGGATGCGTTGTTGAAGTTCTTCAATGAAGATACAGGCGTTTTTTTAAACAGTCGTGTAACGTGAATTGGAAAGTATTAAATTTGATTTGAAAAGTGTTGAAATCAATTTGAAAAGTGTTGAAATCAATATGGAAAGTGTTGAATTCAATTTGAAAAGTGTTGTGTTCAATTTGAAAACTGTTGCGTTCAATTTGAAAAATATTGAATTCTATTTGAAAAATGTTGAATTCAATTGAAAAGTGTTGAAATCAATTTTAAAAGTGTTGAATTCTATTTGGAAAGTGTTGAATTCTATTTGGAAAGTATCGAGTTCTATTTGGAAAGTATCGAATTCTATTTGAAAAACGTTGTATTTCACCTGAAAATGGTATATATATATATATATGTGTATATATATATATATATATATATATATATATATATATATATATATATATATATATATATATATATATACAGGGTGCGGCAAAAGTCCGGACACACCATTTTTGCGTGAGTCAAAAGTGCTTTGAAGGTCCTAGCGCGAAAATTTTTGTGCTCTGCAGTCATTGCGCGGTCTTTCTCGACATAAGAGGTAACATTTCTTACATCACCAGTACACCTGGCTTCTAAAAAATGCCGAGTACGGATCGCGCTTCAATCATCAAGCTGCACATGATGGGAGTCAGCGCCTCTGAAATTGCCAAACGACTGAATGCTTCAAGGTTCACCGTCTACAAGGCAATCAGACGCTACAAGGAACTCGGAACTTTGTCTGATAGAGCACGATCGGGTCGTCCGAAGAGAGCTACCACTCCTAACATTGTTAGGAAGGTGAGAGACAAGATTCGCCGAAATGCGACGAAGTCAATGAGGAAAATGGCTAAAGAATTCGGAGTCAGCGAGCGTTCGGTTCGCCGCATATGCCACAATAAGCTTAAGATTAAAAGCTACAAGAAGCAGAAGTGCCATGCCTTGACGCCATCAATGCGAGCTGCAAGGCTTGAAAGATGCCGTCAGTTATTGAGGCGGTTCGACAAGGCGCGCTGTTTGGAGATCGTGTTTTCAGACGAGAAGTTGTTCACAATCGAAGCTTCTCTGAACCATCAAAACGACAGAGTACTTGCGAGAAGTGTTGAGGAAGCTAACAAGAGTGGAAGAATTGTGGAAAGGAAAGGACATCCCCGTCAGTTGATGGTGTGGTCCGCAATCACTTCCGACGGCAAGTCCGACCTTGTTTTTGTTGAAGAAGGTGTGAAAATTAACAGCAGCTTGTACTTGGAGGACATATTGAAGAAGAGCCTTCTCCCATGGACCAGAAACCACTTTGGTGGACGTTCCTTTGTCTTCCAGCAAGATGGAGCACCCGCTCACAAGTCGAAGGAAGTGCAAGGCTGGCTGCAGAGCGAGCTGCCAGACTTCATCTCTTCTTCTGAATGGCCACCCTATAGTCCAGATTTGAATCCCCTGGACTACGCCATCTGGGGATATCTTGAGTCTAAGGCTTGTGCTACTCCTCACTCCTCTACTCTCTCTCCTCTACTCCTCCTCCCTATATATATATATATATATATATATATATATATATATATATATATATATATATATATATATATATATATATATATATATATATATATATATATATATATATATATATATATATATATATATATATATATATATATATATATATATATATATATATATATATATATATATAGTCGACCAACGAACTGTCAGTTGTTCATTTAACATTTCCTCCTTTTTTCTCTCAGCCGCATTTTTATGTTATCTTCTTCTTGTTTTCTAATAGCTTGTTTAATTACCCAAGTTTGAGGTAAATAAAGAAGTCTGTGACGTCGGAAACAATAAACTTCCGATTCTGGAGCCGATAGACCGACGCCTTCATTCTAGCCTCACACAACCTTGACATCTCTTACTTTGTTACGTTTCCGATTTCACCTTGTTGCTGTCACATCTGCATTAAAATCTCACTGAAATCTCATGTCCTAAAATCTTCCCTTAAGGCCCCTTCAGAGTGCTGCTGCGGACAACAGCAGCAATGATGAAGGATAGGCCAGCAGCAACGCGGCAGCGCTGCGCAGCAAACCCGCGGCAGGGCCGTCATTCGGAGTGCTGCTGCCGCAGCTAGCAGCCAGCAGCAGGCCGCAGCAGCAGCAGCACGGAATGGTCTCGGTCATTTTTTGCTGCCGCAGCAAATCGAGCGGTAGGCCACGCCAGACGGGACATCATTCGTGCTAGAGGTCCTAGCACGAATCACCTGAAAATGACGTCAGCACACGTCATTTTGCCTGAAGCGTCGTTTTCAGCTGATTTAGCTCACCCTCTCCTTTTTTCTGAGTTGTTAAATTGTTCGACATAATTCAGCTTTTCTGAATGCTGCGTTTAAGGTTTTTTGTGTCTCGGAATGTCCTCTCATTGAATCTCATTTTGGCACTATTTCATCGTCAATTTCACTTCTTCCTTAGAAAAGATATGGGTGGTACTGTGCTTTTATGATTCCCCTTCATCCATTTTCAATTCAAAGCATTTCAGGAATCCATCACACTATAGGAAGATTAACTAAGTCACATAATTTTTCATTCGAACTCAGAAGTAAGCGACAGAGACGTTACTCTAAAGTAATACAATTCTGCTGATCTCCAGTACAGAAGTGTTCATTCTTTCATTATGGTGATATGATCTGATTTACAACAAATAATCTTTACGGCAAAATGCACCGTTTAATAATTTTAGAATGCCCTCCCCATCACTACTCAAGGTTGTATGCGTGTTATTTTTCAGCTGTGCCCACTAATTAAAATATGGAAGAAGTTCGCTTTTATCGATTAAGGAAGGGATCGGAGGAAGAGTGTAATAGTGGAAGAAGGAAGAGGAGGACGAGGAGGTGGCGGTGATGGAGGACTACGAGGATATAGTGTCGGCGTTGCTGTAGAAGGTGGTGGAAGTATTGATGTTGAAAGTGGAGGAGTTTTCGACAGTTACGGAAGTGGAAATAGAAGCTGGCAACCTCCGTATAAAAGACGATTTGTTCTGGTAGATCCAGAATCAGAAATGATGTTATGCCGTCCGCAAACAAAAATATCTTAATCTAATAGGGAGCCTAGTGATGTTATTGAAGAAGTAACGCAATATGTTGGAACAATCAACGAGTACGAGAAGAACAATACTCAATGTGGTAAGTGTCCATTGAGTAGCCGTAACGAAATGAGTTTTCTGAAGTGGTCCAAGTGCTAACTGAATTTGAAAAAGACTCAGTGATATGAGCTCAAATCTTCAACTGCAAGGTTGTAACGATTTGTGTTATCCTTTGTATAATATGTTGCTGTCATGTATTGTTGAACTCTAAATACAGATTAATTGAATTATTCTTTAACCATATTGTATCTTGATAGAAACTGATGTTATCATCTCAATCACTATCTCAACTACTTGTAAGGTATTGCATTTTCCTATTAACTGAATATTTTAGATGTGCGACGAACAGGATGTGTTGACAGGACTACTGCTACAGCTATTAGTTCTTCACCGAAGCAAAACCTAAAGGGCGTACATGAACGAGGTTCACACGCGCTTTTGTAACACACGATTCCGCATCTTTGATGCATATCTAGCTAGTCTTAATCCTTCTTCTTTTTTTGAGTTTGTAAGATTGTACCCCTCCGAGTTTGAAGGATTATACGATAAGCTTTCCCGAAGACTTATACATCCAAGAAATCACAGAGCCCAGATAAATGGAAAGCACACATTGTGTGTTTACTTAAGGTGAGAACATAGTGGTCAGAATCACTCTTATGAAATATGGCACTGATTGCATTATAGGCATGTTGCACACGGCACATCGTTCGCCCATCTCCAAGGAGAATTTGCCATTGGTCTCTCCACCACCTGTGAAACTGTAAAGGAAGTAGCCAACATAGTCGTTGATGGTGAGTATTTATTTATTTATTTTCTACACCATAATAGGCGTGCTATCAATAAAACAACAAAACCAGGTTAGTAAACGAAAAGAACAACAGTGAAGGAATTAGTAATACAAACGCGGTTAAAATTATTAGGTTGGTCAATAAGTAACTAGCAATCGATTGCGCAACCTGCCTCATTGTTATAGATTTGCGCGCAACGACCGATAGTGTCTATGTTGAGGTAGTACTATCTGCTCTATAAAACTGACATACCTCCTTTCAAATTGCTTCTACCTATAGAGTGAAATGCCGAAAAGTTCGTCCCTGACACAGTGCACCTTCGTCACGCCCAGCTTATCTACTACAATTCTGGGCTGTCAGCGGTCGATGCCCGTCGTCAGCTGCAGGCTGTGTATGGTGAAGGTATTGTCTCTTATAGGACTGTAGCAGATCGGTTCGCTCTCTTCAGAAAAGGAGATTACAACCTCGAAGACTCGGAGAGGTCTGGTCGAGCAGTCGAGGTAGACTTGGAAGCACTCCGCGAGGCAGTTGAAGCTGATCCAAGTATGACCACCCGCGAAATGTCGGAGACGTTGGGAGCGTCTCATGTCACCATCTTGAATGAATTGACCAAATTCGACAAAGTCCAGAAGCTCGGCAGATGGATACCCCACGACTTGTCCAGTGCTGACCGTTCCCGAAGAGTCGAGGCGTGTGCTTCCCTTCTTTCTCTCCAACGCAGGCGTCCTTTTCTGAGGGACCAAGTTACTGGAGATGAAAAGTGAGTCCTACACAACAACTCTGTCCATCGCCCACAATGGGCCGACAGGGACAAACGCCCAGACCCGATCCCGAAGCCCGACCTCCACCCTCGAAAGGTGATGCTCTGTTGCTGGTGGTTCAGAAGGGGGATGGAGTACTGGGAACTTCTGTCCTCTGGTACCATCGTAACCGCAGACATCTACTGTGCACAGCTACGGAAGTTGAAGTCCAATCTCGATCGCACGCGTGAACAGGATGCAATTATTCCATTCCAGCAAAACAAAGCCCGACCCCACGTTGCAAAAACCACCCTTTCTGAGCTACTCCAGTACGGGTGGCTGGTAATCCCACACCCTCCCTATTCCCGGGACCTTGCACCTTCCGACTACTGGCTATTCTCCCACCTCCAGCGTCATCTGGAAGGAAAGCTGTTCAAAAAGGAAAGTGACCTCAAAGCCGACTTGAAGGCCTTCTTCGCCTCACATCCCCCTGAGTTCTGGGAGAAGGGCATCGACCTTCTACGTACTCGTTGGCAGGAAGCGTTCAGTGCCGATGGTGCCTACCTCTGATTGTATACAGGCTTTATTTGAGAGAAAAAAATAAATATCTGATTTCCCAAAAATCGCTAGTCACTTATTGACCAACCTTATAGAATACCAAAATGGGACTTAGTCCCATTAGCTACTTATGGCAAGCATGCAGATCATATCCACCAACATTGTATACTGTAACTGTCGTTGGCGGTTGGGTGCAGTTTCCATTGCACATTGAGAAATTCAATCAATTGACAGCGATGACATCCTCGAAGTGATAGAAATTCTCTATGTCAGCAGCTTTCAGGCCGATAAGTTACCCAGGCTGGTTAGAAGGATGAGCTTAATTTTCGGAAAGAGCTGAGTTGATCTAACCTTCCTAGAGCACGCACCTCTGAGGCGGGCGTCGTATCTCAGAAGCCTCTTTAACCTGGTACGCACCTCAGGGTGGTCTAGGGAGGCGTCAAATAATGACTGGTTTCCAGAAGTGTGAGATATAGTACCCCAATGGGGCAATCTACCGTGGAAGCCATCCTACCAGTTGGGAAGGTTAGATTTTCCCCTCTATGACACAGAGAGGAGTGCCTTGCCAAAGCTGCATTAAGCTGTAGGTAGTAAAGACATAAGGATCCTGTTAACGCATCAGGACATCATTCAACATGTTTGTAGTGGATATGGTCTGCCACATTGCTACCCTCAGATCAACACTGCAACTCGAGAAAAACATCGAGAACCCGCATTACTTGAATCCATTTTCGCTTCTTCTCAAGCATCAGACATGAATACCACATCGGTCAAGTCCTGTTTCAGAAGGGCTATCCGAGCAACCAGAGGAAGTCACTGAAACGTTGCATCATGAATGCTATTCCGAAGGGACACCTAGTAGCTGATGAATATCCAATCTCTTCAGTCTTGCTCTGAAGGCCTTACTGTTGTCAGCTTCAAGTACTTCGACTGGTAACAAGCGGAACCATCGTGCGCAGCGACAGAACACCATGTTTGCCATTTGCGACCTGCTGAGACATAACGACCTGGAAACCTCCAAACCAAATCTGCCTAGACGTGGACTTACTGGCCTAAAGACCCAGTATTTACTCGGTTGGAGGCGTACTTCTCCTCGGAGAATGCGAAAGCAGAACACCAAATCAGCGATTATACGCCTGTGCTGCAGAGAAAGCAGTGAAAATAGCCTCAGGCGTTCACTGTAACTGGGTAGGTTCTGTCGAACAGAGTCAGTTACTCTTAACCACAGAAGTCTCGTGAACAGCTTTTGAACTTTCTCTACTTTATGAATTTCCCTTTTCAGATGGGGGTTCCACACAATTGAACCGTACTCGAGGTGTGGTAACACATAAGATTTGTAAAGTCTAATCATAACACCCGAATCTTTAACAGTAACAGTTCGAAAGATCTGGAACAAGACTTGATATGCTTTCTTCGTAAGCTGTTCGAGCTGAGATGAGAACGATAATGTTGAGCTGAACCATATTCCGAGGTCTCTGCTAGAGTCACACCTATTGAGCTTGAGTCCAGCGACTTCGTAATCACTTGCATCTATAGTTCCTAAGTGCATCACTGCACATTTTTTCAAATTGAGTGGAATCTTCTGCTCCAGAGCCCACTCGTTCATTTTCGTAATAGAAGTCTGCAGTGCTGTCCGAACACTTTCGCTATTTCGGGAGTTGTATACGCCGTAGATCTTGACATCGTCGGCATATATCTGAACACCTATATCTGGAGATGATTTAAGTAGCGCTGATAGCTCAAGAGTGTAAATTAAGAACAGAAGTGGTGAGAGCACTCCTCCCTGAGGTACTCCGCTTGTGCAGCAGTGCGTGGAGGAGAAGCTTTTCTTGACTCTTACCACCATGTATCTTTCACTGAGATAAGACTTCACCCAGCTCAAAACGTTATGTCCAACACCCAGACGCTGCATCTTATTGAGCAGCATGGGGTGACTGACTTTATCAAAAGCTTTCGAAAGGTCAAAGTAGACAATATCAACTGACTTCTGTACCGACAGAGCACTACACCAGTCATAGTATGCATCTATCAGATTGGTGCTGGTTGAGGCACCAGGCAAAAATCCATGTTGTTCTTTAGGAATGAAATGACTTCTGTTCATCCACGACAGTAGCTTTCCGCCTATTATCTTTTCCATGACTTTGACCGGCGTTGGTGTGATGCTAATCGGTCGGAAGTCGCTTACTTGGGAAGCATTAGAACATTTTGGTATAGGAGTGACGATGGCCTGTTTCCATAATTGTGGAACCTCTCCGTAATAGAATGAGAGGTTGAACAAGTATGAAAGTGGCTTGCTCAGTGAGTAGTGGCACTTCTTGTAGACTATCTGCGGAATACCATCTATAGGTATGCTCAGAGAAGGTTTGAGTTGTTGTAGTAAGGAGGAGATCTCGGTTGGGTGAAAGTAGATGTCGTTACAAGCAACGGTCTCACTAGGACTATTTGGATGACGCAAATTCGAACTAGATGTGACGTCGTCTGCAGTAAAAACACTGGAGAAGTATTTTCCAAGAGCTTCAGCCTTCTCTTCGTCAGTGTGTAAAACATGCCCATCTGAGTCTCGCAAAGTAGGTAGCATACCTTTCGATTGTGTTTTCATTCGAAACTGGTGGTATATTTGAGCTATGGATGGCTTCGATCCGATTCTTCGCCTATAGTTTGCAAGAAATTTCTTCAAATGGCGATTAAGTTCGTCACATACCTTTTTATACTGCTTGTCCGCTAAAGGATTGTATAGCTCTCGAAAAAGGCGCTCTTTTTGAAGAAATAGGTTCGAAATGTGGGGAGGATATTTGGCGATCGATTTCTTTGAAATCTGATATGGGACAAACATATCGAAAGCGCGACACAATGTTGTGCAAAATCTCTCGTATAGATCGGAAAGGGAAGAAAAACCATCAAATATTCGGTACCAATCAACTGAAGACAAGTAAGAGTTTAGCCCTTCGAAGTCAGCTTGCAGAAAATTTGGAGACGGAAGGGTGCTGTCGACTTCATAATTCCATGTTATATCGAAGGATACTACAGCATGGTCGGACGTAGCGAGGGGTGAGTGCAGATGGACGTTGGATATACTGGGTATAGTCGAAAGTACTAAGTCAAGGATACTATTTGAATGGGTTGCTTGTTGCACGAATTGGTGAAACCCGCCTTGCTGGAAGAAGTCTAGGAAAGGACCGGCTGAGGAGTTTATTGCACGTGGTATAGACCAATCAATTTGAAGATTGAAGTCACCCAGTATTACAGTGTCAGTACGGATAGAAGAAAGATCTCGAAGCCCTTCAAGGAGCGCGTCATCATCAGATCTCAAGGAATTAGGGGGACGGTACACAGTGATTATGCGAGTAAATGTTCGAGTAGGAGGGTAAAAGATGTCGATGCAAAGAATGTCTGCTGTGGACGTTATACTATGGGAAATGAAGTCTACAATATGGTTGCATTTAACTAGGCAGCAAACTCCTCCGCCTCTCCTATCCTGACGGTCGACACGATAGACAATGTATGGCAGGCCACCCACTAATTCAGCATCAGCGATGTTAGAGTTCAACCAAGTTTCAGTTATGGAAAAAACATCAGGTTGTCGAGTGAGCAGAAAAGATCGAAAATGAACTAGCTTATTCTTGATGCTACGGGATTTAACATAACAGTATGTAAGTAAAGCCCTTATAATCACGAATGGGAGATCCGTGAGTGTGGCACTTGGTCGTGGTAGTGGTCTTACTCCACCCATTGCTGGTCCCAAGCCCCGGATTACTCCATCGCACTCCAAGCTTGGTTTGATCCGTTGCCGACGGATCGTGAAAAATGCGCACAAAACTGCATGAATGGAATGGCTTACCGTTAAAGATACTGCATTCGGGACATTAGCCGATGCGTTGTCGGAGATCCGAGACCAGCATGCCAATGACAAGTTTGCTACTAGTCACAAATTACCTCAAGAGAGAAAGGCTGTGACTCCAATAGAGTGCTTGAGAATAGCTGAGTGGAATATTCATACAGGAAATCATGTTGGACAAGGAGAAATCGTCATCCCAGAACTTCTCCGATACAAAGTTTCAATTGCGGTGCTATCGGAAGTGAGAATCACTGGATGTGGTCAAATGCGGGTCACTTCATCTGATAGCGAATGATGATGTTGTACTACTCTGGTGGAGAACATCATACAGAGGGTGTTGGCTTTGCCGTAAATCGAAAATGTCTTGACTATGTTGTTGGATTTCAGCTGCTAACAAGCCGTATCACCGTACTGACTCTGACGGGAACAATGAAAACCCACATCGTAGCCGTCTATGCGCCCACTGAAATGAGTTCTGAAGAAAGCAGAGATGAGTTTTATGACCGATTGCAAGTTGCACTCGATACACTTCCGCGAAGAGACATCATCATCACGGCGGGTGACGTGAATGCCCACATCGGCACAAATCGAGATGGGTGGAACAACGTCACGGGATCCTTAAGATATGGAAATATGAACGATAATGGCTTTCGACTGTTCTCGTTCGCAGCAGCGAACAACTTCATCATTAGCAATACATATTTCCAGCACCCACTCAAGCATCGGCTGACATGGAGAATGCCAAGTGGTAAGGACACTGCAATACTAGATTACTTTTTTATTCGCAGCAGGTTTGGTAACGCTGTGCACGAGCGATATGGTTATTCTGACATATTCGAAGGCCAACCTGTCATTGTAATGCCAGACAATGTGCCCACAGAAGCAAAACGAATAAGGGAAAATTTGAAGAAGGTTTTTTTCAGTAGAGATGGAATCCATTGAACTGTTGAGATTTCGTTGCTCTTTTACATGTTTTCGCATAACCAAAGAAAAACACTGTCCATTCAAGAGCAGGACAGATCAGTGTACGTTGAATTGACTTGTTAGAGTAGAAGCAACTAGATACGTACATTGAGTGTAATTAGATATCCGCAGAAAAATTGCGTGCAAATGCGTAAAAAATGCCTTTGCGTAGAAAACTAAAGAAGCTTATTCCACAAATTTGCTCTTCTGGGATACAGTTGGTGGGAGGACTCTTGAAGATCGGGGAATAAGTGGTAAGTATTTATTCATTGTTCTTCATCTGATGTGTTCAAATAGTTATTGAAATAATGTTGTAGACCCATGGAAAGGTGTATTAGGTGAGAACTCGGATGCCTGTTTGTCTGATTGGAGCGGAAGCAGCCTGGAAGATTTACTATCTAAATCTAAAAAGAGGCTATGGAGGTGAGAAAACTTCAGTTGTCCTGTTTGCACATAATATTAGTTAATTACGTTGGTTTACGGAATAGCGAGCGATGTCCCACAAATAAGGCATATGAAAGACAAGTACACTCAGCCGAAATGAGAATGCTCAGGTGGGCATGTGGGTGGACGCGGATGGATAGTGTACGAAGTGAGGACGTAAGATCGGCCATGGGAGTAGCCCCCGTGCACCTGAAAATGCGGGAGCAGAGATTAAGATGGTATGGGTACATTCTCAAAAGATCGGAGGACCTAATAAGAAGAGCATTGGAGTTCGAGACACCCGGCAAGCGTCCAAGAGGAGCGCCCAAGAAGAGAGAGCGACGTCATCAGAAGCGGCCTCAAAGAGATCAAAGCAACATCAGAAGGCGCCCTGGAGAGTTAGGTGGCGACTGTTGACAAGAGGACCCTGCGTCGACGCGGGATTAGAAAGCTAAGGAGAAGAAGAAGGCTAGTTAACAAAACGTAATGTTGATTTTATTTGTCAAGACAATTACAGTATGAAAGTATGAAGCTTCCTAAAGTTTCTGTAAAACAGCGATTGCGATGGAAACAATTTCACGACTGTTTCATGAAGATTCCTCGATAGAATACTATTGTACAACAGAACCGTTCCAATTTAGTTCGCTCAATGAACTTCCAAAGTGCACTTGGCAGGTGCCTTCCAGTCGGATCCTTGTGACCTTCTACGTTTTCCTTTTACATACTTATTCTTGTTATTTTTTCTCTCCTTATTGATTTTTCTTGTGAATCCAAGGTACTCTTTTCTTACCACTCGCCTCTCGCTAGCCAAGTTGCTGCTCCGATCCGATTAAAGTCGTGTCTTATAAAACCTTTCGGTCCTCCTCAAGTGTTTTTCGCGATTGCTCACCTGGTGCCTCAAACACCAGTGGGGTTGTCCTCTGGCCTCAACAGAAAGTGTCCATATCATCTAAGCTCTCTTCTCGTTTCTTTAGAGTACAGTAGCTGCTCCGTTAGTCGCTCTGGTACTTTACCAAAATATGGTACACAATCGAAAGACCTCTGTTTATGAAGACAGTCAACACGTTATTCCATTTTTTGTGAAGATGCAATCGAATTGCAAACATTGGTCCGTCTACAGCAAACAAGAAATCAGTATCAGAGGAAAATTCGAGACCACAGCAACGAAGGATAACAGCAGTAACAACGGTCAGCTTAACATGATACATATGAGCCACTAATGGAATGAGACACGATAAAGCAATAAGGCAGAAAATCATAAAATCATGAACGTTTTCAGAAACAACGCCGAACGGGCAGCTGCGAAGGTGTGCTTCTGATGAACTAGGAGTCATAAGTGTCTTTAAAGATACGCTTGTACACACAGGTCGGGTGAAATAGAGTCACCTTTTGCACTCACTAGCTGGAGCAATACCGGCTACCAACGCGTTACCGGCGAGCGCACTGGAGGAACCCCCTTCTCCCTCACCCAGTGAGCAGCCCGTTAAGGCTTCGTAAGTCAGCCGCGCCGGCTACACTGTTTGGAATTGTATTGCAGTTCTTGCTCGACCTACTCTCAATACAGAACTCTAAAAAGAGTGAGGCGCTCAAACCATATACACTCACTACAGCTCGCTCAGCTTGAATGTGCGACTGAAACATCATTTTGAGAACAGATGTGTCTTAGCAAAGCCTGACTCCTTGACAGATCACATGCTTGTCGACGCGACGTTACTGAACGATTCTTGCATCGCACCGTCTTCACTTCTTGGAGCCATCGACGCTCGATTTTGTCGTTGACGAACGGCAGCAGCAGCCGCAGCACTGCCGTAAGGAATTTGGTAACAGGAGCAGGAGCATACCTAAACAGGTAACGGTCGGATCAGTCAAATAGGAAAAAAGCTGATAAGTCGATCAACTTGGGTGGTGGTGAGAGAGCGGAACTATCTAGGACAGGAAAGTTTTCAGCGTTGCGATAGAACATACTATTAGGTTGTTAACTAATTATTTGCCGTTTTTTTCAAGCTTCTGTTGTGCGCCTAGTAGAGAAGCTTCCGAATACATCCAGATAGCATTCGATAGAGAATTGTTTGCTCTTCCATGACATGCATCTGCTATTCGAGAAGTCTTGAAATTTTGAAAACTTTTTGATCATTGAAGTTGAAATCAGAAATGAGAAAAATTGACCCCACCGACAGTGAATTTTCCGTGCTTCGTTTCGCGACTTCCTGCAAAACTGTATACATTTTCTAAAAGTAGACGAATTTTTCTATAAAATGGTATACAGCTTGTTTTGGTTTTCCTTAGTTTTTGCTTAATTACAGAGCGTCAAAGTGGGGTATCTCAAAGAAGACAATAATTTTTGAATGCTTGTGCTGCCTTTCTGCCGAACGTTTTACATGAGATCTAAACACGTCACGATAGAGCATTTGTTGCTCTATCAGGTAGTATGTTTATTTTTCAACGCTAGCCGTTATTTAAAACTTTTATCATGAAAGCGTTTTCAAAATTCTTCAACGTGTAAAACTTTCCGATGAAAACCTTTTGCAGAATTTCAAGCATCTTTCGAAAGAGGAGGATGTGGGCTATACGGAAATGCATCACAGTTTTTCAATCGCACCAGGTTTTGTTAACTTTTAGGTCGACAAAGTGGAGGTTCGACGGCTCGCGTGGCCGATCTGCGCGGCCAATGCGACGGCCGCACCGCCGCGCAATTACTGATGCGATCGAAAAACTGTGCTGCATCTCCGTATAGCCCACATCCTCCTCTTTCGAATGATGCTTGAAATTCTGCAAAAGGTTTTCATCGGAAAGTTTTACACGTTGAAGAATTTTGAAAACGCTTTCATGGTAAAAGTTTTAAATAACGGCTAGCGTGGAAAAATAAACATACTACCTGATAGAGCAACAAATGCTCTATCGTGACGTGTTCAGATCTCATGGAAAACGTTCGCCAGAAAGGCAGCACAAGCATTCAAAAATTATTGTCTTCTTTGAGATACCCCACTTTGACGCTCTGTAAGTAAGCAAAAACTAAGGAAAACCAAAACAAGTTGTATACCATTTTATAGAAAAATTCGTCTTCTTTTAGAAAATGTATACAGTTTTGCAGGAAGTTGCGAAACGAAGCACGGAAAATTCACTGTCGGTGGGGTCAATTTTTCTCATTTTTGATTTCAACTTCAATGATCAAAAAGTTATCAAAATTCCAAGGTTTCGTGGATAGCAGATACATGTCATGGAAGAGCAAACAATTCTCTATCAAATGCTATCTGGATGTATTCGGAAGCTTCTCTACTTGGAGCACAACAGAAGCTTGAAAAAAACGGCAAATAATTAGTTAACAACCTAATATATACCTCATTGTCAGTAGTGTTCGCTACATTTTTCGATAGGTCGTTCTCTTCAGTGGCTTGTATTTTTGTACACAGATGGGTCCACTGTTTAGAGTAAGCACATCCATGGTGTCAGATTATTGCGAATCGAATAGTCTTTTAGACCCTTCGCGCATATTCCGACACTCTTGTTAATCTTGCTATACATGTAATATATCGTAAATTTATACATGGATAGAGTTTAATTTCTCGAATTTGTGTTCGACCCTTATAGAGTCGTGTTGTAGCAACTAAATCAGGAAATGCCGCTTGAACATTCAGTAAACATACATTGCCGTACGCTCCCTGGCAAGGAGTGTTTTGCGAAAGGCTAATAAAATCCATAAATCACTCGAGGTACAAAATTCTGAGGAGGTCAGTAACATCGCTCGACGAATTATCGACGATAGTTATAGAAAGGAAAGGAATAGGTCAAGATTGCCTTGTGTCCGGCTGTCCAGACGTCAACTGCCTACAACGAAACACCGAATGCTGGTATTGCAAGATAATAAAGAACGCAATCCTGCGCATTCTGATCCCAAGAGATGGCGGACATCATAGGGCGCTATGCAATATCTCAGATTCGAAACGGAGAATCGTGGAACGCATGGAGGAAATGTCTGGCGAGCTCGAGGCTCGGAAAAGGCATTAGAGGAACAAAAAGCGGCCGGGAGTTTTGCAAAGCGACTATACGTAATGTACAAATGTAGATAGAAATGTATTCTAATCAATAGGATTGAAGCAAACGGTTAAACTTATCAGGAGGCTGATCAGTGTAAATGTTTACGTACATTCCGCCGCGAGCCGGCATAAAAGCACAACCAAAGGAGGCTCGGCGCGCGCGCTTTTTGCTGTTTGAACGGACGGACCTCAATATCCTGGGCACAGCCCCACGTCGCGATACGCCAATAACTGGTCCCTCAAGATCTCGGTACGACAATCGGACCAGAAGGTTGGTAGGCGCTCAATATTCCGTTCCTCCCTAGATGGAAGAACTATTACGCCACTTTAGGACACAATCCGGTAGCCAGATCCTCGCCGAACCCCATCCTACATAAAGGATCAATACGAGGTATCGTTAACGCTACCAGTAGCCAGCCAGAGAAATTGACATCCTGGTTTTAGGGCTTGATAACCCCCGTCTCAAAGGCTTGGAGAGAATCGAGTCAGCTGAGACCAATCCTCTCTTCAGGTACGATCTTTACCTTACGTTCCTCGATTGGCTCTCAGAAACCTCCTTATAGGTTTCTCCACGAGGTTCGACTAAACCAAGCTATCCGCCGCAAACAACTGGACCAAGCGACCGCCTGAAGGTAACTAAAGTTAGGGTGTTACCTCCATCGAGAGTCTCAATATCTCAAGGTTTAGGGACTTCCGACGCCAACCGCGAGTCGTAGCACAGACACGGGAAATCCGTCAATCCGTCAGACCGGGAAACCCGTCAAACCAGGAAAGAAGAAGATTATAGTTCGTGCAAACCAGGTCGATTAATAAAGGTTCTGTGACTACTAGTCCTACAACATAATAACGCGTGGCCAGTCAATACGACTGTAAGGCGAGCAATTTTAGGAAATTTTGGGAACGAAAGTTCGGTGGTAGTTGCCACAGACTGTTCGATTTTTTCTGGAAGCAGTAGGCGCGACAATCCTATTACTATTCATCCTATTCTTGCGGTTCTGAAAAACCATTGTCTTGGGGTCGAAAGCACGTAAATTATGCATTCAAGCAAATTGCGAAGTTAACAATGACGGTTGTAAACAAGCTCATTAGACGAGTATGTAGGTAAGTCTTCTTTTACCTTGTAACCTGTTGTAAACCTCTGAATTCTACTGCGTCATCAATTACCGTGACTCGCGAAGGAATCTGTGTTGAAAAAACCACAAGAGCGAAAGGAGATTCTCGGGAACTGCGATTATTATTGGATAGAGATCACCAAGCGGCTACTTTCAAACCCCAAAATGAGCAAAGCTAGAGGGACCAAAGTTAGCAGGTGGTGGCAGATGACTGCTGCTTCTCCTTACGTGGCTCCTCCCATTTATAATTAGAGATCTCGACTAGAGTTGAGAAGAAACCTCGTGCACATCCCGTTCTTTACGTATGGAAATTAGGGGCACATGTAAAAAGTTCTCATTCCGCTGACCGCACTTGGGCCAAAAAAATAGTTCTCGCTAAAACTTCGTCTATTGAAATTACTTATGGTTCTAATCTGGAATCTGATGTCTTTCTCGAATTCCGGCCCAGAACCAACTATATCGCCTATAGCGCTAGCAGGGTAGTGGTCGTGATCAGTGCCACAAATAAGCCCCATCGCGGAAGTTACTGCCGAAAAGAATTTTTACTCAGATCTGGTAGGTAGGGTCGGAACTTTCAACAAGTTCCAAGCTATGAGAATTGGCGATAGAGGTTGAGTGAATAGAGTTATTCAGCTGCTCATAAAGGAATCCCCGGTACCGACTCCTGGGTAGACGGCAAAAATTTGTCATACCTGGGATATGATCAGGAGACCATCAATCGCACAAAAAATTTTGTCAGTTTCACCAATGGAGTGCCACAAGGACTACGCGATTTTACGGTCTCGCACCTTGTACCACCGCACATAGTAGGCAAATTCGTGCCTTCGACGATGATGTGTGTGTAACGATGAAAACCTCAAGGACTGACCGAGACATTGTCGCTCAGTGGCAGTCCAGCCATAGGACTGTCGGAATCGTCGTCCGAGTCAGCGCGACCGCCCCGGACCCGAACCAGACCGCGTGCTGCCAGTCGGGCTTCCCTGTAAAGGTTTTCATAATGCCAAACAACTTGAGGGTGTCCATCTTCAACTTCATAAGGTTAGAAGTGAATTATTTGGCAGCAGAAATAGATCAGAATGGAACGCACTGTTCATCTCTCCTTTCGTCTTCTGTGTTCATTGTGAGGAATCGCAACACGAGCAAATTCATAGCAGCTGAGATCACTGTCAAGCCGAACAGAATGAAAACCAGCGAAAACACCACATAATCGGGTTTAGTCTGCAAGGCTCCTCCTTTCTGCAACGCCACGAAGTCACCGAACCCTGCAACACTTGTTTGTAGTCGGCGAAGTTCGGCTACAAAGACAAAATGTGAAAGGCATTTCAACACTTTGCGCCTACAGAACCATTTACAAATTGAATTGGCATTCAGCAGTCACGATCCTGATCATTCACAGTGAGATGCCAAGACGAGGAGGAGCGACGATTGATCAGTCTCGGCCTGTGAAGCTCCGAGCTGCCATCGCCTCGAGATCAAGACGCGGACTCGCCATATGCTACTCCTACTATCTAAACGCTATAACTAAAACTACCGATCCTATAACTAGAGCTACCAATCCTTCTGTCGTCTCTCTTATGAATAGTATATCTTTGACTGGTCGTCAAGACTGTAGAACAATAAACTGTATAGTCAATCGCTCGTGTTATCTATGAACCACCAAACCATTATTTGGGGAGTGATGCACCCCAAAACACCCTAGTTCTACATTAATATAACTTCCAACCTTTTCCCTGAGGACCCAGTGCAGTGATAAGAGGAGCCTCTGATACCTGGTGCCGTATGTTCGTCCCTCCCCAACTTGGGAGTGGGCGGAGTTGGGGAAGGGAATAAGAGGGGAATCAGCCCGTGTGGCCTGTGCTCTTACTCGTCAGCTCCTCCCCTTGCTCCGCCCATTCCCGAGTTGGGGAGAGACGAGCATACGGCCCCTGCGCGTTCGGGCCAGGCTCAAGCGTGAGGTTCGATTTCTGCAAAAAATTTACGACCCCCCTCTATTAGTGGCGTCCCAGTACGACCCCCTTGTTACATAGGCTTGATCTGAGAACAAATATTTTGCAATGAACATTCACTTTTCCGAACTCTGAAAGAAGCAATCAAAAATTTTCAGGAAAGAAATGGACGAAGAAAGATCGGCGAAACGATGGAAGCATTTTTTACTAAAAATGGAAGGATCGAAATGGAGATTAAGACGGCGACCGATTTTGAATTAGCACTTGATAGAAAAATAAAAATAAAATTTTGACTAGCATGTTTCTTACATATCATACAATACTATACAAAATATCAGCATATTTTACAATTGAAACGCGACCAATTTCGCCGCGTTTCTCTTCGGTAGCAGTGGCAGTGAAAAAAATAGATATTTCTCAGGAACGACTGGACGAAATGGTGAAATTTCACACACTATAAATTCGAGTATTTCCTCAACCTTGGTGAGAAAATCAGACTCCAAAATTACGTTCTTCTTGGTGAACAGGGTAGGTTCGATTTAGCTTCGATTTTCGCCTGAAATCGAAGCTACCCTACCCTGTTCACCAAGAAGAACACGATTTTCGGGAACGGTTTTCTGACGGAAGGTAGCACGAGTCCTCTAGTTTCACACACCGTTTATAGTTTAACGAAACTCCAAAAACTGAGAGAGCTATAACTGTTTTACTGACATCACTGCTGGCTCAGTGCAGCACGTCGCGCGGCGACCGATTTCGCCGCGTTGCTCTTCGGTAGCAGTGGCAGTGAAAAAATTCAATATTTCTCAGGAACGACTGGACTTAACGCTGTGAAACTCTACACACTGTAAATTTGAGCTTTTCCTTAACATTGGTGAAAAAATCGGACTTGAGAATCACGTTCTTCTTGGTGAACAGGGTAGGTTCGATTTAGCTTCGATTTCAGGCGAAAATCGAAGCAAAATCGAACCTACCCTGTTCACCAAGAAGAACACGATTTCCGGGAACGGTTCTCTGATGGAAGGTAGCGCGAATTCTTTAGTTTCAAACACCGTTTACAGTTTGATAAAACTCCAAAAACTGACAGAGCTATAACTATTTAACTGACATCACTGCTTGTTCAGGGCAACACGTCGCGCGGCGACCGATTTCGCCGCGTTGCTCTTCGGTAGCAGTGGCAGTGAAAAAATATATATTTCTCAGGGACGACTGGACGTATCGCTGTGAAACTCCACTTAACATAAATTCGAGTATTTCCTCAACCTTGGTGAGAAAATCAGACTCCAAAATTACGTTCTTCTTGGTGAACAGTGTGGGTTCGATTTAGCTTCGATTTTCGCCTGGGGCCGTATGCTCGTCTCTCCCGGCCGGGCGATGGGCGCCCTTCGCCCGGCCGGGTTATGGCGAATAGACACAACTCAGTGTGTCTATTCGCCCACACCCTGCCGAGCGAAGGGCGCCCATCGCCCGGCCGGGAGAGACGAGCATACGGCCCCTGAAATCGAAGCAAAATCGAACCTACCCTGTTCACCAAGAAGAACGTAATTTTCAAGTCTGATTTTTCCACCAATGTTAGGAGGAAACTCGAATTTATGTTAAGTGGAGTTTCATTGCAATACGTCCAGTCCTTCCTGAAAAAGATTTATTTTTTTCACTGCCACTGCTACCGAAGAATAACGCGGCGAAATCGGTCGCCGCGCGACGTGTTGTCCTGAACAAGCCGTGATGTCAGTTAAATAGTTATAGCTCTGTCAGTTTTTGGAGTTTTATCAAACTGTAAACGGTGTTTGAAAGTAGAGGATGTGGTCTATCCTCAGTTAAAAAACAGCTCCTGGAAAACACGTTCTCCTTGGTGAACAGAGTAGGTTCGATTTTGCTTCGATTTCAGGCGAAAATCAAAGCTAAATCGAACCTACCGTGTTCACCAAGAAGAACGTGATTTTCAAGTCTGATTTTTCCATCAATGTTGAGAGGGAACTCGAGTTTATAGTGTTTGGAGTTTCATCGTAAAATCAAACAATTTCACGTAAAATCGTTCCTGAAGAATATCCAATTTTTCCACTGCCACTGCTACCGAAGAACAACGCGGCAAAATCGGTCGAGTTTATTTGTAAAATATGCTGATATTTTGTGTAGTGTTGTTTGATATGTATGGAATATGTCAGTCAAATTTTTATTAAGTGCTAAAATATTTGTCTGCTCCTCTTAGAGCCCGGAAAAGTAAGAGTTCGGTAGTAAAATTATTGAGAAACAATCAAGGCACTTACATGCCGTTTGAATTCCCTTGTGTGTTGTAATATGTAGGTGTTATCTTTTTGGTTGTTATAAAACCATACGGATGCACACGGTTCCTCTCCTCTTTTGTCCACATCTTCTTCTTACATTTCAAAAAATGAAATGGGTGAGGAACTGATAGTTTTCTTTTTCCATAAATGTGTTAATATTAATTAACACTTGTACAAAGGCAAAATTTTTTATATGACTGCACTAGTCAGAAAATAGACAAAAATAAATAAATATTTGAATAGAAATGAATAATAAAATTGGGATAAAATAATGCTGCGCACAACTAGAGTACTGATTTCTTACGCTACTAAGAAACGACCCATCCGATGCGACCCCCCACTCGACGCAAGCCAGATACGACCCCCCAGCTTCGATTCTCGAACCTCCAGCTTGACCCTGGTTCGGGCTAGCTAAGCCTACCATCCCACCAGGGTCGGGTAAATTGGTGCCAGACTTGTCTGGGAAGGTAAAGACACTGACTCGGTATAGCCCCGTAAGTCGAACTGTTCGATTGTCTGAACAGTTTGCAAACCACTAAAACGACAGGACAATTGCAAGAGACGAACGGAAATGTTGTGGGCTTGATACGAAATTATATTGATGCGAAATGCCAAAGTCGTGCAGAAGCGCCGACAATTTCCCTGATTTCATCTCAGCAAAAGAGTGGCCACCAAATAGCCCGGACCTTTATCAGAAGGACTGTTCAATCTGGTCTATATTGAAGAGCAAGTTCTGTGCAACATCCCACGTGAGCCTTAATCCTCTCAAAGAAGCCATGAAAAAAGCCTGGGGGGGGGAATTGATGAAGAGGTCCTGTTTGCCGCCGTAGACGCAGTATGGTATGGATGTGTCTTTTGCGCCTACAGTTACATCTGAAGAAAAATTGAAATTAAAATTTGAGATCGAGAAACTAACCTATGGTAGTCAACGTAGTAAAACAGTAGTAAAGAGAGTCGAAATAGGTCCAGTTTTCGTATCTGGAAAATGCCAAAGCTCCAAAAGCAATGAGGAATGTGCCCAGGCCGGAAGCGACGAATATCAAGTCGATGTGCGTGACAACAGGGGCACGTCCTGAGGCCTGAAATATAAAACACACTTGTGTTTCAGCTTTTCCTTACCAGATTAGCAAATTTCAATACACTACATAGGAAGAACAAGAAGGAGAAGAAGTACCCCACCACTACTTATCGCGTATTGCATGCATTCCGTTGTTTGCATAGTTGAAGTCCAATTTTTCGTTATAGTGCTTCTATTAGAAGAAAAGTGAAATCAGACCAAAAACTGGCTTCTGTTTTAAGGTTGACCTTCAGTCAACATTTTGGACGATTTGAGCGAAACCACATAGTGGTGGCATCACGAAATGGCTAATGTTGGATGACTTCTGGTGCAGAAGGAGAAATTAACAGGTGGAGCGAAAACAAGGATGTCCATACAAAGAAAGTAAAGAAAGCCATGAAGATCAACTCAGAAATCTTGAAGCAAATGAGGAACATGTGATTTGCTATCAACTGGCTCAATGGAAAAATAGGACGTGAGCAAAGGTGACAACCATTTGACGAAACGCATATGTGGTCATTATATGGATTTATGATTCCAGGTTCCACGTATTGTTTACATGTATTATACATATTCATGGGAGAACTGACCTTCTTTACAACCCGTAGTAGTCTTGCAGCGAATGTATTCATGCGTTCACCTGAAAGGTATAAAAGCGTTACTTAATTAGCCACTATTTTTCATTTGCTCTTTTTTTTCAAACGCAGTCACAGATCAAGGTAATGTGGTTTTGGAAGTACAACTACTCGACAGGGAATTCTCGGTATTTTATCGAGATCTTAAGCATCAAGAGCTTTCTGCTTGTGAAATAGTTATCCAACAAACTAGGCATGAATTACAAACAATTCAACAATTTTAATGATGGGACGAATCAAACAGTAGCAAGGAGCAACAAAAGATAAATAGGTGAAAAATTAGTTCCTAGCTACACACGTACACTGAGTCCGTGCTGACCTTTGAAAAAAACTTTCACTGTCAGTGGCTCCAGAACACATCAAGGCTATCCTAATGAAAAATCACATGCGAATATGTAAAGAGAGCGGAGGTGCAGGATCATTCTGCACATGGCACTGTTGCATTTATTGCATTCTACAGCTCAAGGAATTTTTTTCAACCGAACATTTTCCAAACTTCGCATAACTCGGGTGGCAAGGGTGGGGCGCGGAGAATATATGGGTGGTCCCCAGCCAAAATTCGAAATACAAACGTTAGAATCGTTATAAACATGCAAAATAACCATACGAGACGAGGTTTTAACCAAATTGGTAACACTACCCGGACCGCTCTTCTAGCTCCTGCAAGCGATACGGGTAATATCCAGCGGAAATTTGGAAAGGGGATATCAGATTCGTGATCTGCGCAACAGAAGACGAAAAAAAGCCTTGGGCGAAATTTGAGCAGAATTGAAAAGAAAATTTTTCTAGACCATTGAGTGCAATAAGTGAAATAGTGCTCTGTACATTGCGATTGTTCCCTCTCGAGACAGACTGCTTCTCTAAGGAATAAAATAAATAAACCGAATAAAGTCGGAGTCATTACATATACATTACTCACCTATACTTTGAAACATAACGAGTCCGAGCGGAATACCAGCTAAAGCGTAAAACATACAGAACAATTTCCCACCGGTCGTCAGCGGGGTGCTGTGACCGTATCCTGCAAATATCCAGACGATTTACATGACTATGAAGTAGCGTATTTATTAAAAGTCGCAGAAGATTTAATTGTTTGATAAGGCAGCGATCAGAAAAGATAGGTGCAAGCTCTGATTAAAAACAATTTAATTAGGAAAAGTTACAGGAAACACGGTTAGTAGCCCATTTATTACAAGTCACAGAAGATTTAATGTTTGATAAGACACCAATCAGAAAAGATTTGTGCACACTCTCATTAAAAACAATTTCATTAGAAGAAGTTATAGAAAACACGGTTAAACGTGGTTGGTACGAACTATTAGGGTGACCCAAAAGTTCGTGTGCATTTGTTCTAACTATTCTTGCTCGATCTGTATGATTGATACCACATTTCTTTGACGTGGATTGGATGTGACATGGTTTGCTCCACTGTTCTACCTATCTTTCTGATAGCTGGTTGCGCAGTGTTGCAAGGAATATGCCGTCGCAGTTCGATGACCGTTTCTACGCACGTCGCACATTCTGATACCAATCCCGTTCTGACCAAACAAGGAGGCAGGAAACAAATATGATGCAAAATCGGTTTGGCAAGGAAGTGCCCTCCCAAAATTGGATGAGAAAGTGGTGGACTCGTTTCAACTGCGGTGACTAACCTGGAAGACAATTCAAGATCAGGTCGACCGTCCTCCGCAGATGATGACAAGATTCTCTGCGCACTGGAACGATACCGCCAGTCTTCGTTGCGCAGAATCGAGAAAACTACTGGTGCTCCATGATAAACAGTCCGGCGTGTTCTATATCAAACTGGCAAGGTCGCGAGAAGGCCAAGAACGATGCCTCACGATTTCACACAGGAGCAGAGACGACTGCGGGCTGACACATGTTCTTCGAACCTCGCTCGTGTGCACAGGAGGAGGCTGTTGGATTCAATAATATGCCAAGATGAAAAGTGGGTTTCTTGGTCGAGCATTTGCCGTAACCCACTATGGGTTGACCACGAAACGCCTCGTCCTGTTCACGTAAAGTGTGACATCCATGTGAAGAAGCTCATGCTGTCATTCTCGTTCCCTCGCCATGGCCTTGTCTTCTACAATCTCCTACCTGATAACACCACGGTAACCTCCAAGACTATTTGCGAAGAACTGCAAGAGGTAAAACGTAGAGCTGCTCTGTTGTCTCCAAAACTGGCACATCCTTTTCTTTTGTGGACCGACGCAAAGCCTCACAAATTTTCGGTCATCCTGGCCACCCTGGACAGTATCAGAATCAGTACTCTCTCACATCCACCTTATAGCTCAGACATCCCTTCATGCGATTTTCACATATTTCGGTCATTTCAGCACTACTGCGCTAGTAAGGAATTCCAAACGTGTGACCATGTTGAAAAGCAAGTGCAGGCATGGATTGAGTCACAGAGGGCAGATTTCTGGAGACGCGGTGTCGACGCCTCACCTGATCGCTGGCGAAGAGTTGTACTAATCCGCGATACTTATCTTATTGATCATTGATTTGTTTTTCTTGAGTCATGAATAAAGAAAGTTAGAATCTGAAATGCACACGAACTTTTGGGTCACCCTAATAGAAGCTGTCCAGTTCCCCCATGACCCTCTAGTCGTGTGGGGTGAGTTTGTAACAGGCTTGCGTAGAAACCTGCGTTTACCACAATCATTCTTTCAGTGAAAAAAGATGACTAATAATACGACATATTGGATGGGTACGAATAGCTTAATAAATCAGTAAACTAACAAAGCTGATAATGATAATAAACACGATAATAAACACGTGGCTACTGATAATGGTAATGTGAATATTCAATAGTAAATAACACCTCAAAACGTAAACCTTTCAAAACCTCAAAGAACGAACCTATAGTTGTAATAACAGTGGTAGCAAAATAGAAAGCACCGCTAAATTTCCATTGATAACCCGCCTTGTGTGGAACGCTTTTGACAATCGTTGCCTGAAAACAGAACGTTGAATAAGCTCTTGGCGCATTGCAATTGGACAACGATACCACAGTTCGAAAGAAAAACACCGCATAGAGTGGTCCGAGGTTTCGCCATTTGTGCGAGGAAGAACTCGAGAAGGGATCATTTTCAGTTCAGGGTGTAGCAAAAGTGCTGCCGATAGAATGGAGGCCAATAATCACGAGGCCCACTCATACTTGGCAGCGTGTGGCGCTGTATGGGCAGGGATGCAGAGAACACGACATGGGCGAATAGCAGAAGTGCGGCCGCCCTCCAACGATAGAGGATTCTACCGCTCTCGAAGCTAGCGAAGTGGATTCACAAACAAACACCTGCAGTCTCACAGTGTGACTACATACATACAGTAGCGGTCAAAAAGATATGTCACTTTTCATTTTCATTCAAAAATAGCTCAAATTGAAAAGAACTTGATACCAACTCATAGTTCTGACAACTCTATTTGAAAATATGTCAAAACATACCGCTTTTACACTTTCTGTGTTTTTAAAAATATTTTTTAGTGATTTTCATAAGCTATTTCGAACAAAAATATCTCAAAAATCGCTGAGTGTAGAATCAATCTGAGATTATATTCTGATAGAGCATGTTCTAGTTATTATAATGTGCTACGAACATTTGATTTAAATCGCCTATAAAATATAGGTTTTTTGAGCAAACATTTTGGTGGTCAAAACCGGTCAAATTTTAGGACCATGTTTTAAACAAAACTCTATATCTTCCTAACTTTTTGAAAAAAATTATACCAAATCTGGTCATGTTGTAGAGGATGATTTTCTCTTTGGGATGATTGCTTTTATTACAAGCTAGTTCCTTATTTTAGGAGAAAATCCCTTTTAAAGTTGAGATTGCGTAAACTGTTATATCCAAAAAAGTTCGAGAGGAACCGACTCCATTTTTTCCAGGGTAATAGTAAATTCGTGATTCTTACAATACCACGCGTAAGTTGGAATAAATCAAAGTTTTTGATAAAAATATACGGTTGTGTACGCGCCTTTGCCCGCGCCGTGCACTGTACTGGTAGTGACGGTGCCTACAGCGTGTGTCAGTCAAAGCGGTATATTTTTATGAAGAATTTTGATTTATTTTAGCTTACGTGTGTTATTGAAAGAACTACAAACGCACTATGAACCTGGAAAAAAAGGAGCCGGTTACTCCCAAGCTTTTTCGGATATAATAGTTTACGCAATCTCAACTTCAAAAGGAATTTTCTTTCAAAATAGGAAACCAGTCTCAAAACAAAAACAAATATCTCAAAGAGAAAATCATCCTCTACGAAAAGATTAGATTTGGTATAATTTTTTCAAAAAGTTAGGAAGATATAGAATTTTGTTTAAAACATGGTCCTAAAATTTGACCGGTTTTTGACCACCAGCATGTTTGCACAAAAAACCCATTAGGATTCAACTTAGGAGTATGGAATATTATCAACTAAGGAAGAAAGCCAAGAGGACCAACCTCCAGTACGTCGTAGTCGGCTTCTGTCATGTTGTACTTGACCATAAGTTTTTCCTTCACCCGTTGTACGAGAGCACGCTGGAATGCAATAAAGTATAAGAAAAGGATATGGTTATGGTGAGCGTGAGCTCTCCTTCGCTTTCAGAAGTTTGTCTCTTAGCCAACCGCTTGAAATAGTGAAAGTCAGCGATGGTGTTTACGGCTTTTGTACCTAAAACCTCTACCCAGCGAGAACAAGGTAACATGGCCTCAAGGTCGGTTGACGTCGATATCAAGCATCTGTTACGAATATTTCCAATTTCTTCAAATATTCAATATTAAAGAAAAAGGACGGTCAAATTATTAAAAGAGGGGGAGATTTTGACGCGAAAGAGTTATTCAATCGATCTCACTTTTAAGCTCATTCTCCTAAAATAGTATAAACTTTTTGACGTCATGGGGCCAATGCCAGTTAATTAAAACACGAAATGACTGCGTGGGAGGTGTTAGCCACATAGCTGAGAAGTACCAGCAACTTTCCCTTCATTCAGTAGGTATATTTCTCTGATACGAAATAAAACCAGGCATGTAGTAAATCCTATAAAACGCATTCCTGTCACAACCCAGGAGTAACTTTAATATACCATAATATAATAATATATCAAATCGAGAGTAAAAGAAAAAAGGAAAGGTAAAGGTGTCGGCGTTGGTCAGTCGCCTGAGGAAGCGTCACCGCAGTCGACTTCCATTCAAATCGTAAAGGGATGGTGAATGCAAATTTGGCCTATACAAGGGCTTACGAGGCCAGCCGCTATGTCAAATCAGCGTCTCCACCTTACCATACAGGTCTGGTACCAATCTATCCGATCCCGGAGGGATGTAAGGTTTAGTTAGCCATGCGAGGATCGATCGCTTGACCGTGCAGGTTTCAGTTGCGCCTCTTACCGCTGCACTACGTGAGCCCTCCATAACAGGAGTGAGGGACACGAAAGTATAGCGTTACATGTGTTCCATACATTGAAGGAAACGGATGTTCCAAACATGTAGGTAGGATATTTCCCGACAAAGCGTGGTGATTGTGGTCACCGCTTATACACAGCGTCTCAAAAGTATAGGGACACCCGAAAATCACACGTTTCTGTTTGTAAACTGGCGGAAACTGATTTGAAAGTTGCACAATGGAATTCCGCACGGCGAAAAACATAGACAAACAAGGAATGAGCGAAATCCGCCAAGGAGGTAAGAAATGGGAAACGGTCACGTGATAGCACCCTGTTTTCGAGTATAGGGACACCTGTAAAAACTAACTTTATTCTTTAAATAAAAAACAGCAGTCGATAACTGATACTCAATTGGTCCTCCACGATTTATAGAAACTTCAACAAGTCGGGCTGGCATCGAAGCAGCATGATTTTGAAGTGTTTGGAGGGAAGTTCATCCCATGCGTGTCGAACTGCGGATCGAAGGCCTTCGAGAGGCGACCGTTTCCCATTTCTTACCTCCTCGGCTGATTTCGCTCATTCCTCGCTTGTCTATGTTTTTCGCCGAGCGGAATTCCATAGTGCAACTTTCAGATCAGTTTCCGCCAGTTAACTAACAGAAAAGTATGATTTTCGGGTGTCCCTATACTTTTGAGACGCATTGCATTAGGTTCGAAAGATAACCATGATCAATATTGGCTAGGTTACAGTTCAAAAAAGAATCAAATCTATGTCATGATATTTTGTACAGGTGACCGACGGTAACCCACAATCGAACAAGGAATGAGTATTCTGAGAGCAGAAGTTCCCTCATACCTCCTCATAAGGACGTGGACGGCCACATCCTTTCGTTTTCGATATCTTCGAAACATTTCTCAAACAGGCTGATATAATTGAAAGGAGAAAGGTGGTAGTGCGAGGGTACCACGTCTGGATAGCAGCTGGTAGGATACTACAAATCAGTTTCACGACTTTTACTTCGTTGCATTTAGTTGTTTTTTCGGATCATAACTGTAGGTGCTGGTCGTATTTATTGAACCATTCTTCCTGACGATCACGCTCACATGAGTTTCAGAGGTTGCTTAGGAACGTACGAGATCTGTTCAAAATCGTGCTCGATAGTCTCCGACATCGTCTTTCTAGTTTTTAATATCTTCTTCACTGAAGACGCCTTTTTGTGGGCTTGGTGTGGTAGAATTCAGTCTCAAACGCGTAAATCGCTGCAAACATTGGCTTCTCGAAGTAATGGACCCATCAAGGCTTGACTGGGAGGTTCCGAAAGATCCTACTGCTTTCTTTTCATGTTTTAGGCCGTAAAATAGCACATCAACATGACGAGTTTGCGGTGTATCACTTTCGAACAATTTATGAAACTACAAATGGATGCGGTCGAAAACTGCTAATTTAAATTTTGTTAATAATTGGAAGCAAGAAAATTTGTAAACAAATAGGTTATTCAGTGAGTAAGTGAGATTAAAAGCACCAGCGCAGAATGCTTTTGGCCAGTTTGATGTATATCCTCACAAGCCAAATACGCATTAGGTGAGCCTCAACGAAAGTGGATTGTTCCAAGGGAGAACTCATCAGCCCCAACCGCTCCACTTTCTTCCATTACAATTACAAAAAACAGATTTCAAGCTACGTAGATTTTTCTTCGCTTCAAGAACCAACTACGAGCTACCTACGGATTTACTAGAATATTGTTTTTCAAAACAGAAGCTGAGCCAGGTTTCGAGGACTCTTGTTTCCATTAATCCTTAAACATCTCGAACATCAAAGTGAGAAATGTTTCAGTACCGGTAGTGAGAATAGGATTGATGGTATTATTGGAACAAATGCAGTTGACGTTTTATAGGTGCTCGTTCTCCCACGCTTTAAAATGTAAACGACGTCAAACAGCTAATGTAGTTATTAGTTCCAGATGTGAGCAGTAGCACAACCAGATGGGCGTCATGCAACAGCCACTGACAGCATTTTTTTCAGAAAAGAAACGTGAACATCCTGGAATGTGGACTTGGTTTACCTGAAAGTTGTGTTTGTACGATGTTGTGATGGAAATCGGTCGGCAAGAAAAATGATAGCATCTGCCAAGCCTTTCATCCCTCCGGGGTCGGGCGAATCGGTACCACACTTGTCTGAGAAGCTAGAGACACTGACTTGGTATTGCCCCATAAGTCACTGTATAGGCGAAAACACTGTACCTCTACGATTCTGATTATAAGACGAATGCGGCAGCGCGTCCTTAGGGGTTTGATGAACGCCGACATCTTTACCTTTACCTTTCTTTACTTAACACGTTGACGACAGTGTGGCGCAATGCTGCGCCGCGCTCAAGCGGCCGCGTGGGACCGTGTGGCGCAATGTCGCGCCACAGTCTTGTATTGCATTTTTCTCGATACATTTCAGAATTTCGAAGGATGTTTTTGTACCACTTTTTAGTAGACCTTTGCACATTGTTATAGGAAGCATGGTCCATGAAAGTGATACTTGGCTTCTGATTTACTGGAATTTTTGATTGTGCACTAGTTTTCTTTACAAGTAAAAACAAATAATGGTTATTGCAAGAAACAACTAAATGCAAGCAAATACTGTTTACTAAAACAAACACATAAATACAAGCAAATATTGATTATTAGAATAAACAAATAATGAACAATAAACAAATAACAATTTCCTTTTAACCTGGATAGGGAAGAGGACATTCTAAAAGCTTCCAGCTGTTATTTTTCTATTTTCATTGCAAAAAAGGAATAGTCACAATCCCCGATATTACAGGACTGTATATGTAGTCTTCGAGATTTACTATTCACCTCCATTTTGAAAAAAATTCGCCGTATGCCGGTACCATGCCACAGCCTCGGCGCGCTAGAAAATCGCTTGGTCCCACGCGCCAGACACGCGAAAAAGGCGCTGTCGTCAACGTATTAAGAGGAAGGATAAGAGTGGAACAGGATTGAGCCCAGCTCGGCTCTATTTGTGCTGCTCTAGAAGTGCTGGTACTGAGTCGACATTTGATAAAACTGGTAGTGCTTCATGATGAAAGTTTCCCGCCCCGGTCAGCCATCTGACTAACTGAGAACGGTAGCAGCATCATCGTGCGAGACAGCAAAGGTGACCGCTATTATACATTTATTACACGGGTTGAGTTGCATTACCGACCGGGCCTGGCAGGTTGATCAATACATATTTGGCGTTTACCCCTCACCTTTACTTTCAGAAGCCCCAAATCATACTGGGCGACGTTGCTTAGTAATACCGCATACCAATTCCACACTAATACCGGCACGTCCACAGGTGTGTAATCAACGGCGACACCTTTACCATAACCTTTGTTAAGAAATTCGCGGTTCTGTTCGCTCCAGACGAGGAAAGGGCGGCGGAACGCATCTGAGCGAAGTACTGCCTCTTATACCTACACCACGCTATCTGTGGGAAAAAAGGGCAAGCTCTAACGGGTTGTGTCACTTTAGTAAGTACGGGATACGCTGAGAAGATCCTCGATCAGGATGTTTGGCTTGGGTTATTCGATTCGCTTGCCACCCGATGTTCAGGAATTTAGATCATAGTGGGCGAGCGGCAGGTGGAGCTCCTTAATCATCAGCGCGCGATCGATGTTGCAGAGCCAAAGCGATCCATTCCAAACTTTACAGCAGACTACACGTCGTCACAACGAGCCGAATCGACTGACAATGATAGTCGCCCGTCGCCACGATCACACAAATATAGCAACAACATGATCGGATGAAGGACACCGCCATGTCATCGGATCACCCTTACGAAAGAACACTGGGAAAAAACTTGACCCCAGGGCCAAGTCTGTGGTCTAAAAGGAGTTCGCTGCCAAAAAATCTATGCGGTTATTTGTTAGCAAGAAAGGAGGCGAGTTTGTAGTCGGGCCCAAACAGATCGATACCGTCAGAACTGAGCATTGTCATCGTTATTGCGGCAGCAACGCAGCAAAGTTTGAAGGAGCCCTATGGCATTCCAAGCGCAGCACCGAAGGTCCAACAAGGGCTGGGTTAGAATAGACAGAACAGCTGATCTTGAGCACATGTTTATTAATTATCTCAAGTTGGAGACACCATCGTGTCCAGTAATGTACCTATCAAAATTCATGAATTAGGCACTAAGTTCGAAAAAAGCAGCAAGTTCGAAGCGGCACCAGGCTTCTGCTGATATAGCGATGAAAGGATGAACCGATACCGATACTGTAGCAGTAGCTCAGTACATAGATTTCCTAACTATATTTGGAAATTTGACCAATACAGCTTCAGTTGTCAGTTCCGCCCACGGTTGCGTATCAGATCACTTCTGCATTTCTTTGAACCCTACCTGTTTCACTCCTATTTCCTCTCTCGCAAAAAAGTTGATTTCCTGGTACACATTCCTCCTAGCCGCGCTATCACACAGTAGTCATAATATGCAACTGAACTACAGTGTCGTGGGTGATTATGAGGACCTTTCGCCCCCTACCAACTCACTTAAACCTCACTTGTAATGGCACGCCTGATGGCGTATTCAATAAGTAAATAAATAAATAAATAAATAAATAAATAAGGAAATAAATAAATAAATAGTCATTTCTCAACTGAAATTCCACTCTATTGTCACGTGGAGAGGTGTGCTATATAGCCTACTTAGGTAACAGATTTTTCAAAAAATGTTACTAACGGGATATCAGTTACGCAACCGTTCTGATTTTCTTATTGGCCACCTGAGCTTTGTTATTTCAGTTCATGTTATTTAATGTTTTCTTATTTGTATGTCCTACTAACTACTTTTATTATACTGCTAGCAAGCGTAGGTGTTTATCAAATGAATGAATAAATATGTTTTTTCGGCTCTTTTGTCATAAGCATTCTCACGTTCCTCCTCAAAACTCAGACTTTCCAAGCAGTTTATGCGAAGTGCACATTTGTGATGTGAAGGTGTCAATCCCCGTCACTCTTGCTTTTTGAACAGGCTGGTACCCACGAGCGCTGGTTGATGCTTTCGCAGTTTTTCAGTGAAGTTACAGCGCCTCACATTGTTTGAACAAACAAAATGAAGCTTGATACAAATTAGTCGTCCGCAATACTGATAGGCAGTCGTCTGCATATTCACTCTTCTTGAGAAATGCTTCAAGCATCACTCGTCGTTTCAAAGCATCGAAAGACTCGCTTCTTCTTTCACAGAACATTTCTGCGTCAACTAAACCTTGGAAGTATAGTATTACAAGGAGGTAAAATAAAGTACGTTTCGGAATTATTAGATGTTATATTGACGTTATTGTAAGTCAGCTGGCCCTAGCTGAAAGAGAAGGTTTGAGAATCTACCAGAGAAACAGGAGAGAATCATAGATGAAGATCATATATTGAATGGTTGTTCACTGAGGCTTCAGATACCCAGCCAGCAGGCACAAGTAGAGTTGATATATCATCAGGAATGATCTCGGAAAGATCTGAACAAACGATCAAGCTATTTGTCAAGCTCCTTGGATAATCGCAACTATTCAAGAGAATAAAGAGGTAAATGTAATGGTGTCGGCGTTAATCAGCCCCCTAATGACGCGCTACCGATGGAGGACGATGTTCCACTCAGAATCGTAGAGGCATGGTGAATGCGTATTTAGCCTCTACAATGACTAGCAGGAGTTCGTTACGTAGTCAGTGTTTTCATCTCTCAAGACAAGTCTGGTTCCAGTTTACCAAGCCCGTAGGGAGTGAAGGTTTGGTCACCACGGGCCGAGATCAATCGCTTATCCGAGCGGGTGTTAGCAGCGGCTCTTCCCACTGCACCGTTCAAAAGAGTAGGGCATGCAAATATTGAATTAGTTTTACATGAACTTGAAAAATAACATTTCTATGAAGCACATCAAAACAGCACAACGACTTCATATCACTAAGGACCATACTAGGACTCTGTTACCTTTTTTTGGCTAAGCAGATGGCTGATCGGGGACGAGCATACCTTTATTATGAAGCACTATCAGTTCTATCAAATGTCAGCTCAGTTCGAGCCCTTCTGGAGCGCCGTAAGTAAAAGCCAAACTACATATAAAATGTTCGCTGAACTCCAGTACTGTTTCACTTATATTCTTCCTGTTAGGTAAAGGTATCGATCGAGGTAAAGGTAACGTTAAAAATGCCGACGTTGATTAGTCCCATAAAAACGTGTCGCTGAGTTCGCTCTCGATTCGGAACCGTAGGGCCATGGTGAATGCGTATCTACAATAACTTGCTAGGCCAGCTGCTATAATAGGTAAGCCCTTTGACCTTCGCAGATAAGTCTGGTAGCAACTTCCCCAGCCCCGAAGGGATGGAAGGCTCAAATAGTAAGAGCGGTAGGAGCGATCGGTAGGCCGTGCGGGTGTCAGAAGCGCCTCTTACCATTGCACCACGTGGTCCCAACATATGAAAAGTAGGTGAGATAAAGGGCAATTACCCACGTACGAGGTTACACATAATGGCAGACTAACGTCACCCACTACAATAAGGACAACCTGTCTACTTGTAAGGAAGAGATCTATATTAGTTCTTAGTGGAGCTTCTGTCCAGATTGTCTTTAATAGTGGCTGAGATTCGGAATTGAAGCAGAAGTAGCTGGAGCTGGACGTACCTGTTGCAATTCGTTGTCGGATTCGAGTGCGTCGAACACAGCGGCGCCGACAAGCAGGTACGTGAGTGTGCACACGATCAGTGACAGCGTACGAACGTTCTGGCGTTTCATTCCACATCAGGATCGGATCCCGATGTGAGGACAGCGGAATAGCAGCTGAACAAAAACAGAGGCCAGCAGAAGTGAGTGCCAGAGAGTTGTAAGGCCGACGCGGCCGTATTCTCACCGCAAGATGATCACCAGTGAGAAAATCGCATCAACATCAACATGTTCTGCTCTTCTCAATACCCTGGAACGATGGGACTATGCGCGACGAATGAAATCGAAAAATAGCAAAAAGACGAGTCGAAACATGTTCCGGAAACATAGAACTTTTATGACAAACATGATCTATTTCAACTGTTTTGTCATGTAACATCGTCCATAGTTCTTGCAAAATTCGTTTAGATAAGTTATTTTACCCTGACAATTATGAAGTTGTTTTTTCGAATTTCGGCTGTTTCCGATAGGTTTCGGTGAATAACGCTGGGCGAGTCAGGGTGTCGGCGCGGAGAATTACCTACCTGAATCTGCCGAAATCGGTCGAAATTTGCGAAAGAGATAATCATATTCGTAATCAGCATCTCAAATAATCGGTGATCCTAATTGAACCACCCTGCTAGACGGTCAGACGAAGCGAGCGAGTTAAACTCTACCGCTTGTAGGTAAACACATTCATACAGAGCGAGTTAGAAAATAAGTTATGGAGGGCACTGAGTAGGAAACGGACGATCGTAAATAAGTTCGAATAGGCTTGTGAAATATAGTGGCGTGCTCAAAGAACTGCTAACGGAACATTAATCACAGTGATAAAGAATAGGCTCATTTTCAATCTAACATACCTTGACTGCTACCTGGCCTACTCGCTAGTAGGAGATCGAAAAGTTGAATAGAATGATAACACAGCTGGAAAATCGCATTCTCAATATCCTTTATTGTCAAATGCAGTCGACATTGCGAATTACTGCTTCAAAACTGGAGAAGCATTTAGGTAAAAAAAAATAGAGATTATAGTGACGTTTAAGACAATGCCCTCAGGTGCTAAAGTCATTGGTTTCTGTCAAGAACATTGGAATTCAGGGGGTTTGCTGCAAATGTGAGCCTAAAATCTTGCCTTTTTGACTAAATGGCAACTCCTTCAGGCCGCGTGCCTCAGAGCGGGCTCCATGTATCAGATGCTTAGTTAATCTGGTACGAACACAGGAATGGCCTAGGAAGAGAATCTCCGGTCAGTCAGGATAATGAAACTAACACTAGAAGGCGACGAAGAAGCATACTAACTGGTATCTCTTTGCAGATGGAAATTGTAGTAAGGAACACGAACAACCCAAACGATTGATGCGTCGTCCGGTACTTGATCAACTTAAACTGCACATTTGAACCAGAGAGGAACTACGGTACTGGTCAAAAAGATATGTTACTTTTCATTTTCATGCACAAATAGTTCAAATCGAAAAGAACCTGATACCAATCGACAGTTCTGTCTACACTATTTAAAATTATGTCGAAACACACCGTTGTTACGAATTCTGTTTCTTTAAATATTTTATGGTGAGTTTCATATGCTATTTAAAACGAAAATATCTCAAAAATCGCTGAGTGTAGGATCAATCCGAGACGATATTCCGATAAAGCATGGTCTAGTTATTATAGTGTGTTACTAACATTTGATTCACATCGCGGCTAAAATATAGATTTTACTGAGCAAACATTTTGGTCTTCAAAAAGTGGTCAAATTTTAAGACTATAGGGTCGTGCACAGTCGACGACCAATACGACACGATAATGATAAGAGATAGCGGCCGGTGTCGTATTGGTCGTGTCGCGCTTGTCGTATACGACAAGTGCGACAAGGTATTTGCGTTGCCGAAGTTGTCGTACACGACGAGTACGACACCGCGTGTGCGGCGTCGTGTCGTCGACTGTGCACGACCCTTATGTTTCAAACAAAATTCCACATCTTCCTGAATAGCATATGAAAATCAGCATAAAATATTTTTAAAAAATACAGAATTCGTAACAACGGTGTGTTTGGACATAATTGCAAATAATGTAGACAGAACTATCGACTGGTATCAGGTTCTTTTCGATTTGAAGTATTTGTGCATGAAAATGAAAAGTGACATATCGTTTTGACCGGTACTGTAGATAGAGGCTCTAGCCAGAGAGCGCCTAACTGTGATAATTTCAAATGATTAGGTTCGCGCCACTCTCAACTATGAGATCTAGCAATAGGCCAACGGCCCCCCCCCCCGCATAATGCTTCATAGGTGGAACAGAACAACGCTCGATTTCTGTAGGGTGTTTCATAGTAACAAAAACATCGCCCTGCATGAATGAGGGCTTGTGCGTCCTTAGCAATCAATCATGTTAACATCAGGACTATCCAATATGTATAATCGAATGGGAAGCTTTCGTCTCTTAACACACAGTGGAAGGGATCCTGACCAGCTAAAAGTTGTATCCAATGGTCGGGATGCTCGTCTCTCCCCGCGGCTGGTGGGGGATCTTTCAGCCTCGCCCTCCATCCGTACTCCTAGCCAAACGTAAGAGGAAAAACTTGTGACGGGGACCGTCCTCAACTCCCAAATCCTATGTGAGTTGTTATACCTAATCTGTCTGGGATGTACACATCAACGACGAAAGACGAGAATAAGTGCTCATAGTTTCTAGAATACTCAAAACAGCTATAAGAAAACCTCATACAACAGAAATTCCTCCACCGTCTTGCAAGTACAATCGGTCCCCCTATCTCTTATTTATTTATTTATTTATTTATTTATTTATTCCAATACAGTACATAAGGATCTTTATATTCTATATATTATTTTTATATTCTGATACATTATTTGTGTCCAAATCACCAACGAAACATCTGTTAATGCGAAGCAGGCTCTACAACACTAAACATAGATGTGAAATGAATATATAAATACCGGAAAACAGCGTTGTTACTCCTCAGAGAATGAAGATTGTGAAAAGGTAAAAGGTAAAAGGTAAAGGTGCCGGCGTTGATCAGTCCATAAAGACGCGCTGCGGCACTCGTGTTCCATTCAGAATCGTAGAAGCTTGGTGAATTGCGTATTCGGCCAACACAATTGTATGCGGAGACCAGCCGCTATGCCAAATCAATGCCCTTAGCTTCTAAGACAAGTCTGGCACCAAGTAACCCAACCCAGAGGGACCCGTATCGGACTCGATCGCTCGACCGTGCGAGTGTCAGTAGCACTCCTTACCACTGCACCACGGAGACCCTTGTGTAAAGGACGGGTATGGTATACGCAATTCAATGAAAGGCTCGAAAAGGCAAGTCCATTGAGAATACCGGTGACATGTTGTTGACGCGTCTAAATGAACATCTGCCGAGTGAGAGGTGCGGTAAAGTGAAGGTGTTGGCGTTGAAAGGTCTTGGTTTCTTGAAGCTTGATTAGTCCGGGCCGGGATCGATGGCTCGACAGTGCGGCCTCCTGCCACTTCACCAAGCGGGAGTAAAAGGAGAGCTCATGAATACTTGATGGAAATGTTTCTACATTAGAGAAGCGTTTCACCAGGGTCATGAACAGCGCATTTCAATGAAGAATGACTGTCTGCTTTTCAGATGGTTCTGCGGGTTCCGAAATCAGCAATATGAATCAGTCGCATCCTGAGATAAGCCGTTGCCTTTTCTCATGTATACACGCTCTTGTGGTTCGGATTGAAGAAGTCCGACTAAAGACGATTCGGCGCTGAGTTCAGGCTTCGGATAGATCAAAAGCCAAAGCTTTCGATAGCTTTCAGGTGAGGAAACATGACTGAATGGTCGGAAGCGTATGGTCAAAATGAAAGCTGATCCACCTAATATCCTCGTTTGGTAAAAAAGCATAACAATATAACTGAAACAATAAAAATAATACAATAAAACTTTCAATGAACTGAAAATCAAATTGAAACAAACAAAATGAAGCTTTGTGAAGGAGCAGTAACTTAGCATGAGGGACGATGGAGACTCAGCCCGCCGAACAGACATTGAGTTCATTGAAAGTTTTATTGTATTATTATAGCTGCAACAACAGACGCCTCGCCTCTCTCTTCCACTTTCTCTCGCTTACTCTCATCACTCAGCTCCATTCTCTCTCAAATTCTTGAGTCTCCAATGTGATAAACAGCTGTTGGATTTGATTTTGTGCAAAAACTTTAGACATTGCGCGCCGGTTCATTGTTTTGCTAGCAAGCATTGATTATCAAACGGCATATAAGTGGAAAGATGAAAAATGAGCAACACATGTCGCGGAAGGGGAGCTGCTCGGAATAAAGTGGAAAATAAGCAGTTGGATAGGTTAGACGAGCAGCAAAGGATGGTCCAGTCGTATGAATGTCGAACAAAGCTACCTGAATCTGGGAGCAAAGGGAAGGCGAAGAGTAGCTAGAAGAAACTAAGGGCTTCTTTAGACGCCGTGCAGCAAAAATGCAAAATCGAGGCACAATCAATAATTAACGTCTTTGATCGACTTTGGTCGTTTGCGTTAGTGGCGCAGTCCAGTGACGCCTCATATAAGCAAACTTACTGGTCGGTCGGGTTTTTTAGAAGGCTGTTATTCCTTATTGAAAGATATTTCGACGGAATTCATTTTTTCGTTTAATTTCTTCCCGATGTGATTAAATGCCTAATTCTTTTGCTTGGACGCGGCGCCGCCGGACTGCGCCACTAACGCACAGGAGCAAAGTCGATCAATGACGTTAATTATTGACTTTGCCTCGGTTTTACATTTTCGCCGCGCGACATCTAAACGAGCCCTAATTGTGAGAGATCTTCATCGATTGCACCGATGATTAACTTTTAGCCGACTGAGGATTCAATGCTAGTCAAATTCATAAATTTTGTTCGCTTTGAGCTTGCCCTATGCAACAAGATTCGCAGGCACCTGCGCTTGTTAAAGACCAGCGCTGCTAACAAAATCCGTCTAGCTTAGGTAAGATGCTAGTGATGAAACATATAAGCAGTTCGGAAAGGAACAAGGGCACGTTTCTCGGTCGCACAACGCACCGAATGGGCCTAGGAGGAGGGTCGAGAGTCCGAATGAGCAGACTTGTGGATTGATTGGGTAGATTGAAGGACGAAAGGAAAAGCGAGTATGATAATCATGGGTTTGCGGAAATTTTTTTCCAAAAAAGCGAAAGGCGGAAGACGGAACGGAAATGGCCAAAAATGGTCGGAAACCGGAATGCGGAACACGGAAGCCGGAAATAGTGCAAAATCACAAATTATTGGAAGTTAGAAAAAAATGGACCAAAAAATGTTTTCATTTCTGTTTCTAAAGGTACCCATAGAGTGCTCGTTCTGTTTCCACTAGAATGTGTCTATTATTTTGGTGGAGGTGCCCAACGTTTGATGATAGCTTCAAAATAACCGGTGGAAATTCATCTTTTTGAACTTCATTATAAGCCGAAGAGAAGTACGTAGAAAAGACAAACTTTTTGGCGCGATAGGCAAGAATGCTTTCAAAATAGAATTAAAAGCCTAAACGAGCATGCTATAGTGAAGAAACAGCAGTTTTTCCATGATTCTGGGGAGACAGGCTTTTTCTCAGATCCGTTACTATGAAACCAGCAGAAGAAAACAATCTCTCGCACTTGGACGATGTGGCAGGTTTTCCTTAGAGAGGCGGAGGGGGGGGTGTACTTCGCTGCATTTGTTTCATTCTACCAGAATTTGAATGGATCGTATCGACGTCAGCACAATAACTTCAGTGTCCCTTGTGTTAGCCTGCACAGTGGAGGTCTTCGATTTCTTTTTCCGTTTCCGTGTTCCGCCCAAAAACAAAGCGGAACGCGAAACGGAACGGAAGGGTCAAAAACGGCCGGAAACCGGAATTCGGAACACGGAAACGGAAGTTCCGCACACCCCTGATGATAATTGTGTCCATTATGAGCAATCATCCTAAAGAGCATGTCTGCGTGGTTTGGCTTATCATTGGTGACTTTAAACTTCGACTTCCACAAACCTTTTATACTTTTTTTTCAGATGTGGATACTCTCGTAAACTGATATCATATAAGGCTCTTTCAAGGCAGACGTCATCCGTCAAGCGTCGTGCGCTGGGGTTTCGCCGCTCGGTTCGCGGCGCGCGAACTGCTCGTAATGTCCGGCTGTACACCATGGCCAACGCGACGTCGATCGGACGAGTTACTCGTAATAACGCGTGATAACCCGATCAACCGATGACGCTGACCTACCTATCCTTCATCACACACGCGTCGCGCGTCACTTTATCGACGCGTCGTCTGAAAGAGCCTATAGAGAACCATTGTGGTGTCGTGAGAAAGATCAAACGATGCGGGAGATCAGCGCGGTTTACAAGGCGCGGGAATGTCTTACGTAGGCGCGGAAACCACGAAAGGAAATGTTAGTCGAGCTCCGCGGCATCGAAGAGGAAGCCCACTCCACGCCGTGCTATCTCATCCTTTAGCGCTCTATTTCTTTTCAGGCCTCTACTCGAATACTTAGGCTCTCATTGTGGTTTTGATATTTTGGTTTTTTGATTTTTGTCGTTAATGAACCATTTCTATTTAACGCACTGTTTCTCGGTTTGGGTCATCAGAAATCTAACTTCAACGCTTGTGTGAAGGCGGTGGTAATCATCCTGGCACCACAGACCGAGGCGTCAGGTTTTTGACAGCATACGCGGAGCACGTCGCGAAGTGGCTCGCCGAAGGCTGCAATATTCTTTTAGTGACGGGTTCGCGTTCTGGAGATGATGAAACGCGGTTTGAAGTGACGCGCAAGGCTAAGGAATGCGTTGATACCCATCGCTCGACGGTCAAGGAAAAGCTGCCATTTGGGTGGAAACGGTTGACATTCGCGCACCGTGCTAAGAAATGAGGACAAAGTCGTCCACGAATGGTGGGAGCCAATGTTTTACAATGCGATGGCCCGACAGCTGGCAGCTGAGGTACAACTGAAATCGCTCCCGGAAAAGCGATGTTGTGACACCAGACGTAAGGACCATAAACCGAGCAAACAAGGAAGAGCGGCAAAAAGACAGGATTGGGAGCGACGGGAGGGACGTCCTAATGGCGGGTAAGGGCTAGAGTAACATTCAGAGCGACGGTGGACTAGAGTATATCTAGACTAATGGTAAGTGGAGCGGTCTGAAGTTGGCGAGAGGCTTGTAGTGAGTATAATGAGACGTCAAGCGGGCGCGAGATCAACGTGGCCTATAAGGCGCGGGAATGCCCTACGTGGGCGCGGAGACCGAAAGGTTAGTCGAGCTCCAGAGGACCGAGGACGGCGCCTACTCGACGCCGTTCGTTTTCAAGCGTCTTTACTCAAATACTAAGGCTCATTGTGGTTGTTATATTTTCCACTTTTGTTTCTTGCCCTTAATAAACCGTTTTTTATTTGACGCACTGTTTCTCTGTTTGGGTCTTCAAAAATCTAACTCCATTCAGTTATATAATAGTTCAAGTTGTAAAGCTGGCCGAGATGATACAGGTTTTATTCGGCTGACATTTCGGCCTACTCGCCTTCGTCGGATACTGAAAAGCCAGAAACATGAGAGATTATCTCAGCAAAGTCTATTTCGAAGTACAACTTAACTTCAATGCATCGCTGTAATTACAAAGGGAAAAACCGTTCAACCATGGTAATTAGGCTCACCTATAAGACACGAGAACAGCTCGGGGGGGGGGGGTCGGCCTTCAGACCTTCTGGTAGATCGATGACTCTGAAGACGTGCCGCTGCCCTGACGTGTAGATGCTGTAGATCAGTATCCACAGAGGTCGAGGAACGGAGGAGCTCGACGGTAATGGCTAGGCATTCATCCTTTCCGTTCATTTTAGAACTTTTGGCGCGGATCCACAACGCCTCCAAAGTCTTTCACGCGGATGTTTGTTTCTCTAGCGCTAGCCCTCGTACGAACACCATGATTTCTGCGCTGGTATGGTCTACCTTGCGATGCGTACCGAGAGGCCTAGAGGAGTTCGATCTCTTCAGCCCATCGATGTGCTCCTTTACCCTGACCGCTAAGGGACGCCCTGTTTCCCCACATAGTGGTCGCCGCACACGATGCAGGTGATGGCGTAGACTGCGCCCGACTGCAAACAATCGCCCACGCGCCCATCTGGGTAGATAATGTACCATGCGGTGGCGCAATATCGGTCATAAAGGCGGTTGCGGATTTGCCGATGTCGAAGATTTTTAGGTGGTTTCTCTACCAACCTAATCACGTCATCTAGATCGTACTTACGTAACGATGACCGGCTGGCCGCGCTCCTTTATCAAGGGGAAACAGAAGGAAATCTTATCCCTGCCCACACAGAAGACTGTAGTGCTTACATCAGGAGTTGTGCGTGGCTGCGGCTGCGTGGCTCGGCTGATTGGCTGTGTTGTAGCCATTGGAACGCGCTATTCGAGCAGCTTGCTTTAAAAGATTCTACTCTTTCCTCACTCCAGATGAGATTTGTGCCGCCACTCTATGCATGTCTTTCGTTATCCCTCGTTTTGTTTTTAAGGGATGGGCCGACCGAGAATGAATCACGATGTTCTCATTGAAGGGTTTTCGACACCGCTTAGCGCCCCTGCATACTCAAACTTCAGGAGAATAAATCCTGTACCATCTTGGCCAGTTTTACAACTTGAACTAAACCCGTATCGTCCCAATGCCGAGATTAGTAGAGAGTCGTAGAGACGTGGAACATAACTCCGTTCAGATTTTGCCAGCTAAATGTTTTGTTTCAGACACCGAGTAGATGCGGAAGTAGCGAAAAAACAACGATGATTTGCATAGCGACCCGCCCTTGTTTCTGCAATGGTAGTAGTATCTTGAGCATGTCTACATTACTAGTGTAGACGTCGCTTTCATTCGAACCATCTCTTGCCAAACCTTTAACTTTGGCGTTAAACGTGACGTGAACCACAATACAGGGTAAGGACTGAGCCGAACGTGGAGTTCGGCTCAGTCCTTACCCTGTATTGTGGTTAACTGCAACTGAAAGGCTTCCAGCAATGATTGTTTCAATGAGTCTATTTGTTACTAACCCTCATTTATATTTTGTTAATATTATTATGTTAGTTATTATCAAATGTTTTTTGTGTTTTTATGTCTGAGTCGGTTGTCGCTCACTAGATTTGACTATGACTCAGAAATAAAATTTCCCAAATATATATTAAGAGGAACAGAACCGGAACTTTCTCGCGCAAACAATTGCTTCACCAAAAAGCTGTGCATGCATTCACCGCCTTCCAACCCTTTTAGGAATAACAATTTCAACCACAACTCGCCCGTAACAGTTTGCCAAGCGAGGTCAATCTCCATTTAAGTATTCATTTATTGGCACTATTCCACTTGTTGGACACCAGTCATAAAAAATTTTTCCTTCGTCAGGTTTCGCCGGGGCTAATCTGGGGCCCTGAACACGATGGTGCAGTCCAATTTTCACCTGGTGGTCGGAGACCACCCATACCGAAAACTTGGGTGGTCCAGTTACGATCACCGATTCTGCTGAAACTTTGTCCACGGGCGTTCTCTGGTGTTCTGAATAAGATGGTGAAGTCCGTTTCCGAATGGCCGCCGAATAAGGTAGTTAGAGGTGAGTACCTACCGACCTCACCTGGTGAGGCTCACCTATAACTACCCCATTCGGCCGCCATCTGGAAGATGGACTGCACCATCGTGTTCAGGACCCCAAATAACCCCCCCCCCTTTGCAAAGTTTCAGCGAAATCGGTGATCCTAACTGGACCACCCAAGTAGCGCCGTGGGTGGTCCCCGACCGCCGTGGTAAAAAATGGACACCAGATTCGTGATCAGCGCCCCAGATTACTCCCAGGTACCAAATTTGGGCGAAATCTGACGAAGGAAAAATATTGATGACTGGTGTCCAACAAGTGGTACAGCGCACATTTATTAATTGACTACTTACATACGCATGCTAACTTGCGAGTAAAACCGGAACACAACAGAGAACATATCACAAATGAAGTTGTTTAGTGTCACAGTTGTGAACTTAATGAATCACTGTACTTCAAGCTTGTGGCAGTCAACCTGATACATAATAAAAGCTGGATAGCGAGGCCCTCTATGTAATTGTGCGAAACCGGAGTTTAAAAAAAAGGTAGTGCCGCCGGGTTGGTTCTACGAAAAGAGGTTATAAGGACGTAATCGCGCAGAGTGAAAAAATGATACTTGTTTCAGAACAGTTAGCAGTTTCCCAAGAAATAAGTGAATGAAAGAGGTTATGGAATCTCGTCAAAGTTATGGTCAGGCAGCAAGATTATGCAAACAGAAAGTGCTCGCAATGCTGAAGAAGATTCTGAGAGAGAATCCAGAACGCTCAAGAAGTTCCCTTATCTCTTTTGCAGTAATTGGACTGCAGCAAACGCGAAACAGAGAAGCTGCTCAAAGACGAACATGGAAAGCAGAAGGAAGAACGAGACATGGTGATCTCCAGTACACAATGAAACGAAATCTAGGAAGGTGGATTTCAATATGGTAGATTTTCATGTATAAATCGTACCACTCCACTTTTTCAGCCTAGAAAGCTCAACACTAAGAACTTGACAATTGTAGCGGTTCAGTGATTTTATGTTAGTCTTCTACCACGGAACGATCGACAAGACAGAAACATCAACAGAACAATCTTTTTCAACTGATGACAATGCTGAAACCAAGCGAAATCGAATCACTTACAATCTTCGTCAACCCAAAAATCTTACTGGTATATAATTTATATAACATCACCATAAGACGTGGTTTATGCAGTGATAGAAAATAAACGAAAAAAGACTGTGACAGACAATCAGATCATAGTAGGAACCGAGAATCTGTGCTACAGAGGGTCTCAAAAATGACAGAAAGTCGAATTTGTGATATGTTCGTTCTGTAATTCTTCGAAGAAAATCGAATATCAAGAACTCTGCCAAAGTAAAAGTTGATAAAATTGAGTTTATTTGAGTTGGAAAGAAAAAGCGATTGTTGATGAAGGGATGCAGACACCGCAAATGAACTCGGATTTAGTGTAAGGCAGGCTGGGTGGAGGCCCGTGGATGTGAGGGTGTGCATATCCGGGTAACCCGCGGCGAGCCTGCTGTGCTCTGTTGACTGCGCTCGGCCACTTCGAATAGTGTGTAATGGGTGGAGACGTCAGCTCCTCCTCAAAATTCGTCGAGAATTCCCTAGCTGGGCTCCACAAGTCGAACATCTGCGCCGCATTAGAACTGGCAGCCGAGACGCAGCTCAAATGCTGCTCTGAGCTGTCAAAACTCCACGCACATCCCACGGCGACTCTATTTCTTGCAATACAAACCCAAAGGCAAAGGTAAGGATGTCGGTGTTGATCAGTCCCCTTAGCCGTCGCATTCGTATTCCATTCTGAATTGTGGAGGCATAGTGAAAGCGCGTTTGGTTTATAGAATAACTTGCGGGGCCGGCCGCTATACCAAATTTATTTTTTTACGATAAGAGCCAGCTTCGAGCGGAACTGCTGGGCTACACCGTTTTGCTTATAACATCTCATGATAAAACAGGCACTTCCTTCATTGGGTATCCTACGACTGCGGATGGAGGGACGATATTTCGCCGGAGAGCTGGCCGCCGAGACTCCCCTATCAATTGCTGGCTGATCATTTATATCGCGCCGTACCGCTTATCTATGTGTGGCATCTGCGCAGGGCTCTGAATAGAATTGATTAGTGGATATCACTGAGGTTTTCAAAGCCCATTTATTAAAATTGTAAACAAAACTACTTCGGCACTATTCGAGAAATCCCTTCTTCTGGATTCCCTCTAGGAAACTATTTTGTGTCTAACCGTCGCCAAACATCATCTCTAGGGGTTATCGAGGGCGCTGACCACGATGGTGATGTCCGTTTATATGGTGCGAATACATAAAAAACGTCTCCTGGAACAATTCGACCCACCCGTGTGTCCTTTTTGCAGCGAGAGAAACGCGCGTTGGTCCCACGCGCGTGAAATTGAAAAACAGGCGTGGTCGGCATTGTGTTTAAATATGTTAACAAGGGTACGTTTCGATTTACTCTAGATTGAAGTTGTCGGAACTATTGACTGGATTTAGATTGTTTTCGATTTGAGCTGTTTGTGATTAAAAACTTAAGGTAACGTGTATGTTTGGCCGCTACTATATGTGTTAGGGCCCGCGTGGTGCAGTGGTTCGAGGCGCTGCTGTCACTCGCACGGTCGAGCGATCGATCCCGACCCGGGCTAACGAACCCTTCCTTCCCTCCGGGGTCGGGTAAATTGGTACCAGACTAGTCCGCAAAGCTAAACACACTGACCTGGCATAGCGGCTGGCCCCCGCAGGTCATTGTATAGGCCAAATACGAAATCACCATGACTCTACGATTCTGAATTGAACATGAATGCGGCGGCGCGTCCTTCGGGGGCTGATCGACGCCGGCACCTTTACCTTTTTACCTTTCACTGTATGTGTTAACGGAGGTGACCGCGTGAGTTATACGGATGAAAGAAGGGTAATGGAGCGAAACTTTGGAACCTCGTTCAGTTTGCTTTTACAACGGTGCCCCTCACTCGAGTGCTATACCTCTTCTGTAAGTTTTACATCTGACCGACAAATATCATTCATTTTTCAGCAGCGTGACGTTTTGGTAAGCAAAAAATTACAAGAAAAAGAATGAATTTTGTTGAGCGAAAAATATTCCAGTAAGCAAGCAGTATTTGTCATTGCACTGAGCACACGCACCCTTCTGCCAAAGAACGGTGTTGAAAGACGTTCGCTGACACCATCTATCAACTTCTTGACAGTTGCACTTATAACAGTTGGCACAAGGTGGGAGCCAGTGCTACTGCCTCCCAGAGATGACTGAATTATCGAATCTTAGACAATTGATGTGCGGAGTTCTTCTACAGAGAATGGGAGCCAAAAAGCAATGCCATTGGACTGGATGCTGTACAAAAACGGGTGTCATTTAGAAATTCGTTCAAACGAATAATTGAGGGCTACGGAAGCCTGATAAAAAAGATATTTTTTCTACAGCGAGCGAAGAGCGGGTTCAACGAGTACAATGCGGTAACGGTAGAAGCGACACATCTTTGCGCCGAAACCCGCCATTTTCGACAACTATAAAATTGATTTTTGAAAAATAGTAAATATTTGAGCCCATCAGCTCATGTTCTTTCTTTTTTACACAAATTTTCCAAATTCGTGAAAACCCGTTTCCAATCGATTTTTTGATCCGTCAATTTTTTTTCTTTTCCGCTTAGGTCACTCGTTCGGTGACTGACTCACTGCTCGACGAGGCGTCCATCTCAGCCGGATCACCACGTGTGGGCCCCAGAAACGCTGCTTTCGCCGTTTTATCGTTTCTACTCGTCCAGTGTCATAGCTTAGGATCTCTGTCTTGCACAATGGTAGATGAGGGAGTACCCGTAATAATTTTTCGAAACAACTTTGGTTTTATATATTTATATATGTAGGTATAAACTCTCAGTTCGGCACTTTTATCTGACATTATCAACGGCTTTTTCTTCTCCTCCCCGATTCCAGGCTTTACCGTGCCTCCCTGAAAACTTCCTGGCTTCTACTACTATGAGATGTTCCGTTATGGCGCGGTATAGTTATACGTCTCTCCAAGGGTCTCAGGCTTCGTGTCCTTTTTCACCACTAGTCCGCTTCGAACACTATTGTCTCTACTTGAAAGCCTTGCATATAGGACTACATTCTAGCACACTGAGCTTCGTTGCTCCTTGCGTATAACTGCCTGGAGGAGCTGTTCATCTCCAAATGCTAAATTACCACTGTTACGTGTTTTGTTCTTTTGTTTGCTTCATAATGTATAAGTATTTTCTGTTTATTTGCTTCCTTTAACCCTCTGATGACTTTCTCTGTTCACAAGCTTTGAAATAATTAGGGTTAAATGCAGGACGAGCTTGGGCGTTTATCTCTTTCCACTGGATATTCTCTGAGTTGATGGAATATTTTTTTAAATTGTATCTGATTAGTGTTCCCTATTATATTCTGCGCTGTTGTGTTTTGAAGTTTGGTTTTCTTTTTAAGTGTGTTTCTGTCTGGTCTTGTTTTCGGTGCGTCCTCGGACGCAGTTAAATAAATAAATAAATAAATAAATTCGGTGATGACTATGTGACAGAAGTGACGACTGCTTTTAGCCTATCCCGCTTTACAATTTCTCTCATAAAATCTCAGGGGTTTCCTGTTGTTTTGCACGCCGAGAATTCCTGAACGAAGTTTCTACAAATTGTTCTTAATTTTCTGGACAGCACCATCGTACTAGGTGCGACTATTCTTAGCTTTTTCAGATGAGTGACACCTTTGAAATGAGGCCAGCCACCTTTTGCACCTGTCCAGCTGTCACCTTGTGATGCTTTTCAATTGGCTGTGCTACTTGTGGAGGCAGTGAAAAGAGCCTGCCGACATTCGTGCGGCCATGCGGCCGAGCGGTCGACCTTCGCCCTGTTTAACCAAGCCTTACATTACTCCCGGCACGACAGTACATTATTTGTTTTAAAATCTGCGCGATTGTTTTGTTTTGATTTTAACCGATCTAAGAAAACTCAAAAATGCCTGATATTGACATGAACTTTGCATCAAAATTCAGTGCATTATTATTGATAGGTTCATTTTTGAACAGGGGTCAGCAATAGTGGATATGTCATCAGTGTCAATGGGAAGGAGAAAAGTTGTTCTACTCGCCCATTAATGTTGGTATAGTCGAAAGCAATGGAATGCAGGTGGTCAAAAAACAACCCCAGCTGCATCTTATATGTCACATTTGAAGGTAAAGTTGATAATTCGGGGTTGATAATTCGTCCTCCTATTCGAATTCGTAGTGGCTTGTTTAAGCGCATTCGGCTCATGCAATAAGCCACTACGAGTTCGAATAAGAGGACGTTTCGCAGTTAGTATTGCGTCAATATTGCAGTTATCATTGACGCAATACTAATTGCGTCAAAAGACGTTCTCAAAATGCTGAATACAAATATGAGTGCTTGTTTGAAGAATTTATCCTCGAATTTGGCAACCGTCCTCAGCGACAGACCTCCGAAAATTCATCTCGCCGTCAACTTGCTGATACACTGCGACCAGAAATGATAGGGACAACCACTAATTTCTTGTTTCAACGAACCGCTAGATACTATTTGGTTTCAAATCGACACTAGTAAATTCATGACGGCAAAAAACATAGAACTAAGCAATTTGAGCTTTTGATGTGAACGGTGAAGGTTTCGAGGAAGATTATTGCAATCAGTGCAATGGAACCACTGTCCAGAAAAGATAGGGACACCTACAAGGAAGGGGCGGTTGAAAAGGCAAACAGGTAAAAACAAGTTTCTTGGACAATACGCATTTCAACAAAATGTTTCGTGTCAGGATAGAACATATGTAGAACATCGGGATCTATAAAATAAGAAAGCCAAAATAAGGCAGTCGAAGAAATAAGGCATGGTGTCGCAGAATTTCACCTGCGGTGAAAAACTCGAGAATGTTTATCGCGGTTTTATGATTAATTATGAAACAAAGAAGTTTCCCGGAGGTGGCAGATCTCCTTCTTTTCTAAAACAAGCAAAGCTGGCCAAATAAAATCTGATGTACGGCCTAACTGGAGCAAGTAAGCAAGGACCTACCACGAAAAAACTCAGTAAATTTATCAGCTATTGTGACGAAACGTTACGGAAACGTTCCCTACTTAAATTCTAAGTTCACCTCACATTTAGCAGCAGCGCACAGGGAGAACAGTTTTGAACTTCCCCAGAGAAACAAAACCCGTTCTTGGAGTGAGGCACGATAGACAACATTTGGTTCCTGGACTAATTATTCTGAGATTAAATTGATCTTTTTCCCGATGCGAAGTGACTTGCCTGAAGCTGCCCAGATGGCATACCGTTCCACAACACGGCTCAATCAAGAAAAAGTGGTTTTTACCAATGAGGGGCTTAAGATGCGGGGTGGCCACAGTGTGGGTGGCATTTTCACGCTGAATAAAACGCCTTGATTTATATTAGGTCAGCAGATACGAATTGATTCGAGTACCAACATGTACTAGCAACTTAGCTGTTGCCGTTCCTAGAGGTTAGCGTGAAGCACCATGTGTCCTTTCAATAGAAACGTGGCCCGCTCCATAAGATAAGGTTGACCCCGGGCTTTTTAAGGACTTGTTTTGTCGACAATCTCGAATGACCAGTGAGTTCTTTTGAGCTTATTCTGATGAAAGACCCCTATAATCGCCTTTAATAGAGAATTAAGGCGATTAGCAAGATGTACTCCTGCGTTGAAGAGCTCAAGACAGCGAGCCATTGGTCTACGACGACTTCTCCAAAAAAATTCTCCAAAACTCTGTCGTCTTAATGTAAACTCCACTTATTTACGTGGCACTGAACAGTGAAGCGTCCACCAATTACTAATTTTAGTGGCCCAATTAGGCTCTGGTTTATAAAGATCTTTTTTCTCTGGTGTCCCTATCATTTCTGGACAGTGATTTCGTCGCACTCATTGCAAAAATCGTCCTCAAAACCTTCACCGTTCAAATCAGAAGTCCAAATCTCTCAGACCTATGTATTTTGCTATGCTGAATTTGCTAGTATAGATGTGGAATCAAATAGCATCAAGCAAATCCTTGAAACAAGAAATTAGGGGGTGTCCCTATCTTTTCTGGACGCAGTGTATAGCGACTGCCCTGCAACTTATTGCATAAGCCGAATGAGCTTAAACAAGCCACTACGAGTTCGAATAGGAGGACGAATTATCTACCCCGACCAGCGTAACTTTACTTTCATGTTATTTGATATTTTGCAATCGCATGTGTAACCGCTCAGGCGGTTTGCACCGAAATACACTGCGTCCAGAAAATATAGGGACATCCCCTAATTTCTTGTTTCAAGGATTTGCTTGACACTATTTGATTCCAAATCTATTCTAGTAATTTCAGCACGGCAGAAAACAGTAGACAAGGCGATTTGAGCTTCTGATTTGTACGGTGAAGGTTTTAAGGACGATACTTGCAATCAGTGCGATGGAATCACTATCCAGAAAAGATAGGGACACCCGAGAAAAAACAGCTTTATAAACCAGAGCTTAATTAGGCCACTGAAATTAGTAATTGGCGGACGCTTCACTATCCAGTGCCACGTAAATAAATGGAGTTGGTTTGAGGCGAAAGAATTTTTAAGAACTTTATTGAAGAGACCGATGGATCGCTGTCTTGAGCTCTTCAACGCCGAAGTATATCTTAGTAATCGCGTTAACATTCTAATAAAGGTGTTCTTAGGGGCCTACCATCAGCATCACCATGAAATCAAATAGTATCAAGCAAATCCTTGAAACAAGAAATCAGAGGTGTCCCTATCCTTTCTGGACATAGTGTATTCTCTGGAGCAAAAGATGTAGGGACGCAGTCGGTGTTGAGAAAGCCCCTTGAACATGTCAGCAAAATCGCCTTTCGTAAAGAACGGTAGAGGTGTCCTATACAAGCTCCAACTATCCACCTTATAAGAATTACGACAGATTTTCCAGGGGCTTTTTCCAATGCGAATAGCTCGATGACAGATTCAAACAATTCATTATTAGCAAACAACAGCTCAGAATAAAATCCTGCTTTCAGTGAAATGTAAGCTGTCAAAAGTATTGGAGATGATTCATAACCGATAAAGTCATTGTACAAGTATCACAAATGCAAGCTCTAAAAACGACTACAATCAGCTACATCTCTAGACTTCAAAAAACAATGCACTTCCGACAAAACCTCTCGAGTAGTGTGAAGTCGAGGTCGTGTTGCATGACGGTTCCTGAGAAAGAGCGATCGTTAAGGTGAGTACATCGGTAATTTTTTTTTGCAAAAGGAAGATGATATGACGTCCTAAAAGAAAACACAATGAGGAAAACGAAAATGGACACCAAAGCTCATATTCACGTTTGAGAAGAAGGCCGATTGCTGCTGCAATAACGGTGAAACATAGGGACCGGCAGCTGGGCAGTAGCGGCAGTGCTGCTGCCGCTTTCAGTGTTTCACTGCATCAGCGCTGCCGCACTGCCGCCAGGGAATGCCCCGGGTCATTTTTCGCCGCGGCAGCAATCCTGACCTCGCTCAAACAAATTTTCGCTGAACTTTCGCTCACGTCGGTTATTAGGAGCGCCGATAACGAATCTCACATCCCTTCTCAGACTTCTTTGCAAAAACCACCCATATCGTCAACTATGCACTAACTGGTTTTTTGGCCGACGACAGTCCAGTGGACGGCCGCAGAAGCACGCGACTATTGCGGAAATACGCGCACTCCCTTTTTACTGCTCTACTTTGGTTTACTGCCGCAGTGAAGTCTGAAGGGGCCCTTCATACCTGCGAATAAAGAATTATCGCCGCGCGGTGGGGTTAATTGGAATCACGTTTTCAGATATCTTGTAATCCGCGGCATGTTTGGGCAACATACTTCACCATAGTATCGGCCCCATGCATTTTAAACCCCTTCAGACGTTACTGTACAGAAAAAACCATCCACCGCCACTTTCATGTTCCATTATGTATCGTAGAAGCATGATGAACGCGTATTTTTCGTACACAAGGATTAGCGGAGGGAGGCCATCCACTCTACCAAGTCGGTGTCTCTACCTTCCCAGACAAATCTGCTACCAACTAACCCGACAACAAAGGAATGAAAGGGGTGGTCAGTCAGAGCGAGGGTCCTTCGGTTGACCGAACGGATGTCGGTAGCTCCTTTTACCACACTGCCACGCGCGCGCCCTAATTTTAGCGCCCTAAAGGTAAGAGTCACGCCCTAAGAGTCATCTATTTACATCCACCATGTAGCAATACGGAACAAAAATGTGGAACGTTGAGACGTGGTGCGCGCACCTTCTACCAACGTTGAACTCTAGATGAACAGAAAAAGGTATGGGTGGCGACACACATCTGCGGCCTATGGTATACTCCGGCAACGGGCCCGCAGCGGAGCAAAAAATGCACGGCTCCCCTCTATGCGGCACTACAGTCGGGTTTTTCGTATGCTGCTGTATCCGGGGACTCGGATAGTTTACCGCAAGGGCAAAAAGGATGGTGCAGATCCTCTCAGGAAAGTACTGTAGCAGTATTGTCAAACACTCAAAAATTGGCGATCGGTAGGCAAGATAACTATTGATGAACTGCAAGGAGTGAATATAAGAGAACCCTTCGCCTATTTTGTTGGGATGGTTATAAATTGCTGCTCTAATCGCAAAACTTTGCTGAGTTCCAGTTAAAAGAACTCGAGGCAAAACTGTTCACAGCAAATGCGGTTCCGAACCCCAGACCGTCACCTGCAAATCCGCCGTGTTAGCCACTGCGCCACTGCACAACTGGCTAGGAAGGGTGGCACCCGGTAGCCCCATCGCAACAGCTGAGCCCCTATGCAACAACGGAGATCGTTTTCTTTTTGCCTTTTTTAGACCACCCAGTGGCGCACAACAAAAATGAACTACATTGCTGTAATCCCCGCTCGACGCTCTACAAAACTAAATATACAGTAGTTCGCGAAAAGATATGTCACCTTGCATTTTTGGGTACAGATCGGTGGAACCAAAAGAAATTCTATTCCAGTTGACAGTTTTAATGACTATTATTGAAAATACACTAATATGTGCTCTTTTGGGAAATTCTAGATTTTTTTTAAAAAAATTTAAACTCATTTTTTCATATGCATTTTTAAACGAATGTATATTAGGAACCACTGAGCTTCTGCTTGTCTTGTAGTGATATTCTGATTTAGCATGATTAGCTTGTTCTTATAGGCTATGAATTTTAGTTTCAAGACATTAATAAACCATGGAATTTTTTGTGTGAATTTTTTCATGGTCAAAAAATGGTGAAATCATGGGACAATCTTTCATATAAAATTTCATATATCAGTAACCATCTAACGAAATACCATCAAATTAGAAAATGTGATAGCATAAGATATTCTATTTCCACGCATATCTGACTTTGGAGAATAGCCGTCTGTTTACAGAGAAAATAGCTAATGAAATTGCATTTACACAAGCGGCCGTTTTACGAATACTCGGAGGGCATTCGACTCCAGATTTCTCTAGTGCATAGTAGACTTCCTGCTTGTTGGGTACTTAACAGGTAGCAAAATGAATCCCGCTATTATTCAGAAAATCGTCTTCTAGTTGGACCGAGAGAAAATGGGCACAAACCCGCGCAGCGTACGGTGGCGGGATAGTGATGCATACAACAACAAATGATTTTCTGAACAATAGCGGGGATTATTCTGCTACCTGTTCAGCACCTAACAAGCAATAAGTCTACTATGCGCTAGAGAAATCTGGAGTTGAATGAACTCCGGGTATTCGCAAAACGGACGCTTGTGTAAATGCAATTTCATTAGCTATTTTCTCTGTAGTGAGACGGCTATTCTCCAAAGTTAGATATGCGTGGAAAAGAGAAAATCTTATGCTATCATATATCCCAATTTGGTAGTAGTTCATTTGCTGGTTACTGATATATGAAATTTTATATGAAAGATTGTCCCATGATTTCACCATTTTTTGAGAAAGGAAAAAATTCACACAAAAAATTCTTTGGTTTATTAATGTCTTGAAACTAAAATTCATAGCCTATAAGAACAAGCTAATCATGCTAAATCAGAATATCACTACAAGACAAGCAGAAGCTCAGTGGTTCCTAAGATACATTCGTTTAAAAATGCATATAAAAATGAGTTTAAAATTTTTTAAAAAAATCTAGAATTTCCCAAAAGGGCACATATTAGTGAATTTTCAATAAGAGTTATTGAACTGTCAACTGGAATGAAATTCCTTTTGGTTCCACCGATCTGTACCCAAAAATGCAAGGTGACATATCTTTTCGCGAACTACTGTAGGTCTCGTTCGGAATCCTCGGGTCACGCTCGGTAGCCTCCCTAGTAAGATGGATGTGGTTTCTGGCGCGACAGCTTTTCAGATGACTACTGGTTGTTCTGGGTTCAGCCCTTTGAAGACAGTGCACAGATCGTATTGTCCAGGCCACATTAATAAGTGTTTGAAATTGCTCACCTACTATTGGGGCCAATTATCGACTGCTCGTTCGGGGTTTTCGATGACGAGTGGGGTCGATACTGTCCAGCACCTGGACATCAGATACCTCGTCGCCGTTGATCGCGTTTCGACGTTGTGAGTCGAGCCGCGACTGTCGTCTAATGTTCACCACCTCGTCATCGCTGGCGACGAGGTCGTTGTTGTCAGTTCGTGGCGGCGCTGGCCTTCTTCCCAACCGCCGTTCTACACTCTTGTCGATCCTATAAATCCGCAACTTGGTTCCTGGTTAAGAAACAGCTGAAGTGATACGAATCAGAACAAGAAAAAAGCTTAAGTGGCCCGTTCAACCGGTTGCATTGGATGAATCTTCGTTACACGAAAAGGATGTTGGTTGTGTATGGGCTGGTGAGCGCTAGCTATGGTTAGGATGAGTAAGTGAGGTGCTTAGGTCAAAATAACCAATTTCGTCCAAACTTCGTCTGTGGGGGTTACTTATGGCTCTGACCACGAATCTAACATTAATTTCTGACTTTGTGTTTTTCGCGATTTTCGGCCCACCCATTGGCGCACAGCAAAAATAAACTAACTGTTGTGATCCCCGCTCGATGCCCTTCAGAACTGTATAGGTCTCATTTGAATTCTTTGGGGCACGCTGACTGACCTCCCTAGTAAGAACGCCGCATTCGTGTTCCATTCAGAATCGTAGGGGTTCATGGACGCGCATTTGGCCTACACAATGACTTATGGGAGCCAGCTACTATACCAAGTCAGTGTTTCTACCCTCCCAGGCAAGTCTGGTACCAATTTACTCGACCATGGAGGTATGGAAGACTTGTTTAGCTCGGACCGTGATCGATCGCGCGACTATACGGGTCTCACGCCTCTTATCACTGCACGACACGAGCCTGTTGAGTGCCGTCAACCACCGATCTCTAACACGGATCGAAAACCTGGAGATTCTCTTGATCCAAATGAGCGAAATCTCGAACAATTTCAAATCAGCGCCTCCTTGAAAATGTATGTCTCACAAAGTAAGATCATCAACAAGAGAAGTTCGCTATCGAACTCGGGAAAGTACTAAAACAACATTCTCTCCCCTTCACTACATTGACGCTTTCGACTTCTCTAAACAACAACAAATAGTATTATTACTGTGACTCCTAATAATACTAGTTAGCATTGGAAACGTTATTTTTAGGCAGAAGAAGATAAAAGATAAAGCGCGATACAAAGAGCGGGAACTTTTTATGTTGCACGAAAAAACAATGTATGAATTTTACAGGACTATGAGGAAACGTGAAATTCCTCTTTCACAGGAATCTCTTCTGTAAGCAGGTTCCACCACATTGTGGACTCTTAATAGCAATGAGGAGCGGACCCTTTCTTCCTTATTTACAGGGGATGGATATCCAAACTTGTGGATTTGCTCTCGACGTCTTGATTATAGGTAGGACAGTGATGGTACATCTCTTTCGCCCATGGAGTCTGTTTTATGTTTGTACCTAACGCTAAAAGAGTATCTTCGATCGACGACTTTTTCGGTCTTTTTGAAGTTGCCGGCCATGTAAAATATCGTGGGATGGCACCACAAAAATTAAGGAGCAGGACCGCCGATAAACAGGGTGTCTCAAAAAGTATATAATGTTTGCAAAGCCATAACTTTCCCGAAAGTAAAGATATTGTACAATATCTTTGCTTGTACGATATCTTTGCTATCGAAAAAGTCATGGCATTTCGAACAGTGTATACATCTTTCTGGGACATCCTGTACATCAGCTCAACAACGGGACCCTGGTTATCCTTAGAGAGAGAGTATACTGTCTCCGAATCAGGGAGACATAGGCTATGTCGTGCACTAGACTGTAACCCCTTTTGTCGACTCTTACGAATCCTATCTCCTCTTCTAGTCGTCTTACGCTTTCTTCTGTAGCATCAAAAGATCATCTGAATCACCAACAGAATAGAAAGTATTGGGATAGATGAAAATGTTTCCCCTTGAGAATTGTCTAGCTGACCTCGTGTTCGATGCATATCTTTCTCATGGCAGCTCGCTGTTTGAGGAGATAGGATGCCGTTGCTAGATGTGAAAGTTACCTACTAGCTTCCCGCATGGTAACTATCACGCCATTCATTGGTGTAAACTCAAAAGTTATGAGCAGGAAAGCTGTAAAGGGAGAAAACGACAATAGCTCTCACTCTTTGTTGACAGTAGATATTCAACTGTAAACATTTAATTGAAGAAAGAAGGCAAATAGCACGCTTACCTGTCCAACAACATGGTTTCGAGCGCCTCAATCTTCGCCCTGAGATACTCAATCGCCTCCTCTTGCGTATGCCATGGAAGCCTCATGTGCTTCTGAGATCTCAGTAACTTCTCGTTGTCCAATTCAATTGCTTGTTTGTCCGTTGGAATTGGATCTGCGACACTGACTCTGGTCTTCTCGTCCTTCTTGTGTTTAGCTTCATCGTTTAGAGGTTTTGGCTTTTTCTCATCATCGCCTTGGGAGTGAGGTGGGATGGGCTTGACCACGATCAGAGGCTTCTTTCCATTCTCAACGTTGATTGTGGCCTCAACCTGTGGTACTTTTCGTATACTTATTTCTACAGAAGCGGTACTCGTTTCGCGTCTAACTTCTTCATCTACCAATTCAGGTACCCTAGTAGACCCAACAGTGCTCACCTTCGGTGTCGTGGTTGTTGGTTTTCTCGTGGTAAATGCCGTTGAAGTAGTGGCTTCCCTAGTCGTGGTAGATGTCGAGCTTGTTTGACTGGCAGTCGTCGGGTCGGGTCTTACCTTGAATTTGCCTTTCCCCTCGAAGAAATCTTTGAGGTCCATGAGCGGGTGCTCAGGTTCTTTGTGTCCTAAAGCTTTTATTCTATTGCTAAGCTCAGCTATGAGTAACTCCGTTTTTGTCATTTTAATGGTATCGGCGCCGTTTGGCGTCGGTTTGGGTGAAAATAATGGAGTGGTTGTAGGTTTTCGGGTTGTTGTAGTTCTTGTCGTCGTTACAGTTGTAGGCCTAGGTGTAGTGGTCGTAGTCGTCCGGGGTGTTGTGGTCGTGGTGGTCGTGGGTGTCGTGGTAGTGGTAGTAGGAGTAGTAGTGGTTGTTGTTGTTGTAGTTGTTGTTGCTGTTGTCGTTGCAATTGTTGTTGTTGTTGTGGTTGGAGCGGTGGTGGTAGTAGTGGTTTGGGTAGTTGTGGTCGTAGGCACAGTGGTTGTGAGAGGTCGTGAAGTTGTCGTAGCTCTGGATGCTCTGAACAGCAGCCCCTTTGTGGTCGGACTGACAGGCAGACGCTTTCTGAATTGGATTTTGTTTCGCTGTGGTGTATTTGATCGGGATAATGGTTGGATTCGCGGAAGAGGGCGAGCTCGTTCTCGTGGTCGACCAGGACGCCGTGTCTGTGGGAATCGGTTCTGAAATAAAGTCGTCATTAACAGCGGTTCACCCCATTGTTATCTGTTCCTTTCCAATTGATTTGGCACATTTCAAAACGGAAAATCGGAATCGAAAAATCAGCTGCATTACGTAAGTGGTCCGTCGAAGGCTGCTTGTCTGCAACGTACAAGGTCGCGAGTCATTACGAAACAGCAACATGAGTCAACCTTACCACCACCAAAAACGTCTGATCGGACGTTTCGATTCACGAAGGTAAACGTCCAATGTTTGGCCATCCGCACTACAACAACTCTACCAATCAGATCATCAACCGATGAAATGCCTGAGCTGTTCAGCTGTTCTAACTATAAGAGAGCAAATGTGATAAGCAGCAGTTAACAAGTAAAAAGCATTGAGAAGCGCATTAGCAGCTGTAAATTGCTTAGTGATCTCTAGATTCTTTGTGCGAAATTCCGATTGAGAAACTGCATAGTCAACTATACACAGGTGGCAAGGAAAACTAAAGCTTGAAAACGCAAACTGAATTGAGTGCATATGTTCTCCCTACATTTGCAATTTTTCTAGTGACTGCTGAATTTTGTTGTAGCGACAAAATGGTAGGTTAACAGGTCGGCTGATGGAAGAAAATGTCACAATAGCAAGATCGATAGTCGCATGGAAGGAAGCGCCACATAAAATTCTGCGATCTAGGACGATATGGTCAATCAATGAGAAGAGCTTTCAAAACAAAGAGGTTTAAAGAGGTGGCGAGATGGTCCGAAGCGGCACCAAAAACATTAACATGAGTAAGCGCACCAAAAGCAGCACTGAAAACATAATTAGCATGAGCAGGCGATCATAATGGGGAATAGCTGGCCAGGGTAAGCGTCAAGGAAAGGACATCCTCGAACTCCGGCTGAAGTTAGAACGATAACGCCTGCGCTACATCGGTTCGCGTTTTCTAGAGGAAAGGGTCCTTACATACTCGATGGCGAGCAGTTTGCGCGACGAATTAGCCGGTACAAGTGCGATTGAGCGAAACACGCGACGACGAGCATTCTCGTCCAACGCGGCTATTCGCTGAGTACACTCAACACACTGCACTGCACGACGGCCGGGTTGGACGAGAATGCTCGTCGTCGCGTCGTCGAGTATAGGCCCTTGCAGACTCAACGACGCGACGACGAGCATTCTCGTCCAACGCGGTGCCGTCGTGCAATGCAGTGTGTTGACTGTAGAGTACACGGCACCGCTTGGACGAGAATGCTCGTCGTCGCGAGTTTTGCTCAAGTGCACTTATAACGGGGAATTCGACGCGCAAACTGCTCGTCGTCGAGGCTGCAGGGGCCTTATGTAAAGGTCCAAAGAGTCAGATGGTCTATTAATTTTAACAGAACTGCGCCTCTTATACCAAGGCTTATAAGAAGTCGACCTTGGTCGTTTTGGATACAAACAAACGGTTTAAAGAGCAAGCGGGAGAGAGAAAACCTTCACATAGTAAGGTCGTGCCGTCTATTGGCGTTTTGATAAAGGGCCGATTACTTCTTTTCGCTTAAGAGCTCTACTGGCTATTTGTGAATCTATTAGCGTAGCGTGAACCTCGGAAGAACTATCGTACCAATATCGACCAGAGTTCAAGGATACCACACCAACGTTTCCATCTTGGGTTCAGAAAGGTATGGAGAATGCAGAGTTTTTTTAGCGTGTAATACCGTGTTTTACCGAATTCCATGCTAACGACGTCAAATCAAAGCATGCCAAAGCACCGGAAAAAGAGAAGAAATTCCCGAAAACAAAAGCACATCACCTGCAGTGGGAAAGTGTTTTGCCTCTGGGCCCCTTTTGGTCTCGTCCCAACTCGTGATGGTGTCCTATTCCTGAACAGGAATTCTCTATTAAACGGTCGCCTCGTAGGTCTTTGTGGCAGGCGCTGCAATTGCCTTAGTGTCGACGGCGACGGCACCGGTCGACGTCCGACAAGAACGGCGCGAGAAGTCGATGCTGCCGTAGACGTGCTGGATGGCGGCGGATGCGTTGTTGCCACTGTGCTGGGTCTAGTCGTCAACGGTTCTGCAAGCAATCTTCAGAGTTACACAAAAAAGATTAATAAATATTAAGCAGAGATTAATTGCCAATTATTTACGCGGAATAGAAGTTATCACGGTGTGAGAAAAAATTTGAGAAAACCCTACGGTTTAATTAAAGGGTAAATAACAAGAAAGGGAATGACGGATATCTGTTCGCAATAGTTGTCGTATGCCATAGCCGCGACCTTTTTTCAGCGAAGACGAAACCCATTGGTCAACTGTGCGCTTGACATCACTACGACTACCGAAGATTTTCCCAGCGCTGAAAGCTTGTAAGCTTCTGAAAGCACGGTAGTCGCAAGGCCTGAGGTCGTGTGCATACGGTGGCTGTGGCAGCCATTCTGTACCTAGTCGTCTAGTTCGTCCCGCACCGCCTCGACCCTCGATTGTCCTGAAATGGATTTTCCGCGATTCAGCAGGGAACGAGATGCTTTTGTAACGATCTCATGGAGCTGCCTACAGAACGCTTCGGATGCCACAGTTTCTCCCTCGCTCATGATGTCGTGATGAATACAACCATCTGAGGAAAGGAAAGCAACTCCTTTTTGCAGTGTACAAGTCGCTTCGAGGTTGGTTTCCGCTTCTAGTTCCCTTTAAGGCGGTGCACTTCTCTTCCAGGATTAGCGCATGAAACCCATTTGTTATGCTGAGCGACAAATAGGTGATCTAGGTACTCGTTCGCCCTCCTGAAGGAGCTTCCAGCAAACATCCACTCTCTCACGAAGTGTCGCCACCGTCAGAGATCGTGGGATGGTTCCAGGATGCCTCGCTCGGTAACCTCCTCGAACTGGAATTCTCTGAACAGTTGAGCTAGGGGTACGTGTTGCCCTTTCCATTACCCTTAGACTCTGAACTGGATCGTTCTGCACGCATGGCAGAACATATTTGGAATTTTAAGATCGTGGTCGGCCAAAGCGTAGGGATTCTTCCAGGAGAATGTCGCATTGGTCAAAGCGCTTGTATCACCTATGGCAAGTAGCAAGAAAGGGGGGAATTACCGCTTATCGAGCGCATCACCTCATTTGGAGCCTCAGCTGAAGGACGTTCTGTGCGATGGCAGTGAAGGAAGCTCCGGTAGTCGTAGCGGTTCGATATGTTCCCAACAACCGTAATGAGCTATGTAGATCGCTGAGGTGCTGACTGACTTTCGCGCAAATGTAGCGACATCTATACTTTATATAATGTTCGACCTAAAATGTCAACTTGTCGCGTTAGCGTGCCACATCTCTTTGAATTGAAATTGTCGAATTTTCTCAAAACTTTTGGCACACCCAATTAGTGGTAGCACATGAATCGAATAATTAACAAATACTGAAACAAATAATAATTGGCTGCCAGAGTTAGGATATTTAACCTTCCAAACCTTTGTCACAGAAGGAAGAGGGCCAGTTTGCTCAAGATATTCAAACAAAAACAAAAACAAAACAAAACAAGATCAACAAGTTCAACAAAAGTTTTGAATGTACCCGCTGCTGTTTTTGGAGTGCCATTTTAGAAACATAGGAAAGGAAAGCTAAGTCTTTACATCCCGTTTGTGAAGCCACATGTGCGCTCCAGCCTCCCCCGAGATACAGTACCGGACGTGCCGTTTTGTCAAAAAGTGATTCGCGGCGCCTTTGGGCGCCCAAAATAGCCGTTTTCGAATAACTTCCTTAGAACTGGTTTATTCAAGAAAATGAGACTATCATCGTGTTCAGCAGCTCGAGCTCTATCGAATGACATAAAAATCTTGGCCAAATATATCGAAATTAACCGAATACAGCTATGCGTCGCGAAGCGGCGCCGCACTGCCGCGGACGAGTTGTCCGTTGAACAGTATTCGACGTTATCTCCAGTATTAGCCGTTGGTTTTTCGATGAAATGAGGAAATTTGGATGAAAATAGGGAGAGACGGTGGCACTGGACCATACACCTATATCCACATTAGCTGTAAGCAGGTAAATGAGTGAAAATGGTAGGGAAAAGGGCAGATTAGATTAGATTTAAAATTTTTGTTTTGTATTTTCAATAACTCCCTTAAAACGTTGTTTTTTGAAAAAGTAACTACATATTCGTGCGCAGCGATCCAAGCTCTATCGTTTGATACAGGACTTGCCCTATTTTGCCAAAACTCCTGGAAAAGTTTTTCCCGCCGGCCCCTGCCGACCCCTCAATTCGTCAATAATCAATACGTCGATGCACGACCCCCCGTCCCATCCCTTGTCAGACCGCTCGACGAGCTCTTCGACCCCATGACGGGTGCAACACTTCTGCTCGGCTTTACTGCAGAAGGAAACTTTTTTTGGCAGAATTAGATGAACACGATTTTCGGCACTCAGTTCCATGCACTGGTCAATTAACACGTTGACGACAGCGTGGCGCAATGCTGCGCCACGCTCAAGCGGCCGCGTGGGACCGTGTGGCGCAATGTTGCGCCACAGTCTTGTATCGTATTTTTCTCGATACATTCCAGAATTTCGAAAGATGTTTTTGTGCCACTTTTTAGTAGACCTTTGCACATTGTTATAGGAAGTATGGTCCATGAAAATGATTCTTTGCTTCTGATTTACTGGAATTTTTGATTGTGCACTAGTTTTCTTAACAAGTAAAAATAAATAATGGTTATTGCAAGAAACAAATCAATGAAAAACGGCACGTCCGGTACTGTACACATGAGAAGAGTGCGAAATCCGCGTTCAGCACGTCCAAAAACCCAATGAATCGACATTCCAGGAAAAGTGGTGATAATGTATCTGGTCATCTTACCTGGCTGCACTTACCTGCCATTACCTTAATTGACCAGTGCATGGAACTGAGTGCCGAAAATCGTGTTCATCTAATTCTGCCAAAAAAAGTTTCGTTCTGCAGTAAAGCCGAGCAGAAGTGTCGCACCCGTCATGGGGCCGAAGAGCTCGTCGAGGGGTCTGACAAGGGATGGGACGAGGGGTCGTGCATCGACGTATTGATTATTGACGAATTGAGGGGTCGGCAGGGACCGGCGGATCAAAACGTTCTGTGAAACGATATTATATATGAGTTCTGGCAAAATAGGGCAAGTCCTGCATCAAACGATGGAGCTTGGATCGCTGCGCACGAATATGTAGTTACTTTTTCAAAAAACAACTTTTTTACAAGAGCTTGCAGAAAAAGCAAGGAGTTATTGAAAATACAAAACAAAAATTTTGAATCTAATCTAATCTGCCCTTATCCCCTACCATTTTCACTCATTTATCTACTTACAGCTAATGTGGATATAGGTGTATGGTCCAGTGCCACCGTCTCTCCCTATTTTCATGCAGCTCTCCTCATTTCATCGAAAAATCAACGGCTAATACTGGAGATAACGTCGAATACTGTTCAACGGACAACTCGTCCGCGAAGAGAAATTAGCTAGGTTAATTCCTTTGCAACTTAGTGGTGCTGCAAAAATTAAATACGATAATTACGATAGCGTGATGAAATCGGATTATAAAAAAGCCAGCTAAAAGCCCCTAACTACGCAAAATCGCTTCGCGACGCATCGCTGTATTCGGTTAATGAAGAATTCATCGAAACCTATATTTTGGCCAAGATTTATATGCTATAACTGAGGCTGTAAAAAATGTTCATGTAAGCGAAAGAAGCTCTCCGAACTACTACCATTCCAACTATAGGAGCCGATCTCGCTCTGCAAGTAGCCATGCTCGTTCGCCAAGTAGAAATTCCAATAATTCGCGAAATTTTGGAAGAAGTCCTAACAGGATTCGTTCTGTTCGAGGTCATAACGGGCGAAACTTTCAACAATACGACGCTGATCGTAATTATAGTCATCACGGAAACACGAATTCGCACCGTAATGATAATAGACATCGCGGCCGGTTTAGTGATTTTCGAAATAACGGATACAGCCAAAATAATAGACCAACTCAGTCTCAATTTAGGCCTAGAGGAAGACAAGTCACCTTCGATGATAGGGTTACCTACGAAGATAGGGCTCGCTCGCCATCGCGCAATCGCTGGCAAAATCGCCATAGAACAAACGCGTCAGTATTGAACACAGTGCCTTCTCTTTTTGTTGCTATTTCGCTTTTGTCTCTGTTTGCCTCTATTGGTGCTACGAAAGTTGAATTCAAGCTTTGTGGAAATGGTCGAGCGGGACTGCCAGTTGCGATTCCAAAACCTCTAAATTGTTCTCTTCCGACTACTGACAATTCCGTTATTCTAACAATGGGCGATGTTTATGTTGAAAATATGATTCCAAAGAAATTTGAAGGGGTTCATTGCTTCAATAAATCGCGAACTGTGTGCACAAGCTCGTTTTTTCATTTGACCCTGAAAGTGGATGCTGATGTACTTACAACACAGCCCATTTCTTCTAAGCTGTGTAAAATTATTTCAAAAAGTAGGCAATATAACGGGAAATTTTTGAGGAAACTCAATGGCGCGCTTTTTGATACCGGAAATAATCAGTCCTTTTCGTATCCTATTTTGGGGAGGCGGTGTGCATCATCACATAACATCTTTGTTGAATATGGCAAATTCTGACGACTGATGGGGACGAAAAAACTTTTCCAGGAGTTCTGGCAAAATAGGGCAAGTCCTGCATCAAACGATGGAGCTTGGATCGCTGCGCACGAATATGTAGTTACTTTTTCAAAAAACAACTTTTTAAGGGAGTTATTGAAAATACAAAACAAAAATTTTGAATCTAATCTAATCTGCCCTTATCCCCTACCATTTTCACTCATTTATCTACTTACAGCTAATGTGGATATAGGTGTATGGTCCAGTGCCACCGTCTCTCCCTATTTTCATGCAGCTCTCCTCATTTCATCGAAAAATCAACGGCTAATACTGGAGATAACGTCGAATACTGTTCAACGGACAACTCGTCCGCGGTAGTGCGGCGCCGCTTCGCGACGCATCGCTGTATTCGGTTAATTTCGATATATTTGGCCAAGATTTATATGTCATTCGATAGAGCTCGGGCTGAACACGATGATAGGCTCATTTTCTTAAATAAACCAATTCTAAGGAAGTTATTCGAAAACGGCTATTTTGGGCGCCCAAAGGCGCCGCGAATCACTTTTTGACAAAACGGCACGTCCGGTACTGTAGATATTTGAAGAATTTTAATACTATACTAGGTAATTGCCATGACGTCTTCAGTCTCTCGTATTTCTTAAATTGCATTTCGTTCGTATTGTGCTGTTTTCCGGCCCAAGTTCCACTTGTTTGTATGCCGCACGTCCTTTGAGTTCTACTATTTTACATTACGCGTGTGGAGCTTACATGTCCTGAATAATCAAATAAATGGATAATTTCATTCACGCTGCAGTATACCGCTTAGGTTTGAAAGTAATGTCCAATCGAGTAGATTCCTCGAGATATTCACTGTACTTTTTCTCCAAAGAACAAGCCAATAACCGATTTTCGAATGTCATTTTGCATATATTAAAATAAAACTCATCACTCACGAGCTAGCCGATCCGAGGTCTCTGTGAACAAGATGGCGTATTCTCTCATGCATAGATCAGGAACTGAAACGAAGCCGTCAGTGTCATGAGAGAACTGTGCTATTAAAACTAATGACCAATACAATTCCCGACATTATTTAACCTCTTCGTAAGAAATAGCTAACCATAGTGTATGATTTCTCGACTCACGTAGAATTTAATTGGGTGATAAATACAGAGGTGATCAATGATATGTCATCCTGCATTTTTGAGTACAAATATTAGGTTGCTGAAAAGGTTTACGCCGTTTTTTCAAACGACTGTTGTGAGTCGAGTTCACATGCTTTAGCAGAGTGTGACACTGCATTCAAAAGAGAACTGCTTGCTTTTTCGAGTACAGTGTACGTGCATTTTGTGATAACTTCGAATGTCATTGTCTTTTTGGCTCGTAAAGTGGAAAGCGAAAAAATAATCTCATCCACATTCTGCTCAGTTTCGAAAGCCTAAATAAAACGTGATATAGGGTTCAAAAAAAAGATGATTTCCTCGATTATTCCTACTTGTTCTGGAAAATACAACGTTTCAAACCCCCAAAGTTCGTCGTTCGAAAGACAAGAATAATTTTCGATGCTGCTCCTTGTTTCCTTCTGAACGTCCGAGTAGATTTCTTTACAGTTTTCTGAACAGAAGTTCTCGCTCTATCAGGCGATATGTTCGTTTTTGAATCGCACTCCAATTCAAGAATTTTGCGCGAGAAAAATATTCGAAGTTTCTCAACAGGGCAAACCTCCAGTCTCAATCTCTTCACCAAATCCTACAGAAATCAAGTCGAGCGTTCATAACAAAACCAGGAGCAGCATCGGAAAATTATTCTTGTCTTTCGAATGACAAATTTTGAAGTTTAAAACTTTGTATTTTCCAGAACAAGTAGGAATAAGTAAAATATCACCTAATAGAGAAAATGCAGACCATTATGAGGTGGTCACTATATGTCCATCAGAGGATTTTGGCTTGAAGATCGGGACCTCTGGCGTAATTACGGTATGGCTCGAAATATGAAGGAATTTTTTTCCGTTTTTGCTGCCGCACCCTGTACATGCATATATCAACAGCAGCTGAGTTTCCGTGCAATCAAAAGTGATATTCTGATAGAGCATAATTTGTTGGTCGCAAAAAGAATGTGCGATTTAACTTTCCCTTTGATTATTGGAAGAAAGCTGTGGATTTTGAGCGAAATTATCAAAACTGCGAATGGGATCAATACTATTCCATTTGGGTTGAGCAATTTATACTCATTTGCTTATCTCTACTGCGTGTTATTCATATTCCACATTTTATTCCAGCTTATGTTTCTACATACCCGTTTACCCAATTACTTTTTCACATTCACTCTCAGCAATTGTTTACCTCTACTGCTTTTCCGCCGTTTTTTAAAACTTTTTATCTATTATCTGCTCCCTCGTGAACTCATGCGGGCCTGTTTCAAGACATCATAAAATCTCATTATTTTCCCATTGCTAAAACTCCGAACGTCGTTAAGACGCGTTCGAGCAAGAATCGTCAGTTTTTTTTTCGCGCTAACTAGGAGTGGCCTAGGAAAACCTGCTAAAGCTGTCATTCACTTTGATGATCCCGCGCTCCATAATTTTAGTCTGTTTCCGGTAGGAAAGAAGAAACGCACTTGAGTGACACGTAGGCATCTCGTTTCCTTTCCTAGCACATGCCGCTTGACTAATTAGAGGGTCACCACAGGCACAGTTGAACTGCTTCGACTCGTCCGGCGAAAGGAAGCGCGGCATTATACCGCCACTTGACAAGTCGCCTGGAATAAAATGTCTCTATTAGCATAAAGTATTGGTACAATTCACGAGGTAACTTCGGACCAAGGCTTGTTATCACTAGCAACCTCCTCCTCAAGAAGTAGGGATGTCAGTGAAGTTGCTCATTGGAAGAGAGCTTCAAGGAAACTAACGGTGTACTTACAAATATAGCTATTTTGCTCTAGCCACACGTACAAATCTGGCTTGCGCATGGTGGATGCGACGACCCACAACGTCGAGGACAGCAACAGTAGCCGCATCCTGAAAGAAACTCAATTCACATGATGCAACAACGGCTCAAGCCGAGGTCAACAGCTTGGCTGATGGTGAAACTCCATCATAGAACCACAATGAAAGCGGATGTTGCACCAACGGACATCCTCGGGTAAAGAAGTTAGTTCAAACAGGGAGTACGCTGACGCAGAAGCCAAGGGAAGTGGCTGATATCATACACAAGAAGAATATCCAATCTAGCGTCTTCAGAGAACGGGATCAAAGGAAATAAAGCCAAACAGTTGAGGAATAGGTGAAGCTTTTCTTTAAGTGGAAAGAGAAACGGCACTCGAATAGCGATTTCACTGTCGGAAACTATCAAAGACTCAATGACTATTGTACAGTGATGAGCAACAGAATTACAACTTTAAAGGTATATGCAAAATAAGGATGCCGCAGAGTCTATCACTGTACGCTAATCAGACACTGTGTGCGATGGCTATAAATCGGGTTGTGAGTGTACGTGTATGAGTGTTGAAGGCTGGCTCCTCACAATAGCGAAAGATCAGAATGACCATGTAGGAAGTGATAGAGGAGGGCTATAAAGGGTACATGATGGTAAAACAATCGGCCGGAAAAACGTGACAGAAAGCGAATTCTCGACCTTGTAACAGCTCACGATTTCGCCACCTGCAATACTTTCTTCACCAGAAGAAGAAGAGAGAGAGAGGGGCAGTCGCGACTCAAGAAAATCGCAGAGAACGATGAAGGCTTCGTCGTGACAAGGCAGTCGCCGATAACTGCTGATACACGAGGAACTTATGAACCTTCCCTCAACTTCAAAAGGAAGGAAGGAGCCAAGCTGTAGGCGCGACATTGACCAACACTAACTGAAATACCACACCTCCAAAGTTTTTTTAAACACTTTTTAACGAACTGAATAGAGCAGAACCCAGACGGTGGCAGATGTTGAGTAGTTCCACTACGTGACTGTAGAAGCCTCAGCAGGAACTGATGCATCATATTTCTTTAAACATCACATTGGAACGGAGGTATGTCTGTCCAGAGAAGATGCCTTTTCTGCCCACAAAACAACATTATATGGAGACTGCCTGTAACCGAGTGCAGCAAAGTCTTCATTTTTTCATTTTCCGGCTTTGTTGTCATTAATCATCAATAATTCTTTGCAATAACTGTTCCCAAAAGCAGCAGCAGTAGTCAGGGTTCAAAGACCCCTTCAGACTTTGCTGCGTTGCTGCCGCAATAATGATGAAATATAGGGACCGGCGGCGTACGCGCGGCAGCTGCACAGTAGCGGCAGCGCTGCACCCGCTTTCAGAATTTTACTGCGGCAGCACTGCCCCAGCGCTGCCGCAGCAAGGAATGTCACGGGACATTCCTTGCTGCGGCAGCGGATTTGCTGCCGAAAACCGATGTGGGGTGCGCTCGTCCCCCTTTTTGCTGCAATTCCGCCGCCGCTGCGAAAATTCCGGGTCATTCTTTACTGCGGCAGCAACCACCAATGCATCTGACCTCGTTCAAATTATTTTCGCTGAAATGTTTACTTAGATTATCGGTGGCTGGTGCACTGATAATGGATCTCACAACCGTTTTTGGATTTGTTCGCAAAAACCACCTATATTGTCAACTATGCATTAAATAGCTTTTTGACCAACGGCAGTCTAGTGTACGGGTGCAAAAACGTGCAACTATTGCGGAGATACGCACACCCCTTTTTACTGCTCTACTTTGATCTATTGCAGAGCAGCTCAGTAGAGTATGAAGGGGCCGTATGGCCCCTTCAGACTTTACTGCGCTACCGCCGCCTTCAGGGTTTCATTGCGGCAGCGCCAGCAGGGAGCATCCCGGGTCATTCCCTCCTGCGGCACCAAAATACGTCTCAAGGGATATGATCTTGAGCGGTCAATTGTTTTCCCTGATGATTCGCTTAGCAAGATATAAAGAGCGCTTATCACGAATATGACAATGGTTTTCAAGTTTGGGCGCTTATCGGCACCTTCCTACTTTAATGTCGGAGTAAAATGAAATGGAGCAGCAAAAGGAAGGGTGAGCGCATTTCCGCAATGGCTGCGCTCTTTTCAGCAGTGGACTGAAGTGACGTTGGTCAAAAATTATTTAGCATCTAGCTTACGATATGGGTGATTTTCGCTCACAAATTTGAAAATCATTGCTGAATTTGTGATCACCGCCTTTGATAGGCGAAATTTCAGCGAAAAGCTCTTTGCTCATATTCGTTTTTACTGCTGCGACAAGGAGTGACCTAGGACATTCTCTGCTGCTGTGCCACTGCGTCAGCAACGCTCTATAGTCTGAAGACGCCTTATCCTCCCTGTTGCTGCTCCACCTCACTTTACTGCGACGGTAATGTCTGATGGGGTTCTTACACATAGTAGCCCTGTGGCATTGAGACGCTTATCGTGAATGAAGAAGTCCACAGCTTTCTCTGCGTGGTTCCCTTAATGAACTATCACGTTCACTGTGAATTTCGCATAATTTCCTCAATACAGCAAATGTATTTTTTTTACATCTAGTGATTAATGCGGACTGTTATATCACTCGCATTGCCTCGATGGATGTTTCGAATAAATGATATCAATGAATAAAGAATCCGTTCCCTGCCATCAATAAGTTGGGAGTCCTGATTCAAAAAGATCGAGATCCTTCAAATCTAGGCATGCCCATTCCTACACATCTGCCCCATTACATTTTCCCTAAAGCAAGCACATGAGGCAAGTTTGTGTGCTTTTCCATGAGGTTCACACGTCCTTACCTGATAGGGTTTCAAATTTTAGTGAGAAAAATTTTTCTTGCAAAAAATAATAGACAGGTGAGAGAGACTCCGCGACAAAGAGACACCAGTGTGTGCAACTATGCCTCGTCGGAACTCACTCATTTTCTCATGGATCCTTTTTGAGAGACAATACTGGAGGCAGTGGAAGCTCCAGCGTTATGTTCCTGTCACACTTGGTTTCGATAATCCGACATTTGTCAATGCGGAAGTACACATGAGAAATGGAAAGTTCAACCATTTCGGTTCACATTCAAGGCTAGCATCCCTCTAATGTCTGATATATTGGTGCTGTCTACGAAAAAGGAAACGCCAACGTGAACAACGGTCGGTCTCAAAATTCATCGTATAGGTCAAACACACTTTCAAAACGAATGCGGTGGAACACATATCGGGGCCAAAAGCCATGTCACTCAGGATTCATCAGCGTTTTTGAGCTCTACTGCTCTCATGAGGATAAGGATGATGACTAGCAGCTGCCCAGATTTTTTGGTGCTATGTGTGTTGGGGGTGAACGGTGCTGGTCCGCAGCATCGTCGAAACTAACGTGTTATCCCCGTCATATTCACCGTTATTTTTGATCGATTCGGTCGCTTTTCAAACTCCACATAAGTGTTCACAGCACCACTATGAAACAATGACAGATGTGACAATGATAACATGCTAATCAGCATAGAGTCGAAGAAATCTTTCAGACCAGCATGCTGTTCCCCCAACCCACTTACCGCCGATTTTCTGTTAAAACATGGTCATGTCAGGTTTGGTTTAGATTCCGATGGAAAACATCCGAGCCCAAACAACTTTCAAAAAAAAAATCACTAGAATGACGCACTGTACATATTATGCGAATAATCTTTTCTGAGATATCAAAAATGAATGGTTGCAATTCATGTGAACCAAAATGAAAATTAAAGGGGAAACCGTAAGCAGAGAAAGCAAGCATGTAGAACGAAGCGGATTTCCGTTGTACATCCGACTACTAGGTCGAATGATTGAACATTAAAGTAGCCCGTGTCCGTGATCCCCGCAATGGATAAGGGCCGACTAGTGGAAACTGAGCGAAACTAAAACCCGACAAAGGAACACTGTTCATATAAGTGAGATACGATCGACTTTGACATGCTTTGATGATTTAATTGACGGTAAAGGGAATCGCGTGAATCAGGAGAAGATGAAAGGGATTATAGAACACCTTTCAAGTGGTCACGATCTTTTACAAGAACATCATTATTTTATGTATTTATTTATACGCCATATAATATAAAGGCGTGCTAGAAATAAAACAGAGTTAGCAAATAGACGGAGCAACGACCGAGGAGTCCGTAACACGAGTGCACTTAAAAATTAGATAATACTACAACAGAGACCAGTACCAGCAACTACAGGCAGGCAAATATGCAGAAAATATCCACTAACTTGGAATACTGTAAATGTCAAAAGCAGTTTGGTGTAATTCCTATTGCCCAAAACGTTTGAGCAATAGGCAGTGATGACACACCCAAGCCGTTAGAGATACTCTATGTCAGCAGCTTTTGGGCCCGTGAAGTTTCATATCTGATTACCAGGATGAGCTCAATTTTAATCTAGTTCAATTATATACATATGTGGTTCATTAGGCAGCGAACATTGGTCTGGTCACCTCGGTGAGGTGACAACGAAAACACATAATTCATAGAAAGGGGACAGTGGAAATACTCCTGCCTTTTTTGGTTTATCGTTACTTCGGTTTGTTACAGCCTCTGAAAGCCAAATATAAAAAGGGGGTGGTTGAATGGGAACAGATTGGCCGAGGGGGACGTATGCGATTCACGTTTAAATAACAAATGAAATGATGATGGTAAAGAAGGTATACCTGTCATAGACCAGTGTCAATGACTTGCTGGGTTTAGCCGCTTTGCCCTTTCATACAGTTCTAGTACCAGATTATCCGGTCACGGAGGAACGGTAAGCTTGGACAGACTGGGCGGAGGACGTTGATTATATTATAGAACTAGTGCTTCTCACCACTTCATCGGACGCTGCAGTGAAGAAATGATGCTTATAGGAATCCAGTAAAAAATGAATGGAACAAATGTAAACTGCAGCGTAAAGGTGGTGAGGTCGCAGCGTTGCACATCTTTTGGACTAAAAGGTAAGAGTAAGAGGTTTGATTAGCCTCCTAAACTCGCATTGATGTAATATTCAGAATCGCACAGGCATGATGAATGTGTATTCGGCCTACACAATGTCTTGCAGGCCATTATACCAAGTCGGTGTCTTCAACTTCCCAGAGAAGTCTGTTACCAATTTACCTGACCCCGGAGGGATGAAAGATTTGCTGAGCCATTTAGAGGATAAAGCGCTCGACGGTGCGGGTGTCAGTATCGCGTCTTATCGCTGCACCACGCACTCTGAGATTGAAGTGAAAGGAGATAAATATATTGATAGTAGAGAAGAGAGCGATTTAGTATCAGAATGTGCAGCACTGAGTGTGGAAAAGCGACTAGGACTTTCAAATCGGGAAATAGAGTGTGCGCAGTTACTGTGAAGAAGAATGAGAAAAGGCGGTTCCGCCAGTATCGTTTCAATTCGAAACGACTTTCCTTTTGTTTCACTTTTGTTCAGTTTTTTCATGCCCTTGGGCATTCCATTTCACCTGGTCAGCGGTGACTTTTGAGTATGCAGCAGTCGGGCTTTCCTCTTTTGCTAAGCACTCTGCAGCTTTGCAGCTCTGGGAAGAAAAATGATAGGAAGAGCAGTTTCTAAGATAGTTCGCAATTTGAGAAAAATCATAAAAAATAAGCAGGCTATGGTGAATAATGGATTTCAAACACACAATCAGAATCTTTTCAACAAAGAACCCAGCCGGTGGTGTAAACAGTGCGCAAAATAGCCGAAGGGCGAAATAAAATTACTCCGGTTTCCCGTATTTCGTGTTTCCATAAACAGAAGGAATAGCCATCTTTTGTTCCACTTTTTTTCAAAAAAGCGTTGCGAATGTTACGTGTTAAATAGCAGAACTGATTGATTGTTAAATAGAAGACAATGGGTGCAGAATGTCGCCGTCGAAGCATCTGTTAACAGTGCCTCGTATCTGTGCGTGTGGTGAGTTCTTCTGTGTGTCCAGGGTCATTCGCTTGTCATAACATCCATCATCTCATTGAGCTACAACGCTCAAATACGTTCACTTTTTTGTCATATTTCAGCAATCACCCGTTTCTTAAAACCTACCACCTACTATCCGTAACCGTTCACCGACGGAATGCGGAAAATGAATCGAGTGACACTGCAACTGTTGCGTGGCGAAAAAAGTCTTGGTGCTAGCGACTAGAAATCTTCTTGACACTATCATCAGTTGAAAAAAGCGAGAGTGACAGATGAGTAAACTAGAGAATTGTGAACGTTACCTCTAACTACCTAGAATAAAGGAAACTCTGGTTGGCATGGAAAGGATGATGTAGTAAAATGATTTCTGCCAAGAAGAGTAAGGAATAAAAAAGACATTTCCGTGCTGGCAAGAGACGACGTCTCAGTTTCTTTTTGATAGTCACGACAATGAAACTTCCTAGAAAACTGCAGCTAGTCAGTAGTGGTGGGGTGGTAAGAGGAACCACTATCATTCACACGGTCAAGCGGTCGATCCTTGGGTTGGCTCCCCGAACCTTCCATGCCTCCGTAGTCGGGTCAGTAAGCATACAAAAATCACTACAAACTATTCTTAAAGAACACCGAATTCGCAACAACGGTATGTTTCGACATGTTTTTGAATAGGGTTTTGTTTTTGAACAGAACTATCGATTGGTATCAATTTCTTTTCAATTTCATAAAAAATGCATAAAAATTAAAATTTACATATATTTTTTACCGCCACTGTATATTCGAATTCGCTCCGAACTTTTCATTTTGAATGGAAGAAAATTGGCGTAGGCTGGTCCTTAAGCGACGGATCGAAGTCGCCCGTTTTACTTTGACCTTGAGCACCTAGCAGTAATCAAAGGAAGCGTACCAGGTTCTCCTTCCATTTTCTGTCGCCCAGAGTGCTGACAGAAGGGTGATCATGAATAATAAGTAAAAAACCGAGAGAAAAATTCCAAACTATACATAAATCAATAAGATAATTTCTGGCATTGCTATCATCAAGATGTCATATCAAGCTAGTCAACTTAATCCTCCTCTCCGTCCGAGGGTTTCGAGAGCTAAAACCTCGCCGCACTATACGACAGGCACATTTCCAACTTCTCAACATCTTCAGACTAACGTTGTCGGGATCTCGCAAGTCGATAAATATGCCGTTCACCTTCGCGCATTTCGAGCCGACTGCAAACTTCCTCATAGTGAGCAGTATTTGCGTTAGCCACTGGCTTCTTGGCTGCTCTCTTTGCTTCGCGGTACGCGTTCCAGTTTTCGGCAGTTTTGCTGGGTAAGAAGATGTGGTAGAAGTTCTTCTCCATCCAAACCTTCCCTTTGACCTCATCTCTCCACAGCCACGTATGCTTATAAATCTGGCTTGGTCACCCCAAGCTGAGATTATGCAGCTTTACAGACCGACGGTTTCATCGACTGCCACGTTTCTTTGATCCTCACGATCGAAGGCATCCGCATTCCTGCTATCATCGTGGCTTCATTCCTTTTTAGGCTTATGGTATACTCCGGCAACGGGTCCGTCGCAGCGGAGCTAAAAATGCATGGCTCGCCTCTATGCAGCACTGCAGCTGGAATTTTTGTATGCTGCTGTGTGCGGGGACTCGGAACAGTGGTGCCCGACCTGTCGCAGTTGGCGCCGGCTGGTCGCAGAGCACTGCGCTGCGACCGTCGCAGCTCGCTGCGACAAAAGCCACAGTACTGTCCTGAGAGGATCTGCACCATCTTTTTTGCTCTTGTGGTAAACTATCCGAGTCCCCGCACACAGCAGCATACAAAAATCCCAGCTGCAATGCTGTATAGAGGCGAGCCATGCATTTTTAGCTCCGCTGCGACGGGCCCGTTGCCGGAGTATACCATAGGCCTTATTCGGCAATGTCCGCACCGCTCGGTCCACTCTCTTTTTGACGGTGTGATTTTCATTGCGCAAATCAGCGGCTGATGTTGGGTGGCAGCTGTCTCATAAGGTACTCCCTTCGCGTTGCTGATGAACATGGCATCACGACGTCTTACGAGCACATAATCAATCTGTGACCTCGTATGTATTTCCGCTAAAGAACGAGATCATATGTGATGCACGCTTCCGAAACATTTTGTTCGAGATAGCAAGACGCAAATCCGCATACTCGCGTACCCGTCCTCGTTTCATATCCCGTAGCCGAAACATCTACGGCATTCAAATCCGTCGTTTGAAATGCCGACGTGACCGTTGAGATCGTCTGCTACAACCACCATTTCTTCTGAAGGAACCTCGGCTGTGTTTTCGCGGAGCAACGCCCAGAACTCATCTTTGACTTCTTTGGAACAGCTGGTCGGCGGGTCGTACGCAGTGAAGAAATGTCCTCTCTCTTCTGTAACTACCGCGATCTTCATTAACTGGTCGTTGAAGCGTTTCACCTCCACAATTGAGGCTCGAAAGCGCTCAGACACAGCAACTTCAACGCCGTTCGTGGTCTTAGGCCTACCAAAGTACAGAATTTTAAATACACGTCTAATCTCTCGACTTACTGCCAAATCACCTCGTTTGCTGCAACGCACACAGATCAATTCTACGATGCTCCAGAGCGGCGGCTAGCTCGCTCAAGCGACCTGTCAGTGTACCGACATTGAGCGTTGCAACACGTGCCTTCACACTGCTCTGACATTTTAGGGCGCTACCTTCACCGTCGACGTTGTCCTTCTCGCCTCGAGACAACTTCGCTCTAACACTTGCGGACACGCTTAGTTACCCCTCGATGCCGTCCTTGCATCGAGGACCCTCGCAGACTTTCACCACTCACCGGCCTGTCACCTGGGCCTGTCGCAGGGCTCTATGGTCCGCGATCAGCTCACCTAAGTAGTTGGGGAGTTCCCAGTGGCACCAACCTGGAGGAACGGATCTCGCCACCTTCTGAATTTATCATATTATTACAACTAAATTTCAACACTTTAACACTCCATCAGTCTTCCGTTTTTACGTACAAGGGAAGCTTGTGAGCGATCGGTGACGACTCATAACAAAACCCATGTGGAAATGTAGGGCTTGGCACGAGGAATGCAACGATGGTGATCAACCAGGTGCTTTCGCCTCCTGGTTGATCTGAAAGTGGCTGGCAAAGTTTTCTACTGCCGCATGCGTAAGCTCACCGCCAGGGGGAGTAGCGGGGTGAGCTAATTCTTCAGAGCGACGAGGTGGCCTAGTGGTTAGTAATGTGGACTCTCGATCTTATGATGGAGGATCGGTTTTTCTTTTGGATCTTTCTTCTGCCTTCATGCGCTAGATTCCAAGTTACGCCCCTTCTGCAATTTTGTCTCAGTTTCGGGATCCCCTTCTGCAATTTTGTCTCAGTTTCGGGATAGAATCGCGTTGGGACGAGTAGTGCCAACAGAATACGCACAGAGGACAATGTGTTCTAGTACCTACGTGTGTGACCCATATATGCCGTAACCAACCCAAATCGATCCAAAATCCAAAAACATTTGTCAGATTCGTGATCAGCGCCCTGAATAACCCCCGTAGACAAAGTTTGGGCTAATTTAGTGATTTTGACCCAACCAGCCTTACTAATGTCAAGTGAATAGTATGAAGGTCCACTTGCTGAGAATATTCCTTATTCTATTGGTCCACTTTTTCGACTCTAAAGAACAGACTCCATTCTGGATGTTTTCTTTTCATATTCATCAAGAAAGATTGCTTGGGCAGCTGACAAATCCACAATTCACAAATCTGACATCGAATTTTCCTATTGTGCCTGGCGTGCGCTTGCTAGGGTTCGTAGTAACAAAGTAGGATGATAGGGTCGAAATCATCGATTGAGCCCGAACTTTGTCTTCGGGGGTTATTCGGGGCGCTGATCACGGATCTGACAATAGTTTCTGAATTTGGGATCGATTTGGGCTATTCGGTATATATGGGTTACATACGTAGGTACTAGAACACATTGTCCTCTGTGCGTATTCTGTTGGCAATACTCGTCCCAACGCGATTCTATCTCGAAACTGCAGCAAAATTGCGGAAGGAGCGTACTTTGGAATCTATCGCATGAAGGCAAAAGAAAGGTTCACAAGAGGAACCGATCCTCGATCATAAGATTGTTAGTTCACATTACTAACCACTAGCCCACCTCGTCGCTCTGAAGGGTAAGCTCACCCCGCTACTCCCGCTGGCGCTTACGCATGCGGCAGTGGAAAACTTTGCCAGCCACTTTCAAATCAACCAGGAGGCGAAGGCACCTCGTGAACACATCGTTGTATTCCTCGTGCCAAGCCCTACACGCCCTTATGAGCTTCGTTACGAATCGTCATCGATCGCTTACAAGCTTCCCTCGTCAGCATACTCAGTCATTACCGCTTTACGACTGTTATGATGAGCTTTTAAACAGGGCATATCACCAGTATTAGAGGACTACTTGTGGTGAAAATGTGCCTCAATAATTCAATTGGCAGGTGACAAATTTTGTATATTATGAGAAATTAAAAGTGGCGAGGAATTCCTTTTCCACCAAATAGAAACTAGGGAACGAGTATATTTATCAAGTGCTGGTATATTTGAAAATGAGATTAGCAATGAGACAACCGAAAATAAAGACACGATTTTTGCACTAGTACGTCGAGGCACTGGAAGCTCATTCATCCTACAAGTGACGGCCATCTGTTCGCCCGCAGGGCACATTTTGAAGGCAAGTTGAGGAGTGAGTCATCGAAGTGGAGAGCAAAGTAAAGAAATTGGTAATTGGGAGCTTGTTCAAAAATGACCAGCAAGGATCATCAGGAACTAGGACATTTACCTATTTATTGAAAGACGGGGTTGTGGAACATACGTGCGCCATGAAAAGCTTCCTAGATTTGTTTATTTTTTCGAACGAACAGTCAAAGAAATCTCTTTTATATAAGATTGGGACATAAGATTCAATATTTACGAAAACTTTTCAAAGTGGCAGCTATCAGCTTTTTTTTAGACGCCAATTCTTTTCTCCGCCGAATCGATGGTGCGCCGCACTAACGCGCAATAGGCTCTTTCAGACGACGCGTCGATAAAGTGACGCGTGACGCGTGTGTGATGAAGGATAGGTAGGTTGATCGGGTTATCACGCGCCATTACGAGTAACTCGTCCGATCGACGCCGCACCACACGCGCCGGACCTTTCGAGCAGTTCGCGCGCGGCGAACCGAGCGGCGAAACCCCAGCGCACGACGCTTGACGGATGACGTCTGCCCTGAAAGAGCCTAATGATCCTCGATTTTTCATGTGAATACTTGAATTTGTATTCTTTGTAATTGCATAAAAAGCTACCTTTTGCATTGGTGTTTTTGGAGTAATTCTCCCATACCTTGTAATAATAATTATATTATCGATGTGTTGATGGTTTCCCCAAATGTTTCTTGTAATGATGCTGTTTTCCTCATTAAAGTACTTTCATCATGCACTTTTCTGGTTGTAAAGTGCTTTTGTGTACGTGTATTAAGAAATTGAGTTGTTCTCGCAGATGAATGATGCTTGGCGGTAGTCGCGAAGATAGGAAAATTACTACATAGGTATTTCATAAGTCGTAACTGGTTGATCGATCGTCTGCTTGTGGGTCACTGTGCTTTGGGGCTCGCGCGCTTTCCAACTTTCTTAACACATAACTAGGGCGCGCGGGTCCTAGACCTCTCACCTCCTTTGCCATCTCTGGCCTCCTAGTCATCTATCACCCCAGGTAAGGGCGGGACGAGCTCGGATCGTCCCTCCCACATAGAGGCACGGTGAGCCTCAGTGTCACTTCTATACGGTTATTACGCAGTTGCTCCTTAGCCTCCACGCAGATATTCTCTTTTATTCACAGTCGCTGATAGGACCTGAAAAATTCGACCCGTACTGGGATCGCCTCTAATAAATAAGCCCTTAGCTCCAGCGGGATAGCCTGGCTAGCTACCCGCCGTATCCAGCCCGTACGGCAGAGCCTGGCAAGCTGCCCGTACGTCCCCCTCATATGCCGAAAACAGTAACAACAAAGAGCCTCATTCCCCTGACCCCGAAAGAGCCCCCAATACGGCAGCGTTGGGAAGGACGAGTACGGAGAGGCTGCGAAAATCTCAGGGCCTAGACAGGCTGCCAAAAAGAAGAAGGACTAGGGTGACGATTTGTACTTACAACGCGCGAACGCTTGCATCGGATGCGTCTGTCGAAGACCTGATGATGCAAGCCAGAATGATCAAGTACGACGTCATCGGACTGACCGAGACGAGAAGACACCGCCCACTACGCGCCGTGTTCGATACTGGAGAAGAACTGTTCCTCGGAACATGCGACAGCAGAGGCGTTGGTGGTATCGGTGTCCTCGTCAACACGAACTTGGCCATGAACATCGATTCGTTTGAACAACTTATAACCCGAATCGGACGTTTACGGCTGACACGACGTGGATCAATGCCGGCGTTCACGGTCTTCGTAGTCTACGCACCAACATCGGACTACGATGACGAAGAAGTCGAGGCATTCTACATGGAGTTGGAGAAGCTCTACAAGGAAGATCATACCTTCTACAAGGTCATCGTCGGAGATTTCAACGCGAAGATCGGGCCTAGAAGGTCGTCGGAAGAGCTTCATATCGGCGTCCATGGTCTGGAGTGGAACGAACAGGGTGAAAGGCTGTCTGAGTTCATCATGTCGACGAACACCATCCATGGTAACTCGCAGTTCCAGAAACCCGCATCCAGACGATGGACATGGGAGTCTCGAGGTGGACTGCATCACCACGAAATTGACCACGTTATCGTCAACCGAAGGTTTTGCCTGACCGATGTCGCTGTTGTTCCGAAATTCTTCACGGGATCCGACCACCGTCTCCTCCGTGCGAGCTTCCATCTCACACGGAGGCAAGAGAAAGCTATGAAGTTCAAGAAGAGAGGCCCTAGAACACTCGTGAACTGGGACCTCTTCTCCTCGCTGGCTAGCTGCTGGAAGGATTCCGCCGAGGACAACATCGACGAGGAATACAACCGGTTCATTGCTCACATACGTGACTGCGCTCAAGAAGCCGAGAGCCCCAAGAATACCAGGAAACGCCTTTCCCACGAAACTCTCGAGCTGATTCGCCAACGCGGAGTGGCAAGAACCGAAGGCGACTACCTGCGAACGTCCGAACTCGCAAAGTTGTGCAGAGAAGCGATAAAGGAAGACCTTAAAGAGAGAAGAGTAGTTGCGCTAGTTGATGCGGCTGAAGCGGGCAAGAGCATACGCAACGCTCGTCGAGGCTTAGTCAACTATAAGACCAAGATGACAGCTCTCCTGCGCCCGGATGGAACCCTCACGTCCTCCAGAAGGGCTATGGAGAAGGTCATCCACGATTTCTACTCCGATCTCTTCGATAGCCACGTCGATCTTCCCGAATACCCAATCCCGAACGATGGACATGTCATCCCTGCGGTCCTCCCTTCCGAGATTCGTCACGCGATTTCATCGATGAAGAATCGCACAGCTCCCGGTCCCGATAGGATCCGACCCGAACATCTGAAGAACCTACCGCCAGTCCTCATCAACACCCTGGCCAGGCTCTTCACACGATACCTGTCGGACTGCAAAGTACCAGCAATATGGAAAACTAGCAGGACTGTGTTGCTGTATAAGAAGGGAGATCCGCACGACATCGGCAACTATCGCCCTATCTGCCTGCTGTCTGTAGTCTATAAGTTATTCACACGTGTCATTCTGAATAGGATCGACCGAACGATAGGCGAAGGACAGCCGTGCGAGCAAGCCGGGTTTCGAAGAGGGTTCAGCACAATCAGTCATATCCACACCGTGATCAGGCTCATTGAGGTGTCCCGAGAGTACAAGACGCCGTTATGCCTCACATTCATCGATCTCAAGAAGGCCTTCGACTCTGCCGAAACGGAAGCGGTGATTGAGACTTTGTGCAAACAAGGCGTCTCCACTCAGTACGTGAAGATCCTCAGTGAGCTCTACAAAGGATTCACGACCGTGATCACACCATTCTACAACAGCGTTCGCATCAACGTGAAGAGGGGTGTACGCCAAGGTGATACCATATCACCGAAGCTGTTCAACGCCTCTCTCGAGAACATCATGCGGACACTAGAATGGGACGACATGGGAGTGAAGATCGACGGCCGGCAGTTACACCATCTTCGTTTTGCGGATGATATCGTACTCATAACACCATCTATCACCCAGGCAGAACGCATGCTGGCCGACTTCGATCATGCGTGTGGGAAGATCGGCTTGCAGCTGAACTTGACGAAGACGATGTTCATGAAGAATGGATACGTTTCTGATGCCCCATTTTCGCTCAACGGAACGAATATCTCTGAATGCTCCAGCTATGTGTACTTGGGTCGGGAAGTCAACATGACCAACGACTTGAGTCCAGAGCTGGGCAGAAGGAAACGAGCGGCTTGGGGCGCATTCAAGAGTGTTGAAGAAGTAGTGAGGAAGACGAAGAACGCCCGACTCCGCGCCCATCTCTTCGACTCTACGGTTCTTCCTGCGTTGACGTACGCTTCAGAATCCTGGGCGTTACGCAAGCAGGATGAACATGCGATTTGCGTCGCGCAACGAAGTATAGAGAGAAGGATGCTCGGAGTGATTCGCTTCATTCAGGCGAGAAACGGCATACGGAGCTCCGAGCTACGTCGACAGTCGAAGATCAGAGACGCAGTCGCATGGGCCAAGTTGTCGAAGATCAGGTGGGCCGGACACGTAATGCGATTTCGTGACGACCGTTGGACGAGAGCCGTTACTGACTGGATTCCACGGGACGTCAGAAGAACACCAGGTCGCCCACCTTTGCGCTGGTCGGACTTCTTCGTCAAATCCCTGAACGATCGATTCGATGCTCTTCGTGTTCCTCGAGCGAGCAGGACCCACTGGTCTACTATGGCACGCGACAGGGACGAATGGAGACGTTACTGGCGCCCGCTCGAGCAAATCGATGATCAACGGGACGACAGGTGATACAGGTGATACTGGGATCAAAAGAAGTCGAGGCTACGCGATTCGGATTTGTGCAGAACGCCAATTCTGCGTATTGACCAGCACTTGATGTACTCATGCGTGGTGGGATAGTTCCTTGCAACTATTCGTTTGGGCAAGATCTTAGGGCTTGTTCAGACGACGCGCGTCGAAAATGCAAAATCGAAGCGCAATCAATAGTTAACGTCATTGATCGAATTTGCTCCTTTGCGTTAGTGGCGCAGTCCGGTTGCGCCTCATATAGGCAAAAAAAATTAGGCATATAATCACATAGGAAAGAAATTGAACGAAAAAAGTGAATTTTGTCAAAATTTCCATTAATAAGGAATAGCAGCCTTCTAAAAAACCCGAGCGACCAGTAAGTTTGCCTATATGAGGCGCAACCGGACTGCGCCACTAATGCAAAAGAGCAAATTCGATCAAGGCGTTAATTATCGATTGAGCTTCGATTTTGCATTTTCGACGCGCGTCGTCTGAACAAGCCCTTAGCACCGATGGATGTTTTGAGTTTATGTCGCCACTCAGTGGATGGTACTCGCAAGTGTCTCGAGCGGAACGAGGCAGCGGATAAGGTGTACGCGCTGCCTCAGAAAGAATAAATCGGTTCTCTTGCCTGGTTGCCCCACAGTCCTATACACAGTCCCCGCGGTTTACCATCCTAAATTTTGACGAGTTCTCTTTTTCTGCCGTGACTTTTTATTTTATTTTTTTATTATTGCTATTCTTTTCTTGCATGATTTCTAGCAACTTCTGCGATCAAGATTTCCTAACTAGATCAAAAGCCCCCTGAAAATTTTTCTTGATTTTCGCATTTTCTTCCCACTTTGTTTCGTTTTATTAAAAAAACTTGTCTTTTCCGGAATATCATGAATTTCAGCTTCGTTGAAGATAAAGCTTCGTTTTGTACCATCTTTTGAGCGGACTTGCAAAAATCGTACTCCTGCCTGGTCATCTTGCACAAGCTATTATACACGGTGTCCCAAAAAGATGTATACACTGTTTGAAATGCCATAACTTTGGCGAAAGTGAACCAATCGAAACGAGTCATAGCTTGGATGGCAGCTAAGGAAAAAGAAAATTTTCTGGTATGTGTCTGATGAGGATTGCGCCTGGTACTCGACCGAGGCCTCGGGTTTTGGACCTGATTGATAGTGCATGGGTTATATGCTTGCCCTATTTTGGTCGTGAACAGGTGATATCACTGCTATGAGTTACTTTTGAGGCGGTAATCATTGATTAGACGTAGCTTTTGGTTAAGTCTGGAACGACATCAATATGGATCAATAATTGTAACCATTGTCCAAGAAGCTAAAACTCTTCCAGCGGTGATTCAATCGAAAGAAAAGAATTTAGAGGAATATGAACTGTATGAACCATCAAGATTGCGCCATGCACCTGTTCGAATCGTCACGGATAACAAGCTTGTTATACATTGGTCGCCAACAAGTGATATCGCTGATACGCGTAAGTAGTTAACATAAAAAAATCGAAACATATTAAATTTAACAACATAACAGTTGCTATTACATGCTCATAGCAAGGGTCCTGGGTTTTTGAAGAGAGTAGGCAATATTGTGCAAAATCATCTTGAAGTGCATGTTGAACTTGTTAAGTTTTGATGTTTTTTTGTTCACTCCATAAAGAGAAACACGTATCAGCGATATCGCCTGTTGGCGACTAAAGTAGAACAAGCATGTTATCCGTAAACATTTAATCAGGTCTAGAATCCGCGATCTTAATAGTTCATACATTTTCCATTCCTTTATTTTCTTTTCTCATGATTGCGTCACTGTTGGAAGAGTTTTAGATTCTCAAACAGCAGTTATAATTATTGATCGCTATTGATGCTGTTCCATGCCTAACCAAAAGCTGTGGCAAGTCGATATGTTCACTGCCTCAGAAATAACCCACGAGCAGCAAAATCACCTCTTTACAACTAAAATAGAGCAAGCAGATAACCCATGCACTATCAATTAAGTCCAAAATCTGAGATCTCCCTCGAGTACACGGCGCAATCCTCACCAAGCACATACCAGAAATTTTCTTTCATAGCTTTCACACAAACTATGCTTCGTACCGATTGGCTCACTTTTGCCAAAGTTGTGGCATTTGAAACAGTGGGTAAATTTTTTTTGGGAGACCCTGTAGTTTCATCGTATGGGTCAATGTTCTTCTTAAAATCCCTCGCATCTTCTGGGAATTGAGAGCCCGCTTTTTAGGGCCCTTACAGACCAGACGACAAAAAATTGAGCGACGAATTCGCAGCGGTGACCGCGCGTTGCAACGCAGCTATCGAATAGAGCAATGCGGCCGCAGCAAACGTCGCGTTGGACAAGAATGCTCGTTGTCGTGTGTTTCGCTCAATTTCATTTATAACGGCTAATTCGTCGCTCAAATGGCATGTCGTCGGGTCTGTAAGGGCCCTAACTATTTCTCAGTCTGCTATGAACATCTCCATCCTCTTAGCACAGCTTCACATTATAGGGTTTGTTGGAGAGATGCCATGCCTCGGAAATGTCAGCAGTTCGAGGTGGCTCTCTCTGTTTATTGCGCAGTCACTTCACTCGAAAAACCAATATTAGGCATCGAATGAATTTTGAAAGGAAAAAATGCACGCGCAAACATATAATAGGAAGTATAGAACGGAGACGACTGTAGTGCCCACGTAATTTTTCGCAGCCGTGTATGTGTGCGACATTGAAGCTTTTCCGGATGTTAAGATTAAACTGATTCAAATAACAAATAGAAATAATAAAGTCGGACGATGGAGGAGGTCAGAATTGTTAATGATTCACCACAGCTTAGCCGCCTCAGCACTGAGGCTCTGCCGAAAACTGAAAACGGTAAACTACGCCAGTGGCCTTACTGGTAGTGGTTAACACGTGAGCCCGGGTAGGCGCGAGACGCAGGTTCGAATCGGGCTGAGCCGTGATTCTTGAGATGATCCTAGCACAAGCATTACAATATCATATGCTAGCGATCCAAAAGTGACCCGCCGAAACGCGGTAATAAAAGTGGAATTTCACGAAATCTACGAGTGTAAGGGAAGTAAGAAAAGCATTGGCGATATGTGATTATTAGGTATGGAACAGGGGTGTGCATTTTACGATTTACGATTTCACGATTTTACGATTTTTACGGCATTTTTGGTAAAAAATCGTTTTACGATTTTACGACGTAAAATTGGAAATTTTACGAAATTTTTTACGACATCCATTTCAGAGCTCAAATAATGCTAACGGGTCAAAATTGCAAGTGTTCGTGCCAGGACCCTTTGCTCAGGGCACTACAATGGCACTCTCTCTACCCCCATTTAGCTTCACTAGTTCCAAAGTATTTTTGTGCTCCTCCAGGGTCAGCTGAGATAGAGGGTTCTTTCGTCAGACGGCGTTGTTTTGAGCGACTATCGGAACGTGCTCACGCCTGCGACTTTCGCTGCACTTCTATCTCTGAAAATTAATGTACATTTGATTGATTTCGATCGATAACTGTTGTTTTCTGTGGAATTTGTCTTCATTTTTTCATAATAATGTTCACTGTAAATAGATGAGCTGCATATTAGGTTGGTAAGAAATTTCGTGCCGTTTTTTCTCAAACGACTGTTGTGAGTCAAGTTCGAAACCTTTCGCAAAACGTGACACATCATTCGTAAGAGAATTATGTGCTCTTCCGAGCGGTATATTTGGAAATTGTGATGAATTCGCGTTTCATTGTTTCTTCGGCTAATAAAGTGAAAGGAGAAAAAGTGAAAAAAGTAAGGAAAGAAGAGCGTGTCATTCTCTTTCGATTGTCATATAAGGTTTTGTGAAACGATTGAAACTGGAGGTTTGCTCTGCTAAGGAACTTTAAGAAGCTTTTCTTACAAAAGTTTTTTGAAATGGAGAACTGTTTGAAAATAAACATATTATGTGATAGAGCGAGAAATTCTGTTCCGAAAACTGTACAGAATTCACCTCGGACGTTCAGAAGAAAACCAGGAGCAGCATCGGAAAATTATTCTTGTCTTTCAAACGACAAATTTTTAGAGCTTGGAACATTGTAATTTTCAGAACAATTAGGAATATGTAATACATCGACTAATAGAGAAAATCATCATCCTTCAAAACGTATATCAAATTTCATTTATGCCTCTAAAACTGAGCAGAAAAAATCGCTGTCGATAAGGTTATTTTTTCACTTTTTCGCTTTTCAATTTATTAGCCGAAGAGACAATGAAATTCAAATTCGTCACAATTTCCGAATATACTAGTCGAAAGAGCAGATAATTCTCTTTCGAATGCTGTGTCACACTATGTAGAAGCTGGCGGACTTAATTTACAACAGTCGTTTGAAAGAAACCGGCACCAACTTTCTTACCAACCTAATATTTGATTCAACACTCACTTTGAATAAATGCTTTGATTTCAATATCGTTTATTTGCGTTTTGGCGCACAATACTGCCGATTCTCATAAAACAAAAATATTTTACGAATTTTACGATTTTTACGATTTTTACGACAAATTTTGTCGTAAAAAAATTTCGTAAAAAAATTTTACGACAAAAATTTTACGCCCAACCCAACCCTGGTATGGAAGACCCTAGCGAGAAGGCGTCATTGAGACAAGTCGGCCTGCTGACCAAGTTGTGAAGGTGGCGCATGTTGGTTATTTACAAAGGATCAAGACCGAGTGAAAATGGATATGTACAGGGCTTTTTATACTCAGCAGGAGAACAACGCAAGGACCGTACGGCAAAAGTAAAGAGACGCGGAGGGTGGGGTGTAGCGATGGGCATGACAGGTTCTTTGATTGACAAGCCAATCGGCGCTTAACAATGTCCCAATTATGATATCGATTCCGGTGTGATTATGAGCTGCTTAGACAATGGACAAAGCTCATGCCTGAGGAAGCTGCAGATCCTACCTGGTTGTCGCGCTGCTTTATTTAGATTCATGTTAAATCAAGGCGTTACATATTCGGCATCAGACTTTTTAGTTCATTTGCTCATGCCCAATAACTCCAAAAAGCATCGGAATTTGTTAAATATACGGAGGAGACGGGGACAAATTACAAGTGCTGGGCCGAAGTTTATTCCAGTGGTCTAGAACAGCAGCGATGCTCAATTTCGCTAAAAGCGCTGCCCTTAAGTTCGCCAGGACGTTAATACGCAAAAAGAAGATGACCAGAAAAGAAGAACTGCTGTAGAACGACGAATCACGTCACTGGAACCCGTCGCCTGCCAGGTTCGTCGATGAAACACAACATATGTACTCATTTATCAGTGCATTCATATGGATGCAGAGCGCGCGTGGTCAAACGCGATCGGCTAACCCAGCCTTCCATCCTTCCGGGGTCGGGAAAATTGATACCATACTTGTCTGGGAAGTAGGAGGCACTTAGTAGGTATAGCGGCCTGCTCCATAGTATAGGCCAAATACGCATTCACCGTGTCTCTACAGTTTTAAGACAATCGTGGGAAAGTGTGAAAGAACAACATCAAACCACAAAACATAAAATGGGCTTAGAACAGTTAAGTAGTGAGAATTGAGTTCGCCGCAAGGCGTCTGAAAGAGGCCTCAGAGTTCGGGATGGGAGCAGTATTTGCTAATTGAGGATAAGCAAGACCTGCTCCAACAGTAATGAACTGTTCTGAGTTTTAGTTCTGAGTTGAACACGAATGCGGCTGCTCGTCCAAGAGAGGTTATGAACGCCGACAACTTTACCTTTGCCTTTATTCTCATGAATGTGCAATACAATCAAAAATAGCAACAAAATTGGCAAAATACCAACTACAAGAGTCAGGAAAAATGATTTTGGATGTGAGGAAGATGATTGAACAGGATCTTCAAAAAACTGCTTGTTCACCACAATTTTCAAAACGATCTCGCTTCGCTCCAGTTTTCCGAGAATAATGATGGGATAAATAGTAATAGAATGTATTATACAGATGCTTGTTCAAGTGCCAAACATTGAGAATATTATTGAGAAAAAAAACTGCAGCGTCAGCTGTTCGTTACAAGGAACTGCACTGCAACAAGGAATTAAAGAGAAAGGTAGAAAACAAAGAAAGGAAACAACAGAACTTTTGAATCGCTTTTCCCGAATTTCTCAATAGATTCCGCCCATTGCTTAGCGTAAGCCTCTCAAACCCCCCGAAAAGAAGCCACGCCGAATTACCACAAGCAAAATCATTTCCAAAAAGACGGTTCGTCAGAACGAGTATAAATCACTCAATTGGCTACGCGTGAAGCAACATTGAGAGAGTGACTCAGTGCAATCAAATACCTAACAATTTATCCTACTTTTTTGATGACTAGCCATTACACTTGAAATGTGATGAGTACTCTAACGAGTGCCAGTAAAAGAGCGCGTCTAGTGCATATATGTACATACAGGGTGTCCCAAAAAGATGTATACACTGTTTGAAATGCCATAACTTTGGCGAAAGTGAACCAATCGAAACGAGTCATAGCTTGGATGGCAGCTAAGGAAAAAGAAAATTTTCTGGTATGTGTTAGGTGAGAATTGCGCCATATACTCGACCATGGCTTCGGATTTTGTACCTGATTGATAGTGCACGGGTTATATGCTTGCTCTACTTTGGTCGTAAACAGTTGATATCGTTGCTATGCGTTACTTCTGAGGCAGTAAACATAACGATTTGCCGCAGCTTTTGGTTAAGCATGGAATAACATCAATAACGGTCAATAATTGTAACCACTGTTTAAGAAGCTAGAATTCTTCCAACATTGATGCAATCATAAGAAAAGGGAATGTAAAATGTATGAACCACAAAGATTGCGCCATGCACCTGCCCGAATCGTCGGATTCTAAACCTGATTGAAAGTTCTCGGATAACATGACTGTTCTACTTTGGTCGCCTACAGGTGATATCGCTGATACGCGTTTCTCTTGATGCAGTAAACATAAAAACATCAAAACATAGCAAATTTCACATGCACTTTAAGATGCACTTGCACAATACGACAATATTTTTTCTAAATTGAGATTAAAATGAAAGACGACAATTTATACAAGTGAAGTTAGAAAATAACGTGACAGGAATCAGTATGAACAATTAAACATAATCATTATCACAATTGCTCGATTTGATGGCCATTTTCCTGCAAGCATATGACCTATGCACTTTTAATCAGGTCTAGAATTCGACGATTCGGAGAGGTGCATGGCGCAATCTTCATAGTTCATACATTTTACATTCCTCTGAACCCTTTCCTTATGATTGCATCACTGTTGGAAGAATTTTAGATTCTCAAACAGTGGTTACCATTATTGATCGATATTAATGTTATTTCAGGCTTAACCAAGAGCTGCTACAAGTCGATATGTTTATTGCTTCGGACGTAACTCATAGTAGCGATATCACTTATTTACGACCAAAATATAGCGAGTATGTGACCCATGCACTATCAATCAGGTACAAAATCCGAAGCCCTGGTCGAGTACATGGCGCAATCCTCACCAAGCACATACCAGAAAATTTTCTTTTTCCTTAGCTGCCATCCAAGCTATGACTCGTTTTGATTGGTTCACTTTTGCCAAAGTTATGGCATTTCAAACAGTGTATACATCTTTTTGGGACACCCTGTATAACCACGAAGTACAAATGAATCTAGAAACTGTGATATTGTCCATATAAATTTCTAGAGCTAAAGTGTTCAACGTACGAAAAAGAAATGCAAGGAGAGCGGAAAATACAGATCAGGTCTATGTTGATGGATATGTTGGATTCGTTCGGGCCAAACTTTCGACTGGCTACTTTACCTGTCTGAGAGGAGGTCAACTCAATCGCAAGGTGCGCCAACTGGTTACCTGCTTAGTGGTGACAACGATTTCACTACCGTGCATACCTTGACCCAGTAACCGGTAGTGGAACTCTCCCGTGAAGAACATAATACGATTGGGTTATCCCATTTGGAACGCCGATTTGCGGGGCTTGACAGTAAGAATTCGCACCATACGGATCTCGATAGAATTAGAAGAACTTGTCGACAGTTCCTGATCAGTTGACAGCGATTCTTATATATCGCCTACGCTCGCTCACTCTTTTCGTTAGCGTTATTTTCGTCCAACAAAATTAGAAAAGAAACCCGTAGAGCAATAAAACCCGTGTCCTTTCTCTACGAGTTGTTCGAGGCTACGTCGGACCGAAAACGCTACGTTTGGTTTTCGCGTTGGTGAAAACAGTGTGACCACTATTCACTATTACTACGACGGAAAGAACGACTCAAAAGAAAAGAAAACGGTGAAAGTGTGACAGTGGCAGTGCAATACCACCCTTCTGGGTTATATGCCATCCTTCCACAATCGTCTGTCGCAAGATGCAATTGTCACGCCCATAATTTTTCAGCAAGACTTGACGGTTTATTTTGTACATCTGCTTCAAGAGACTGCACTTTTAAAACACTTCTCATCATCGGTGTTCTCGAAAAAATATACGCTGCCATATTACACCCTGTCCCAGAGATACTGAGATGAAGTTCAGCCCATATCGTGGGCGACGATGAAGTAGTGGTCAAGAAGGCGGCGACTTCGGTCTCCTGAGGACATGACCACGCATTCGCCTTCCATTCAAATTCATACAGTCGTGATTAACTTGGTTTCTATAGCGTCCTGCTGTTGCTGTACAAGTCGGTTTATTCAACATCACAGACACGCTTAGGAGAAATTTGCCTCATCCGGAAAGGTTTGGTTACTCGACAGAGGCTACACCGGGATCCACATTCATCATTAGTAAACCCCCGATAAACCCCGAGATGTAGCCCGAACGGCGCCCACCTTTGTCTACTTATCCTAAACCTCCTATGTTAAACGCAATCCCTCATCGACACTACCGTCTGGTTCTGCCTGCGCTTCAGTTTCGGAGACCGCTAGTCCGTTCATGAATCTTCGCCCAGGTGGATGTCAGTAGCACTTCTTGTCACTGCATCCCCTGAGGTAGTTTGTGGCGTCGGAAATTCTCGCCATAGAGTAGCGTTGTTCTCAACTCAACCACAAATATGAACTGTTCACGGCTTCGTGATACTAAATCTGGGTGTCGATGTGGGCTGTTGTAGAAGATCCAACGTGAGATTTATTCGGTGCAGCACAAGTGAATGTGAAGGGAACGAATGGTCGTCTTCTATATGTAGGATTCCACGACGGCGAGGGGCCACCGGATTGGCCAGGTAATCATAGGACCTATCACTGACCCATGACACCAAAATCTTTCCCCTCAAAAACTCAACAATTTCAAGGAATAGGAATAGAGCAAGTACCTGACAATCGAGATGTAGCTGCTCATTCTAATGGATCATGTTTTGGTTTGAGATTGTTTTCCGTTATTTTGGTTATTGACAACGCTGCTGAAGGTACGTGAGAGTCCACGAAATTATGTAGATGCCAGCTTTTGAGTTCGTTAAGTACGTTTCAGGATTGAATTAGCGGACAGTCGTTGAGGACATAAATTGACTGTGGTTCCTCAAGCAGATGTGTTTGCACAGTACTGGACGCTATGTACAATAACTAACTCCAAGCGACTTGAATTTCTCACAGGTCCACACACGATGAAGCTCTATCTTTCCTACAGACATGTTTGGTACATTATGTTGTTGTATGGAGTATGAAGGAGAACATCTTTCTGGGTAGGCGCATCCTCTGCGTCATGAAAGTGTCTTTTTCGCAGCCGCTGTGCAGAGTTTTTTTTTTCCAGAACCGTCTTTTTGCAGCGTTCCAAGCTAGCAGAAGGAGTCCCGACGGGGTGACTCGAAGAAGCCACTACGCGAGCCTCCAGTGGGCCGTCTGGGTCACCACGCGTGGACCCCGAAACGACGCTTTTCGGCGCTTCGAAGCCGCGCTAGCGTGGTTTACTCGTTGCGGCGCGTCTGCTACTGTATTTGAATTCTTTCTCAGGAAAACTGGAAGAAGAGTAAAAATGCACAGTTTGATCGCTGATCTGAGGAATACCAAAAACAACTCATAATAAAATACCTACAATTAGATCACTCCATGAGAAAAGCTAGCTACTTCATTGTACTTGTTCCAATGCTTTTTGAAAGCTCAACAGCGACCGTTGACTACACATTTGAACATTCTTTAGAGAATACTTTCTCTCTTTTCCTGTCTGTAAGACTGCCCATTCAGCGAGTGCTGCTATGAAGATCTCACAATTCATCGACTGGAATTCATAGCTCCTCAAATTTCTGCGGCGCTTCGGAGGTGACAATATGGATGGGCGACAAAATTTGCTCTAGAGGGAGGTCAGAATGAGCAAAATCGGTGTCAGCTAGCGGATCCAAGCCACAAAAGTTCAAGGGAAAGGAAAGTTGCAATTGTACTAAGGCATCTTAGCTGTAGTGATGGTTTGGTAGAGCATTACTGCAGCTTACAGCGATACTTCACCTAGAAGGGTGTGAAAACTAATGTTGGTATCTCACAGAAGGAGGTTCTGAAGAAAGTAGTGCTGTTGTGGAGGGAAAGCCAAGGGCCACATTATCTTTGTTTCAGCCTCGTTATTCTACTGCAGGACATGGTGCTCGTGGAACTAAAGCGACTATATCGCTTTAGTTCCACAACGTTCGTAGTTGTAGGCGTCCTGAGCACGGATTTCAGAGAGTGCTTTAGAAAGAATCGTCTGCCGTTCAACGAATATACTTGAATTCCCCAAATTTCACAGGGTGAGTTATCTGAAGCATAAGAAAGGACACCGAAACATTCGTATCCTCGCCGAATCAAAGCTGTTCCGTAAACTATTGTGTAACATCCGCAATTAAGCCTGTAAAACACCATATGGCGTGATTTGAAGATGCAAACGCTTGTCGTCCACAATGCACTTTCAACATACTCCTAGTCGACTACCAATAATTCCATTCGTCAGTGCCTTTAATGTGATAACTGTCTGCTACTAACTTTCCAAGGAAGCTTTTCTACTTAGCAAAAAAGTGTTCAAAGATTTGTGCTTGCCGCCGAGCGCCATCATGGCTGTCGTTTTCATGCCAATGATTTAGTGATTTATTGGGTTCAGTGGTACCAAACGCAAAAAGCAATTCTTCAGCAAAAGCAAAGGTAAATGGTGTATACAACCTACTAAACTTTGGTAATAATAATAATTTCAATAAATGTGACTCTACATGTAACATTTGTCTTATCTCTGATGATAATTCCTTTGTGGTCTCCAACACCACTGGTCTGCATATAAATACCTATAAAAATAATCTATGTAGTTGTTCCTCTACTTATGTCATATACTGTATAACTTGTTTAGATTGTAAAAAACAATATGTAGGTCTAACCACCCGAAAATTCAAGGTTAGAATCAAAGAACACATTTATAATATCAAAAAAGGAGCTAATAATAAACTTCTCTATCGACATTTCAATAATTCCAATTGCTCAAAATTCTCAGCTATTATTTTAGACAACTTACCCGAAAATCAAGATTTACAGATACTTAGAGATAAAGAACTTTTCTGGATTAAACTATTAGCTACGGCCTACCCTTTCGGATTTAATGATAATATCAAAGGATATGGTAATATAACAGATATTATCAACCCACTAAATCATAAAACCAATCACCCTTTCTTTTCACTGAAAATCACTAAAGAAAGAAACAACAGAGGTTCTAAAAAAACTAAACATAAAAAACAATATACAGTTCAAAACATTATTAATGATATTCATAATGTTTTCACCTTCATTAATAATGATTATTTTAAATTATTCAAGTTCCTAAAAAATAAAAATAAACACTATTTGCAAACTCTTATCAAACTCACCATTAATGACATTAATGCCTTAACTACACATAGCGAACAAAAAATTCTTCTCCTTAGTTCCCTATGTTACTTCCGTTTTATAGATACTAAACGTTTTGAAAAAAATAGGAGTAATTCTAGTTACATCAACATTACCTTTCCTTATTGCGATAAGATTATAGAACATTATAATTTTAGTCGAGTGTTTAATAATCCTGACGTTAAAAATCTAATAAGAAACTATAGTTCTATTGCCTATAAGCCTTTTAGAATTGTATATAAATATGCGGATCCAGTTAGTAGATCGATTTTTAATTATAACCAATTTTTAAGAAATATTGAATCGGAAAATCACCCTTGTCCTTGTTCCAAATACCCTGAATATGTGAACCCTTACTATAAGCATATAGTAACCGGAGATCTCACTATATTTAAAAATCTCTCCATATATAACCTTTTGGTTAAAGGAACGAGTTTCAGACAGGAAATAAGAACCCTAAACTTCGAAAATATCCTCCACGATACTTTGAACCTTCTTATTAATAAAATAAAAAGTAGATATAAATTAAGAAAATCTATTGTCGATAGTATCATCGCAATATACCAAAAATCATTCACTAGCCTGATAGGTAAATTTGCATATAGAAAAATTGACAATAAAAGTACATTTTTGAGGAATGATCTTTATACTATACAAAAAGAATTTGTCATAACTCCCTTAGATAAAGCCTCTAATAATTATGGTTTCATCTGTAAGAAACTATACGCCTCCATAGTGTCTGCAGAAATCTCTTCCTATAATAACATACCCACTTATCAACTCTAATGATAACTAATGATACCGAATACAAAATATTAAACAAACATGAAAGGATTCTTAAAAACCTAAAACTATACAATCCTTCAAATGTAGCAACATATAAGCTACCCTCCCTATATTGCATTCCTAAACTACATAAAATACCTATCAAATTCCGATTTATAACTGGAGCCTCAAAAAGTAGTATTAAACCAGTTGCTTTAGAACTATCCCTCATCCTTAATCATATAAAAACACACTTTAAAAATTACGTTAATATTACAAACATAACACGTAATAACCTACGAGGTTTCTGGTCTATTAATAATACAGATATTTCTAATGAATTATATACTATTCATTATCCTCATCTCAAGCTTTACTCCGCTGATTTTACCGATATGTTTACTAGTTTACCTCACAGTAATATCATTTGCAATATTACTAAAATTCTTAAAATATGTTTCAGAAATGCAAATAAAAAATATCTTGTAAAAAGTTATAAAAAATTCTTCTATTCGGATGATCCTCCTAATAACCCTAATTACAAAATGTATACTATATATGATATAATATATATGCTAGAATTATTATTAAGTAATAGCTATTGCAAAGTAGGATACAGAATTTTTAAACAAAAACAAGGTGTACCACAAGGTGGTAACGCTAGTCCACTTATTGCAGACCTAACTTTAGCCTTTTGCGAATACTCTTACTCCTTATCCACTAATAAATCTAGTATTGTCTTTTACCCTTTTAGATATATGGACGACTTACTAATCATTCACAATCAAAATGATAATTTTATCGATAACTTGTTAAATAGCACTTATAATAACTTCCTTAAAATAGAAAAAACCCATAATAACAATCTCTTTACTAACTTCCTTGATTACACTATATACATTCAAAATAATCATATTATTACAAATTTATATAATAAAACTGATAATTTCAACTTCAAAGTTATTAAATACTCTCATTATAAAAGTAACATTAGTTTCTCTGTTAAAAAAGCTATTATTTACAATGAAATCTTAAGAATCGCTAAAAAATGCAAAGAATACTTGGATTTTATTAAACATACAAAAGTTCTATATAATAATTTAAAACATTTAAAATATGATTGTAACATTCTTTATCAAGCTACTGCTTCCTGCCTACTTAATAACGAATTCATTATCTACAAATTTTATGACCATCTACACAATAAGGATATTAAAGTCTTAATACGCAATCTCCTTTCATCTATCTATGACTAGTTCTCTTGACCTCATCCTTGATCATCTTCTTTCCTTTTTGATCACTCCTTTTTCTACCCTCTTTGATCTTTAGGGCGTATATAAGGGCCGACTACATTGCCTTTTACACACTCCTTACCCTACTGATGAGCCTCGAGGAGTGTATCCTATTCTTTCTTGCCTGTATAGGGTTTAGAGGCGAAACAGGCGTCCTTTCTTTTCAATTATCCAAATAAATCTACTTCCTGTTTCCATACATGTCTTTCCCATTTGTTACATCAACGTCAGGATACACTATCTCCTCCATGGCATGAAAAGTGGGGTAAACTTCTCCAATTCGTTGTCCTCACGGTGGACGTGTTCCGTTGCTGATGGTCAAGAATGTATCTTTAAATAAATTGAAAAAATTGGTACCAGACTTGTCTTGTGAAGTAAGGACACTAACCTGGTTTAGTGGCTGGCCCCAACAAATCACAGTATAGGCCAAATACGCATTCATCGTGCCATTATGATTCTGAATCGAACACGGGTGTGGCGGCTCCTTCTTAGGGGTCTGATCAACGCCTGTGCCTTTAAATGTTACCTTTATCCTCTATCATAATTCACGATGCCCCATTCATGACGTGAATATAAGAGTTTATCACTGGATTTACTACATAGTAATTGGTTTTGCGACAAAGGAAACAACTTGAAGCAATGGTACCCTACCAGCAACAGAGCAAAATAGAAATGAAATCGTTGGCCACCTATGAAGGACCAATCAAGCTTGTAAATGTGAAAAAAATTTTGGTGTTATTGAAACATGCAGTATTGGAAGGCTCTGAGGAATGGTTCCTTCTTCGGGCGGTCCGGTCTACATTTTCTCGCTCGTAGTTTTACTACCTGCTACCAATACCAATTCTATGAAATACAATGCGAACCTGTTCTGTTCCTCATGGTTTATACTGATAGAATTATATAACTACGGCTATGTGAACGAAAAGAACCTTCATCGGTTCTTCCGATGAAGGTGTTAATGTTTGCAGTTACCACTCAAACTATGGAAAACTTAGATCCTCTGTACAAGAAAATAGACTGATATGGTAACTGTCAAGCTGTTCTGCCCTTCGTCAATCAATTGCTTCCGTTGACAGGGGCTAAATTGTAACAACTAGCCCAAATGTCGAAGTGCGACAGAAACCCTCCAAAGTTCAACAATCAAGCCCAAAGGTTCTGGATGTATTACTGCCGAAGTCTCTGATATCGTAATGCTAGGTAGCGCATCCACAAAATGTTCTATAATAGATTAGCGTCGCGGGAAAACTCCCATTTTATCAAATTTCGCCTGTCCGTCAATTTCACCTGAAATATTTTCAATTCGTGTTAGATATTAGAATGATCATCTCCAGTTCCTCTCTTCAAGTATGTGATTTCGATCCGATTTTGATTTAATTCAACTGTTGAAACATTTGTGACGGACTCGAAATTTTTACTAATTCCAAGAGACTTGTCAACCGGAAAAAATGTCGTGCCTTACTGATTCTAATGTTTTATAGCTGAAATGGTAATGCTTCAAAGGAGTTATGGTGAAGCAACAGAACGACGGATCAACCCGTAGCCGACATCGTTTCGGAGGATACATGATGTAGAACGCGAAACTTGCCTTTACAGAGTCCTTCGACCTTTTTAGGTCTTCAATTTTTAGCAAAAGCATTGGCGCTTATTTCGACCAAAATCATTTCGGTTGTATTAGCAAGCACATACACTGCAGTCAAAAGCGATAGGGCAGCACCATAATTTTTGTTTAAACAACTCGCTAGATAGATTCTCGCTTTAAATATACAGTAGCGGTCAAAAAGATATGTCACTTTTCGTTTTCATTCGAAAATAGGTCAAATCGAAAAGAACCTGATACCAATTGATAGTTCTGAGTACTCTATTTGAAAATATGTTGAAACATACCGCTTTTACTAATTCTCTGTTTTTTAACACATTGACGACAATCGCTGTTTTGCGCTGGACGCGCCGTGGGACACGCGCTCGCGCCCGCGCGTTATGTTATGAGCCACCGGTGGCTCATAATGTCCCACGCGGTCGGACACGCATGAGCCACCGGTGGCTCATATTGTCGTCAAAGTGTTAAAATATTTTTTAGTGATTTTCATATGCTATTTTGAACAAAAATATCTCAAAAATCGCTGGGTGAAGGATCAATCCGAGACGATATTCTGATAGAGCATGATCTAGATATTATACTGTGCTACAAACATTTGATTCAAATCGCCTTTAAAATATAGATTTTTTTGAGCAAATTTTTTGGTGGTCAAAAACCGGTCAAATTTTAGGACCATGTTTTAAACAAAATTTTATATCTTCCTAACTTTTTGAAAAAAATTGAACCAAATTTAAAAGTGTTGTAGAGGATGATATTCTCTTCAGGGTGGTTGATTTTGTTTCAAGACTGGTTCCTTATTTTGGGAGAAAATTCCTTTTAAAGTTGAGTTTGCGTAAACTGTTGTATCTAAAAAAGTTTAGGAGGAACCGACTCAATTTTTTCCACGTTAATAGTAGATTTGTAGTTCTTTCAATATCACACGTAAGTTAGAATAAATCGAAGTTTTAATAAAAATATAACGCTTTGACTGACGCACGCTTGCCCGCGCCGTACACTATACTGGTAGTGACGGCGCCTACAGCGTGAGTCAGTCAAAGCGTTATATTTTTATTAAAACTTTGATTTATTCTAACTTACGTGTGGTATTGAAAGAACTACAAATCTACTATTAACGTGGAAAAAATTGAGTCGGTTCCTCCTAAACTTTTTTAGATACAACAGTTTACGCAAACTCAACTTTAAAAGGAATTTTCTCCCAAAATAAGGAACCAGTCTTGAAAAAAAATCAACCACCCTGAAGAGAATATCATCCTCTACAACACTTTTAAATTTGGTTCAATTTTTTTTCAAAAAGTTAGGAAGATATAAAATTTTGTTTAAAACATGGTCCTAAAATTTGACCGGTTTTTGACCACCAAAAAATTTGCTCAAAAAAATCTATATTTTAAAGGCGATTTGAATCAAATGTTTGTAGCACAGTATAATATCTAGATCATGCTCTATCAGAATATCGTCTCGGATTGATCCTTCACCCAGCGATTTTTGAGATATTTTTGTTCAAAATAGCATATGAAAATCACTAAAAAATATTTTAAAAAACAGAGAATTAGTAAAAGCGGTATGTTTCAACATATTTTCAAATAGAGTACTCAGAACTATCAATTGGTATCAGGTTCTTTTCGATTTGACCTATTTTCGAATGAAAACGAAAAGTGACATATCTTTTTGACCGCTACTGTATATTAGGTCGTCGGAAAAGTTTCCCGCCACTCAGTTTGACCGCTCACCAAAATTTTAAAACGGGTTTCGGGATCTCACCTTCATAACCGTTATGTAGGTTGATTTATGAGCTACATATACCACAGTTGTCCTTCTTCAGCACTACAGGTATTGCAGAGAAAGTCGATATTGACTGGAGGTACCTTAAGCTGCCTTTCCTTCACGAGCTCATAAAACAACGCGTTGAAGAAAGCTCAGTTAATGGCTTATGCACCATGGTAGGTCCTTCAATTGTCTTTTTATTGCAGCAAAAGTTTGGTCTCGTGTCTTCAAAAAAACCCATTTTGGCTTCAAAGAACAACAGCAGTGGGGGAGGGTAGTTGCTGTTGCTTAAGTGGATCTTCTGGAGCTGGCTTCAGAGGATGGCCGGCGTAGTAGCCGTAATTTGATAGAGGAATCGGAAGCCATATACCCTCACAGGCTGTCCGTCTCCGAGGCTTTAAAAAGACAAGGAAATAGGAGACATAGTTAAGCATGCTTCAGCGGCCACCATCTACAGATGGTGACGGGTGCATGCACGACCATCTCAACTTTCCGAAGAAGTTTCCATTCGCCCGGCAATTTGGTTAGTGGCATCAATGAATGGGTAGCGCATACCAATCACACGCCAAATCTCCTGCTGTTCACTTTCAGCAAACCAGCGAAAATTTCAAAACCGCAACTCCACCCGAAATGGTAGATGATCGGTCTGCAGCTGAACTGCGAATGGGGCATTCGATAGGCGCTGCTACCTGCAGATGCTACTGTCACCAACGATGTCTAACATCGTCACTTCGATGGCAACGGAGCAGCCGTTAGTGGAAAACATGGGAAAATCTTTTTCAGTCACCATGACGCGCATTCACCTATTGAGAAGGAGACCTTTTAAACATTTCAAAAATATCCGACATTTCCGATGACCTATCCAAGACATTCGTCGAACCTTGCCCCAACAAAATAATATTTGTTCCATTCGTTTTCCATTCAATTACTAGAGAACCAGCTAGACGAGTGAGAGTACCTAAAAACGTAGCTCGCCGAATTCTTTTCATCAAAACTCTGGAAATTCTGGAGGAGGAGAGTTCCAATTTTATCTGATAAATGACAAGATGTTGTTGATGGTAATCATGCGTAAATGTGTCGGATGTCGAGTGGAATAAAGGAGAGGAACAATTTTGAAAACATTGGCAAAAGTGGCGGGAAACTTTTCCGACGACCTAATATATTCTGGCAAGCTCAGCGCGGCAGTTGCTAAAGTTGAGTTTCTGATTTTAAGAGCGGAAATACTGTTGCGAAATATGGTAATCTTGAAAGACGGTGTTACGCTCAAATTAACAATCCCACATAACATAAAAGCTCTCGCTGAAACGAAGTAAAATACCAACCGGAATGAAGTGTTCCAAGACCTTTCTCGATAAGCCGGCTGAATATGAAACGAAGAAGCCATCTGGAAGTCTCAAGAAGTCCTCGGCTTCAGACGAAACACATGTGGTCTGGCATCCTTTGGGGTTGAGGATCGATTCTTCCGAAGTTAGGAAGATCTTTTCCATTGACAGGCGACGTTTCTTAAGGGCCGACTCATTCACGAAAGGCCAGCATATTCTTTTCACCTCATCCCATGTGCTCACATATATCCTTATCCTTTGGAAACACAATTGGGACGAACTACATATAATAATACACATAAAAAACCGAAGAACCTGCTCCGCTATTGATCCGCTCTCGACATTTCCACTAAACTAAGTCTCTCAGTCCTATGTTTTCTGACATGTTGAATTTCTATCTGGAATCAGATGGTGGCGAATTTTTTGAATAAAAAATCGGGAGTAGCCTCATCTTTTCTGAACGGAGTTTGGGTGCATTGCGTTTTTTGCCGCGAGAACCAGAGGGGTAGTACACACTTTTAGTAGAGCTTTGCAGTGGACTCAATAATCTACTGTTTTTATGTAAGCTCCTGACAAAAGCTGTTCCTGTGGTCACTGAATCCGGAATTACTGAAATAACTTGAGGTCCCATGTTTATTGCTGAGAAAGTACCAAACAGAACATTTCGGAGATATGAGAATGATGAAGTGTAATAGTTGCTTCTATTCAAGGAACGGTTGACGGAGCTGAGTTGGGAGAAGGTTTCTCATAAAGGTCGCAGAGAGCAAAAGTGGCAAGGGTGTAACTTGTAGCGGGTTAGCATAGTGTCTTCAATCAAAGAAAACGCTATTTACGAGATTTCGAATCAGAAGGTCTTCTGTTGTTCTGCTCATTTTTTGGCGGCGCATTACCCGCTGATGTCCTCCGTCTACCTTGAAGAGAATGATGAGCAAGCAATACCACGAAATTGTTGGCGGTCTCAGTTTCCCTCTACGACACCATATGTGTGCTTAATTGCAAACCTTAGAACCGGTTGTTTCAAAAACATCCCAGAAACTGCTACCAGCTGTTAGTCGCCGAACGATTTTGTGCTAGGTTGCAGAAGTTTCAGATGATGACCATAATCTTGTCGATCGTGAAACAGATCGAACGAATTTTTCGAAGGCGGGTTTGTCATCTCGTCGGCATCTGAATCGTGCTCTTCTTGAAAAGTACAAGAATATTCGTAAAAACGGCTATCAGCTCGCACGAGGTTCATCACTGAATTCTGGAGAATCAGTTCTCAGACACGCGAATTTGCGTTGTCACGTTGAAGTATCCAAGCATGACGCCGCTTCGAAGGAGGATCCGCTGTCCAGCTATTTCTAATCTTTTTGTCAAGATAAAGAAATTGTACATTTTCCCATCGCTTTAAGATCTATCCATAGGTGTTCAAACAGGCTTCTGCCACTCGTACTCCAACTTATTACTGCTCCGAGCATGAATCACCTTGAAACGCGCCAATCAATAAACTCGATCTGTTTTTTTGGCTATGGTCTAAATCCGTACAACGAATAAAATATCCACTTATCTGGGAAGGTAAAAACACTGACCTGGTATAGCGCCTGGCCCCCGCAGGTCATTGTATAGGCCAAATGCGCATTCACCAAGCCTCTACGACTTGAATGGAACACGAATGCGGGGGCGCGTCCTAAGGGGACTGATCAACGCCGGCACCTTTACCTTTACCTTTACCTTTAATCCCAATCGTACTCGATACTCATGCGGATTATTGATCCTCGTCACTTATTACGTTGTACTTGTGCTACGTGAATTGTGAATACGTGAATTATGTAAAGTTTATTCACCTCGTGTTTATGCATTCGTCAACTACGGGAAATCGCGCGGCAATTCATGGAAGGAAAGAGGATTTTGGCGACATAGCCAATAGCGTTCATAAGAATAATGCGGCTGTAATGAAATAAATAAATATATACTGCTTAATTCTTCATCAGTAGTGAGCACTTGCGACATCCTCTTAGGCACTTGCCATACTCACGACAACGGCCCCGTCGCAGCGAAGCTAAAAATGCATGGCTCGCCTCTATAAAGCACTGCAGCTGGGTTTTTTGTATGCTGCTGTGTGCGGGGACTCGGAGCAGTGCTGCTCAACTGTCGCAGCTGGCGCCGGCTCGTCGCAGGGCACTGCGCTGCGACGAAGGTCACAGTACTGTCCTGAGAGGATTTGCACCGTCCTTTTTGCCCTTGCGCTAAACTGAATTTTTGAGCATCCACTTGTCGAGATTGTACTTGAGTATTTGCATAAAACAGCACCTGTGTGAAAGAAGTTGAGGATTACAGCTATTAAATGAATTAGTTGTCGCTGGTCTTTCCCCTGCTTCGTTTGTAAGAGAAGAACAAATGAGCGGTGGGCTTTCAAGCGATGTCCGGTCTTCACTCGAATTGTTTCCATCAAGGCGCTTGTGAAATCATCCAGAGAAGACTTTCCCCTGATAGCAAATGTATGCAATGAACGAGGACGTTACTCAAGACACTTTCTTCTCGTTTTTTCTCTTTGTTTGTCGTTCTCTTGCTTACTGACTGATCCTTTCACCTTCGCTTCCACTAACTACAACATCTTTGACACAAAGCTCCTGAGAAAAAAACCCAACGAGTGGATCGGGTTGGAACCAGGCGAGCTGCCAACCGTTGGAAGAGAGTATGGGATGTAGCCAAGACACATTCAAAAATGTCGCAATGGCGCCTGTGATAAAATTAGGTAGGATACTTGGGCGCTTGCGATTTAAAATTCTCGGATGGCTATAGTCAATGAAACCAGAGGAGTTCATTGATGATGTAGTTTTCGTTTCAAAGTATGTTGACATGAATAAGGCTCCAGCAATCAATGATTCCTTGCGGTCGTCCGGGAAATCAGTGAACTTCAGCGAAGAACGTGCTGAACGCACCCTAAGGGGTAGGTAAGGTAAAAGGTAAAGGTGCCAGTCTTGATCAGTCCCTGAAGGATGCGGCGCCGCATGTTCAATTCAGAATCAGAGAAGCGTGGTGAATGCGTATTTGTACTATACAATGACTTGAGGGGGCCATCCCCTATACCAAGTCGGTGTTTTTACCTTCCCAGAAAAGCCTGCTATCAATTTGCCGACTCCGGAGGGAAAGAAGGATTGGTTGGCCCGGCGGAGGATCTCTTCCCACTGCACCACGCGCTCCGAAAAATATGTAAGTACCGTAAGTCCCGTTTTGTAGTGTTCTTTCAACTTTCTAGAACGACGACGTATCGTTTCATACAATGTAACTCAGCTTGGATCTAATTTATAAAAAACAATTAAAAAACAAAAAAAACGGATCGACAGCAGATTTTTCCGCGGTGTTCAACGGCAGAGAGGTGCCAGAGACCACGAAACTTGCTGGGTCGGCACATTCGAAACCCACATTTGATATTTTACAGCGAACTCATAGATTACGAGAATGTCATGCTTGTGTGCGGTCATATTGCCGTGCAGCCTAGCAAAATCAAGTCTAATTACAGCCCCTGCATGCCGTATATCTGCCTGACTTTTGGAAAATGAACGTCAATGATCCTCGGGACCATCTAGACCTTGAATACGTTAACAATCAGGAAGCGCTCGGTGAAAGATACTCAGTGTAGCCACCGATTTTTCATTTTTGGTATTAGCATCGGCCGAAAAAATACTTCCCGTGCTGAAGCACAACTCAGGATACACGTGGTAACGTTTCGCGAAAATTTCGCAGCCCTACGTCCACTACAACCTTGTAGAAAGAGGAAACCACTAACGACGACGCTTTCAGAAAGCACAAGATCGAGACTATATATGAGAAAAGAAGAAGAATCCTAGACGGACTCAACTCCAGACAATAACAAAGTGATGGCTGCTTTCCGAATAAGTACAAAAAGATTTCCAGACCGCTAAGCAGAGCGATCCTTGAAGCGCTACCCACACATGTTGCTGGCTAGTGCAGTCTCGAGAAATTCTCTTCATCTGGGCCACCTATCCAACCTCACTATTTCCTTCTCTGCTCCTCGCTATTCGGACTTGCAATCCTTCTCTTACCACCTGATTGAATTATCACACCCAATTGCTTCATATAAATTTCAAGTCTGATTATTTCTGCATTTGTTTTGAAGTGGTGCAAATAAAGTAGATGGGCGCCAAGAGTCGTGGCAATGAAAGTGGCTGAAAAAGACGTTGAATTTTTAGGGTGACGGATGTGATCTCAAATGCTTATCTTATCTTCGATACGCCACCCGTATCTGCACAGTAATACATGAATCGCTTCTTGCACACCATTTGAAAACTTTTCGTCTATTCTTTTAGAATCGTACACCTTTCATATTTACCGTCCCAATAAGTAAGTATGATGCTTTTCTCCCGAACTCTCAGGATAGCCTTTCCACATTGTCTTTTCGTGGAGATACATGTCATCCTTCGCAAGGTTTCCGATCCATTATCCCATGATATTCGTATGCTGCTGTTCCGAACGAGGTTAGTGGGTGTATCATTCTATTAATGGGCTAACGTATCGAACTGTTCGTCGTCAGAGGTCTAAAAATTGGCTCGAAACTACTTATCCTTGGTTTATCCGGCCAAACACCAAAATCTCTAGCAGTTTTGGAAAACTTGAAAAATTTACCCCAAAATACCGTCAAAACTAAAGATATCAAATAACTTACCCAGGGATAGTACCCCGTGAACCCATGATAGTTATGCTGGTGCGGGTGGTAATACTATCGTTGAAATCGGTGTGAATATTCAGGTCTGAGATCGCGGAAAAGAACGGAGTCGGATTTGACGTGCTTGGCAACTGGTTTCGGTCAAGACGATGTTCAGCTTCGTTTTATGGTGGTCCAGAACGTGAGGCCGACGCTATCAGAATTTTAGATCAATCAAATACCACGCGGGACAGCTATGGTAGAGACGTGGTTCGGATTTCAGACATTCCGGGGTGTGAGAAAGGGTAGCAGTGCAGTCTGCTGTCATACTGGCGTCGTCATTTTATAGAGTTAGCAGATCTACTTTTTTCCTTTTTTTCAGTATTAACTTGGTGCTATTCAATCGTAATTATCTGTAATTCGGATGCAACTACAGTACCGGACATGTATTTTGATCACTTCCCGGAAAAACCGCTTAGAAGCGTTACAAAGCGGCTTTTTTGAATAGCACCCTCAAATGTCAACTATTCGAGAAAAGAGACACATTGTGAGGTGCAGCTGCCCGAGCTCTATCGTTTGGTATATAAATTATCCACACCTGAAATTTTTTTCAAAATATCGATTTTTTGCCGACCCCTAAATCTCGCCTGGTCGGTCGAAGGCGCGTTCAATCAATGGTGTGCATAACCGCCCGAGGGCGATCGGTCGATGAGAATGCTCATGGTGCGCCAGGCCTGAAATAGTCGGCCACGGTGCCGCCACCCTTAACGGCCGAACCAACCCCTGTACTTCACAGTGATTTTCCCAGATCACCGAGTAGTTCCCTTGAGTCCTAGAGACGGCGTGCCCTAATCGTTGATGTTCGAGACAAGAGGAATAAATAATATTTATTTACTAACAGATAAGACGACAGATGTAGAGAATAAAGAATCAGTGATCGCCACTACGCAGGGACGATCAAGAGACGCGATCCGGCCGGCGGTGACGTGGTCGGTGACGCAGCGCTGACGTACAAGATGACGACTACCCGGTCAGCTGCGCCCTTTAATGCGCCCCAAGTGGCGCCCAGACCGGGCGATCTCTTGGCCTATCCTGCCACATTGAGCTGTCCTGCCAAATGCCGCACCCTCCGAAGCTGCCGCCCTCCGCAGCTGATAAGTCTTTTTCAGCTCCGGCAGCGGTATTGTGCCTTGGCACCGTTTCTTTATGACCTTTCTGGGGTTTCGCCGCTCGGTTCGCCGTGCGCGAACTGCTCGTAATGTCTGCAAGTACACTATGGCCAACGCGACGTCGATCGGACGAGTTACTCGTAATGACGCGTGATAACCCGATCAACCGATGACGCTGACCTACCTATCCTTCATCACACACGCGTCACGCGTCAATTTATCGACGCGTCGTCTGAAAGAGCCTATTGGCGCCCAAATCGCGCCTCTTGACCGGGCGACCTACTGAGATATCCTGCCATATTAGGCTCTTTCAAGGCAGACGTCATCCGTCAAGCGTCGTGCGCTGGGGTTTCGCCGCTCGGTTCGCCGCGCGCCAACTGCGTGAAATGGTCTGCAAGTACACATTGGCCAACGCGACGTCGATCGGACGAGTTACTCGTAATGACGCGTGATAACCCGATCAACCGATGACGCTGACCTACCTATCCTTCATCACACACGCGTCACGCGTCACTTTATCGACGCATCGTCTGAAAGAGCCTATTGGGCTGTTCTGTCACACTCGCGAACCGAACGATGTTGTGCGTAGTAGCACAGTAGGCAGTAGTGAGCAATGGCACCGTTTGGAAAACGCGTTTTCGGAACCGGATCAGCTGTTGAACTGTAGTAGGGAAGTCCACATGAAGGCCATATGGCTTGAGGCGGTGAACCAAGGTTAAGACCTTTGACTCAGAATGTTATATGAAACACTTCGACACAGTTCCTGGTCAACTTGGGAAAACGGTAGGAGAGGACGACAAAGACGTTATCTTCTTGCATGCGAAGTGGTAGGATGGTGGTCGCTCAAGAAGGAAATGGTGTCGTTCAAACGTAAATTGCTGAAGGCAGAGTGCGAATTAGGTTAAAGACGCATTTCTTGCGCAAGGGTTGGGCTTCCACGTTCACCAAGTCGTCGTCTTCTGAGGCATACCTGTGGGATTACCTTCGTCGCCGTCCACGACAGGCTTCAGATAAGTTCTTTTCTGATCTACTTCTTAGTGCTCGTTTTTACTTGCTACTTCTAAGAAGTCAGACGCTTTTTTCAACTGTTGTCTGTAACGCGTAGTTAATTGCTGATCATTGATTCATTCTCTTTCCTTGGCTTCTCGATTTGTTGTTATTTAATCGTTTTCAAGCGTCTGCCTTCTTCAATATTGTTTCCTTAGCTAATCTCTTCCATACTGACCAGCCTCCTACTCGATTGTCTTCTTATTTGAGTCCATCCCAATCTGTTGATCTACTAATTGTCTTGCCTCCCTATCGATATCCATCCTATTTGATTGATTTGATTGTCTGCCTTTCGAATCGTTGTTCCGCTGTTTCGATCCTTGCATCGTTACTATTGCTGGAACTGACGCCAGCAAGAAGTGCTTAGGAACAGATGTCGCGTCATCGGCTGTTGAGGATGGTGAATTGCCCATCTGGGCCAGCAGATTGATTGAGCGGTTCGACTCTTATGCTGGCACAATACAAGCCAGTTTTGAGAGGCTGCTAGGACAGCTTCAATCTGTTCAGGCTACACAGATTCGGATATACACATGTTTAGATGACCTTGAAAAGAAGGTCGACTCCGTCCTCTCCACTGATCTCAAGAACTTAATGTTTTATTAAAGTTCAAATATGGCAATCAGATAATCGAGGACGAGGACAAATCGAAGCGCATCGCTTGGATTGGTACAGATGAAATGGAGACTGAGGAACAAAGCAATTTCCTTGACAAAGAGATAGTCAGGAAAGCTATGGTATCGTCCGGCGACCCTAAGCTGATTAATAGCCTCGACAATTGGACTTATTACATGCCACCGACTCTCGAAATAAGCATAGGGGGCCTGGCCAGAACGGCCGGCTGATCACGCTGACACCGGGACAGGCTTCTTGCCCATTTGAAAGCGGTGCGGCAACATCTTACGCTCGTCGCGACTACGCCGCAGAGGAGCTTGCCTTGGACAGGGCGCGGCGCCGTAAGGAGGCGGGTGATCGCAATGCGAGGGAGGGCAAACTTGCTTATGTCGTTGGCGACTTCATCATTGTCAGTCTGCCCTCTCCGCGCGATCTACCCAGCGTAACGCTGCCAGCCAATCCGGATCTTCGCGTGAAGGGATGGCTTGCAAGCTATTTCCAGGTGCTCGCGGAACCGGGATAGCCGCGAGCAAACTGCTTATCCCATATCCCCCTCCCAACTATAGAGACAAAGCCGATACGCCGGTTCCCTTTCTGATTCATCTCTCAGTTCCCAATCCTCAGTTTTGAGCGACAAATTGATTCATCTCTGTGGTTTTTGAATAGAAATCTTTGCTTCAATGCTAGGTCTGTCTGCAACAAACTGGCTGACTAGCAAGATCTCTCACAACACTTGTTTTTTTGTTGCGGCGAGTTTCTCTCCATACTGCCAATGCCTAAAATTCTGCATCACTTCAGGGGCCGTATGCTCGTCTCTCCCGGCCGGGCGAAGGGCGCCTTTCACCCGGCCGGGCGAAGGGCGCCCTTCGCCCGGCCGGGTGAAGGGCGCCCTTCGCCCGAAGGCGGGGCTCGGAAAGAACGGACGAGTTGAGCGCGCTCATTACAGCAATTTAGCATTGGAGCGCAGTGCAGTTATGCGCCATTCAAGGCGCATAACTCGTCCGCTCTTTCCGAGCCCCGCCTTCGGGCGAAGGGCGCCCTTCACCCGGCCGGGCGAAGGGCGCCCTTCGCCCGGCCGGGTGAAGGGCGCCCTTCGCCCGGCCGGGAGAGACGAGCATACGGCCCCAGGTGTTCCTCCCCTTCACCTTTTCCTGGTATATCGTAGTCCCACTTGCAGCAGCGCATCTTTTAGTCAGGCTCTGGCCGTAATCGAGGGTTTTATAATATCATTGATCACCCCAATGATATTATTCTGGGGGACTTCAACTTTCTATTGATTGGTCGAGAGGAACTGCACGAAATTCAGATCCCCAAGCTCGCGGCTTCTGCTATTTCTGCGTGGCGCATTGCCTATATCAACTTGTGAGCCACCCCATTCATGAATTGAGCATTCTTGATCTTGTTTTGCTTAACAATGTCTCCATGATACCCTCTGGGGTACTAGGTAACATCATGGACACGCGCCCGCCCCTGCTGCCGGCCGGCCAATAGTGTGGCTCCCTCGCCACCCCCACCAACCCCCATCGATCAAGCGACGCAGGAGCGGGCGCGTGTCCACGATGTTGCCTAGAACCCCCGCTGGTTCCTCCTCCGTTATCTACCTCGGATCGCGGGAGGGGGCGTTAGACAAGTAACAATACCTGCGGACCATTGGCGAGTTCACCGAGTGCACCTGCACCGAAGCTCTCGCCGCACGCGATCTTAGCCGTGGCCGATCTCCTCGTTAAGGCGACGGTGACCTGACGGACGGGAGGAGTCACCAGATCGACCAGATCAGGAGCGAGAGCTACGGCACGCCGATGGTGAGGGCGCGTAAGACAGTGTAAGGAGTCGAATATGCACAACACCTACACATGCCTAGATCAGAATTCCGAGCTCTATTCAGTGAGCTCAGTCGCATGGGGAAAACTGTCGAGAACACAATTTTGTCCAAATACCATGCGGGTCACAATAAGGATATTTATTTGAAATATACATTTGTCTTCGTGGATTATCGGGAAGCGTTCGACTCGGTGGATATCAACGCCGTGCTGAACGCTCTTGTGCATGCTGGCTTACCATCGCCATACGTCCAACTTCTTGACGAATGCTTCTCGAATACGTCAACTACCATCCAGTTGTTCGATCGGAAGCTTACAATTCCCATCGAGAAAGGAGTGCGGCAGGGAGACACGATCTCTGCGAAACTCATCACAGCGGCACTTCAGGATGCCATGAAGAACTTGGACTGAGACGCCAAAGGCTACCCTGTAGATGGTAAACGGATCAGCAATCTTCGCTTCGCTGACGATATAGTGCTCATCCCTAACAGCACAGCAGAAGCCGAAGAAATGCTGAGCGAGCTCAACATGGCAGGTAGGAAGATTGGATTGGACATGAATATGTCCAAAACGCAATTTATGGTCAACCAGTGGTGTGACATGGGACTCGTGAAGTTAAACGGAGTCGCTTTGCAACGAGTCGACTCCTACGTCTATCTGGGACGAGAGCTGAACATGGAGAACGACCTGACTCCTGAAATTGCCCGCAGGAGACGCGCAGCATGGGCAGTCTTCAGTTTGATCCGCGAACTCAGCGATCAGGTCAAAGATGCCGCCCTTAGGGCCTCGATATTCAACGCCTTTGTGCTACCAGCGATGTGTTACGCGACCGAAACCTGACCTGATAACAAAGCCGTCGCCAAAGCCATGCAAATCACGCATCGTGCTCTGGAGAGATGCTTTCTGAAGACGAGCCTTCGCCAACAACGGCAACAAGGCATACGAAGCTCAGAGCTAAGGGAGAAATCGCAGCTAGCAGACCCACTGCAGTACATGAAGAAGTCAAAATATCGTTGGGCTGAACACCTGCTTTGACAGAAGGACGATAGGTGGAGCCTCCGTGTCACAGAATGGCTCCCAAGAAACCATAAGAGACCACTGGGACGACCGCCAACAAGATGGGCAGACTCATTTGCAAAGTCTTTCAGGAAACGGAGTCTCCCTCACTGGATGCAAGTTGCCAGAGATCGAGCGGTCTGGAAGAGTTGTGGTCCCCGCTGAGAAGATCCCCAACTGAAGAAAGGACCATCAAAGTATCAAAGTAAAGTATCCCTTCTTACATAGTGAGCTCATTGAATAGAGCTCGAAATTCTGATATAGGCATGTGCACGTGTTGTGCATGTTCGACTCCTTACACTCTTACGCACTCTCTGCAGATCTCGTTGCCGATCTGGTCGATCTGGTGACTCCTCCCGTCCATCGACTCACCGTCGCCTTATCGAGGAGCTCGGCCACAGCCAAGATCGCGTGCGGCGAGGGCGAGGGTCCACCTGCGCTCGGTGAACTCGCCAATGGTCCGCAGGTACTGTCACCTTGCGCGCGCCATGAGTTGGCAAATAGGATTCCTGCCTAACGTCCCTCACCCTCGGATCATAGTTGTGTTTCTTTTCGTGTGACCTTAAGCGCCGAAAGAATGGATACTTAGGTTCAATGTTTCAATTACGCTTAAGGAAATTGTAAGGCTATCTCCGATGAACTTCTATGTATCCACAAGGGGTCACCGTTTTTCTCTATATTTAACTGCCGATGAGATTTTAAGTTCTTATGCGGAAGTCTGTCAGTCGCTTATTAGGAAACATGGCCCGTTGAGGTGCAGATCGGAGGGAGTGTACCAGTACCCCAGGATACTCCCTCTCGTTGAAGCGGGTTGTTTACAACCAAAATCTTATTTTCAAACTTTTCATAGGTTATATTGACGTTGATCCGAACACTCTTTTCAGCGTTATTCCCCGGGCGGATAGAACTAGGGGTCATCAATTTAGGATACGTACGGGTCCCAGTAATTCCTCGACTCCTCCATTCGCCTATTCGCTCCGTTAGAACATGTTATGAGCTCTCTCCATATTTGCCAGAGTCGTCGTCTCCTGGTGCTTTTAATCGAGGACTATTGATGCATCTCAAATAAGGGGCGTTTTCTAATGGTTTTCAATATTTTATCAGATCTGCATGATTTTTTTAGTTGTCGTCTTTCGCCCCTTAGCAACGGAAGCGGCGATTTTCTGTTGGCGACATTGCTTTCGTTTGGAGGCTCCTTTGCCCGATCTAATGAGATTTCCACCGTCTTCTGGCATGCTGACTCTTGCTGTCCATCTTGGGATAGTGCTTTGTGGTGCTTTCACTCGCTTTCTCTCTTTTTCGCCGCCGCTGGCGACCACCCTTTAACACATTCACGACGAAGGGGTTTTCACGCGCAACGGGCGCGACGGCCGGCTGGCTCTTTGGCACGCGCGCGCGTGTCCACAGTGTGCCTGGTTTTTTCTCTCAGAAACATTTACATAACATATTCAGAGTCCAAAAAACTGTGCAGGATGTTATAAAAGTCTGCGCGATAGCTTGGGGAGAGATGTTGCCAAGAAAAAAGTTAGGAGGGTCTATACGCGCTGTTCGAGTTGTGAAAATTATGTTTGTTTATTGTGTTTAACGATAAGAAGTGTTCTTGCTGAATTCTTGGTTGCTTATATAATTGCACTCTACTTTTTCGCCTTGTCTAACTGTTCCATTGAAGTTTTATTCCATGTCTGATACTTACATACTCCTGTCCTAGAAGTTTTTGTGTTTATTGTGTTCCAACAATGCGGAGAATTGTTCTCTAGTTAAGTTTAATAAACCCGACCATTTTCGTGAAAACGCATACCTAGTATTGATTTTACCATATAGTCTACGATTCCGGAAGAACAATTAATAAAAGTCGTCGCCAAAGAAAGTTCTGGGCGAAACACTCCTGTCCGCCAATATGGGTGGACACCGTCCCACGCGCCCCCCTTGCTGTCCACCAATATTGGCGGACGCCGTCGTGAATGTGTTAAGTCGCTGATCTATACACAATCTCTGTTTGCTTGGTGTTTTGCTCAAATATAATCCCTCATTTTCGATTGCTACCTTCTTCTGGTAGGTGCTCCCACCTTTCTCTTTTACAATGTTCTCCTCTGTACTGTTTCGGGTCCATTTCACCTCCCAGCCGTGCCTGCCTTGATTTCCTTATGTTTTCTGATGCTCCTTATTGTGCCCTTCCATCTTCCTATTTCCCAAATGTTGGGTAGTTGTTTCTTCTTTATCTCTCACTTTTTATCTCTTCTTTACTCTTGCCTCTACCCTTTTGACCTTCTCTGGTATGGAGACCACCTCCTCTCTTGTTCTTTCCGTTGGATGCAATCCTCGTTCGTTGGGCGTGGCTATTCTCCCTGTCCGGAATTCGGCAGTTGACTTTATCGAATGTTACTTGCACACGCTTTGGTGATATTTGTTACGGTTAGTGACCTTCTAATTGGGCTATCCTGCTCTGTACTATGCCTACTTGCTTGCATGTGCTAGTCCACTTCGCAGTAGTATCATAGCCGTATGACGATTTGCGCTTTTTCTCTACTTTCGTTATGTTGATGTTAGAGGCTTTCCTACTACCCATCTTCACGCAGGGTAGTTGGCTATCCTCGCAACGGGTTGCGTTTCCTCCTTTTCTCTCGATCCTTTTTTCTATTACCTCTCGAGTGTCACCGCGATTTCTGCCTGCTCATTGAGCGTCCTGCTAATGTTCGGTGTTCTTTCTTACGTCATTAGATCCGGCTGTCTGTCGTTCGAACTCGTTTTTTCTTTTTTTGTAGCCGTTTCTTTGTTTTATTCCACATGCCAAAAATTTCTTACTCCTTCCTCTCGGTTTTGATGTCGGATTGAACAAATAAATAAACACCGTGTAACTGTCATCTTCTGGATTTACAGGTATCGCACCAAAACTTCTGAGGACCTCCCTATTAGGATCATGAATGTTTCAGCGGAAGAAGGCCTGTCCGGCTCCACGGATGACCGAACCGAAATTGTTTCCAAATTTCTCTGTTCTGATAAACCTAATATAATATATGATAATAAAAAAATTTGCGGAAGTGATGTTACTACTATCTCACTATATTATAGAAACAAACTTTCTAGCAGTTCTGCGTTAATGTGCTGTCAGTCAGCATTGAGTAGCGCAGCAAAGGAAAACACTAGCCATTCTCTGCATTTTTCAAATCCTCGGAGCGATGAACGGAGGTTCTCAACATAAATATTTTTAGTAGTCTCGACGGATTTACTAGGCACGTTCAAAGAACACTCTAATGTTGAGGTCTCGATGAAGAGCTGATAGCTCATGCTCAAATTCTCTCAGCTATTAAGATGATTTTGCGGTGGATTGGTGATTGGAAAATCCTTTTCAAATATCGAATAATGATATCGATAAGAATGCTCACCTTCATTTATAATATTGCACTTTGCGGAGTTACAAGGTTGTTTTGAAAACCATACATAGGTTCAGTCAAGTGCCTTGGCATTTCAACGAACTTTCGTTATACGTTCCAATCTCTTTTCCAGTTTGTGTTTGCTCGTTTTGAGTTTTAGCGGAATTCAAGTTGCGGACACCAGTCAAGTGATTCGAAGACTTTTTCCGAAACAGGCGGTGCTTTGGCCACGCCTATTTCGCGAAACGACGAACATTCATAAACAGGCTAACAGGCTTTCAGTCATTACAACAGTGTCAAAATGTTACGCATCGCAACTTTTTGTCTTCTCGTCATCGTCATCAGAGAATGTAAGTGGTTTGAGATTTTGCTTTTCTGTAACTTACATGCTATGGTTATGAGTTCGAAAATATTCAGCAGCGGCACTTTCGCTCAGCTGGCTGTTCTGATTTCCAACTCTCTAGAAATTCTCCATATTTTCAATCTGGAGCATTTGGTTTTAGAAAAAAAGTAATTTCTGGCAAGTTCAGTTATACACTTTTTCACACAGCCCTGTTTTACCAGAAATTCGATTGTTATTTAGAAAAGTAATGTCATGATGTACTCACCTATTTCGCTGACTTCAATGTCTCCCTCAGGAACGTTTGATTGCTAAGGAATGATTTCGTTACTTTATGAGATCCTTTTTTGCTCTGAATATGACTTAAATGGACGTCCGATCAAGCGACTTATATGGATGTCCGATAAAATGCGCAATCAAGCGAGTAATATTGATTTTTTACTTATTTATTTGTCCACTACGCAGATGGGCTGAAAGTGGAAATGGTAAAGGAATTCCTAACAAAAAAATCTCATTAGATACAAAGGAAACCCAAAGTCAAAGGAGCTATACATATAGCAGATCGTTTTAGAAAGAGAAAGCGTTACACGCTATAGTGCCAGATGATATTGGCAATATACTAGGCACAGCCTGAGGAAGAGGGTATCAGGACCACCAATTTTCATCACAAAAGGATGAAGAAAGGTTTAAGACTGGGTGAGCTCGGAAATGCAGAAGTAAGCTCAAAATGTCAAATTCTAGATCATCTGCGCTTCTTAGACTACTTCAGGTTCCTCTTCGAACATTTACGCACACAAGTCCGGTCTAGGAAGGAAGGGGTTGTAGAAGAAATTTTTGGAAAATTGAAATAATGTAGGCCAGTAATTCGCGAAGACGACCTGGAACATAATAACTTAGTTACGTCTTTCGTGGTAATCTTGTAAAGGAAACTGGAGCCAAGTACGGGAGTGGACGTTAATTATAAACAAGCCGTACGTTCTTCAATTCAGCGAAAACTTTTTACCGAATAATAACAAACGATCACCGGGCATGTTCCTTGTAAATAGTTTGTATAAAGCAGTCAGTACCACAAAATTAGAGCTTGCGAGAAGACATTTGCTGGAACACGGTTCATAAAATATGAAAAGGGATGGTCCTTGAACCCTGAAAATGTTCTTTCTTCCACATCTTGTTTATTCCCAATTATTCCAAAGACGCTGCCGTTCAAAAATATAAAGTAATAGTCGATCAAATCGTTCTTTGATAGTGCGATGGGTTGTATTACATCTTGCCCCACCTTTTTCACCATTCATCTCGATGTTATCATTGGATGTCACCTTGACGATGTCGCGTTTTTTCTCGCCGCATCTGTCTAGTCAAACGCTCTCACTGCGCTCTCCTGCTAGGAATTGTCTATGTTTCGTTCCAAAAAGATGCAAGACTACCAGGAAATTGTTCTTAAAGGGCCATGACGTCGTGTCACACTTTCAGGTAAAGAAAAAGGTGCTGTGCTGAACACGTGAAAACTGTGTGGTCGTTGGGCTAAAAGACAATGACGAAATGAGGATCGAAGTTCACTACAACCTGTTTTCATTCAGTCCGGTTTCTACCGAGAGAACACTTGTGGTTGTTTCTGTCTCGTAAATTCGGTTCAAAAAGTTCCTCATGAACCAATCTCAGCTCTAGCGACGTCGCCGAGACCATCGTAGCCATCGCTGCAGATAACCGAAAGAAAAGCTGAATCCGTTACAAGAGCAAGGTTTCGCTTGGGTCTTTCTTATGATCTTAGCAAGGCGAAACCCAACATTCCCCTGGAGGCACTCCGTCTCACCCATCTTCCACTTAGAATTGAAGAGGCATGATGAATTTGTTGAATGCAGAGCTGCCCTATACAATGAGTTGTTGGGCCAGCCGCTCTGGATGTCGGTTCTCCAGCTGTCCAGGCAAATTTGGTTGCATTTTAACTGGCCCCGTAGGAATAGAAGGATAACTGACCCCGTAGGAATAGGGACGAAGTGCGATCGCTAGACAATGCGGGCGAGAGTAGCATTTCTTACCATTGCATCAAATACGCCAATATACAGAATACTTTCTCAGAGGTGATATAACAACCGACGCTACTATTGTACTTTTGGGGCCCCACTTTTTTTCATTTAAAATATGCCTATGAGAGGTAATCGGCCATGAGAAGAATTTGGCCTCGTTTAAGTGCGGGAATGCCTTACAAGCCCGTTATCTTAGGTTTTAGAGGCGAGGAAACCTTCGAGATAGCACGCGGCGGCGGGAGACGCAGACAGTGCACTCTATTCCCCCTGCACATTTCGAAGCACTTACACTGCTGGACCCGCGTTCATTTCGCTCCGACTGGTCGGAGAGTTTCCAGTGGAGGCTCGGACAACACCACCAAGGGTCATATCGGCATGGTATTACCATGGTAGTACTATCTGGGAATCGTAGGGGACAGGGACGAATTCTACGGCAACCGCCCCGAGATTACCCTTGGTGGTGTTGTACGATCCTCCACTGGAAGCTCTCCGACCTGTCGGAGCGAGCTGAACGCGGACTCAGCAGTGGAAACACTTCGAAATGTGCAGGGGAAGGGAGTGCACTGTCCGCGTCTCCCGCCGCCGCGTGCTATCTCGAAGGTTTCCTCGCCTCTGAAACCTAAGATAACGAACTTGTAAGGCATTTCCGCACTTAACGAGTATCAGAATCGTTCTTCTCATGGTCGATTCCCTCTCATAGGCACATTTTAAATGAAAAAAGTGGGCCCCAAAAGTACAATAGTACCCAACCGACATTACTTAGTTACTTAGGTGGCCCCTCAGATACTACTACTCGAAAATATTACTTTCAGATAACAACCTTTCAGAATTCAATGCAGTGTGTCCTTACTTTCAAATGAACACTTTGTGACGCCCATGTGCTCATCTTGCTGGTCATTTTAGCTAGCTATCAAATTCCAAAAAAATGCGAACAGGGTCGAATGTGTCAGATAGGTCCACCCTGCGCGCGCCGCAACGCATCGTATCGATCGATGGCACTCTATAGATATGTTCTGCCCTTCTTGATGATTGTCCTCTTTCTCAGGGCTTAATCTGTTCCACGACTTTATTGTATTTCTTTTGCTACTCTGAATTACTTAATAGCAGTTTAGGTGGTATCGTGAAAATAAAGTCAATTAGGCAGAATTTTTATTCAATCTCAGATTTTCCTTTTCTCTCCTCCATCTTCGGATTTCCCTTCTATCAACCTCGAAATGAAGAGCTGCAGCAGCAGTTTCATGTTCCTCGCTGAATTTCACTGGATCCAGTTTGGAGACAGCTGGGTGTGATTTTTTCTAGCCATTGGAACCACCAATTCACAATGAAGCCTCCACAATGATTCCCTAAACAGATATTCGCTGGTCTAGCTCTTAAATCCGTACGTGAACGCCCTTTCATGTTGAGGAAAACAATAGCAAGGAGTTATTAGATACCTGATCAATTGCCTTTTAATGCTAATTGCTCGTAATCTGGCTGTTTACATCGTGTTCGACATCGTGACGTATGCAGGTGTATCGATGACCCACCGCGGAACGCTGCGTTGCGGCGCGCGAAGGGCTTACCTATCTGACCGACTTCAGAGTATTTAAGGATAATATTTTAACACGAGGCTATTCTGCTATTTGCTGCTTTTTGTCTAGCGGTTTATAGACGAGAACTAGTTGAATGACTTATATATTTGGTGATGCTAGGTTATTCGCAAAACGCTGACATCGGAAAGGAATTCCCGTCCGATGTCAGCGTTTTGCGAATAACCTAGCGTCTCCAAATACATAAGTCAAAACGCTGACATCGGAAAGGAATTCCCGTGCGATGTCAGCGTTTTGCGAACAACCTAGCATCTGCAAATACATAAGTCAAAACGCTGACATCGGAAAGGAATTCCCGTCCGATGTCAGCGTTTTGCGAATAACCTAGCATCTCCAAATATATAAGTCATTCAACTAGTTCTCGTCTATAAACCGCTAAACAAAAAGCGGCAATTAACAGAATAGTTTCGTTTTATATCAAAAAAGCTATCAGCTTAGCTGGTAACTGCCGATAACGGTTTACCTGTTCATTCCCGTGTTTACGGGTGAGTGCTGATAGCAGCAGCCCGACCGCAATTAAGAAAGATGCTAGGATGTTCGCAACTTACATCGGTAGCACAGTGGTTAGTGCAGCCTGCCGGAAACAAAAAGACGCGGGTTCCCGTTCGATGTAAGCGTTTATTTCAACATTTTAGCAATGGCAGGGATAAAAAAGCAAATCCAAGATAAGATATTGAAATGCAATTTTTCATTCAAGGTGCTTCCGCGCCCCATTGCTTAATTGCTGCTCCACCGCGATCCAGGTTGATTCTGCCCTTACTATTAGGTCTATGGCATACTCCGGCAACGGGCCCGTCGCAGCTGAGCTAAAAACGCATGGCTTCCCTCTATACAACACTGCAGCTGGGTTTTTTGTATGCTGCTGTGTGCGGTGACACGGAGCAGTGCTGCCCAACCATCGCGGCTGCGCTGCGACGAAAGCCACAGTGCTGACCTGAGAGGATCTGCACCATCCTATTGGCCCTTGCGATAAGCTATCCGAGACCCCGCACACAGCAGCATACAAAAAACCCAGCTGCAGTGCTGTATAGAGGGGAGCCATGGATTTTTAGCTCCGCTGCGACGGGCCCGTTGCTGGAGTATACCATAGGCCTTACTCCTCCGTTCAGAGCCCGTATGCTCGTCTCTCCCGTGCGCTCGGGAGTGGGTGGGGTTGGGGAGGAACGGGCGAATAAGAGCCGAATCGGCCCGTACCGCGATGCTCTTATTGGCCCGCTCCTCCTGAGCCCCGCCCAATCCCGGGCGCACGGGAGAGACGTGCAAAGGGCCCCACGTGGAACTCCTCCGGGAAGTGGGCGGGCTCTTACAATCCACCCGCGTGGGTAGGATTTACACGCTCGGGTACAACCCACCCGCGCGAAGTGGGCGGAGGCCCGAGAGGTTAGACTGTACCCGCTCGGGAGAGACGAGCATACGGGTCCAAATACTGAAATTCCATGTTTTCGCAGACGGAAAAAAGTTTGATGCGAACCACCTATCAGGCTCGTATTTATATAAAGGCTAAAAGAATTGACGAGCCGCTTGCTAGCAAATTAACACCACCTAATGCGTATCAACTTCTATCAAGTTAACCCCGCGTAATGCGTATCTGCTTCTATCTACATATAGCTGTACCGCCCATAGGCGGCACTGCTTCACAGAAAATATCAAGACAAAAGGTCTTGAACATGTATTGTAAGGAAATCATCGTTAGCTGTCGTATGCAACTGTGCCGAACGAAGTTAGAAGATGGATCAAATTTATCAATGGTCTGTCGTCGTGCCGGTGGATTTTGAGGCCTCCTTCTTCGACGAACAGGTCGAAACGTTAGGCCATTAATAAAAGTGATCCACCTATTGACCTCCTTCGGCATTGCAGCAGACGACAATAATGGCCTTACGCTTCGAACAAGACAATGGTTACATTATGCCGATGTTTCAAGAAAACAGCTTGGATTTTTAGTTAATTTTTCTAGAAATTTATCGACTCTAACGTGTGTCATTGTTTTCAGGTGTGACAGAAACGTTATTGGAACGGTTGGCAGAGGAAGTGCAGCATCCAAGACGTCACCTGCAGGACTTTGTCTACGGTTCAGACGCTATCGCTGGGCCGAGATCGGTGAGGACCATTTCCGCTTGTGCTTCAAGGTGACACTAAAAGATCGTCTTCCCCATCCTTTGTTGGATTGGACATATTTTATCAGATTCAACTTGCTTGGAAGCATTCAGAATAAAAGGCCCTAAATATGGAATTTTTCCCAACTGGTGGTCCCCAGTTAGCTGTTACATCAGACAAGAGAAACTTTGCTGTTGCATCAAAATGAGCTGCACAAGTTATTTTGTAACGGAGAAACGTATGCACTACTCATCCCTGTGCCCTATTCTCGTTCACTAGCTGTTCCATAGGCGCTCTGTGCACCACCTTCTCAGCTGCGACTATGCATCAGTCACGTTGTGTGACATTTCCCCTCCATCATCCGACCTGTTGGGTACAACTGACAATTTCCTAGAGCGGAGAAAGGTTCGCTCTTTGGAATACGGTTGATCTCTGGTCGCTAACAGTAAAACCGGCCGTCCAGCATCCTAGTTTTTCAGACTTCCTCATTTCAGAAACAGGTTAATATTCACAATGACATTACTCGCTTCGGGATCGTTTTTTCGCAACCAAAGTAACTATCCGATTTGTAAAAAACAAATTTGTCATTCTAGAAAGGAATAACTAATGAGGTGTTCTTCATCAAGGAAAATGCGCCGCTCCTGTATGTTAATAATCGCTTCTGAAGAATCAAGTAGAATCAAGTAGAGTAAGAGCAGAGTTGCTGAAGAATCAAGTAGAGTATCGGATACAGTATAGACTCTTGAATTCTTCTCGACAGCGTACCTTCGAAAAATCTCTTCATCATGCCCCACAGATCTCAGTTTCTACGCCTGCCGCTTAATTTGGTCCAATAGGAGAAAAGAAAAAAAGAAAAACTCTTCTCGTTGGATATTCTTCCTATCTATTTAGAAAGCGACTGAACCAGTGCGGGCTGCGTTTTCGCACATTTTCTTATATGGGTGACGTTTCCGTGGTTCTTATAACATCTCGGATTCTTACGCGATCCATCATAGTCCATCCACACGCACATATTAACATCATTTCTGTCATGTGCAGTATTACCCCTCGACTTTGGTTACTGGGCAGCATTCCCTGGCACGTCGCGCTACTGTTTGATAAGTTTCTCGCATGAGTGCCCTGGGGCATTTCCGCTCGTTAACGATTCCATTGACACTTTTCAATTTCGTACTCAACTTGATCTTTACGCACACTCGCAGGCCTCTTCGCCACCGTATCCTGCCATCGTATCGATTACGGTTGAAATTCCGAGCTGGTCGTCTTGTTATTACAACATCGTCTCATTATTACATCTTGAAGCATATTAAGCATAACGGTACAACATATGGAACGCATGATTTTTGCGTCTCTGTTTGAAGGGATCGCGGATGGGGCACCCTCCCTTAGCATTTCAGTGTTCCAGCTGCTGATATCAACCAATGTATGGTTATAAACCCAAAGAATACAGTAAACTGGGAACCTGGCAAAAGGAACTACCACAAAGCACAGCGTTAGACAGTTCCAGAACAACACTAATGCTGACTGTTACCTGAGCCTTTCTAACTTGTACTTGTTCTTTATTGACACGAGGTTTGACTGTTCCTTCAGTTTATTATACATTTTAATATTTCACATGCAATGCGTTCGAAAGTTCTGGAAGGGGAGTTGTATCGAGCTACATCTTAACTGCTCTCCCTGCAGTCCGCGGTAGTTATTTCGAGCGAAATCTCGCATCCTCAATTGCCTTCCCAAATTTTGATTTCTTGCATTCAATCACCTTTATTTAATTAATTTAGAGCATCGCTCAATGGTGCGCGGTCCCTGGAGGCAGACTAGCTGCCGCGCAACATTGAGCGTCAGTGTAGCCAGCGCCGTAATACAATAAAGCGTATCGCAAATTTTTATTACCGCCCATTTTTGTCAACAGTCTGCACGTGGTATCGATGATTAACTGGCCTGATATCCATCTCTATATTACGTAGATCACACAGTTGATAAGCATACTAATGAAGCTTACACCTATGGTCACGAAGTTCGAGCTCACGAAGTTCGAGCCTACAGTTGAGGTTACGCAGTTTGAAATTCCACCTTGAGTCCGCAATCCTACTGAAATACAGAGATTCGGCTTTATAATTGCTCACCAACTTCAGGCCTTCGAAGTGGGCACGTTCCGCGGGGAGCCTATCATAACGCGTCAGGAAAACGTAATGGTCGACAATCAAGGGATTCCGGTGCCAGTGCTGCCGTACAACAACGATGAGAAAAACGAACCTCTTCACCATGAAGAGCATGGGCATCATCATCATCACCATCATCACCACCACCACCACGAACACCATCATCATCATCGATAATTGACATGCATCATTACTCTAGAGGTTCACTTTTGTCTGTTAATTTGTGCATTAAACCTAGACATGTAATAGTGATAAGAATGTCTGTGATTTTACTCATATGCGCTACTATCGTTATCTATCAATCTGTTGATTTCCCCTCTTTGACGAAATTTGTTTTGTCTTTGTCTGTATTTACTATAGTATAAATGAGGGTTCGTTATAGAGAGGCATTTGCTTGGAAACAGTTGGAGAAACGATGAAATCATCAAGAAATTTTTGGATCTAAACCTCGTCGTCAGTTGTGCACATCCTCACGCGCATGAGCTGATGCACTCGCAAAATTCCAGCACCTTTTCATACCCTTGCTGCTTTGTCGCACGTAGCATTCATTCAACACACCTGCCCTTTGCAGCTAATCGTGTAACACTATGATTTTTTTCTCTCAGCAATTAATACTAAAAATGAACGAGAGCAAATTCTTCGCGGTAGTTGTCATCCGTAATCACGGCCTCCGTGAAGTTACACAGCAGCATCACCAATTTACCGGAATCAATGTAGTCTCCGAAGTTTTTCTCTACGCAGAATGAAGGTATGTGAAATCACCAGTCAAAGGGGTAAGATCAATTGAGCACGATGGGTTGGTAGCCTTACAGTACCGTCGGTATTTTTCCGCCAAAACGCGATTTAAACGATATAGATCGGTTTTACCGTTATTTGTTTTGAGTAAAAAGCACATTGCCGTCATCAAAAGAGCGTGATCTATACAACGGCAAAGAAAGTGTAGTAGAATTAAGGAATTTTTAATTTGCATGTGTGTGTTCCTCGACCTCATTCAGGCGGCGACCACATAAGGTCAATGTCGTCAGACCGTCCTCACTAATTACACCCTTTGGATATTTGCAACTATGTTACATCTAAGATTTATATTGTGAGACATACGTGACTGTTTAATATCAAAAAACATTGAATCTAAAGTGATTTATGCGGGTGAACGGTAAAAACGACTGATATCGTTTAAATCGTGTTTTGGCGGAAAAATATCGACGGTACTGTATTATGCGCAGTGGTTCTAACTCCTTCGGTATTGCTTCATGGTAAGGACTGCCATTGGCCGAGATTGAGCTAGTAAATGCATACGGGATATTTTGTGAATCACAGCTTCTCACTGCTCAAGATATTCAGTAACTAAAGCAGTTTCAGGATAAGCACGCAGAGAAACAGAAGCAGCCTCCTTGAGCGATGTTCATCACTTGAGAACGGGTTTCGGCATTTGGATTGCATCGAGCTAGTGTATTCTCTACCCACGACTCATGTATCATGTCCACCTCTCTATATGGGCAAGAATGGTGGTGATCCAGTCCGTAGTCCTCCCACGCGTTAGAAGCATTATGAACGGACTTTCACTTTCTTACGGCGCTGTGTCACGGCCGGAAGCTGTAGGATGACTCCAAAAGATTGAGTTCAGCACCTTGTTTTGGTAGGAATTCTCGCAGGAGTTGAGCACGACGTACGCATTGGATTATTCACGCGGAAACTACGTCGGAATCCAAGGATGCATTCGTTCGGAACCACTGCATTTCACTTATGAAAGGCCCCTTAAACGAAATACTGTTGTCACTTGAAATAAGCAACGAAAGGTGACCGCCTGCGCACAACGTTCTCACGCTCAGATCACTACTTTACAATTTCAAGCAGTATAGCTCACCACCTAAAACTGCTGCTGGAATTCTGGAAGGAGAGAAGAGCAGTAAGAAAATTTCTTCACTCAATCGAGCTCATCAGAAGTATAGTTGGACGAATAGAGCAACCAAGTGCAGGAGCTTCTGGGTAGAGGAACCACTTCTATTGCAGGAAGTCATCGCGACCACTCTTCGCGCCTGGCTCACTGGGCAGCAGCCCACTCAGACAATAGAACCGAACGGAACCACTAACAAGAACCACTAACTAGAACCGAACGGAACCACTAACAAGAACCACTAACTAGATGTTTCCCCAACATACTCCTGTTCGCATGACAGGCACTTGATGAGATAAACGGTACCGGCAACCATGCAATCTCCCGGTTTCCCAAAGGGGCAGATGGGACAACCCAGTGTGGTGCATATGCGGTCATACAAGCGATTACGAACAAGCTGGCTTTTGAGGTTTCTAGGTGGTATTTCTACCACTCTTACTAACTCATGCAGATCAGCCTTTCTGAGACATGTTCTGTGTGTGTAGTGGACCTCACTAGTCCACTTATCAAAAGGGTTAGCCTTTTCTGACCCCTTTTCATTTGCTCGATGGTCATTCAGTTTTCTCTTATTTTTTCTGGGAATTTGATGCAGCGTTGAGTGGGTAGTTTCTCAGGTTGAACTCGACTTGTTCCTGGCTCTGAAGAAGGCGAGGACGCCGAAACAGCCCGAATAAACTGTAATATCAGTCTTGATTTTTGGCTTCAAGTACCAGACTTTCCACGCTGTCAGCAGTACATGGGAATGCAGGCTTCTCCATAGTCGTGGCAAGGTATCAAATAGTGTCCTCTTGACTTCTCACGAGGATGGTTGTGGAAGAGATGGGAAGCTTTGGCGATACGATTTCTACGAGGTGTAGGTCTCAGTGGATATTTAGAACGAGAGAAATTATCGGAGTCGTATTCCATGGTCGCGAAAAAGGCCTGCGAAAACGAGGACGTGCATCTCACGCGCCGATTCTTTGCTACCAAGCTCTTGCAAGATCACAGTTGTTGACTTTTCATACGGTTTATGTAAACAAATGTAACACGTTGGTGCTTTAACCATCGCTTTTGGATATCCGATCAGGGGCCCCACATCCCATAGAAATTGCATCGCCAAAGCTATTTTGAAATCTCGACATTGTCGGAGACGGATGTGGCCTTCACTGGTTCCCCGCGCCTTTAAGAGCGGACGTCTTGAAGCAACCGGGGTGGTAGTACGGCTAACAACCCTACGAGGTCTCACACCGAATGCTCCCCCTCTGGGACGTCACAATAGGCAATGGAAAAATCAATATTGTCGTGAAAAATAAAGGGAAGAGGCATGACATGCTAGAGGTGATACGAGAAGACGTGAAACAGGGAAAATCACGTGAGACAGCCAAAGCTGTTCCAAAATAGACACGGGAATCACACTCCTAACCTCCTTCTGGATACCGAAGGTCGGAAAGATCACATGCGGCCAATCCGCGGGGTGGCCTCGGTAGACCAACAAAACCGCGATGGAAAGCAATTCGCTCTCCCATATGTATGCAATCAAGGTTAGCGCTGTGGCCGTATCTAGAGATCAGGGTTGAGCATGGGGTGCGATCTGTGCTCAAAAATTACGACCCACCCCTTCTGGAGAGGAGCAGTTACGACCCCCCCCCCCACCCTTCAAAAACTGCTGCAGGCGAATATGACAGGTGAATGGAGCACGAGGACATCCACAGAAGGGCGTTTACAGATGTGTACAGAATAAAGATGCAAAAAAATCGAAAAATAAAAATTTATTGATCATTCGAGTATAAAAAATTTCTAAAAATAAAAATTTATTGATCATTCGAGTATAAAAAATTTCTCAAAATTTTAGCAAAATTTTTAGAAGTAGCCTAGTCATTCTGTTTTCGGTTTACGAGTGCTCAAATAATTGCTTTCTGCTTTCAGATGATCACATTGCGACAGCATGTGCGGCTGGACCGGTGCCGAGCGAAACAGGAATCTTTTCCAGAGAACAATGAGTAGTAGTAGTAGAAGCTAGTTCACGTAGCTGTGAATAAAGAAGTTTGCCTGACTTGCTGTTTTCGAGATTTGAAATAAATAAATTCAAAACCGTTTTGTAGCATTGAAGAAGAACAGCGCTTGATGAGTGTTGTTTCTTTTTTCGAGAGCTAGGAAAGTATCTGTAACAGTTATTTTTTTATTTGTTATTTGTTATTTTTATTTTTATTATATTTTTTATTTATTTAGTTATTTTTATTTTGTTATTTTTTGCTTTTATTTATGTAATTTTTTTTACATTTTAGAGTCGAAAAATTACCGAAAACAATGAGGTTAAAATGAACCATCGACCATAGCCAACACTGAGTAAAAAGATCGCACCCCCCTGCGCGCCTAGGGGATTTCGTGTTTGAAAGAAATTCTATTTTTGTTTCATAGAAAATTTCATGTAGTTTTATAATTGGTCATGGCACTTTTCCAGTTTTGAGTTTCAAAAAGGATATGATTTTTTGATTGAAAACACTCAGAAAGTCGCAACTCCTACTGGTCATCTCAGGAATGAAGGTGGTCATTCAAAAATTCATATCTCCGTTCAAAATCAAAATTGAAAAAGTGCCATAACCGCGTTATAAATTAGAGAAAAAATGCTATCTAGAAAAATTATAAAACTTCAGTAAGAGCAAATCTCCTAGGCGCGCAGGGGGGGTGCGATCTTTTTACTCAGTGTTGGCTATGGTCGATGGTTCATTTTAACCTCATTGTTTTCGGTAATTTTTCGACTCTAAAATGTAAAAAAAATTACATAAATAAAAGCAAAAAATAACAAAATAAAAATAACTAAATAAATAAAAAATATAATAAAAATAAAAATAACAAATAACAAATAAAAAAAAATAACTGTTACACATACTTTCCTAGCTCTCGAAAAAAGAAACAACACTCATCAAGCACTGTTCTTCTTCAATGCTACAAAACGGTTTTGAATTTATTTATTTCAAATCTCGAAAACAGCAAGTCAGGCAAACTTCTTTATTCACAGCTACGTGAACTAGCTTCTACTACTACTACTCATTGTTCTCTGGAAAAGATTCCTGTTTCGCTCGGCACCGGTCCAGCCGCACATGCTGTCGCAATGTGATCATCTGAAAGCAGAAAGCAATTACTTGAGCACTCGTGAACCGAAAACAGAATGACTAGGCTACTTCTAAAAATTTTGCTAAAACGATGTAAAAACTTTGTGAGGCCATATGCGTCCGTCTGAATCTGAAACATGCTAACTGATAACAATATGATTCCGCACATTTCCTTAATGCACCTGCTCGTAATTTCTAGCCCATCACAAAATGTACGACCCCCCTCACACGTACGACCCCCCCCCTCAACCATGACGGCGGTACGACCCCCCCTGCGATCATCGCACCCCACGCTCAACCCTGCTAGAGATCATCACGCAGTGGCTGAGAACACGATGGCCGTCAACAATACGTACACGGTGAGGCACCGCGATCCAACAGTTGCATCACTTTCACCGGGTTCGTCTAGCGCCTGACATACGCGGTGTGCCTCGTCTAAAATAGTACTAACGGTCAACCTAGCCGACGATTCCTCCTTTACGCGGCTATTCAGTGCTTGGAATGAATTTTAGCAAGAATGCATTCCAGCCTTTGACTTCTTTACAAGATTCTTCGACCGGAAAACTCCAGAAGTCCACCTCGGCCACTCCAGCGCCAATTCAGATCGTGCTTGTTCAATGAACTTGTCACTGATCGCGTCTGAGCGCGACCTGACTTCAACCTCCGAATTGTCTTTGTTTTCATTAATTACTATAATGTCTTCCTCGCACTTATATGTCGGTCTTTTCATATTTCTTAGTAGATAAATCGGGCTTTGCACAACAAAACAAATCGTTTTCACCACCTCTCGCGGTGTCCTTCCTATATATAACCGCAAAGATCCCTAAAAGCCACCAGTTGCTATCTTCATGCGGTGTTCTTTCCAGCTGGTCGTTGGATTCATTCCAACAATCCAACAATCTTTGAGTTTCTTTCGTGGCGATATCGCTACCACCACCTCCACCATTGCACCGACGTGAAAACGCAACCATCGCTTGCTCAGTAGCTCAGAGATATCACACCTATGCAGCGTGCTGAACGTCCCATAGGTAATGTGTTAAAATGTCCGTCGTTGGTGTTAGCCTCTAGGGACGCGCCGTCGTCTTTCATTCAGCTGTAGCGTCATGGTAAATGCGTTATTGACATATATCATGCTTTGCCTGGGGCAGCCGTTATTCACGTCAATGTCGTCAACTTCCCACACCGGGTAATATCATTCCAATTACACCGATCCCGGCGGGATGAAAGGCGAATGTGGATTGGGCTTCTGCTTGCACAGGCGGGTGTCAGTAACGCCTACTACCACTGCCCCACCGGCGCGGAAGACAGACACTCAAGGAGAATCCCTCACTCATATTACTTTCGAAAAAATACAGGGTGTCTCAAAAAAATGTACCTCCTGTTTGAAATGCCATAACTTTGGCGAAAGTGAACCAATCGAAACGAGTCATAGCTTGAATGGAAGCCAAGAAAAAAGGAAATTATCTGGCTGGTGTTTGGTGAAGATTGCGCCATGTACTCGACCGAGGCCTCGGATTTTGTACCTGATTGATAGTGCATGGGTTATATGCTTGCTCTATTTCGATCGTAAACAGGTGATATTGCTGTTATCAGTTACTCCTTAAGCAGTGAACATATCTACTTGCCGCAGCTTTTCGTTAATCATGGAACGACATCAATATCGATCAATAATTGTAACCACTGTTTGAGAAGCTAAAACTCTCCCAACATTCATGCAATCATAAGAAAGGAATTGAGAAAAATGTAAAATGTATGAACCATCAAGATTGCGCCATGCATCCGTCTGAATCGTCGGATTCTCGACTTGATTGAAAGTTCACGGGTAACATGCTTGCTCTACTTTGGTCGCAGACAGGGCATATCATTGCGTTACACTTAGGGCAGTGACAAAACAACTCAGCTTTCGGTTAGAGACGGATTAGCATCACTATCAATCACTGAGTGTTCATTTTGATCTGAATAAAAAAACATTGTCGTATTGTGCAAGTGCATTTCAGAGTGCATGCTAAACTTGTTGTGTCTTGATGTTTTTATGTTTACTGCATCACGAGAAATGCATATCAGCGATATCATCTGTTGGCGACTAAATTAGAACAAGCATGTTATCCGTGAACTTTCAATCAAGTCTAGAATCCGACGATTCGGGCAGGTGCATGGCGCAATCTTCATGGTTCATACATACAATATCACCTCTTTACGAGCAAAGTAGAGCAAGCATATAACCCATGCACTATCAATCAGGTCCAAAATCTGAGGCCTCGGTCGAGTACATGGCGCAATCCTCACCAAACACATACCGGATAATTTTATTTTTTCTTAGCTTTCAATTAATCCATGACTCGTTCGGATTGGTTCACTTTCGCCAAAGTTATGGCATTTCAAACAGGAGGTACATTTTTTTGAGACACCCTGTATATTGTCTAATGTGGAGTTTTTGCATCACATCTATAAGGCCACACATTCATGTGATGCATGTAGGTAAATTATGACCAAAGCAGAAAACGTCATTCGTTCTCGTCAACGTCGAGATGATGAACGATGGGACACTTTCCTTGAATCGATTTACTAAAAACCGACCGGCAACTGATCAAGTGGTAAGGTCGTTCTGCACTTTACTGAGTGAAGAACATGACAAACCGGATTTGTAGTTTCGCATCAATGACAGAATAGTAAAGACAGGACAAAACAAAAGTGGGAAAACCAATGCGAAAGCACCTCATTGAGTGTACGTCGAATTCGAAACAATCTTCGGGTCCCATTACGTATCGTGTCTGTAAATCGTTCACATTTTAATCGCAAGTGGGCTAAAAATCGCAGTGATCTCGGAAGACTACAAAATCCGTTTTCGTGTCATACAGTTTTGAGGTCCCATCGAATGTCTACGCTATGTTGAGATTTGCTCTCAGCTTTTGAGGAAGGTGTTTATACAGTATTTTCACAGGGCGGGGCCAATACCTGGACACGCCGCACCTGATTGGCCAGCGCATGGCACCGCACGCGTCAATTGATGGCGTCCGTCTCTTCCCCATAATAAGAAGACAAGTAGTAATGCAGTCGATTTCTCTTGAACTTTCTGAATATAACAGTTTACGCAATCTCAACTTCAAAAGAGGATATCCCACAAGATAGGAGACAAGCCTCAAAACAAAAACGAGTGCATTGAATAGATAATCATTTTCTACATCACAGTTGAATTTGGTATTATTTCGTTAGAAAGGTAAAGAGATGTAGAACTCTGTTCGAAACATTGTCATAAAATTTCACCAGTTTTCGACCACCAAAATGTTTGCTCAGAAAAATTTTTAATTTAGCGGTAATCTGAATCAAATGTTTGTAACACATTATAGTAAACAGACTGTGCTCTATCAGAGTATCATCGGACTGACACTTCGTTCAGCGATTTTTGAGATATTTTCGCTCAAAATAGCATACGAAAATTACAATAAAATATTTTCGAAAACAGAACTAGCAACAACTGTATTTCTCGACATATTTCTACATAGAGTCGTCGAAATCATCGAATGATATCAGATTCTTTTCGATTTGAGCAAGAGCTCCCGAAAATCGACCAGTTTTTGGGCATCAAAATGTTTGCTCAGAAAACCATAATTCATCGGGGATGTGAATCAAACATTTGTAGTCTCTTATAATAACTAGATCATGCTCTATCAGAATGTGGTATAGTCTTGTCCTTGGGAATTTTTTTCGAATGAACGAATAAACGAATATATTCGATTTTTCAAATTTCGAATGAACGAATGGACGAATATATTCGATTTCTAAAATTTCGAATGAACGAATGAACGAATATATTCGAATGTTTAGATTTCGAATGAACGAATAATCGAATAAGTAGGTTGCAGTATGTGATCGATATAATTATAGGAGAGTGTCAAGAGCAATCTAGAACGAAAAGCATCCGCTCGAATCACAAAGACTGTCTAGTACATCAATTTTTGAGACCTGCTATTTTTTAATATGTTCACATAATATACAACATTTAAATTCTTCTTACATATTTGTGCAAACTCATGAGGTGGATTTAGAGCCGGTTCCTAACAAAAATCTTTCCAACACAAGTCTGTTGAATGGATTGTGTGGCATGAATCTTCAAAGCAAGAGTCTTTTCCACTACAAATGCTTAGCTTAAACCGTTTTTTGAACAAGATTTATTATCTTCAACAGAGTGTACTACAGCAAAATGTGTCGTTTCATTAAAGATACGCTGGTTCTTCTTCTTCCTCTTCATCTTCATCTTCATCTGAAGCATATGTGCTCTCGTCCTCGCTTGACGAAGCGTCCTCCTCGCTTCCAAACACATCACTCATTTTAGGGAGATTCCCATATCTCCTCGCCTCAGCGGGGCTCCATGCTTTGCTGGGTCTGAAAATGCTACGTTTCAACTCGTGCGTTTATTTAGATGAGAAAATATAATGCTAAACACTAGCATACTGGGGGATTCACTGAGATTGAGCACTAAGATTCACAATGTTGACTATATAATTCAATGATCTTCTCAAAAAAAGAACTAGAAAATAGATTTACCTTCCAACTTCCACGTTTCCTCGTGTTTTGAGCATCTGAGGCTACATTTAATGAAAACTCTTTGAGGCTACATTTAATGAAAACTCACTATTTGAGGTTGAGATTCATAGCTGTAGATTTCGTAACGGTAGCACCATCTGCCACGAAAAAGCTCACTTTTGACATGTCGATTTCCAGTCGACTGAGACTCCGACGTATCTTTTCCTCTATCACAGCTGCGGTATGACTGAAACGAGAGATGCTAAGAATTGAATGCGAGAAATTTCTCACCTCACCTTCCTTCTTCAAGAGACACGCAGTCTCTTGAAGACGGAAGGTGACAAACAAAGACAAAGAAGACAAGACAAAGAACAGAGCTCAAAACTAGATCTAAAACAAGAAGTCACCAAACCGCTCTACCACCTGCCCACCTTCACTTGTCTGCAGGAGAAACCACGTGTCTCCAAGAAACGGACATTCTTTTAGGGCAATCATATGGCACATAGAAGAGTGCACGAGAAGCCTCGTGCATTACCGCAAACATCGAGCAACAGGATGGGACAAGGAAGTACAAACATGCCCTCCAATGACAAGACAGCATGTGGAGCACAAAACTAATTTGTAGTTAAAAAAAAATTGTATATGGCTTTTTCAAGAACAGCCAATCGTGCACTGCAACTGCAACGCAAACGCCGCGCGCATGCGATTGAATGTTCGCGGAAAACTCGTCCAGGTTAAATAAAGCGCGGTATCTCATGGTAGTGTATGCGATCCTAATATTCATGTCTCTCTTTGCTCTCTTTTTCCATTGTTCTGTTGTCTGGTCCTCTTCCTTTTCTACGCAATGGATCTCTCGAGGATCAGTTCGCGATTTCAATCGTTGCTTGAACTACACAATGCCACTGCAGCACGATAAAAGGCTTCTTCTTGCAAGGACTCGACGTTACACGCACAAGGCTGAAATTTTTCCGGACGAGTTTTCCGGACCAGTTCTTTTCTTGGGAAATTCTTGGGAAATTCAAGTATCTGGAAAGTTACGATCGTTGATCTGGAAAGAAATTCTTGGGAATAAACGAATATATTCGATTTTGAAAGTTTCGAATGAACGAATAAACGAATAAATTCGATTTTCCAAAATTCCGGAAAACCGAATAACGAATATTCGAATTTTCGAATTTCATTCGAACATTCGTTCGAAATTATTCGATTCGGTCCGAACTATAGAATGTGGTCTCTGATTGAGTCCTCGCCAAGCGGTTTTTGAGATTTCTGGTTAAGATAGCATAAGAAAATCACTAGAAAATAGGTAAAAAAGGTAAAGGTGTCGGCGTTGATCAGTCCCGGAAGGACGCGCCGCCGCATTCGTGTTCAAATCAGAATCGTAGAGGCTTGGTGAATGCGTTTTTGGCCTATACAATGACCTGCGGGGGCCAGCCGCTATACCAGGTCAGTGTCTTTACCTTCCCAGACAAGTCTGTTTCTGTTACCAATTTACCAGACCTCGGAGGGATGGAAGGCTTGGTTAGCCCAGGCCGGGATCGATCGATCGACCGTGCGAGTGGCAGCAGCGCCTCTTACCACTGTACCACGCTGACCCTTGTACCACGCGGGCCCTCACTAGAAAATATTTTTGAAAAATCTCAAAATTTGCATCAAGGATATGTTTCAATGCATTTTCAAGAGCAATTGTTAGAACCATCAATGAGATTCAGGATGGTTTCGATTTGAGCTATCTCTACTTAAAAATGTAAGGTGACAAACCTTTTCAACCGCTCCTGCTATATATGTATAATATATACGGAACGGATAATCGTATCAAGAAGTCGAATTCTCACACGATATGTTCTTTTATGCTATTGTATGCGGTGTATTTTTAGGCCATACCTTGTTGGCCTTGGTAATATTCTATTTGTTGTCGTATGCTGCTGTGCCGAGCGAGGTTAGTAAGGTGGATCCGACTTATTAGGCCAACTAAATCTGATCCACCCTACTAACCTCGTTCGGCAGAACACGACAATTATACGATCATGCCGAGGTTTCAAGAAGAGAGAACCTGTAGAATCCTATTTATCCTTTTTTGCATGCCTCACGTAATGAACTTGAAATCTGAAAAAATAAGCGGTGAAACATGAGAACAACAGCTCTCCGCTATTGTTCTCACGTTTCACCGCTTCCTTTCAATGTATAATAGTTTTCGCCCAGAAACGTCGTTGATCAACCCGCTAAATACTTATCATTAGCGATGCACAGAGAAAGTTTATTCCAACCACAGTCCCGAATTTCGTCTAGGTAAATTATTTTGCATACGGATAACGTATAGAAGGGGTACGCGAAATCTTCAGAAAGGAAGTGAATTTACATACCTGTGGGTCTACCCATACATATGCTCACTATGAATCACTCAAATTTAGAGGAGCTTATTGAGTTTTCAGGGTCCGTGTTTTGCTCAGATAGTCTTTTCATGAAAACAGGGTCGCTTCTATACCCGCTAATTGTTTCATCATCGATACTGCCTCTCCTTCAAGTGCACACTAATTCTTAAACACAAACAATCACAAAAGGGTCCACAGATGTTCGAGTCTTCATATTTACCGGGTGTTACTTGGAAGAGCTTGTACGTGGAATTGAGTTTTCAGAAAAATCTTTATCAGAAAAGAAAGGATAATGACGCTTTGACCGAAAAAGCCGCAATGGAGAAGGAAGAAGAATAAGAAGAAAAGAAAATTCTTCTCGAGAAGAAAAATATACATTGGGAGAAGATTATTCAACAGAACTCATCTTGGGAGTGAAGAGAAGACGCGAAAGACCGAAATCTAAATCATTATCTCACAAAGGAAATGAAAAATTTCCAAGTTAAATAAACGAAATCGAACCTCTTCCTCTTGCCGCCGCCGTCGAAAAATGACCGACGACATTCCATTCGGCGGCAGGGAAGCGGCGCACTGCCGCCAGATCTGAATACCCCTACCCCGGCGGCAATGCCGCGGCCCTTCACATTTTACAGCTGCGGCCAGCAATGGTGAAGGATAGGGACTCGCGACGCGCGTGCTGCAGCAGCGCAGTATGTAGGTCATTCCAAAATCGGATCTGGCCTCGATTAAATTATTTTTCGCTTTTCGCTCGCTTCCTGAGGTTATCGAGTGCGCTGATCACGGATCTGACATCCGTTTTCAAGGTTATAGGCGGAAACCTCTCATATTGTCAACAAAGTGCTAAATAACCGGTTTACTGCCACAGTGCAGTCTGAAGGGGCCCTTAACCATTGCCAACGTGCCGCTCCCGCTGACTCTGAAAGGCCTTTAGGTAGCCCTCGGTCACGTTTCGAAAAACGGATGCGAAAGTCGTAATCGGCACCGCAAGTAAAAGGTAGAAAGGCAAACCTACCGGTGTTTTGATCGTTCTCCTGAAATCCTGCTTGATTCATGTCGTTGAGGCGTGCTGAATGCGTATTTGGCCGACACAATGACCTGCAGGGGCCAGCCGCTAAACTATGTAGAACAGTCTCTCTACCTTACGGTCTAGTCTGCTACCAATTTACTCGAACCCAGAGGGAAGAAGAGTCAGTTAGACAGGGCCGTGATCAACCGCTCGACCGTGTGGATGTCAGCAGCGCCTCCTTACACTGTACCAAGCGAACCTAGCTTCACCGCCAATAGGTCTTATAATGGAAGAATAGAGAATATATCATGGAAACGTTTTCACAACAACTGCAGTGCCAATAAGCTGAATAGTGCTATTTTTCACATGTCGCGTTATAACAGCTAATCATCTGTGGAACTATTGCTTCTCCCTGTTTCTAATCAGTGGCTGAAGTGAATATAACACGTGGACATCCTGGGATGAATGAGTACTCATAAAAGCTGAAAGCGCGTTACCTCAAGGAGTACCGCTGCTCTTATTAAGAGAATTATTCATGATACAAATATCGAACCCCTGGTGTCGTTATTTTTCGCTACATTTGCTGAGTATTCCGATACCACGTGGGAGGCGATGACTTTGGAATCGTCCACGTGCTCACATATGCCACAGAAAGTCATCGCCGCTCCGCCCACAGCTGACGAGACGCATTTTAAAGACCCGTCCTGTTCTTCGAAGACATGCCGACACAAATCATGCCTCGACTTCTGCTTCTCGCTATATTGCTGCTGATTGCCGCAAAACCCGGTCAGTGATCATTTTATCTTGTTATTTTGTTGAATAAGTCGCGACGCTACCCGCTGCACAGAAGTCGCGATCGTTTTAAAATGCTTGGACTCGCCTTTGTAATTTTCTGAAGGCAGATTTCATCTTCAACATTCTAGTTGTCGCCGCTCTGGCTTATAAAGTAGACTAAACGATGGTGGGCAGTGGCGATAGCCTTTGTCTGCTTATAAACAAGCCTGTTTATATGTGGCAGGCCATAAGTAGAAGTCGTGGGTCCGAATGGAGGAACTTCGGCATACATAAGCATTGGATGGATGTCGGTGCTGGAAATCTGAAGTTTGCCGGTGGCACTGTGTGTTGCTCTTCGAGGTCGCTCGTCTTCTGAATATTATTTGATCTCGGTCACGTCCGCTGAAAGCTCATTTTAAATTTTTCTCATTTTCTTCAATTGATACATAATGCAGAACGTCTTCGTGTTAGAACTGGAACGGGTTTCTACTGGTAAAACGCGTGTGATATGAAAGAATGGGTGCCCTGACGCGAGATATACGCCAAATAGCCTTGTGAAATTTTCAGTATCGCTAACTATGTTCTTCATTGAACGAGACAAGTCGCTGTCCAACTTTTCGTCAGCTGAGGATTGGTAGTATCGATGAAGTAGTGAGTGCAGCTGAGGCCATTCTCATCTACTTCGCCGATACGAACTATGTACTCACTATGTTTATTTGATGTCAAGGACTGATCGAATCTTAAAGCTTACAGATATCAGTTACACACACCACTCTGGCGCCCGAGATACTATCGCCACCAAAGCAAAGCTGAGACTCTAGTATCAGTCTCTTAGAGTGTTCGAAACAGGTTTCTCGTCGCCGGGGTTTTGGAGACCGCTCGTCCGTTCTTGAATCTGGGCCCAGGTCTCGCCCACACAGAAACGTGGCCTTCTCGGTTTCTGAGTCATTATCGCCTTTTTGATTATCTGGTATGTGTGGCTTATACTTGATAGTAGTATCTTAATATCAAATCCACCTTGGATAAAAAAGAAAACAAACGAGGAAAGGAAAAGAAAAGAAATGGAAGAAAAACTGATCCTGCACAATTTCGCATGAGTGACATAATCTTTACATTTGTATCGTTTGACATTCGCAGTAAGAGTTCAGCAAACAGTCTCCTCTCCATTGGACATTTAGAGAACAAAATTCTCGACATAGAAGATTGATGGGACACCGTGAATAGAATATCTCCAGCGTAACGTCTGCTGAGATGGACGATTTCCTGTTTTCGACGTATCATCCGTTGTAAAGTGCAATGGTGCCCAAACGTGCAGATTCGATAAGGTGTTTCCAGCAATAGCCATCCCGTGCTTCAATTCTTAGAACGTTGTGAAGTGTGCTTAGCATGCGTGATGATGCGTTTTTCTGGACGTCTAAAACGAAACATTGTCTTAGTATCTATGACGAAACAATGCATCGCTATGCACCCTCCGTCGAGTACTCACACCTTTCATTGTCCAAACTGAAAACAAGTTCATACGCGCTCGCCCAGCAACACGCCTTTTACTTACTAGCTCACTCCGATCAGGGTTTTGAATGAGAGCGTCCTGGATAGGTACGAGACGAAATCCTGCTTAAATCGATCTAAGTGAATCTAGCATTGTCAAAACACAAACGACCTCTATTGCACAGAGTGGTGTTACAATGTCGGACAATGTAGGCTGCTTGGAACGGACACAAAACTAAAGGCGAGTGTCTCAGATCTCAATAGTGCGCCGTACGCAGTCTGTTTCGTGTGAAAGTGTGGCACAACACTGCTGGAAAACGCTTATTTGTTCTGAAATGTGTGCTTTCGTTCTATATTCTTTTCAAATAATCATAATAAAATTAAAAGTAATCCAGAAGGGCATGAACCAACTTTGCATCGAATTTCAATACACAGTTATTTGCCACTTCATTTTTGATCGACGCTTAGCAATTGGTTGAGATATCGTCCAGAAAGGCATTGGAGGGGTTCTGGATTTGCGCAAGGAATCCAATGATGTAGGCCAATAAACCTGATCGAACCTTCTAACCTCGTTCAGCGCTGCAGCATACAACAGTTATAACATCTCGCCGAGGTATCAAAGGCAGAGAACTTAGAGAACTTACGCTAGCATTGGTAATTTGAATTGAAACAATTTGAAGCGCGTAGCACTCAGTCAGGAAGCAGGAATTCTTATACAAAATTTACTGCTAACAAACATTTTTGATAGACTAGACTACACGGTGTACCAGTTATGCACAGAACTGATGTGTGGATAGCTGTGATCAATATTGGGCCATTACAAATGTGGAGGGTATAAGCTGACCCGCAACATAACCGACAATACCAACACATATTCACTTAGTCGTTTTGCTGACGAATACAGATACGAACACCTTTCGGTGACGCATCAGCTGTCCGCCGCGTGTAGTCATTATAACATCTCCGTTCTGACAAGATTCGCTTTGAAAGAAAGAGATTGTTGTGCCTGATAGAGCACGCAATCTTCTTTAAGACCACCTTGACGACTTAGCTATTCAATGGATAAAGATCAGGTTTGAAAAACGGTTTTTCGAGGCGATGGTGTCTATCAAATCACCAATCCAGCACAAGCTCAAGGAGCCCGGTAAGGCCCGCTCCGGAATAGATTTCGCAGTTGCGTGCTCCAATGTCGTAGGTAGCATCAGACCTTAATCACTTTTACTAGGAGACTAAAGCTGTACGGTAAACTTGCACTATGGTCTGGCGGATTTACTTACTCCAACGACGCTTTGATTTGCACTCGTCATTTCTCATTTCAAATATTTCTTCACAGCGTTAATTAACTCTTTAACCACTTTTTTGGTGTCAGTCATACCAACAACACCCGAATTGTTCCAAATCTCTAGTATTTCTCAAGAAGCTTATGCTCCATTTCTAGCACATCTTCAATGAACAAGTCTGGTGTAAATGTCTGCCGTTCCGATAGAATCGAGTAGTGCACGACTCCACGACTATGAACCAGAACGATTGCAGGGTCTTCTTCACATGAGGAGCCGACTTTGGAATTCGTTCAGGCTTCACGTGCTTCGGAAGCCACTGGATCACCCATGTGGTGTTATCGTAGATGCACCACTTCTCGTCCTGTGCCATGATTGAGCTCAGCCACGAAACTGTTCTGGGACTGTTAAGGTGGTTCTGGCAGATGACCACTCGTTGTCGCTCTGAGCCCGAGTCAACGCATGGGATGCCCATCTTTGCAGTACAGCTCTTCTTCCACTCCGTTTCAGGTAGCGATAGACAGTGGTACATCGAGTGTTGGTAATCTTCGATATCATTCTTACGCTCCGCGCAGGCTGCCCTCATACTGCTGCTAACACACTACGTTTGATCGCCCCAATCGGTCTTCCAAGACGCTTTATATCCGTGATGTCGAATATTCCTTTTCGAAAACGGTTGAATCAACTTTGGCACGTTGACTTGCAACAGGCATCTTTGCCTAACAAAGGCACGATAGCTTGATAAGCAGTGCAGGCAGACAGACCAGAACGAAAGTTATGAAGAAGTACGTCGCGATAGGTCGATCTCTGCTTCATTTTCAAGAAATCACTGGAATGCAGACAGTAGAGTAAAACAGTCGATCAATATGCCGTTGGGAACTTTCATCGAACAATATCATCAAGATTCCGTCATGTTTGGATCTTGTCTAAACAATTCATGACATATACAATATACGTGGTCCAAATAGACCAGAAACTAATGGAACACCCTAATAACTTGACAGAGTGGAATGTGGTGGAAGCCACGAACTGATAGTTTGTGTTGCCTTCGGTTGCTCAATTGATCTGTTTCAGCTCAAACTGTCACACTAAAGGACCGCTTCGATACTAAGCTTCGTGAACCTCATTCACCAGTACACGATATGGACATCGCCGCTCATCATCAACATCAATTTGTTGCCTCTAATAATTTCGCTGGATTGAAATCGGTAAGCGCGGTCGAACCGTCTACTGTGTTGTGTGAAGTGACGCCTCGCAAACCTCACTGGCAAAAGTTCATCAGGGTGACAATATGAATTGCAGTCCTTTCTGCTCCACCGAGCTATGCTGTCCTGAGATCAGAAGCAGATCGAAAACAGTCAAAGATAGTGTAATGGGTGAACGTAATTAGGGCGACTCTTACGTTCTTCGAGAACTGTTTCCTAAATTTCAAGCTCATGTATTATTTGACTGAAACATTTTTATTCGTCTTGATGTCGTCGGTCATTAACGACTACATCGTTGCCACCTGGCAGCCGCGTGATATATCAACCCCTTCATTTTTCGATTGATTCGTCTCACTTCTTTCTCCACAATATTGGTTTCACATTATTGAACCACCATCAGTTTCAGCATTTCTTAAGGATAGTGATCTCTAGATTCTAAACCTTGAAGTGCTACCGGATAAACTAATCAGTGACCACTTTTTCTCGTTTAGTACAACGAACTTGGCAGTTTCCGTGGCCGCCCTATTGTGACAAGACAGAAAAGCTCCTTTGTCGATGCGAACGGAGACACGGTGATGCTCGTGCCGTACACTGACGCCGGTCGACGCATTCAATCGAGACCGAACAGATATGGCCCTATCTAAAGAATAGAATTTCACCATTATGAAACAGAGACCACTATGTTCTAGAATCTTCGGTGAAGCTATTGAGGCATCATTCGTAGTGATTTTCGCTTTGGATATTTGGGGTTAGCCCCGGCTTTCCGACACTTTTTGATTCACTATTGACTTCCATGTTCCAATTTGCTGAAAGAATGACTGAGCGATAAGAATTTCGAGAAGAAATTCCGTCAAACAATTCAATTCAATGTTGCCTCCCATTAATAGCAATTTTGTTAACTCAGCTAGTGAATAGGCGCTAATTATGAGTTGCTTAGTGATTATCTTGATTTTTCCGGACTGGTTTACATGTATTGATCGCGACAGTAATTGTATAGAGTACAGAATTTTCGTCATGCTAATAATTATTCCTTATCACGTAAAGTGCACTTCAGAGTATTTTCCATGAAAAAGAAAAACTCCACATTAATCCTTGCTTTGTTAATAGCAGAAGTTGCAAATTCCAAACATCTAATGCAAAGGAAATGCACCTTCAAAGCAGTATGCAATTGTTTTTCTTTTTAGAACTTTTAGGTCCCGTTTGTTTAGCGCGTCTTCTGACGTATTAAATAAATAAATAAACACTGTTGTATGCTTCTGTGCCGGACGAGGTTAGTAGGGTGAGCCAAGTTTATTGGCCTAACGTTTCGATTTGAACGTCATCTTCGGAGGCCTAAAAAGTTGTCCGAAACTGAACTGACCCATGATCTAAACGGCCAAGCGCCGCACCGTTCCTAGCATTTTTGACAAACTCATACAATCCCCACGAAATTGAGAAATCGAGAGAAATCCAATGACTTACCCCGCGGTCCACTGTCAGAGCGTTGCCGGCGTGGCAAACAGCTCTGTGAGTTGAAAAATGCTAGGAACGATGCGGCGCTTGGTCGTTAAGATCAAGGGTCAGTTCAGCTTCGCACCACTTTTGAGGCCTCTGAAGACGACGTTCAATTCGAAACATTAGGCCAATAAACCTGGTTCACCTTACTAACCTCGTCCGGCACAGAAGCATACAGCTGTTATTCCATCAGCCTTCAAGAAGAGAGAACTCGGAGAAACTCCACTGTATTATATACATAATAAATCTTGACGGCGTTGGTAGACGCCACATATATGAATCTCGGAATGTAAGTGTTGAGTGATAAATAAGGTAGCTATTTTCCATGTGGTAACACCCCATACTCTGGCAAAAGAAGTGACCACGATTCATCCCGATTGAGTGTACCGATCTAACGAAGCGGATGCGTCTCTCTGCGTGCATTCAACGCTGGCGATTAAGTACTTCGGACCAGACTTCAGCGTAGACCATCTAGGTAACCTTCATGCAGCAGCAGATGCTGCTTCTTCAGGAAAGAACCAACTGGGCGCTTCCTCAAGATAGTAGAGAAGCTTGCCGCCAAAGTGGAGTCGGAACCAATAATAGCCAAAGATAAGCGCGCGAAGACTTTCATCAGCTATTTCGCGGTTCAATATCACCAAAAGCTGCCGTCGGTACCCAACCGCCAAAATCACACGAAGTTGCCTTAAACAAATGCACCAACTGCACGAACCAGTGGACGCATTTCTGAAGAACAGCGTCCCATTCAAATGATCTGTCAAATATCATAGAGCTTTCCAAAGAGCTAAAGATGTCCTTACATCAGACCTCTCCAATTCGGTCCCTCCAAGAACATCGTCATCACGGCCGATGCGTTGGAGCACGCGTCTCTCTGTGTGGATGTAACATTAAGTGATTTCGAATATTTGTTCTTGAACTCGAAACCCTTAGATACGGTCCAATCACCATGCTGATGGGAAGTATCTCCACAGCTGCCAAGCAGGTTCTACCATTTTTTGTCTTCTCTCCACCAGTTTTTGGTAGTTGTTACTTGACCACTCCGACATCTGACAACCCAAAATGTGTCTTTTGATTTGAGAGTGATCTACCGAACCTCCCAGAAAGAATCACCTTCTTCAAGACTCTCATTGCATTACAAATCGCGTGCATATTAACAGAAAATGGGAGAACAGAAGTGTTTGGTCCCATTTTTACGAGCCCTGTGCACACATTTGGTCATACGACAAAATACAAAGCCAAATCACCTCTAATGGACTTGGTTGGATAAAAAAACAATGTAAAAGTAGAGCGGTCAGTACTAATCGACCCGTTGCCTCAAGTTGGCGGATTCGTCTTTAACCCATTGACGATCGCGCGCTCCCTACGTGTCTGGCGCGGGGGACCGCGCGCAGGAGCAGTGATGAGAGTGCCTCAGCGGCATTAATTTTTTTAAAATGATCATAAGATTAATTTTTCTGTGTAAATTGTTGATTTTGAAACTCCCTCATATAACCATTAGAAGTAGACGATTTTCAGACCCTTTTTTGAGCTTGTTGAAGGGTCGCTCACTTGATGAATATCTTGAAGCATTGATAAAACGGAATATATAGAATGGGTAGTAACTTTGCCGAAATGAACACTCCTATCCTCAGTGTCTCCCCAAGAGGGAGGTCGCGTAGCCCCTCGTTGGGATGCACGTCCCACGCGACCCTAAAGAGTGGCCCGTCGCTGGACTACATGTCCCACCCGACCCTAAAGTGTGGCTCGCCGAAGGGCTACATGGGTAGTAACATTGACCACATGGCCCGTATTATACAGGTCCACGCGGTGCAAAAATGTATCTCACCGGCGGGATACACGTCCACTGTGGACCAAAAGGTGCGTCCCACCGGAGGGACACGCGGTCCACCGCGGACCATAACGTGTGTCCCGCCGGCGGGACGCGCTGTCGTCAATGAACTTCAATTCAGAACCGAAAGCGATTACTGAACGTTTGGCCTATTCGACTCTCACAACTTGCGGGGACATACACTTCACAGGTCACTATTTCAACTTTCTGAAACGAGTCCGGTACCAATTTACTTGCCTCTGAATAAAACCGCGTTTACTTTAGATTTCCTCACAACCGAAATCATGATAGTAAAAATTTTGTAGTGCCGATGACCGGTCGCCATTCTGTGTTACACTTGAACTTACACTGTTTCGTTACAGCAAAGAGCGTTTCCCTCTACTTTTTTCCGTTTCTCACTACCAATGTCGATGCAGGTTTGACGAATAACGCTCCATGGTCACCAAACTTGATCTGATCCCTGAGAACCGACCCGTCATCACTCAAATCGCCGGCGATTATTACCTTGTACGTAGAAAACGTACGAGCAAAATCTTCATCTGTTAACTTGCGTATAGACAATGACCAGCCTGTCTGGTTGATACGCGTTGAGACTACCACTGGGAATGTGGGGGCCTCGTTCCATTAAGATGCAAAAACTCGCGTTTTCTGAAAAACAGCGGGCGCCTGTCTTTCTTCCCTATTTTTTGCTTCATACATATACATATGGGTGTGCGCCAGCTTATTGTTGTGATCAGGTAGCCGTTCAAACAAGCGGCTTTTATTACAACCTGTGGAATACGGTTCTCTTTACCATTCCTCTTTACTATCCTTTTGACCTTGAGGTTTTACCTCCAGCCCAATGGGCTTCCTTTCCGCGACCGATTGGTCGAACGTCGTATAAGACGTTTTCTTATCTCTAGTTAACCTGTAACGTAATTCATTCTAATTTCCATACTCATATACATAATACCACTTCCAACAACTAGAAACTAATAACCATCTGCCTATTACTTCTAGTAATTTTACAGTAATTGACTTTATTCACTTTACAGCAATTTAATTCTTATTTTTAACATAAACTCCACACATGGCTTCAATACTACTTCATTCTAAAGAAAACGATTTAAATTAAGCATAAAACAAATTCATCTCTTTCACAGAAATAAAAAGTGTTCGTTTCAATAAAATCGATCAAAGTTCTTTCTCCTTCTCAGAAGAAACTCTTTTTCTCTTTTTGGACACTCCATTTTCATCCTCCATAGTTGATACAACCTAAAATTTATCTACACTTACTATGATTAATTGTTAAAGTTTATTAACCAACCTCTTTTCCGAGTTCCTTCACCTTAGCAGTGCGCAAACCATTTATTTTTATATCACCATAATTAATCCTTCCAGCCTATAAAAACTTCAATTTCATCCTTATTATAACATAATCCAATACTTAAAGTTCACCTTTATCATATATCATTTAGCTCCTTCACTGACAACATCTCGAATAATGATGGTCCTTCAAATTCAGATAAATCAATGTTTAATTTTACTGCAGCGATAGCGGGTGACATAAACTAAAATATTGGTATACAATTACACTTTAACTTTTCCCCTTGGGAATGATGACATTTGGACAATTCTATTTGCTTCACCTACGGCTCTTATAGCTTCTCGTATGAATAGACTAAATCATAACGATTATCTCATAATATCTCCCGCGCATATATACTTACCAAGAAAGAAAACATCTTACCATAATTTTTCCAAGTTATCCACATTCTTTGTCTTCTCCCTAATTAGCCTAATCTGGGTCTTTTCCTTTTGATTGTATGCTTACAGGCGACGACTCCCAGTACGTAGGAAATAATTCCAAAAATCGTACGTCATTTTACACTAAAATACTAGTTATAATATTTCACAGGCAAATGTTTATAGAGAAGTGAGGCAGTTTCCTACCCTTATGGCCGGACCAGTTGATGTTAAACCAGCGGCCGAAGGCCAAGAAAATGGGTTTCCTTTTTCCTTGGGATACCTGGAAAACAATTAATTATACTATCATCTAACCCGAGTTATGCACCAAGGCAAACCTACTCCAATATTTTTTCAGCAAGATCGCATAATACTTGATCATAATTTGGATTACGCTTCGTGGGTAATCCCAATATGCGTACCCACTGACATAGCACTCGTTTGTTCACCTGTTCCTGGTAATTTTTATCAGCGTCCAGAGGCATCACTAAAATATCCACTACCAAGTTCTTTCCCTCGTAAAAGCAAATATTCAATTTTGGTAACAATCAGTACATAAATACCACCTAACTACCAAAAATTTCCACACTTTATCAAATAAAAACAGTAAACGCACCCATCATACAAACTAACAATAACCACTTCAACTCTTCCAAGTTACATTATTAATATAATAATAAATAAATATTGAAATATACCAATAATAAGGAAAGTGCGCACTATATACTTACCCGCTCAGTTAAGAATCAAAACCGGATAAGATAGTTCCAACTAATAACCAATAGGTAACGTGCTATCAATCAATTATCACCCGAAAATAGTATATAATAATGCTTTTACAATACAACCATAATTTTATTAACAAATAATTCCATACTATTAACTATTATACCATAAAAATATAATTAAAATAACCTTTAACAACTTACAGTTAATAAAAACATAACAAATAATTCACTAACTCAGTTATGGTTAATAATAGTAGACCTTTGCTTATCTTGCAAAGTCCTGAAAACACAACTTTAAAAAAGTCACCATGCAAAAATAAAACATACAGACAAGAATAAACACCATATAGCAATACTAAAGAAACTGGATAACAAACAATAAACTTACAAATAGTAACATATTTAAGCTAAACTTACAAAAAATTGAAAACAAATTATTTATGGAAAATAATTACGAAACACAAACTTAAAATTCGAATTTCAAAATTCAAAGTTCGCTATAGTGATTGGCCGTTCTAGGAGTGAGGCGCGAAATGTGTGCTCCAGTGACAATAGCCAATCACTGCAAAGCAATCCAACGAGGACCCACGAGTTGTGTAAGTGCGCGCGAGATTGAAAATTTTCAGCTAGTTGCTACAAATCGATACGTTCATATAATACGTTAACATAAAAACAACCTATGACACGTTTAAAAATCTTTAAAATTCCTACCGTACATCATATACATGAACATCACAAGCAACCTATAAAATGTTTGAATCCTTCAAAATTCTACCAAAACACACTAAACACATCGTATGTCGTCAATTTACCGAAAACGTACATCGTTCCTTCATCCTCAACCCTGCTACTACACCTACTCTCCACTTTTACATGCCTATCTATGATTGTTCCTCCCTTCCGAGTGTAAGTACAATTGGGAAACGAGTTGTCTTGCAGTCATCGGCTTCTTAGACACTTTGACTACTGTCAACTCTTTCCCCAACTTACATTGTATTCTGCATACATGGTGTTTCTCTACCCTCTCAATGTTATTCTCGTGTAATCACTAATTTTACCCTCTCAATGTCATTCTCATGAAATCACTAATTGCACTCTTTATGTATGAGTTATTACTCTATATATTTAACACGTTATCATTTCTTATCTCTACGCATTTAGCCACTTGCTACTCAATGCGACACACATATAAAAGTCACAGTTGCTCAACAATTAAACAAGCTAACTTTTTCCTAATGGTTACACTGTCACGTTGTTAATATTCTATAGATCCCCAAATTGTTATACGCCTTTTCTTAAAAAAAGGTCTTATGATGGAGTTTATAAAAGCGGGAGTGGACAACAGGGGGGGGACACTCCCGTGCCTCCGTAAGGTCCTACTCCTTAACCATACATTTGCAACTCTTTCACCTGGGTACGTCACCACCCGGCAGCAGCCCTGCAAAAGGTTTCCCTCCGGGTCTATGGACTAGGCCATCCATGGACTATAATTAAGGTCTACAAACAATCTCTCATATCATAACAGCCTAACTAATACACACTATTATAAATATTATACATTCTATAAAGAAAAGGTGGACAACATCTATACACTGTTGAACTTTGGCAATCAAAATAAAATGACTTCATGCAATCGCAACTGTAACACATGTAAAATTGCAAATAAGGGATCTTACATTATTAGTAATACAACAAAATTAAAAGTGTTAACCAATATTGACCACTCATGTAAATGTGATAGCAAAAATATTATATACTGTATAACGTGCAAATCTTGTGCAATACGTAGGAATAACTACAAGGAAACTTAAGGATAGAATCAGAGAACATATGTAACACATTAATAAACAGGACAAACAAAACTTTTTATACGAACACTTCCAAGAATGCGAGTACAAAGGCATAGAAGTCATAGTACTGGATAATTTAGAAGGTAATGAAGATTGCACTTCTTCATACGACCTATACAAATACAAAAGGACACTTTGTAAGAAAACCATTCATAAATTGATATTATGCTGCTACGATACCTCTTTCATTTCAAACATTAATCACACCAACAAATACAAACTATTGTGTATACCATGTAATTACCAATTCCAAGACTTAAAAATTGATAGGCATCATAAAAATGAGGTAAATCCTTACTATATATAAGCGAAACCAAGAGATGTTTGTTTGTTTGTTTGTTTGTTTGTCCGTCCGTCCGCCCGGTGTGCGGACCACGGCCCACGCTCAATGATAGGACGCACTCCGCAAAGGACGCTTTCCCTGGGACCCATACCAAGGTGATGTGCTACTAGCATAGGTGAACTCCTTGAGCTTCTTTAGTGGTCTCCTACAGAACATCTTCTTCATGGGCAGACCCATGAAGATCATCTACGGACACACCGGTTCAAGTGAAAATTTTTGTTTCTTAGCGAGCACCTGGGACCCATACCAAGGTGATGTGCTACTAGCATAGGTGAACTCCTTGAGCTTCTTCAGTGGTCTCCTACAGAACATCTCCTCCATGGGCAGACCCATGAACATGAAGATCATCTACAGACTCACCGGTTCAAGTGAAAATTTTTGTTTCTCAGCGAACAGTGCCAAAGTGATGTGCTCAACGAGCTGAACTTCGTGGACAGTCTCCTACAGAACATCTTCTCCATGGGCAGACCCATGAAGATCATCTACAGACACACCGGTTCAAGTGAAAATTTTTGTTTCTCAGCGAACAGTGCCAAAGTGATGTGCTCAACGAGCTGACCATCGTGGACAGTCTCCTACAGAACATCTTCTCCATGGGCAGACCCATGAAGATCATCTACAGACACACCGGTTCAAGTGAAAATTTTTGTTTCTTAGCGAGCAGTGCCAAAGTGATGTGCTCAACGAGCTGACCATCGTGGACAGTCTCCTACAGAACATCTTCTCCATGGGCAGACCCATGAAGATCATCTACAGACACACCGGTTCAAGTGAAAATTTTTGTTTCTCAGCGAACAGTGCCAAAGTGATGTGCTCAACGAGCTGAACTTCGTGGACAGTCTCCTACAGAACATCTTCTCCATGGGCAGACCCATGAAGATCATCTACAGACACACCGGTTCAAGTGAAAATTTTTGTTTCTTAGCGAGCAGTGCCAAAGTGATGTGCTCAACGAGCTGACCATCGTGGACAGTCTCCTACAGAACATCTTCTCCATGGGCAGACCCATGAAGATCATCTACAGACACACCGGTTCAAGTGAAAATTTTTGTTTCTCAGCGAACAGTGCCAAAGTGATGTGCTCAACGAGCTGAACTTCGTGGACAGTCTCCTACAGAACATCTTCTCCATGGGCAGACCCATGAAGATCATCTACAGACACACCGGTTCAAGTGAAAATTTTTGTTTCTTAGCGAGCAGTGCCAAAGTGATGTGCTCAACGAGCTGACCATCGTGGACAGTCTCCTACAGAACATCTTCTCCATGGGCAGACCCATGAAGATCATCTACAGACACACCGGTTCAAGTGAAAATTTTTGTTTCTCAGCGAACAGTGCCAAAGTGATGTGCTCAACGAGCTGACCATCGTGGACAGTCTCCTACAGAACATCTTCTCCATGGGCAGACCCATGAAGATCATCTACAGACACACCGGTTCAAGTGAAAATTTTTGTTTCTTAGCGAGCAGTGCCAAAGTGATGTGCTCAACGAGCTGACCATCGTGGACAGTCTCCTACAGAACATCTTCTCCATGGGCAGACCCATGAAGATCATCTACAGACACACCGGTTCAAGTGAAAATTTTTGTTTCTTAGCGAGCAGTGCCAAGGTGATGTGCTCAACGAGCTGACCATCGTGGACAGTCTCCTATAGAACATCTTCTCCATGGGCAGACCCATGAAGATCATCTACAGACACACCGGTTCAAGTGAAAATTTTTGTTTCTCAGCGAACAGTGCCAAAGTGATGTGCTCAACGAGCTGAACTTCGTGGACAGTCTCCTACAGAACATCTTCTTCATGGGCAGACCCATGAAGATCATCTACAGACACACCGGTTCAAGTGAAAATTTTTGTTTCTTAGCGAGCAGTGCCAAAGTGATGTGCTCAACGAGCTGACCATCGTGGACAGTCTCCTACAGAACATCTTCTCCATGGGCAGACCCATGAAGATCATCTACAGACACACCGGTTCAAGTGAAAATTTTTGTTTCTCAGCGAACAGTGCCAAAGTGATGTGCTCAACGAGCTGACCATCGTGGACAGTCTCCTACAGAACATCTTCTTCATGGGCAGACCCATGAAGATCATCTACAGACACACCGGTTCAAGTGAAAATTTTTGTTTCTTAGCGAGCAGTGCCAAAGTGATGTGCTCAACGAGCTGACCATCGTGGACAGTCTCCTACAGAACATCTTCTCCATGGGCAGACCCATGAACATGAAGATCATCTACAGACACACCGGTTCAAGTGAAAATTTTTGTTTCTTAGCGAGCAGTGCCAAAGTGATGTGCTCAACGAGCTGAACTTCGTGGACAGTCTCCTACAGAACATCTCCTCCATGGGCAGACCCATGAACATGAAGATCATCTACAGACACACCGGTTCAAGTGAAAATTTTTGTTTCTTAGCGAGCAGTGCCAAAGTGATGTGCTCAACGAGCTGAACTTCGTGGACAGTCTCCTACAGAACATCTTCTCCATGGGCAGACCCATGAAGATCATCTACAGACACACCGGTTCAAGTGAAAATTTTTGTTTCTCAGCGAACAGTGCCAAAGTGATGTGCTCAACGAGCTGAACTTCGTGGACAGTCTCCTACAGAACATCTTCTTCATGGGCAGACCCATGAAGATCATCTACAGACACACCGGTTCAAGTGAAAATTTTTGTTTCTTAGCGAGCAGTGCCAAAGTGATGTGCTCAACGAGCTGACCATCGTGGACAGTCTCCTACAGAACATCTTCTCCATGGGCAGACCCATGAACATGAAGATCATCTACAGACACACCGGTTCAAGTGAAAATTTTTGTTTCTTAGCGAGCAGTGCCAAAGTGATGTGCTCAACGAGCTGAACTTCGTGGACAGTCTCCTACAGAACATCTCCTCCATGGGCAGACCCATGAACATGAAGATCATCTACAGACACACCGGTTCAAGTGAAAATTTTTGTTTCTTAGCGAGCAGTGCCAAAGTGATGTGCTCAACGAGCTGAACTTCGTGGACAGTCTCCTACAGAACATCTTCTCCATGGGCAGACCCATGAAGATCATCTACAGACACACCGGTTCAAGTGAAAATTTTTGTTTCTCAGCGAACAGTGCCAAAGTGATGTGCTCAACGAGCTGAACTTCGTGGACAGTCTCCTACAGAACATCTTCTTCATGGGCAGACCCATGAAGATCATCTACAGACACACCGGTTCAAGTGAAAATTTTTGTTTCTTAGCGAGCAGTGCCAAAGTGATGTGCTCAACGAGCTGACCATCGTGGACAGTCTCCTACAGAACATCTTCTCCATGGGCAGACCCATGAACATGAAGATCATCTACAGACACACCGGTTCAAGTGAAAATTTTTGTTTCTTAGCGAGCAGTGCCAAAGTGATGTGCTCAACGAGCTGAACTTCGTGGACAGTCTCCTACAGAACATCTCCTCCATGGGCAGACCCATGAACATGAAGATCATCTACAGACACACCGGTTCAAGTGAAAATTTTTGTTTCTTAGCGAGCAGTGCCAAAGTGATGTGCTCAACGAGCTGAACTTCGTGGACAGTCTCCTACAGAACATCTTCTCCATGGGCAGACCCATGAAGATCATCTACAGACACACCGGTTCAAGTGAAAATTTTTGTTTCTCAGCGAACAGTGCCAAAGTGATGTGCTCAACGAGCTGAACTTCGTGGACAGTCTCCTACAGAACATCTTCTTCATGGGCAGACCCATGAAGATCATCTACGGACACACCGGTTCAAGTGAAAATTTTTGTTTCTCAGCGAACAGTGCCAAAGTGATGTGCTCAACGAGCTGAACTTCGTGGACAGTCTCCTACAGAACATCTTCTTCATGGGCAGACCCATGAAGATCATCTACGGACACACCGGTTCAAGTGAAAATTTTTGTTTCTCAGCGAACAGTGCCAAAGTGATGTGCTCAACGAGCTGAACTTCGTGGACACTCTCCTACAGAACATCTTCTCCATGGGCAGACCCATGAAGATCATCTACAGACACACCGGTTCAAGTGAAAATTTTTGTTTCTCAGCGAACAGTGCCAAAGTGATGTGCTCAACGAGCTGAACTTCGTGGACAGTCTCCTACAGAACATCTTCTTCATGGGCAGACCCATGAAGATCATCTACGGACACACCGGTTCAAGTGAAAATTTTTGTTTCTCAGCGAACAGTGCCAAAGTGATGTGCTCAACGAGCTGAACTTCGTGGACAGTCTCCTACAGAACATCTTCTTCATGGGCAGACCCATGAAGATCATCTACGGACACACCGGTTCAAGTGAAAATTTTTGTTTCTCAGCGAACAGTGCCAAAGTGATGTGCTCAACGAGCTGAACTTCGTGGACACTCTCCTACAGAACATCTTCTTCATGGGCAGACCCATGAAGATCATCTACAGACACACCGGTTCAAGTGAAAATTTTTGTTTCTCAGCGAACAGTGCCAAAGTGATGTGCTCAACGAGCTGAACTTCGTGGACAGTCTCCTACAGAACATCTTCTTCATGGGCAGACCCATGAAGATCATCTACGGACACACCGGTTCAAGTGAAAATTTTTGTTTCTTAGCGAGCAGTGCCAAAGTGATGTGCTCAACGAGCTGAACTTCGTGGACAGTCTCCTACAGAACATCTTCTTCATGGGCAGACCCATGAAGATCATCTACAGACACACCGGTTCAAGTGAAAATTTTTGTGATATCATCTACAGACACACCGCGAAAATTTTTGTTTCTTAGCGAGTGCCAAAGTGATGTGCTCAACGAGCTGAACTTCGTGGACAGTCTCCTACAGAACATCTTCTTCATGGGCAGACCCATGAAGATCATCTACAGACACACCGGTTCAAGTGAAAATTTTTGTTTCTTAGCGAGCAGTGCCAAAGTGATGTGCTCAACGAGCTGAACTTCGTGGACAGTCTCCTACAGAACATCTTCTCCATGGGCAGACCCATGAAGATCATCTACAGACACACCGGTAGTGCCAAAGTGATGTGCTCAACGAGCTGAACTTCGTGGACAGTCTCCTACAGAACATCTTCTTCATGGGCAGACCCATGAAGATCATCTACAGACACACCGGTTCAAGTGAAAATTTTTGTTTCTTAGCGAGCAGTGCCAAAGTGATGTGCTCAACGAGCTGAACTTCGTGGACAGTCTCCTACAGAACATCTTCTCCATGGGCAGACCCATGAAGATCATCTACAGACACACCGGTTCAAGTGAAAATTTTTGTTTCTCAGCGAACAGTGCCAAAGTGATGTGCTCAACGAGCTGAACTTCGTGGACAGTCTCCTACAGAACATCTTCTTCATGGGCAGACCCATGAAGATCATCTACGGACACACCGGTTCAAGTGAAAATTTTTGTTTCTCAGCGAACAGTGCCAAAGTGATGTGCTCAACGAGCTGAACTTCGTGGACAGTCTCCTACAGAACATCTTCTTCATGGGCAGACCCATGAAGATCATCTACAGACACACCGGTTCAAGTGAAAATTTTTGTTTCTCAGCGAACAGTGCCAAAGTGATGTGCTCAACGAGCTGACCATCGTGGACAGTCTCCTACAGAACATCTTCTCCATGGGCAGACCCATGAAGATCATCTACAGACACACCGGTTCAAGTGAAAATTTTTGTTTCTTAGCGAGCAGTGCCAAAGTGATGTGCTCAACGAGCTGAACTTCGTGGACAGTCTCCTACAGAACATCTTCTCCATGGGCAGACCCATGAACATGAAGATCATCTACAGACACACCGGTTCAAGTGAAAATTTTTGTTTCTTAGCGAGCAGTGCCAAAGTGATGTGCTCAACGAGCTGAACTTCGTGGACAGTCTCCTACAGAACATCTCCTCCATGGGCAGACCCATGAACATGAAGATCATCTACAGACACACCGGTTCAAGTGAAAATTTTTGTTTCTTAGCGAGCAGTGCCAAAGTGATGTGCTCAACGAGCTGACCATCGTGGACAGTCTCCTACAGAACATCTCCTCCATGGGCAGACCCATGAACATGAAGATCATCTACAGACACACCGGTTCAAGTGAAAATTTTTGTTTCTTAGCGAGCAGTGCCAAAGTGATGTGCTCAACGAGCTGAACTTCGTGGACAGTCTCCTACAGAACATCTTCTCCATGGGCAGACCCATGAAGATCATCTACAGACACACCGGTTCAAGTGAAAATTTTTGTTTCTTAGCGAGCAGTGCCAAAGTGATGTGCTCAACGAGCTGAACTTCGTGGACAGTCTCCTACAGAACATCTTCTCCATGGGCAGACCCATGAAGATCATCTACAGACACACCGGTTCAAGTGAAAATTTTTGTTTCTTAGCGAGCAGTGCCAAAGTGATGTGCTCAACGAGCTGACCATCGTGGACAGTCTCCTACAGAACATCTCCTCCATGGGCAGACCCATGAACATGAAGATCATCTACAGACACACCGGTTCAAGTGAAAATTTTTGTTTCTTAGCGAGCAGTGCCAAAGTGATGTGCTCAACGAGCTGAACTTCGTGGACAGTCTCCTACAGAACATCTTCTCCATGGGCAGACCCATGAAGATCATCTACAGACACACCGGTTCAAGTGAAAATTTTTGTTTCTCAGCGAACAGTGCCAAAGTGATGTGCTCAACGAGCTGAACTTCGTGGACAGTCTCCTACAGAACATCTTCTTCATGGGCAGACCCATGAAGATCATCTACAGACACACCGGTTCAAGTGAAAATTTTTGTTTCTTAGCGAGCAGTGCCAAAGTGATGTGCTCAACGAGCTGACCATCGTGGACAGTCTCCTACAGAACATCTTCTCCATGGGCAGATCCATGAACATGAAGATCATCTACAGACACACCGGTTCAAGTGAAAATTTTTGTTTCTTAGCGAGCAGTGCCAAAGTGATGTGCTCAACGAGCTGAACTTCGTGGACAGTCTCCTACAGAACATCTCCTCCATGGGCAGACCCATGAACATGAAGATCATCTACAGACACACCGGTTCAAGTGAAAATTTTTGTTTCTTAGCGAGCAGTGCCAAAGTGATGTGCTCAACGAGCTGAACTTCGTGGACAGTCTCCTACAGAACATCTTCTCCATGGGCAGACCCATGAAGATCATCTACAGACACACCGGTTCAAGTGAAAATTTTTGTTTCTCAGCGAACAGTGCCAAAGTGATGTGCTCAACGAGCTGAACTTCGTGGACAGTCTCCTACAGAACATCTTCTTCATGGGCAGACCCATGAAGATCATCTACGGACACACCGGTTCAAGTGAAAATTTTTGTTTCTCAGCGAACAGTGCCAAAGTGATGTGCTCAACGAGCTGAACTTCGTGGACAGTCTCCTACAGAACATCTTCTTCATGGGCAGACCCATGAAGATCATCTACGGACACACCGGTTCAAGTGAAAATTTTTGTTTCTCAGCGAACAGTGCCAAAGTGATGTGCTCAACGAGCTGAACTTCGTGGACAGTCTCCTACAGAACATCTTCTTCATGGGCAGACCCATGAAGATCATCTACGGACACACCGGTTCAAGTGAAAATTTTTGTTTCTCAGCGAACAGTGCCAAAGTGATGTGCTCAACGAGCTGAACTTCGTGGACACTCTCCTACAGAACATCTTCTTCATGGGCAGACCCATGAAGATCATCTACAGACACACCGGTTCAAGTGAAAATTTTTGTTTCTCAGCGAACAGTGCCAAAGTGATGTGCTCAACGAGCTGAACTTCGTGGACAGTCTCCTACAGAACATCTTCTTCATGGGCAGACCCATGAAGATCATCTACGGACACACCGGTTCAAGTGAAAATTTTTGTTTCTCAGCGAACAGTGCCAAAGTGATGTGCTCAACGAGCTGAACTTCGTGGACAGTCTCCTACAGAACATCTTCTTCATGGGCAGACCCATGAAGATCATCTACGGACACACCGGTTCAAGTGAAAATTTTTGTTTCTCAGCGAACAGTGCCAAAGTGATGTGCTCAACGAGCTGAACTTCGTGGACAGTCTCCTACAGAACATCTTCTTCATGGGCAGACCCATGAAGATCATCTACAGACACACCGGTTCAAGTGAAAATTTTTGTTTCTTAGCGAGCAGTGCCAAAGTGATGTGCTCAACGAGCTGAACTTCGTGGACAGTCTCCTACAGAACATCTCCTCCATGGGCAGACCCATGAACATGAAGATCATCTACAGACACACCGGTTCAAGTGAAAATTTTTGTTTCTTAGCGAGCAGTGCCAAAGTGATGTGCTCAACGAGCTGAACTTCGTGGACAGTCTCCTACAGAACATCTCCTCCATGGGCAGACCCATGAACATGAAGATCATCTACAGACACACCGGTTCAAGTGAAAATTTTTGTTTCTTAGCGAGCAGTGCCAAAGTGATGTGCTCAACGAGCTGAACTTCGTGGACAGTCTCCTACAGAACATCTCCTCCATGGGCAGACCCATGAACATGAAGATCATCTACAGACACACCGGTTCAAGTGAAAATTTTTGTTTCTTAGCGAGCAGTGCCAAAGTGATGTGCTCAACGAGCTGAACTTCGTGGACAGTCTCCTACAGAACATCTCCTCCATGGGCAGACCCATGAACATGAAGATCATCTACAGACACACCGGTTCAAGTGAAAATTTTTGTTTCTTAGCGAGCAGTGCCAAAGTGATGTGCTCAACGAGCTGAACTTCGTGGACAGTCTCCTACAGAACATCTCCTCCATGGGCAGACCCATGAACATGAAGATCATCTACAGACACACCGGTTCAAGTGAAAATTTTTGTTTCTTAGCGAGCAGTGCCAAAGTGATGTGCTCAACGAGCTGAACTTCGTGGACAGTCTCCTACAGAACATCTCCTCCATGGGCAGACCCATGAAGATCATCTACAGACACACCGGTTCAAGTGAAAATTTTTGTTTCTTAGCGAGCAGTGCCAAAGTGATGTGCTCAACGAGCTGACCATCGTGGACAGTCTCCTACAGAACATCTCCTCCATGGGCAGACCCATGAACATGAAGATCATCTACAGACACACCGGTTCAAGTGAAAATTTTTGTTTCTTAGCGAGCAGTGCCAAAGTGATGTGCTCAACGAGCTGAACTTCGTGGACAGTCTCCTACAGAACATCTCCTCCATGGGCAGACCCATGAACATGAAGATCATCTACAGACACACCGGTTCAAGTGAAAATTTTTGTTTCTTAGCGAGCAGTGCCAAAGTGATGTGCTCAACGAGCTGAACTTCGTGGACAGTCTCCTACAGAACATCTCCTCCATGGGCAGACCCATGAACATGAAGATCATCTACAGACACACCGGTTCAAGTGAAAATTTTTGTTTCTTAGCGAGCAGTGCCAAAGTGATGTGCTCAACGAGCTGAACTTCGTGGACAGTCTCCTACAGAACATCTCCTCCATGGGCAGACCCATGAACATGAAGATCATCTACAGACACACCGGTTCAAGTGAAAATTTTTGTTTCTTAGCGAGCAGTGCCAAAGTGATGTGCTCAACGAGCTGACCATCGTGGACAGTCTCCTACAGAACATCTCCTCCATGGGCAGACCCATGAACATGAAGATCATCTACAGACACACCGGTTCAAGTGAAAATTTTTGTTTCTTAGCGAGCAGTGCCAAAGTGATGTGCTCAACGAGCTGAACTTCGTGGACAGTCTCCTACAGAACATCTTCTCCATGGGCAGACCCATGAAGATCATCTACAGACACACCGGTTCAAGTGAAAATTTTTGTTTCTTAGCGAGCAGTGCCAAAGTGATGTGCTCAACGAGCTGACCATCGTGGACAGTCTCCTACAGAACATCTTCTTCATGGGCAGACCCATGAAGATCATCTACAACCATGAAGATTCTACAAACCATCATTCGTCAGCTACGTTATATCCTACTATATAATAAGCGAGACCCAGCCTTTGTATGTATGTATGTATGTTTGTTTGTTTGTTTGTTTGTTTGTTTGTTACAACGGACTCCAGTCCTCGATTTTTTTTTCAGTTGTCGAAACTCGCTGAAACTTTGGGGGGGGGGGGGGGGTAATTGAGGATGCTGATCACGAATCTGCTATCTGTTTTTCACGTGGGTGGTCTCGGACCACCCAAAGCGCTACTTGGGTGGTCCAGGCAGGATCACCGATTCCGCTGAACTTTGTCTATGGGGGTTATTTGGGGTCCAGAACACGAATCTGTTGTCCGTTTTCCGCGTGGGTGGTCTCGGACCACCCAAAGCGCTACTTGGGTGGTCCAGGCAGGATCACCGATTCCGCTGAACTTTGTCTATGGGGGTTATTTGGGGTCCAGAACACGAATCTGTTGTCCGTTTTCCGCGTGGGTGGTCTCAGACCACCCAAATCGCAGCGCTACTTGGGTGGTCCAGGCAGGATCACCGATTCCGCTGAACTTTGTCTGTGGGGGTTATTTGGGGTCCAGAACACGAATCTGTTGTCCGTTCTCCGCGTGGGTGGTCTCGGACCACCCAAATCGCTACATGGGTGGTCCAGTCAGGACCACCGATTTTGCTGAAACTTTGCCTATGGGGGCTCTCTGGCGTCCTGAACACGATGATGAAGTCCGTTTTCCAAATGGCGGCCGAGTAGGGTAGTTATATCCTATCCTATCCTATCCTACTATCCTATCCTACTATATAATAAGTACCAGCCGTTCAGCGGCCTAACGGCCGCCAAACGGCTTTAAGGGGGTCGAGATTCATGAGGGGGAGGGGGGGGGGCTTCGCCCCCTCTCCCTCATGACTCTCGAAATTTTAAAATGTGAGCATGGGAAAAATATGGTTGAAAGTAGAGAACTTCGAACTCCATCTATGACAAAGAAGATGTAGCAAAACCTGTATGTAAAATCAGACACTAATAGAGTGGTCTCGGACCACTCTATTAGTGTCTGTCGGACTACATCTTCTTTGACTACATCTTCTTTGTCATAGATGGAGTTCGAAGTTCTCTACTTTCAACCATATTTTTCCCATGCTCACATTTTAAAATTTCGAGAGTCATGAGGGGGAGGGGGGGGGCGAAGCCCCCCCCCCTCCCTTAAAGCCGTTTGGCGGCCGTTAGGCCGCTGAACGGCTGGTATCAATATAAGGTATATAGATAACTCTTTGGAAACGATCAATTTCAATAGGATATTAAATAACATATTTATAAAAAACGTAATAGGTATGGACAGATTCCGGAAATGTTTTACCACTTTTTCCTATAATCCACCTTTCTTCAAGATAATCTTTAACTACAACCAAACTATTAAACGACCAAATCCTAGCTATATAGATTTGGTTAACAAAACACCATGCTTATATACTAAATATCTTTATAAAGATTTTTCTAATAGATTAATAGGATATATCGTTACTGGTGATTTGTCTATAATCAAAGACATTAACCTCCGCAACATACTAAGTAAAGGAACAAAATACAGACTCCCAATAAATAATGACATAAATCAAATTACAAACTGGATAAACAATACGGTTAAAGAAGTAAAGAAAAGAAGAAAGAAATTTAAAACAATATATAGACTCAATAGAGATAAATGTGATGACATATATACGTTTCTAAATAATACCTTTCATCAAAGGATTAAGCCCTGTATGGTAAAAAGGATTCAAATTAATAAAGATAAAATTCACAACCAATCCTATGACTCTAGGTACCTAAAATACCTACAAAATTACTTTGTTTTTGTACCACTAGACAAGGCTAGTAACAACTATGGGATAGTATGCAAGAAACTATACATTAAAATCCTTACACAAGAATTAGGGTATAATACTACATCACATACAATAGATAACTGTAATATGATATATGAACAAGCCACTCAAGACATACATACTGTTATTATCAAACACAATACTCTAATTTCCAATCTCGGTTTGAATAGAACAATTGAGAATACACTAATCCCTTACATTTATGCCATACCTAAACTACATAAAAACCCTATTAAATTCAGATTTATAACAGGCGCTTCTAGTAGTACTATGAAAGATATCTCACTTGAACCTAACAAAATATTGGGACACATTAAAAACCATTTTGTCAAATATGTTACCACCATCAAAAGAAGGAATAAACGATTCATAGGCTACTGGTCCATTAATAATACCACCATCAGTGATCAACTCTGTTCTATCACAGGCCCAAACTTAAAACTCTTCTCTGCAGATTTTAGCAATATGTTCACTAATGTAGGGCATAATATAATCATGAAAAACATGATACAACTTATTAGTATGTGTTATCGTAACGCAAATAAAAACTACCCTGCAGTACACAAAAACCTTTCTTAAATATTCTACACAGACTCTAATAAATATGATAATTACTACATAAAAGAGGACGTTATATACCTCATAGAGTATCTTGTTAATAATAGCTATTGTAATTTTGCTGGTGCTCTTCTCAGACAAACAATGGGTGTCCCACAGGGAGGTAACTGTAGTCCTCTTCTTGCGGACCTTACTGTCTCCATTCTAGAGTATAACTATAGCATTAATAACCTACAACCTAATAAAATATTTAGACCTTTCAGATATATGGATGATATACTTATTATACACAACTACGATGATAATGAGGAAGTTACTCTTATACTTAACCAGGTCTACCAAAACCTATTAAATTTTGAAATTACTAATGACCATCAAGATAAGTGTAACTACCTTGACTTACATATATGGATACGTAATGACATGGTATATACAGAAATGTATAACAAAACAGATGACTTTAATTTCAAAGTAATTCGTTTGCCGCATAGGGAGACATGCATAAGCAACAAAGTAAAATATGCTACTATTTATACAGAAATCCTAAGAATAGCACGTACATGTACCTTATTAATAGACTTTGTTGAAAGGTTCAAACAACTAAGAGATAACCTCCTCACTATAGGTTACGATGAAAACTCTATACATAACACTCTAATTAAATGCATAAAAAAGAATAAATACATTGCCTTTAAGTATGGCCTTTGTGAACCTAGCGGTAAAATTTCTTATGAAAGATTGTATACGTAATGCCCTATACCGCATACACGGCTCTCACGACACTAGCTCTACTATATCCCGCCTAATTTGAACATAATATGTAGACAGGTCATAGTTGTCGCGTCTACGCAATACAATCTATTCCACGCTCTTCCTCAACACAAACCACGACTCCTTCTCTTTCTCTGTTGAAAGATATGCTGATATATTGCATCCACTTTTGATTCCCCCTTTGACTACGTCTTAGAGGATTCTTTTGCAACGACACTAGGAGTCCTAGAATTTTCCACGTCATATTTACTTACAGGTCAGTCTCTTTCTTAAGTTTATTTATACTCTTACCTATATAATTATAGAGCCATTCCTTCATGCTGATGAGTCCCGGGAATGGCTTTATAATGTACTAGCTCGTTCATGGTAGGGACGAAACGAGCTAAAACTTTTTCTTCTTTGTTTACTTCTGTTTAGTTGTTTCGCTTATTGAACTTCCGATTCTTTTTATCCTTTCAGAAGGAACAATTTCATGGCAGGTTTTGCTATCGGGGCGTCGAAACCCTTGTCCGTAAAACATAGGGACACTTAACTTTAACTTTATATATTAGAGTTAATTAGTCCACTGAAGCCTGTAGTAGGTAGTTCCTCCGCTATTCGTTGCTATTTCAGCTCGTGGAGATGATAATGTCAATGCTACGAAGTTTCGAAGCATTTGAATGGGAAGTCGTCGTAGGTCCATGGCTCGCTGCCTTTGGTCCTACGACACTGGAGATCAACTTACTAACCGTAAAAATTTTCTTCCGTAGGTGCCCCTAGAGGTCCTTGATCAGAATAACATCAAAGAACCTATTAGCCATCCGAACACGTCCACAAAATAGGTACTTAACCCTTTGACGACGGCGCGACTTTCGGCGTGTCTGTAGCGCAGGACGGCACGCTGCAGTGAAAGCGACGCAACCTCTTTAAATACATGGCATAGATTCATCATTGGTAACCCCCGATAAACCGCGAGAAATACCCCAAACGGCGCACACCTTTCCATTGAAGTTTCACGCAAAGTTCGTTGATGCGTATATTAGAAACGTTTGAGTTTATTTTCATAATTTCAACAGGAAACAAAACAATCGTGCGCTTTAGTTTCAAGTGAGCTCAATGCACCAAAAAGTGTGCCAACCCCTTTATGGTTTCCTGATACTTCTCCGTTTCCTATTCAGAGGAATTCCTCGGAAAAGGGTGATATAAAACACCCCAGAACTTCACTTTGGTTCGGCGACGCTTTTTCGAGATCTTTAATTTGGGTTGTATTTTGTTGATAGCGTTCTTCTACGGTCTATCCTGTCGCCCAATATTTTGTTGAGATCAATAAGGAAGTAATAGTCACGAATTTGCTATTTCCACCGAATCTTTGTAGGTGTCCCTATCTTTTCTGGACACAGTATGCATACGTATATACATCACAGAAAAATTACAGGAGTTGCCAACCATATATTTCACCACAATTTTCTCCTTGTATCGGTCGTTCGCAGACCATTTAACTTCACGTCGAAAAAGGTGAGCTGTTTGATAGGAAATCTTTTCAATATCGATATGATATGCTCATTTGAACAGGACTTTTCTGGGAATGTAAATACACTGGGTTAGTGTCACGGCTGTCCTCCGCAAGTAGGTTTTAAGACCAAATACGCATTCACCATCCCTCTACGATTCAGAACGGAATACGGATGCGGCGACGCGTCCTCATATAACCGAACATCGCCTACCTTCACCTTCACAAGTAGAAGTACCGAAGCATATACGTAGCTCCATTTCTTGCTTGGATCTACTTACGATTGAGTAAGATGTAAGCTTTTTCTTTTCCTTCCCTATGGCGCTACCCATGATGCCAAAAAACGTCCAAAAAGATGCCAAATTTGAGTACGAAAAGCGAAGGAAACGATGCTCCAAACGCTTTTCAGACTTTGTCAGTCTAAATGAAAAGAAAATTACAGTGACGCGACTGCTGTGACACATTGAAATCTGGTAGAAAACGTCAGTGGATTTGGAAACTGGAACCCTGATATAATCGGACCGGAACATGTTTTTCAGAAGCTTTCCTACTAGACGATGAGGGACATGGATCATCACGCAGAGCGACAAGCTTTCTTCAAAACCTGCTCGTCCACTGCGTCAAAATCTCTCACTCTCACTTCAGTTCTTCACTTTTCTGCCTTAGATGAAGGGATTATTGACGTTCCAACAGGCAAGTCGCATATCGGACACTAAATGAGGTCTAGGTGAGACCTAGCGCCCAGATACACGACTACAACAACGACTGCTGAGGTACCTATGCGAAGGTGATTGGCTAATTGACGTCTAGAGAAACTCACGCTCTACTTCATCGATTCCTTACACTCGGTGGTTTTCGTCTATTTCAACCGTCTCTCTCTCTTGCAACACTCATCGACCTCTTACAGTATTGTAGCGAATTGGGAGCGAAATGTAGGCCCCCTGTCATCAGTATTTAATTGTACCATCATGTGTCAAAAAACTTTTCACCAACTCCGTTTATTTGTACCGCCATCGTTAGAGATCCAACATGTGAGCCTATAACAGTTTCTCCTTCTATCGAACCTGATCTCTTCTTCACACTTTTTTCTTTATTTTACTTTACGCTATGGAGACGTGGACATTCAATTCCACGTAAGAACAAGCGCATTATCCAGTTGATAAAGACAACTTAAAACACAATTCTCCTGAGTTAGGGAAGTAAGTATAACAAATAAAAGTGATAAAAGATATGGATAAAAGAAAAGGAAAAGAACAGAAGCAGAAAACTTATCAATAGAGATGACAGGATGATGAGCAATGGAAGCTAGAAGTTCGAGATCAATGACTGTTACAGTTGGCGGCCGAGAAACTTCTTAATTCGATCCGTGGACCTTTGAAGAGCTCCTTCCTTGATAAAGGGAAGGAACAACCGCAAAGTTCCATGGGAGAAGAAGTTTTCTCTGATCTGACATTTCGCCACCGAGTCGGAGAGCCTTTTACCGCCATGCCTGGTCCTAGTTTCATCAGGTGTAATATGGAAGAAGCCTGCAAGGTCAACCCTTACAATTTCTTTGAGAATCCTAAATACCACAATGATGTCATTTATAGTCCTTCTCGTCGAAAGTTACGACAACCCTGTTTGCCGAGCTCTATCCGCGCCACTCGGAAATATGCAGGGAGTAGCGGCATTTGAAACATCTTAATGCCAATTTGCGGGTAAAATTGTTCTGTACGCACTAAAGCAATCGATATCTTTCCTTTTTGGAGAGTTGAGCACCGTAGTACCATTTTCTATCACGAAGCGGACATATGCTTTGTAGGCGCGCAACAGAACCTTTGGGTTTCTAGATTTCAGCGTCGTAAATGAATTATACGTTCAACCTACATATTTCCTAATTTGCTATCGTCTTTACATGATTAGAGAAGTCCAGGGAGGTACTACTGAGGAAACCTAGTTCGCGAGCTCCGCTAGAAAGGGGTAGCGGGGTGCTATTTATATGGTATGCGGGAGTATGGGGACTGGACGAAACGTGATGGTAAGATGAATGTTTTCCCCGAGGTTTGGACCTATCGCTGACATGGGTAATACCGCCTGACGCTTCTCTACGTCTCTAGGAGCTTCAATAACTCTGTAAAGTTTACTACCATCCGCGTAAATTTTGCAACTAACATCCAATGAAATAAGATTTGAAGGAATTCCGAAGGTATAAACGAGGAAGAGTGTTGGGAACAACATACAGCCCTGGTGCAGTCCACTGCTAATTGAGAAAATTCCCCATCACGCACTTGACACGATCTGTTCGTGAGGAAAACTGTTCACCCACTCAACTATCTTGGGATTTATTCCTGCCATTCTCAGTATGACGATTAATTTCATGAAAAGGACTTCGTCGAATGCCTTCTTGATACCAAAATAAACGACATCTGCTATTTGCTTTCCATCGTGCCGGGATCTCCCCCCTCATCATGCTTAACACATTGACGACAGCGCCTTTTTCGCGTGTATGGCGCGTGGGATCAACCGATTTTCTAGCGCGCCGAGGCTTTGGCATGATGCCGGTGTACGGCGAATTTTTTTCAAAATGGAAGTGAATAGTAAATCTCGAAGACTGCATATACAGTCCTATAATATCGGGGATGGTGACCATTCCTTTTTTTTGCAATGAAAATAGAAAATTAACAGCTGGAAGCTTTTAGAATGCCCTTTTTCCCTGTCCAGGTTAAAAGGAAATTGCTATTTGTTTATTGTCCATTATTTGTTTATTCTAATAATCAATATTTGTTTGTGTTTATGTGTTTGTTTCAGTAGACAGTATTTGTTTGCATCTATTTGTTTCTTACAATAACCATTATTTGTTTTTACTTGTAAAGAAAACTAGTGCGCAATCAAAAATTCCAGTAAATCAGAAGCTATGAATCATTTTCATGGACCACGCTTTCTGTAACAATGTGCAAAGGTCTACTGAATAGTGGCACAAAAACATCCTTTGAAATTCTGAAATGTATCGAGAAAAATATGATACAAGACTGTGGCGCAGCATTGCGTCACACGGTCTCACGCGACCGCTTGAGCGTGGCGCACCATTGCGCCACACTGCCGTCAACGTTAAATTGAAGATGTATTTCAGAGAATAACCTAGCCAAGAAACTGTTTTCTTGATAAATGACAAAGGAATCGTGTCTAGAGTCAGAGAGTAAGATGAAGGCCATTCAAATCAATTCAACTATTTCCTCATTGTAGAACCATACACCGTGTTCCATGTGAGGGAATATTTGTTCAGTAGAACATTGAAACACTGAGCCTGTCGTATGGTTGTTAAGGGCCTATGAAAACATTAAGCTAAAGGTTCGACTTCCCCTATTTCCGTTATAATAGGCTTCCTTGGCAAGAAGGGTTGAAATGAGTTTATTCTACCCAATCGCGAATTTATGTACTTGAAAAACTTGGATCTATTGCCAGACTCGACTGCCTTTCTCTCTGAATGGGCAGACCGTTCATGCAATGCTTTTTCCGTTCTTCATTAACATTTTTGTAGTAACACCAACTTTTGACATTATTTCAAGTTACCGCATTCCTCCAGTTTGTGGTAATATAATATAATTTTCTTCTTGAATAGTCCGACAAAAACTTCTGATCACCCCGGCCTTTGCGCCAATGCACAAACTGATCGTTGGTGTGATGTAAAATAGCTAAAAATAGCTCATAAGCCTCATCCATAGAGGTACATGTGCAGTAGGAGGTGATCCAGTCAACAATGCTCAAGTTGTTCTGGATGTCAGAGAAGTTTGCATTTTTAAAGTCTCCACGAAATGGCTTCTGGCAAGCCTCCGAGATTTATATCGAAATCTATGGCCGCATGGTCGTTACTACCAATAAGAGGCCAAATTTCCAATGTTCTTAATTGAAGAATCATCATTGCAGCATGCTAGGCCAAAAGCAGTGCTAAGTCTTGTTGGGAATTTAAGTAACTGTTAGAAGTTGTGGCGGTTAGAAAAGCCAGATCGTAGACGTTGTTACATCGATAAGCGGTAAACGACTTCGCAATCCTGACCAGCGACCCTATATTTGCAAAAATACAACGGAATAAGGGCGAACGATGAAAGAACCTGCGAGAACCCAATGGTTTGACGACACGTCTCGTTCATGGTGCGGAGAAGAGTTCGCCTCTGACATTGGAGATTTGCTGACACTATGATAACTAGCATTCATAGAACTGTTCTTTGTATTGCTCCATTCATTGCGTAGACGAATTATCTCCTCCAACGCTGAGGATTTGCGTATGAAAACGTCCTTGCAGGGAGAGAATCGTAAATGTGATGCACGTTGCAACATTTGTTGTTGGAAATTACTGGGAGGCAGAACAACTTTTCGATAATCGGTGAGAGCTTGTACTCATCCGGAAACACTAACTGGCACGGAGCTAACGCCAGGATAATCGAGAATTTTGGCAAAACAACTTTGGTCCCATAAGACCTTATCAATACAACTGTTACTGTATTTCTCAGAGAGATTACTTATAACAATCTCCTTTTGATTTTTTGAAATTTCGATCTTTTAAAATCTGGATCTGAGACAGACCTAATGAAGATGAAGCACTCAAATCATTATTTAACCTAGGCGTGGTTGCCGACAATGAATCAGAATTTGCAGGCTGAAAGGCAGCTGCTCGATTAAAAGAGGCATTCTCGGTCCTACGTTTACAGATTCTCTTAAGAAAACCTTGAATACGCCCGTTCGCCTCTCTGTTTCCCTCTAGCACCTCATTGACCCGCTCCGTGACTTTCTTATTTTCCTCCTTCAATTCCATAACACCATCAACAACAATCTGCATGTGGCCAGACAGTCCCCCTTCCTCCGTGAGCGAATTCTAACGATCGAATGACGGTTTAGTACATTTGTTGTGATGCTTTACGCGGCACCGCTTGAAGTTGCGGTCTGGAACGGAAAACGAACTGGGGAACGGACCATGACTGTTGAGCAGTTGGAAGAAACGGGAAAAGAAATCGATATTTTCTCACAAGAAAAACGCTACTTTAACCTGTGAAGGTGGCAGCGTAATAGATAACAGTCTTGTGCTCCTGCCACCGAGAACAGTGCCTTGCCTCAAAGAAACCATTAGCCGAGTTGTGAGTGGAAGAGGCAGCGTAGATTTGGTGAGTTCTTAGTTGAGCATAAATACCATGTCGGGTGATTTTGGGAAAGCGGATGACAGCCGAGCACCCACGGCCGTCGCAGACGCGAGAGTTTTCTCTTCCTCCTTTTCGCTTCGATTTGTTTTCAAATCTTCTCGATTTTTTGTGCCAAACGTATTACCATTAGCCCAAATGTGCTGTAAACATCGTGGTTCAGTGAAATAAATTTCAAAGCACATTGATTTACATTGTAAACGAAACTGTTTTGGCAGTATTTAATTCAATCAAGGGATTCCGTCTTCCGGAATTCCTTGAATGAATAGTGGTAGAGTATAGAGCTAGTCTCGAAGGCTTCGTCTCTTCGTTGTCCGTACCTGTTAAGTTCATGAACTATCGAATCGAGTACACGTGCTTCGAGAAAAACCGTGCTTGTTATTTTCACGAACTATCAATTCGAGCATAGATGCTTTGAAAAACGGTATGTAGTAGTCGATTGGGTTCTGACAATCTGCCAAGAGCGCCGATTTGACCCGGAGACTGTCTTGAAAATTCCAGAGATCGTGCAGCAGTACTGTCTGACCATATATCCGAGGTTGTTGATTCATACGCTTCCTCATCGTCGTCGGCTGAGCTTTCCTCCGTTTCGAATGGGCTGTTTCCTGTTCAATATGGCTCGTTATCTTTTTCGTCTTGGTCGCTGTCCAACAATAATCCCTCGAAAACTTCGTCAAGATTGTCAACTCTACTGTCAGCCATATGTTAGTAACTAGCCTGGAAAGCAAGACTACTAAATACGTAATACGCAGATGTTGCCAGATATCCTATCTCAAAGTATAACTTATGTGGTGCGAAAACGTATCACGTCGATAAAACAGTCTCCTGGGACAATCCGACACACCCGTGGGTTGTATTTGTAGCGAGCGCAAGCGTGCACTTATCCCACGCACGTGCTAAAACGAGAAACAGGCGCGGTCGTCAATGTGTTGACTACGCAAATTGAAAATTACCCGCTCTTTTCATTACATACATCTTCACGAAACTACTAAATTTGCTTCGAAAGAAGTGTGAGCCCCCAGGTTGATTCAAACTGAGGTATTCTAGGTCCTATGAGTTATCTCACGCCGTCGAGGTTTATGAGATGAACGGCGCGGAGGAAAGAAAACGAAACGGTCCAACGAGTGATCAGATTAGAGCCACTGCCCTTTTGCCAAGTCCGGCAGGTTCTCCCTTCAAAAAGTCATTGAACATAGCATCCATATAAGCAAGTCAGATATCGTGTGTCACTTTTCACTCACTCATCTGCAGAAGATGGCATTCGCCAGTGAACTCAGAAACTGCTTCGCTTTGTTAACTGTTGTACTGTTCATCGTCTATGTACTATTCGTTGCCTACAGATTGTCGCTAGATCTGAGGCACTCTCAAAATCGGACCGTGCGAGGTAACAGAGGTTTTCTATTACAACAACATCTTTCTCCAAATTTTTCGCTCTTCTAAATGTTGTTATTACGGGTGAACATTACTCGAACAAAGTGGTAGCGAAGCGGGTTGATCTGTGACTGCTACTCAACAACTTCCTCATTCTGCTTGTTCATAAGAGTTCACTGTAGCCCCCGATTCTGTTGCTATACATTGACATCTGCAAGTAGTTCATAGAATGTGCTTTTGAGATCCCACGGTAACTCTTTTACGATGTTCGTGTGCAGTGCCCGAGGGCGAGATGTTGTATGACTGCAGTTCATCTGAAATGTTTGCAGCTGTGGATTTTCTTCTCTTTGAAGACTTCATGGAGCGTCCCGACTTTTATTTAATTTAATTCGGATTCATTTACCTGAATATGGTTAACAATTCCTTCAATAATGCGCTGTACTCCTTTCTCATTCTAATGGGAGATTGATAACACTAACTTGATCTATTAACAAGCGATTATGCACACTATCAGTGAACTTGATCCTCTTAATTTCATAAGCCATACTAAAATTTACAATAATAATTTCTTTATTGTGAGTGCCATATTGCACGAAATGAAGTTGAACAAACAACAAACAAATTAAATTAACACAACCAACAAACAAATACGAAAGTTTCAAACTTCATCTTCAAATTTCATAATTACTGCTGTTAATGTTGCTATTATTCTAATACCGTTTATGTTATAAGTATAACAACACATCAACTAATATTTCTAACTTTCATGAGCATAATTATAACTACTACTTAATTACAATAATAACTGCTGCTGTTATCTATAAAAACTATATATAGTAACAACCTAACGCTAATAATCTGGTTAATACTAGAACACCCTGTCACGCGACAGAATAACAATACGTTAGCCATAAACGACGAAATAATAACAGTACACGACGTCATAATACACTAACAAACAATAATTAACTCGCTAACACAAACAAAAAAACATTCATGGTACGCGCTGTTGCGCCAAGTGAAACGTTTTCACAGCACACCGAACGGATTGCCACCACCACGGAGCTCCTCGCCTAGTCTGACCGCGTGGCGAAGCCACGCGGTGACTACTCACAATGCACACTATTTCGTCGCCAAATGGGCACGGAGGCAGAGAGAAGCGAAATAGTCTGCGACTCGCGTAGAGTGCGCGGCGGCCAGAGAGTCAGAATCAGAGTCAAAATCTGCGTCTTTGCTCGCGATGCACTATTTCACAAATTGGGAATCCGTTCGGTGCGCTGTACTTTCACGCTAGTGTTGCGCCCAATGCATTCTTTGTACGTCTGATACACAGTTAATACGTAGTGAAATTGGAGCGCGCAATCCCCCGTTTTTTCACTTGGTTTCACAATACAGTAGTAACATTATTATAGTAGTAATAACAGCGTAGAATAACAATTTGATAGTAATAATAACAACATTATGTATCATTATGAATTATATGATATACGAAAAGGTGACTTGACTATTAATAAATAATATTAAAAAGCTTATAATCTTATGTTCATCTAAAGGTTATATGCCCCTTTAACCCAAAAAAGCTAACCCGATGGGTTTATAAATGTGGTAATGGCAAGCAATAGTAAGTTCCATGTCTCCGGTTTAGCTCTCTCTCGGGAGCGCCAACCTCTGGCTGCCATCCCCGAACATCCGGTAACCATACACTCGATATGGAATGGGCCTTCCTTAACATTTGATTCAGGCCAAAAAAGCAAACTCATTCTATTGTTCTGTTCTTTTCCATGAAAATGAGGTTGATGAAATATATAACCTCTTAAATTTTGGTAACATAACAAATACTCTAAATATAGCTCTTTCTGTAACGTTGGTCATATTTCGGATTTTAAATCCTTTATTGTCTCCAATACCAGTAAGCTACTCATTAATGTTTTAAAAACGTCACAAACAAGGTCTCATAACGTCTCATAACTAGAAAACTGAAAGCTCGAATTAGAGGACACATCTTTAATATTAATAAAAAATAACAGAAAAAAAACAAGTTTTTGTCAACATTTTATGAATGCTGCTTTGAATATTCAGTCACGCTTGTAGATAACGTACCAGAAAATCAAGACTCAAGTCCTAAGAGAAAAAACTTTTTTCGGATTAAACTCTTAAGTGCTGAGTACCCTTAAGTACTGAATATGAACCTTCAGAATCCTATATGAATACCCTAATCCTATGAAGATCTCTTTTGAATAAAGATACTAGTTATAGACAACTAGTGACTATGTTTAATATTAAAAGTTGTCTATGGGATGCTTTCACTACCTTTAGTAAAAGAATAAAAACTCACTGTAAACTTATTATTCCGAATTAACATAAAATTAAAGAAATCCATGACAAAATATTAATTTAACTTAATAGCATCATATTATCAAAAACTCAAACACTGACCGCATTTTTCTAACCTGACCTCATCCTCTTTCATGACGACTTCATAATCAACCCTTTAGATAAAGCTCCTAGTAATTATGGAATAATACGTAAAACTTTCATGCTACCACTGTCCTAACGAAATTCGCTCGTATAATCACTTCCCTTCATCGCCCATCTAGTGCGGTCGGTTTTGGACGCGCTCTGTCGATTCCCCAGTAAATTCTGTAAGTTTTTCGCTTTTCAGTTGCTTTTCTTTGTCTGTACCTCAACCCTTAGTTCCCAGTTTCGTGGAAGTTTAACTTGTGTTTCGAACAGGCGATTCCTAGTGTTGTTTCGTATTTCCCTACGTCGCACCGTCGATTTCCATCTGATTGACTATCCCTTGCCGCGTAGATCAAATCATGCTAGGTCGTGCTCGCAGAGTTGGAGGTATCAAGGTTTCAAAGATTCCTGAAGGGACAAGAGATAATTCTCGACCGTTTCAATCTCAGATTGAGCGTGATATTGACTTTTCAAAATTACCGCCTGCTGTGATCATCAAATTCATTCCAGATCGGACAACAGACCTGATGATCACAGAGGTGCTAATTGTGCTATCTAATAAGATTTCTTCGGAAATTCGGGAGGTTCTCGAGGTCGAAGAGCGGACGCGTCGTCGCAATGATCAACCGCAGAGCAAACGGTTAGGGTTTCGGGATTCATCCCTGTTCTATGACTCATATCGGCGCTGGTACCACAAACACTCTGTCTCAGTCTCAACACTCCCCAACCTTTGAATTGTGGTGGGCTGTCCGCGACTGTCATCGGATGACCGCGGTCCAAACGTTCGTGTGACACGGGTAGCCTTGAGTTGGATGTGCTTTGATCCTTGGGATCCTGGATAACCTTCACACGACATTCAGCACTTAATTCCTCTGGACAGGTCATGTCTTTCATCGACTCAGTTGACATAGATACGCCATCAAAGCTCATTATTGCTCGTAGCCTCTGAACATCGGAACTTTACCATGAAGTATATTATCGTTTAGTAGAAATTTGAATGACGGAACTATTCAATGACTGACAAATTTATGTTTTGTTTTGTGTTGTGGTGATTGTTTTACTGTTTTTTCTTTTACTAACTGCATTGTATTAATTCGTTTTCTTAGCAAACGTGCAAAGTACACATCAAACAATACAAAGAAAGGCACCATTCCACTTCACGGACTCAAGAGGTCGAAGAAATTTTTAAGGAATTTCCGCAACTAACCACTAACAGATTCGCTCGTCCCATAGCAGATTACCCCCAATAGGCCTGCCTTGAACGAAAAAAAGTGGGGTACAAGAAGTACAATAGTGCCCAATCCCTAAATGTCATTAGTGGCTCGCTGGACGGATGACCACTGGAAAGTTTCTACAAATGAAGTAAGAGCAATCACTAAACACAGCTGAAAATGATAAACACAAAACAATTCCATCACATTTTATCAAGTAACTTGTAGCTTGCAGCTCGATTAGCCTCAATCCTCGTCATCTGAAAACTCTGAAGGCTGAGTCATTAATAGATCTATGACATCTATTAATGACTCAGCCTTCAGAGTTTTCAGATGACGAGGATTGAGGCTAATCGAGCTACGAGCTACAAGACAACGCGTATTAAGAGGATTTAAGGCAGAATGAATAACGAAGAGATGAAATGGAGTTGCCAGGAACTGCTGTGAGATGTGCGAACGACCGCACGAAAATGAATTGCCCGTTTCGAAACAGCAGCGTGCCCGCCACTTCTGGCGCACTGTAGCTTCGCGTCGGGACCGTCCACTGCAGGGCGGCCCCGCGCAACTAGCGACGGCACGAGCTTGGCAGAACTGCTGCTTGCAATTCTTGCCTCGTAAAGCGCGCGCAGGCGCAGGAATTGAGCAGCAGATAAGGGTTGATGTCCGGGAGCAGCACTTGGGCAGCACCTGAGCAGGAATTGGGCAGTAAAAAGGGAGATAAGGGTACGGTAATCCTGAATCGTGACGGGACCTACGTGCAGAGCAGGTGTTCCGCAGCAGCTCCACTGTGGAAGGCCAGAGCTCCGCAGGAGTTGCGCAGCAGTTCAATAGAGTTGTTGCGCCGCTGGGCGTGTCTAGCCAATAGCCGGCAAGGAAAGCCAATAGCAGGCGAGAAGGGGCGGGGAATTCTCCTCCCACATCATATCGCAGCACCTAGGCGGCCATTTTCGAAGCGAATTCAGAATACTCCTGCTCGCACCACTTGGGCAGCACACTCACGGTCCCCCCCCCCACACATACCCATATCGCGCTGACCAATCACAGCAGAGCTCTAAACTCGGCAGCATATCGTGCAACTGCTGTCGAGGTCATCTTAACGGCGCAACTCGCCGCCGATCGTCAGAGTCAAGTGAGCGACCCTCCAACAAGCTCAAAAAAGGGTCTGAAAGTCGTCAACTTCTGATGGGTACATGAGGGAGTTTCAAAATCAACAATATACACAGTCTATTATACTTATAATCATTTTGAAAACAATTAATACCGCTGAGGCACTCTCATCACTGCTCATGCGCACGGTCCTCCGCGCCAGACACGTAGGTAGCGCGCGGTCGTCAATGGGTTAATGAACTGTTTTCCGTATGCAAACCGTCCTACAGGTGGTTCGAAATATTCACGGTTAGAAGTCTATCCTTCGTCACAAAGGAGAGGTCGCATCTCGTGCTTAAAATAGCACCTAGGGATAGAGAATATAGTGGGAAAGCGGGGGAGCATTTTGCTATTTGGCTTCGGTCCCCCGCAGGCTTTGACTGATTTTCCAGTGTTGCTTCACAGTGCACAAGGAACTCACAGTCGGGTCTCCTGGGTGGGCTATAGTAGGCCCCACCATAGGCCTACTCAGTTTCCGTGTTTGGTAGTTGTATCTTCAGCCTGCTCTCTGCACTAGAAAGTTTAATTTCAAGTGGCTATGGTATGTCTTTTCGCTCTGACCTCTACCACGAGTTGAGTGTTTTATCTGCAGAGGGTTGCATTGTCTTTTTATTCTTCTCTGTTGCTATTATTGCCTCTATTATTGCCTTTCCACTTCTAATTTCTGTGATATTGCATTCTTTGAAGTTTTTTGAAGTGTTGTAGTTTTAGTTCGGTCAGTGCTCTACAACGTTTCTCAAATTCATTATATAAGAGGGACTGAAGATTTGAATGAATAACTAGCTAAAAATCTGAATGAGTAAATAACTAAAGTTAGTAGTAGCGCAGCCGGGGTCACTGGTGCATGGCCCCAGTTCGGGCCATGCACCAGTGACCCCGGCTGCACCAGTGAATCCACATCATTAATGTTCAGCAAGAAGCCCGTTTTATATTTGAATTTGAATTGTAATACACGGTTATCAGCAAGAACTTCGATTCGGTTTTTTTTTTCGATTTTTCCATCATTTGATCTACTTTGGATCTTGTTATTTTCAACATAACAGAGCTAACTCGGCGCACGATAGCATTTTAATAGATCATCAAGCTTGTGCATCAAATTGTCAAAAAATTAGCGAAAATTAATAGATATGTTGAAATTACCTTGAAGATCACCTTTGAAAGTGTTGGTTCAAAGAGAAAAGGTTTCAACATATTTCATTACAAGAATCAACCATCCAAACCTGCAGAGAGATTAAATGTCACACACGAAAACATCGTTTGATTCAGGTATAGATGGAATAATTTCTGCGGTTCCCGTAACGAGCGCCTCCGAAAAAAGCCTTAAAGGTAATATTCAGCGCCACTTTCGAAAGTAGCCGCCTATTTCGTTGAAAATGGAAAGAATCTTTATAATGTCAAGCTGGTTATTTTACGAGTAGAGACGAGGAAGCGCATTAAGACCTTCACGAATCCTCAGGGCTGGTGTTCTGACGCGTTCTTTTACTTTCATTGTTTCTTATTGTTAGGGAATATCTCGGGTGATAAGCAAACGCCCGCAGGAGTGAAGCTCTACAACAGCGTATTAACCTGAAATGTGGACGCCCCAAATATTGTGACGATGGAAATTCAGAGAAAAAAATTCGAACTTAAACTCAAAGAACGAATTTGCAAGAAATTGTAACCATCTAGAAGAGGCACCAAGTTTGTAGGCATTTCTGCACGCTTCCAATGTGTTTCTAGAGCGCGTATAGTTCAGCGGTAAAGGGGGCTACTGACACCCGCACTGCCGAGCGATTGATCCCCGAGTGGGCTAACCAATACTTCTATCCCTCCGGGGTCTAATAAATTGGTACTAGACTAATATGGGAAGGTAAGGACACTGACTTCGCATAGCTGCTGCTTACGCAAGACATTTTATAGGTCAAATACGCATTCACCTCGTCTCTACAATTCTGAATGGAATGCGAATGCTTCCTTAGAGAACTGATTAACGCCTATGTCTTTACCGTCGCATTTTACCAATTTTAGCGATTTCACCCTAGTCCACGAGGAGTTGAAGATTGTATACCGTTAGATCTTCACAACTGTTCCGTCGAAGAGGGCTACGGTCTCTAAAGATCGTTGGTGCTCTAAATTCTTTCAAACTCCAGTTGCAACGCAAAGAAGTTTCTTTTTCATTCACTGTGTTAATTTTAGATGTTGTGATTCCCTATCTCTATAATCTTGAAAGGCAGAAAAGCGTATTTTCGTCTAAGATATTGAGCGAGAAAGTGCCCCAGAACTGCTCCTTCTGCGGAAGCTACAAGGTGGGTGAGTTCATCGCTGTGAGAACTTGTTTGGTTTTTTATAAATTATTGAACATGCGTTGAGCTACACATGGAACCAACCTTGAATCTCCCATCGTAGCATCTACCACACTTTCGTTTTTCAGTTGTTCTAGTCGGACCAAAATCCTTATTTTAGTTTTACATTGTTCATTATCATTTGCTTGTGTTACTAGTATTTCTAATAACTCCGAATGCCATCCATGAAACTCGTGTCAACCTCTTAAAGGTGAAATCCTCCAGTAAAAAAAGCGGTAATGTTAACCACCCCAAAATCACACACGTCACTCATTCTTCTCGCACGCAGACTCCCATTGTACCTACCCTTTCTACCTTTCGAAATGAATGGATAAATGCAGCTTTACGAATACTTTATGACAACAGTAACGTATTATTCGAAGAAAGAATCTTCACGTTCAGGTGGCTCCGCAGTATCGACTAGCAACGTGCAAAATTGAGAAGAGTATGAGCAGTATTTCTGATGCAGCTATTTGTTTTTTGATCAACACCGACGCTTTCATTGACAATAACAAAACAATCAGCCAAGAACGTTGGTGCGAAAGGTAACGACTTCGTCATTGTATTGTCTGCTTGCGGGTGTACATGGTGCAGTTGTAAATAAATAAATTGTAAGAGGCGCTACTGGCCGCATGCTCGAGCTGTCTACCTTCACAAGGGCGAAACAGGCCTATGACTTCTCCGGGAATGGGTTGATTTGGTACCAGACTTTCTGGGAAGGCAAAGACACTGACTCAAAGAGCAGCTGTCTCCGTCATAGAGAAAGCCAAATACACATTCACCATCCTTTCACGACTCAACATGAAAGACGAGGCGCCCTATTTGGGGACTAATCAGCAATCGGCTATGTTAGAAAGGTAAAAGAGATTTCGGCGTTGATCAGTCCCCTAAGGACATGCCGCCGTATTCGTGTTAGAATTCAAAATCGTAATGGCTTGGTGAAGCGTTTTTGGCCTACACTTTACTTGCGGGGGCCAACCGCTATACCAAGTCAGGGTCTGTACCTTCCCAGACAAGAATTGCACCAACTTATCGGCCTTGGAGGGATCGAAGGCTTGGTTAACACGTTGATGACCGTGTGGTATGCCATACCACGCCTGCGCGGCCGTGTGGGACCGTGTGGTATGATGCCATACCACAGCTTAATATTTCTATTTCCTAAATGGTGTCGAAGGGTTCGGGAAATCAATCTTATGCAATATATTATTCACTTTTAGACATTGCTTTGGAAGGAGTGGTCCACGAAAACAGTTATCAGCTGCTGATTTATACATTACAATATACAAGTAATTAGGTAGATCACAATATGCACAGGTCTTCTTCGATACCCTAACCAATTATTGATCGCTAGAAACGTTTTTTTGGTGTTCTCAGAGATGACATTATACACAAATAAACTGCAGATATCAACAGTATTACTTCAAAATATGGGTCACTGGAAACATTTTCTGTGTTTGGTAAGGAAAGAGTCGAAACCATTCAAAAAAAGGTGACATTCTAGCAAATCATGGAAGAATTCCAGAAAATTCTGTCATTCGAAAAAGGTGTTACTACATAAGGATATCGCTAGGACTAAAGATCCCGATCTCTTTTTTTTTTGCTCTTTTTCTTTTTAGTTCTACCACGCCCTGAGCGCGGCGAAAAATCGATTTTCCCACGCGCCAAAATAGCGCGCTCATCAACTTGTTAACACAGGGATAGAATTGATCGCTCGACTATGTGAGTGTCAGAAGCACCGTATACCACTGCACTACGCGGCCCGTCAATGATTGGATTGAACCGCCGATCCTTTTATCGTTTGCTTACAAACCACATATGTATGCGTAGAAAACATTAGCCGAGGTAGAATCACCTCCAGTTGAAAGCCTAATAGAGTTAAAAACGCATGTAAAACACTTTCGAACGTAGTAAAAAGCGTGCCAAATTAATTTGTCAAAAATCAAAGTACAGATATGTGCATTTGTCTCTGTTTTTCTCGTAAAGGAAGGAAATTTTCAGCTGTTCAGAGATCTCCGGTTTGGTCCTTTTTAGCCTCTGTGAAAACGTCAACGTTGCCGAGTCATTGGATTCCGCTATCAGGGAGGCGGATCCTAACGGAAATTCGACACTGTTCACTGTCATTCGGAACCCTTTTTATCGATTCATCAGCGGGTACATCGATAAATGTCAGAAGTAAGTTAACCTTATTTATATGTACCATGTGGTGACCTCCTTGTGGTAGTGATTCTGAAGGCGTCTGTTCTAAAAAGGTATATTACCCACAATACTCTGAGTGTCTGGTCTTCGCCGAAGGCGGATCAAGCCATTAAGAAAGGCGAAGCCACTATCTTTTGTAGCGCGATTTTGTTGAAAAAACTAACATAAATGATAATAGTCTTGAATTCGTGCAACGTTGACCTTCTTCAGGTACTTTGAACTTCAGGAATTTTCTAGTCGACCTTAAGGTCGGCTTGATTTAAACAAACCGATCGATTATGGTTCCATAGGTTTCATGGCACACTGAGTTATGGGTATCTGTTTCCATATTCAGTGAGCGAATCTGGTACTCGGACGAGGAGCGATGTTTCGGATGTAGGGAGAATTTGCGGTGTATTCTGGAATCTATCCCTGAGGCTCTCAACAGCTTCCTGAACAAACGTGAAATTACTAGTGCGACATATTACTACTTGCGCCATTTCGCTCCTCAATGGTGGTGAGATTTATATATCTCATCCATAACCTTCATTGGATTTATATATCTCATCCATAACCTTCACTGGTTAAGAGTTCCACAAGGGCTCTCTAGTTAGTACGTACTTATGTATTATGTACAGTACCGGACGCACCGCAACGATAAAACGGCGATAGCGGCGCCTTGGAGCGCCGAAACCCGCCGTTTTTGAATAACTTCTTTGAAATTTGTTGATTTGCAAAAATAAGTATATGTTCGAGCTCAGCGGCTTGAGCTCTATCTCTCCATATGCACTTTTCCCAAATTCTGAACCTTTTTTGACCCCTCGATTTTCGGATCCCGTTGCCGCTTCCGTCCTTCGCTTTGTGACTCACCACCGACTTGGCTCTGGGTTGATTTCTTTCGGGTCACCACGAGTGGACAGAAACGGCGCATTTCGGCGCTCCAGAGCGCCGCCACCGCCGCTTTATCGTTGCAGCGCGTCCGGTACTGTAGGTTGGTAAAAAAGTTCGTGCCGTTTTTTTCAAACGACATGTAAGTTGAGTTCTCAAGCATTTGCATTACGCAGCATTCAAAAGAGAATAGTTTGCTCTATCAAGCAGTATATCAGAAATTTATCACAACTTCGAACTTCACATTTTTATGGCTAGTAAAGTGAAAAGCGAAAGAGTGAAAAATAACCTCATCGATAGCGATTTTTTTCTGCTCAGTTTCTGAGGTTCAACTAAAATGCGATACACCATCTGAAAGGCGATAACTCTCTCTACCAGATAATAGATTACTTAATTTTATATGCTCCGAAAATTATAAAGTTTCAATCCCACAAAGTTTGTCGTTCGAAAAACTAGAATAATTTTTCGATGCAGCTCCTGGTCTTCTTCTGAACGTCCGAGTTGATTCCTGTGCTGTTTTTAAGCAGAATTTCTCGCTCTATCACATGATATATTTAATCTCGAACAATGTTCGATTTTAAAAATTCTCGCGAGAAAAGCGTCTGGAAGTTTCGCAGCCGCGCAAATCTCCATTTCCAATCTTTTCACCAAATCCTATACAGTATTCGAAAGAGCACGACACGCTCTACAAGATGATATACAGAGCGTTTTGAACCGTCATGGTTTTCATTGTTTTTAGGCCGCCAAAGTGGACCTAAACCTGCACTCCTGGATGGCTCGACGCCGCGCGAGTCCTGCGAGCTGTGTGCGGGCTACGGTGAGCGCTGGCGCGGCGTCGAACAATCCAGTAGTGCAGGTTTAGGTCCACTTTGACGACCTAAAAAACAATGAAAACTAAGACGGTTCAAAACGCTCTGCATGCCATCTTGTAGAGCGTGTCGTGCTTTTTCGAATACCGCATAAGATTTGGTGAAAAGATTAAAGCTAGAGGTTTGCTCGGCTGAGAAACTTCAAGACGCTTTTCTTGCGAGAATTTCTTGGAATCGAACACTGTTCACAGATAAACGTACCATGCGATAGAGCGAGAATTTCTGCTCAGAAAATTGCACAGAAATCAACTTGGATGTTCAGAAAAAAAACAGGAGCAGCATCGAAAGATTATCTTGTCTTTCGAACGACAAACTTTGTGGTATTGAAACTTCGTAATTTTCAAAACAAATAAAAATAAGTAATCTATCATCTGATAGAGAAAATTATCGGTTTTTAATGGTATGTCAAATAATCCTTTTTTGAATGCTGTGCTCACACTCTGCAAAAGCTTTCAAACTCAACTTACAACAATTCTTTGAAAAAAAACGGCACGGAGTTTCTCAGCAACCTAATGTGTAGTATGCTATAGTATACAACATGACACTGAAGCAATGAATCTTTCATCACCAAGTGTTCTGTTGGAGCGTTGAGAATTCCACAAGTACTTTCATAAAAATGTTCAGGTATTGTGAGCTTCATAAAAACAGAAATCTGTACAAAGTTGTCAAATATCAAGATGGTCCCGATGCCCGACAAAATTTCGCTGACGCTATGGAAGCTCTGCTGAAGTCCGTTGGTGTTCCTGGAAATCACAGGGTGGTCATCTACAATGAGGTGATGAGTGAGTGAGGTTTCGGTCTTTCTCTGAATTTCTACAAATTCTTTTCTTCTCCAAATTTTGAGCTTTGCGCGTTCTAATGATTCAATTCAGATGGTAAAATGCAACACTCCACCGCTGGGTCATCACAACGACTTGCTGCCGAGCACGAGCTGTTGTCCAATGACTATCTTATGTGGCTTCTAGTGAAACTCTATTACAATGATTTCCTTCTGTTTTATGATATTGATTGACTTGTTATTTCTTGATGTTGTTTTGTTAGCTGTAAAACGATTCGTGCTGTGACTATTGTTGAAGAGTTTTGCTTCATTTACATGACAAAGAATCGTGTAAAGCTCAGGAATAAATTATTAAAACAGCCAAGCATAGCGGTTTTTTTTTTCGGAGCGTTCCATCTGGGGTCGAACGTCCGCTTTACCACGAGTCCCGAATATGCTCAATACGGCGTATATCACAAATTCATCCAGAATCAACAGGGATACCTGTGACGACTGGGCCAGATTTTCAGTTATAAAGCGCCATGTAAAGGTAAAGAAGAAATGGCGTCGACCAGTCCCTGAGGACGCGCCGCCGCATTCGTGCTCCATTCGGAATCGTAAAGGGAAAGCGTATTATTAGGTTGGTGCCAAAGTTCTCGGACATTTGGTATATAAAACAGTTTATTTTATGTATAATATCTGGACAATAGCAAGGAGACATTTGAAGTAGGCACCGTTAATATCAATGGTCTTCTCACCTCTATAACATTTCAGACTGGAGCCGAATTTGGCGGAGAAATCCCTATCAAATTCAAGAAGTCGTAAATGTCCGAGAACTTTTGCACTAACCTAATTGGCCTAAGAGCGAATTTGCTCTTTTGCATTAGTGGCGCAGTCCGGTGGCGCATCAAACTTACTGGTGGTTCGTGTTTTTTAGAAGACTGCTATTCCGTATTAGAGGAGATTTTGACGAAATGCGCTTCTTTCGTTTAATTTCTTCCTTATGTGATTATATGCCTAATTTTTTTTGCTTAGACGCGGCGCCGCCGGACTGCGCCATTGACGCAAAGGGGCAAATTCGATCAATGACGTTAATTATTGATTACGCTTCGATTTTGCATTTTCGCCGCGCGGCGTCTAAACGAGCCCTAAGCAATCAGTAGCCGGGGCTAGCCGCTATACCAAATCGGTGTCTTTACCTTACCAGACAAGTCTGGTTACAATTTACCCGACTCTGCTGCGATGGAGGGCCTTGTTAGCTCGGGCCGGGGCCGATCGCTCGACCAGCGCCTCCTGCCACTGCGCCAAGCGCGCCCCGTGTTGGATGTTATATGTATTAATAACAGATTTCATGTCCGGCTCGCGTCTAATCACAGTCCCATGTACCCTGTCCTCAGACACCCGCCTTTTGGCCAGCTTAGTTGACCAAACCGACCCTTTTTATGTACAAGCTTTAAGCTTCCTGAGCAATTCAGCCGCACTTGTCCCTCACTTTGTTCGGTTCGGGGAACTCGAAATGTTGTTGATCTCGTAACACGTAGTTTCTGAGCATGAATTAGTCTTCTTCTAACATTTGAAAAAGGCGAGGAGAGGAAACGTAAGCCGAAATAACTGTACATAACAGTCCTACTGTTAGTCAACGTCACTGAGCAAAGCGATGCTTCTCACTTTATTAAGAATTTGTCACAGACTATAGAACTCAATGAAATCAGACTTGTAGATTTGTATCAATAACTTCATTAGATAGTTACTCGACAGAAGTTGTCGCTCAGCAATCGCTCTGAGTTTAGATCCAGAAGTCGAATGGGCGACCTTTCCTTCTAAATCGTTCCTGAGTCAGGTGTAGGAATCTATTACATATAATAATTGACACGAAAAACAGTCATACTCAGCAGCTCGCTCTGAATAATGGATCGTTCCTTGGAAGGCACATCAACTAGGCTAAACACTTTATCCAAATCGTGGGCGATCGATAGGTACGGATTGGGTTTCATATCATACTTGATGAAAACAAGGTCGGTCTTATGTTGGTGGTATTCGCAATACCTGAAATGCTCAGAGAGGATACAAAAGTTTGCAAAACCAAGTGCATTTTTGACCATCAGTATCCAACAGTGTCAGTTAGTCGTTTGTTGTGGAACAGAGAGCCTATCACTCTGTTCTTCAGACCACAGCCCACGAACACAATGAAATGGAAATATTATGTAAAATAGACGCCCCTTCAGACTTTTCTGTGGCAATAAAACAAAGAAAAGCACGAAAAATGTAGGTATCTTTGCGCAATGAACGCGCTCTTTTGCACCAGTCCACTGAACTGACGTTGGTCGAAAAATTGATCGTTCCCGGTTCACGTCAAGGGTGGTTTTCGCCAACAAATTTGAAAACGGATGTCAGATTCGTGATTATCGCCCCTGACAACCTTATAGAGCGCAATTTTGGCGAAAACATTCATTTGAACAAGGTCAGAGTTGAGATCCGTTGAGACGGATTGTGCTGCCGCAGGAGATGGCCTAGCACATTCCCTGCTGCGGTAGCGCTAAAGGCGACAAAAGGCTCTTTCAAGGCAGACGTCATCCGTCAAGCGTCGTGCGCTGGGGTTTCGCCGCTCGGTTCGCCGCGCGCGAACCGAGCGGCGAAACCGTTCGCGGTCTGCAAGTACACCATGGCCAACGCGACGTCGATCGGACGAGTTACTCGTAATGACGCGTGATAACCCGATCAACCGATGACGCTGACCTACCTATCCTTCATCACACACGCGTCACGCGTCACTTTATCGACGCGTCGTCTGAAAGAGCCTAAACCCTGAAATCGCACAGGGGTTGTTTGCACTGCTGCCGCGTGCGCCGCAGGTTCCTGTTTTTCTTCATTATTGTGTTGCTACCACAGTAAAGTGTTGAGGGAACTTAGGGCCCCTTCAGACTCTACTATGGCAGCAAATCAATCTAGAGCTGGGAAAAGGGAGTTCGTGTATTTCCGCAATAGCTGCGCCACTTTGCGACCGTCCGCGAACTGACGTTGGTCAAAAAACTATTTAGTACTTATTTGACGGTTGGTTTTGATGGTTGGTTTGGAAACGGGTGTCAGATTCGTGATTAGCGCCCTGATACCCTTGTTAAGCGAAATTTCAACGAAAATAATTATTTCAGCAAGATCAGAAGATTCCTTGATTTCCCGTGCCGTCCCCATCTTTCATTATTACAGCTTTGCTGCCGATGTAAATGTAAAGGAGCATTAAGCCCATCACAGTTCGTCTTGGTCGTCTTGATCTACAGGGCAGCTATCAGTTACGTGCGCGCGACATTCAATTGGATTCTGAGTGTCGTGTAATGTTTTTGTGCTAAATCTAGATGTCTGCTGCAAGTTTTCGTGGGAAAAATTTGATTTCCTATCCATTGCGAGGAACTGCTTAAATCGAAACGCGATTGCACCATCAGCGGCAGGTGCGATGAAGAGCTCGGCGCTTACTTCGAGACCTGGCATTTCTCTAAGAACCATTCAGGAGCTTGTGAATCAATACATTTGGGAAGAACATACCCAGACCTAACCCAGAAATGGGTGGAAGATGATTGCCAATGCACGAGAAATATCTGGGAGTAATAAGAAAAGGATTGGCCGACAAGGCAAAGTGAGCCCGAACAAGGTGGCTCCGCAGCTCAGCTCAGCTCAGTACAGCTCAACTCTTTTTGCAAATCAGTTCTAATAATGATGAGAGAGAAGCTGAAGCGTTCAAGTTATTGAATGTTCGAGGAGTTCGGAAGAAGGTATGAAAGAAATAACGAGAATATTAGAAACTCAATGGTTTCGGGCGCTTCCGCTTCGCTTCAGGCCAGACTTTTTTGACTTTTACCATTTTTCAACTAAAAGTTAAAAGTAATGCAAACTTCTGCCAAGAAGATATCTTCATGGGAACTGGAGGGGCCGTCCCTCCAGTTCCCATGAGGATATCTTCTGAGAAATGTCCCAATTTCACCATCCAGTAATAGCACATGCATGCCAAACAACGGTGCACATCCATGTGACAGAGTTCAGCCCCTCTTTGACCACGGGCCTGTAGCGCATGAACAACCTGGATCCTAATCCACTGGACTTTCGCGCTCGTGTAATCATAAAGCAAAAACCCAGAAGCACAAAAGAAAAAACGGCAAGATTTCGAACAGATCTGATCAAATTTTGAAACAATATAAAGAACTGGTACTAGCGGCGCACCATCGATTCCAGAAAGTAGCCCTTATATAAAAACTGACGGTAACCGAAAACTTCTGGTGATTGCATGAATACTATATCTTGTTTTTGAGCACAAATAGACTTATTTAAATAGTTGTTTCAAGAGAAATAAATTATGAGCACTTTTTATGGCGCACGTAATTTTTAGCCGCCCTGTATAGTACCACAATTTACCAGTGATGCTCTTCCTATTGTCAGACCACTTCTAATTGTAACTGCACATATCATTCTGATAGATCAATCCAGATGGATCAATCCAAAAGAGGGGAAAAGTCTTGTATGTGCCTAGAGAAGTTGGGAAAATTGATATACTTAGTTCACTTCTGTAACAAACGTTAGTATGAATGGAGGAAGTCGTCAACTACGAGCCCGAGGTTGCCGCAACTGTGTGTATTCTCTGAATGGATGATCCGTTATATGGCTTATGATCGACAATTGTTCCGAGAGTGTGATAGTGTTTTTAGTAGTCTGATCTACTATATGAGTTTTCAAAATTTAGTTCAAAATTTTCATGGTTTTGTTTCCTTACTATAGGTGTTAGCTGCTAGAACGTCAGACTAGTAAACAAATGAATGAATAAAAATCAATATTCGAGCAACTGGATGACTTTCCATGTTTGGGGAGCGAAGTGACGTATGTAGTATACTGTTGACTCCGACATTTCACTTGGATCTTTGTGATAGCTGATCAATGCCTTTGAAAGCGATTCCAGAAAACAACGCATATCTTCCCTGCATCGAAAGCACCGCTCGTCACTTGAGTAAAATCTAAGTTCGCTACAACAGAAGCTTTGATTGGCGTTATCAGAAATCACCTTCACAACTCACTTTTTACATTTGTCAACGAATCCGCTCAGAAATCGGTCCACGGGATGTCGAATAACTGTGAACACTGTCGTATTTCTACCAGTGGCGTCTAGTACGCCATTGAATGACGAATACATATTCAGATCCTCACAGTAGCTGACATAGGAACAACTGAGGAAGGCTGATATGACCTTCTCATTTCCTTCCTTTTTGACATTCGCTTGACTGATTTTTGCTGAGAGCTGAGAGAATTGTCAAAAAATTTACGTTAGGTATCCTTTGTCGCGCGAACTATTTTCGAGCAACTTAGAAAAGCGTAAAGAGCATATGAGTTCCACCTCGAACTCACAGTTTGAAGTGCAAATGGAGTTCGCCTAGTCCGCTTATCGCCGCGATATTTGTCCGCTTGCTCTTTACTCCTATCATTTCAATTGTGTATGTTAGCTTTTCAATAGATAAATATGTTTACTATCTAACTGATATTGGATGCCCCTGAACCGTTCAATCATCCAGCACCTACTATATAGTGTAGCCGCCAAATACATTTTAAACCCAAGCCATTTTGAATGGCGTTTTGTTTAAATCTCTGCTTTCAGTTTCAGACTGTAAGGGTTATTCGAATTAATATACCCATTACTTGCTGTGTAGGGATCTGCCTAAAAACAACACAAACACAACTTCAATCTTCTCCACCCAGCCTACTTTTTCTCATAGAATGTTGAGAAATAATTTCAGATCACCTGTCCAGCCAAGGCACGGTGCTTATTGTTCTGTTGCTGGCGATGAATTTTGTCGCGTTCGAGAGAAAGCAGATTATGGACTTTGATAAAGTGCCCATATTTTTCGGTATTCTACACGTTGCCAATCTGTATGTAGGAGCGACCTAAGCAGAGAGATTTTCCATTTTCCATGTTCATTGTGCATGATCTTCCGTCAAAGAAATTGTTTTAAACTTTTTGATGGTTTTCTTGAGCACTCATTCGTCACCTTGTAGACCTTACAAAAATCGCAATGAGCTGGTGCAAACTTCTCGACTTTTTGCAGCACTCCATTCGCTTCCAACCAACATTGACAGGTCTGATTGTGATATAGAATGGCATGATCCGAATCTGAAATGCACCAGTTCAGCGTCACCTGAAACTCAGATGGAAGGGTAAGGAAAAGGAATTTAAGAGTTTTCAAAGTACTGCAAAACGGCTCATTTGTTGTTGATTGTAATTAGGCTCGAGAGTAGCAGCAGGTACAACCCATATTCAAGAGAAGCTGATGGCAGCTTGACAATCTACCTCGGCTTCTCCTTCCGCCTTTCTTAACGTATCAACGTGAACTGCTCCAACATGGGGATTATCGATTATACATATCAATGTTGCAGCGGACAACTATGAGAAGCCTTATGAGTGTACCGCTTTGGAGTAGGGCAGACCTGCAGTTTGAAAAGCGTTTCTATGTTATGTTAAGTGTTGGGTGGTCAGAAAGTGTTGAGCCATTTCGCTCGAAAATCAGAATTTTCGACTCTGACAATAGGGTCGTGCACAGTCGACGACCAATACGACACGACTATGATAAGAGATAGCGGCCGGTGTCGTATTGGTCGCGTCCAACTTCGGCATTTGCGTTGCCGAAGTTGCCGCATGCGGCGAGTAGGACACCGCGTGTGCGGCGTCGTCTCGTACAGGGATGTGTGCTCATTCGCGCGCGGCGAACAGTGCGGCGATTTGTCGTGTCGCATTGGTCGTCGACTGTGCACTACCCTAATGAGTGGTACTCATGATCTAGGATGTCATAGTTGTTAGTCAGTCACGAAGCATCGTTACGATGGGTTAAGCGCGTCTTCGCTAACTGTAATAACGATGTCAATTCCACAAGATCATCTTCGAGCCGTATCTTCAATGGCGACACGTCGCAGGAACGATTGAAAGCATTCGTAACAACATCGCTGCAATCGAAGGAGGCGCAACGCCCTTCAGCACTGTTGAGATCTGGTTATCTCGACGGGAGAGACACTAACTTCAAAGGCAAACCTTGGTTGAGACTCTCTCTCTCACGGCAGAAGATCTTACCGTTCTCTGTATTGTCAAGGCGGACCCAGAAATAAGCGCTCGCACGCTTGCAACAAAACTACAGAGCACCAACGCTACAGCTATCCGCGGGCTTCACTCCCTCGCTACAGAGAAATGCTGAGCGGACGGACCTAGGATGTCCTGACCGGAAGCACGCTGTTGAATCGGGTGCCCATTGGTTCGTTTCGCTTATTACACCTATATTGCTCCCACAACTGTCAATTACTTTCCTCCCGTGTTGTTTTTTTTAGCTGAGAAAATAATCATCAAAGTCAAAGATGTAATTGGGGTGGTCAGCGACTTTTTTGGGCTCCAGACTGATCAGTTCTACAAGTAGGAGATAGGGGTTTTATCGTGGACATCGTGGGCTGAATTAAGAAAACAAACGAAATGCTCAAGACTTTCTTACCACCCAGTATCATAGCATGTGTACTTCTACAAAGTGTGCCATTGACTGCATGCGTTATCGTGGGTCCAATAGACAAGTTAGACATAGTCGGAGCAGCTAACAAGCAGCGAAAAAGCAGCAAATTGTGGTCAAGGAACTGTGCAATTCCTAATATGGATAGTTCGAAAAGTGAAAGCCACTAACTGCAGTAGCTATCCTGTATCCAGCTGCGTTCCCTGTTAAGTAACGGAATCAAGATGAACACGGTAGCGAACACAGGTAGAATACGTGTCCTCTGTGAAGAAATTTTCATCGAGAATATCGTCCAGGTCTACACCGAAACCAATGCATTTCAACTCATCGTTTCTGCCTCTCTTATCGTCTCTTTTGAATCGAGGATGGTTTTTGCAAATGAAAAGAAGTGACCTCTGTGACTGATGGACGCAACCTAAAATCTCATAAAGACGCGTCTTTCTTTCTCTGTAAGAAACTAGAGAGACGTTCGTACTGCCCTTTTCATTTTCAGAAAAAAAGATTTAAGCATTTAATCAACCTTCATTCAACCATCACATACAAGCAGTAATTGCATCTAGTAAAGCGTTTGTGATTATGTTAAGAGTGTCCTCAGCGACTGAGTGAAGCTGCCGCTCACCAAAGATCGCCCGTTTCCTGGTGCCGCCTTTGCTATACCTGGCCTTTGTTCCACCGGCTTCACATCATTCTCATTGTTTTCAAATTGTTCTCGAAGGGATTGACAAACCCAACACCGAAGTTCAGATGTCTGGCGACTCTCTCTTACAACCGCAGCTTTGAAACCTTCCTTGTTAACCTGCCGGACACCTTCCGTCGAATGGCACTCTTTTCGTGGACATCCTTCCATTGGTGAGCGTTCGTTGTCTTGTTCAATATTATTACATTTTCGCTTCCGTTCTATTCCGCCCAGACGCATTCAAAGAGAAGACTGATGATCCAAGGACTCGAAGACGGCCAAGGTTGGCTTAGCAACTCGCACCTCAAGAGCAGGGTCAAGCTGGAGGTTCGAGAATCGAAGCTGGGGGGTCGTCTCTGGCTTGCGTCGAGTGGGGGGTCGCATCGGGTGGGTCGTTTCTCAGGAGCGTGGGGAATCAGTACTCTATTTGTGCGCAGCATTATTTTATCCCAATTTTGTTATTCATTTCTAATCTAATATTTATTTATTTTTGTTTATTTTCTGACTAGTGCAGTCATATAAAAAATTTTGCCTTTGTACAAGTGTTGATTAATATTAGCACATTTATGGGAAAAGAAAACTTTCAATTCCTCACCCATTTCATTTTTCGAAATGTAAGAAGAAGATGTGGACAAAATAGGAGAGAAACCGTGTGCATCCGCATGGTTTTATAACAACCAAAAAGATAACGCTTACATATTACAACACACAAGGGAATTCAAACGGCATGTAAGTGCTTTGATTGTTTCTCAATGATTTTACTACCGAACTCTTACTTTTCCGAACTCTGAAAGGAGCAAACTAATATTTTCAGGAGAGAAATGGACGAAGAAATATCGGCGAAACGATGTAAGCGTCTTCTACTACAAATGGAAGGATAGAAATGGAGATCAAGAAAGCGACCGATCTTAAATTAGCACTTAATAAAAATTGATTGACTAGATTAAAAACACATCATGCGGTCAAGGTGCAAATGTATGCTGATGATATTAAAATCTATGGGATTTTTGATGATAGCAATAAATCTTCGATCTTCAATGCTCTCACGAATCTATTGTGCGCTTGATGAACTGGGCTAAGGAATATGATATCCCAATAAACTTGAATAAGTCTTTTGTTGTTCATCTCGGAAACGGTCCAATTTTCCAGTATAGATACGGCGATGTAGATTTAGAGGTTAAAGGTCAAATTAGAGATCTGGGTGTTAGGATTTGCTCTAACATGGATTTTTCCTGTCACATCAATGATGTGGTGCGCAAAGCAACAGCCACGATGTTCGCTATTTTTAGAAATGTTAATAGTGGTGACAGAAATTCCATCCTGAGGCTCTATAATGCGTATGTGATTCCTCAGCTTGAATACTGTTACCAAGTCTGGAACCCATACAAGAGAAAAGACATAAGAAAAATTGAAGGTGTTCAGAAGTCCTTCACTAGAATTCTTTTCCAGATGACCCAACGTTATTCTTTGCCGTCTGTCGATGTGCCGCATTATGCTGCTAGGTTGAAACAATTTGGATTGAAGAGCCTAAGATATCGAAGGATCTTCCACGATCTTGTTCTCTGTTTCCGTATTCTCCGTCTAGATACCAAACTCCGACCTAGTAATTATTGGCGCCTTATGCCTGTTAACGGAAGGACAAATGCTTTCTCCATACAGCATATCACTGTGAAAAGGCCCCACTTTTTGAAGTTGTATCATTCCTTCTCTTGCCGAAGTGTTCGGATTTTCCAAAGGCTACCTGCTGATGTAGTAGCGTGCAGTGATGTAAGGGCGTTTAAATTGAAACTAACTAAACTAGACTTGGAGGCTATGTTTTATCATTTCTAGCTAACATGATCTTCCAACTTCCAGGAAATAAATAAGATTTGGTTTCTGAATCATGCTCTTTTGTATGACTGTTTGTTAGAAATTGATCGAGTTACCATAACCTTCTTGTTTGTCAACTCTTTTTGCTTTCTGGTTCTGCGTTGTGTTGCTGTTTTTCTGATGTTCCTATGTTTGGTATGTTCTCTCGTTGTTTTATTCTTTGCATGATTTATTTTTATGATTATGTTGAACCTACAGTGACTTTTGAGGCTCAAATTTTTTTTCCTTCCTTTTTTCTGTCATCAGACCCATTCTTTCAACTAGCCAGGTTTCTATGGCATCTAGGTTGGGTCCATTAGTATACTGTTTTCCTCTTAATGTTTCAATGGTTTTTTGTTGCCCTGTAGAGATAAGGCTATCTTTTCTATCGATTTTGGGCATGGTCTTTTCACGGCAAGTTCTAGGGTCACAGGTTGCTATGTCACTATACTTATAGTCCAGTTAGATTGTTTTCCTTGCATACTAGAGTTAGCCTCCATTTTGGACTTCTCCCCGGCATGGTACTTCGTTGACCCTTGCCGTGATCCTAGCTATCCTACTTGTTGTCTACGTGATCTTTCTTCTTTTACCTTCCCTTGCCTAGTGCCTTATTCGCTTGGCTAGTTCATTGAGTTCCTCCTTTCGATTTGGGTCACTTCATTATCTACCTAAGTTTATTTTTTAGGTTTCATCGCGCCTCTTTCCCACTGTGAGGCTCATCATAATCATTTTCTTTTTCTTCACTTCCTTTGCTAATAGTATTCATTCAGTTTTTCTTACTTTCGTCTTGGTTGGTGCGCATTCTATGATGCAACGAAATAAATAAATAAATATTCCATACATATCAAACAATACTACACAAAATATCAGCATATTTTACAATTAAAACGCGACCGATTTCGCCGCGTTGTTCTTCGGTAGCAGTGGCAGTGGAAAAATTAAATATTTTTCAGAAACGATTTCGCGTATCGCGATGAAACTCCACATACTATAAATTCGAGTTTTCTCTTAACATTGGTGGAAAAATCAGACCCGAAAATCACGCTCTTCTTGGTGAACAGGGTAGGTTCGATTTAGCTTCGATTTTCGCCTGAAATCGAAGCAAAATCGAACCTACCCTGTTCACCAAGAAGAACGTGATTTTCAAGAACAGTTATTCAACTGAAGATAGACCACATCCTCAAGCTTCAAACGCCGTTTACAGTTCGATAAAACTCCAAAAACTGACAGAACTATAACTGTTTAACTGACATCACTGCTGGTTCAGTGCAGCACGTCGCGCGGCGACCGATTTCGCCGCGTTGTTCTTCGGTAGCAGTGGCAGTGGAAAAATTAAATATTTTTCAGAAACGATTTCACGTATCGCGATGAAACTCCACATACTATAAATTCGAGTTTTCTCTTAACATTGATGGAAAAATCAGACTCGAAAATCACGTTCTTCTTGGCGAACAGGGTAGGTTCGATTTCACTTCGATTTTCGTCTGAAATCGAAGCAAAATCGAACCTACCCTGTTCACCAGAAGAACGTGATTTTCGAGTCTAATTTTTACAACAATATTAACAGAAAACTCGAATTCATATTATGTGGAGTTTCATCGCGATACGTCCAATCGTTTACGAAAAATATTTAATTTTTCCACTGCCACTGCTACCGAAGAACAACGCGGCGAAATCGGTCGCCGCGCGACGTGCTGCACTGAACCAGCAGTGATGTCAGTTAAACAGTTATAGTTCTGTCAGTTTTTGGAGTTTTATCGAACCGTAAACGGCGTTTGAAGCTAGAGGATGTGGTCTATCTTCAGTTGAATAACTGTTCTTGAAAATCACGTTCTTCTTGGTGAACAGGGTAGGTTCGATTTTGCTTCGATTTCAGGCGAAAATCGAAGCTAAATCGGACCTACCCTGTTCACCAAGAAGAGCGTGATTTTCGAGTCTGATTTTTCCACCAATGTTGAGAGAAAACTCGAATTTATAGTATGTGGAGTTTCATCGCGATACGTCCAATCGTTTCTGGAAAAAAATTTAATTTTTCCACTGCTACCGAAGAACAACGCGGCAAAATCGGTCGCGTTTTAATTGTAAAATATGCTGATATTTTGTGTAGTATTGTTTGATATGTGTGGAATATGTCAGTCAAATCTTTATTTAGAATTCAAGATAGATCGCCGTCTTAATCTCCATTTCTATCCTTCCATCTCTAGTAGAAGATGCTTCCATCGTTTCGCCGATCTTTCTTCGTCCATGTCATTCCTAAAAATATTTGTCGGCTCCTCTTAGAGCCCGGAAAATGGAGTGTTCATTACAAAATACAGTGCCGGCCAAAAAGGTATTCGTTTTCACTTTTTTGCATGTAACTCCTTAGGGACTAAGGCTTTCGAACTGGTTTTTATATATGTAACAGAGAGTGAAAAGTGTGTACATACGCTAGTTTCGTTTCGATGAGGGTTAGAAATTTCGTGAGTTTTTCCACCAGTAAAGTAAAATGCGCACTTCCAAAAAAGCGGCTTCATTGACAATAAATATTTCCTACTCTGAAAAAAGTGATGCTTTTGCAACCGCTTATGTGCCGTTTGAAAGATTAAGATTTTTCCTACAAAACAGTATAGTAACTTTTTTTGTTACCCTCAGCTTTTATTATTTTTTAGGTGGTCCAATGGGGGCATGTCCAAGAAGTGTGAATTACCTTTGGATGCAATTGGTGCTTTGTATACAGAGGCTTTCACGGAGTCTTATATGGCGTTCGTAAGAGAATCAAAAGCGCTATCGAATACTTCCTTCATTCTTTCCTGAAGCCGGGTTTCTAGAAATTTTTTGCGCGCCGCGTGCGACGATGACTGCACGGGTCCCCAACCTTGCACGCGGCGTGAAGTCATCGCGCGCGGGAATCGGTATTCAAGGATTCACTCACTTTAATTGCTTAAAAACGAAAAAAACAGTATGAGGAAATTTTTCAAAAACACATATGCGTAGAGCAAGGTTTCTTCTTGCCAACGGTATCTGAGGATTTGGAAAATCTTCAAAGCAGAAAAAATTGTAAGGGGGCGAAAATGACGCTTCTAATTTGTAGTTTTTCTTGAATAAAATTTCTAGAAACCCGGCTTCAGGAAAGAATGAAGGCAGTATTCGATAGCGCTTTTGATTCTCTTTCGAACGCCATATAAGACTCCGTGAAAGCCTCTGTATACAAAGCACCAGTTGCATCTAAATGTAATTCGCACTTCTTGGACATGCCCCCATTGGACCACCTAAAAAAATAATAAAAGCTGAGAGTAACAAAAAACTTCAATACACCATTTTGTAGGAAAAATCTTAATCCTTCAAACGGCACATAAGCGGTTGCGAGAACATAGTTTGTTTTAGAGTAGGAAAAATTTACTGTCAATGGGACCGCTTTTCTAGAAGTGTGCACTTTACTTTACTGGTAGAAAAACTCACGAAATTTCTGACCCTCATCGAAACGAAACTAGCATATGTACACACTTGTTACTCACTGTTACATGAAAACCAGTTCAAAAGCCTTAGTCCCTAAGGAGTTACATGCAAAAAAGTGAAAACGAATACCTTTTTGGCCGGCACTGTATTTGCTCTCAGATCAAGCCTATGTAGCAAGGGGGGTCGAACTGGGCCCGCCACTAATAGAGGGGGTCGTAAATTTCTGCAGAAATCGAACCTCACGCTTGAACCTGGCCCCGAGTGGATAACATTTGCGAAAGATTTGTCCCCCTTCTTCCTTGTAACTTCGACTTCGCAAGTTTTATGTCCTCCTAAATATTTTCAACTACTTGAATCAATCAAGAATTTTAGTAATAAATAACCTACGGTCAACTGAGTAGCTATCGTGAACAGTGTCTGGAACATCTTCACGTCGATTTTTCCTCGAATCCATCGTAGCTAAATCGATTGATGGAAGAGGCGGCGGCCGCCTGCACAAACTCCTAAATATGCGAAGAAATCGAATAGAAAAACCTGAAAAATGACAGATCTACTGCGACCTTATAGGTTGCCTGGGTGGCGAATCTGTGCTTATTTATTAAAATGGATGCTCGAAGCAAGTCCATCCCATTATTTTCAAAGCACTCGGAAAGCTTCGTCGGAGTCGTCACGACGTTTACTGCAGGAGGAGGATCCATCACAAACTCTATTCGCGACCGCAAACTGTTCTACATTTTCACCAGCTTCCTGGTGTTCAATTTCGTCTTCAGCAACACCAGCCATGATGCGTGAAGGGGATCCACTCTCCCGCAGCCTTGCTAGATGATCCCGCTGGTTCTGCCTGCGGCAAAGGTATTCTTCAAAGGCCGCTGAATCAATTCTGTCAATGGATTATCGAAACACTTGAACAACTGTTATACCAACACACCTGCAGCCCTATGAAGACCTTCACGTTTCCAGTTTATATTGAATCCTTCCGGAATTTGTGCTATAATACTCAATAACAATACTTGATAGCTGTACTTGAGAAACTATAGCCTCAAACTGTATAATGTAAATACACAAACACCTAGATAGTCAAAATTCCAGATGGATTCGTAAACTAAGCTGAGTAGTTCAAAAATGTTCTTGCCCAGGTAGTGAAACAAAAGTTTTAGGAACAAACTGGCATGAAAAGTATTGAGCTCCTTGATTTTCACCTTAAATAGGAATTGTTCGGTTGGTTTTCAAGAATGGAGAAGTAGTGCGAGCACTTTTTTCACAAATTTTCACAAACAAATTTTTTTCACAAAATTTTCTGAACTAAAAAAATTATCTCAAAAATCAGAGTTACGAAAAGCCGGCAGTGTAGTTATCTTATAGAACGATCTCGAAGCTTTCATTATGAAAGGCGGAGGAGCGCGAGCGCGAGAATTTGACAATTGAAAAAATTGAAATGTCACTTTGACTTCGTGACGCTTTTTAAGTTCTCCCTTGCAAATTATGACCCAGCGATCTGAGGAAGTGATAATCTATCTAGGTGGGTCATATTGTCCCAGATGGTAGGACACGTATAACCCACCGGTGGGTCATATTGTCGTCAATAAAAAAAGGTTGATCGATCTAAAATCGTAAAGATCTGTGTCTAAGGCGGGGATGAGCATATAGTTTTTGCTGGCAATATTCAGCTTTCACTTCAGAGAAGCGGAAGTGAACGGAAGACATTAAGCGCTTATCCCCGCTATGACACTACAGTCGTATAGTGAATCGAAAATAATAAATTCCAATAAAATAATCGAATGTACAGCCAGCCAGATCTGGATGTCAGGAGGGGTCGACGGCTCTCCGACACAATCTTACCACGAGAAGACAAAACCTTCAAATTTTCGAGAAAGAACGACGACGATAGGCTCGAAGCGTCTGATGTTGTTCTCCTCTAAGCCGTCGAAATAATTTTGAGAACGACAAAACCACAAAAATAATGAACGAAGGAAACATGAAGCCGACAAGAAAGTTATTCATAGAACGAAGGACCAGGGATGTGTGCGGAACTTCTTCGGCAATCAGCAAGAAAATTTATCGTTTTCGACTTAACGAACAACTGAGACCTGGCATCCCGCAAAAATTGCAATTGAAAACAAATTGAAAAGAGTGCAAGTAAAAAGTTCTGGATGGTAGCAAGGCGACATATAAAGTTCAATAAGTTGAATAAAGCCAACAGAACACCAATAAAATGCTACCGAGAAATCAATCACGTTTAACGAGTTTCCTTGACGCTTGCTGAATCTTTATCCAAATCCAAAGAAAGGTGTCTTGGAATCAGAAACAACGATGTTGCCTGGAATTCAACACATAAATTGAATTAACACGTGAATGATGGGGAAGAAACGTACGATTACGAACAACGGAAGATGGTGGATTAATAAAATACAATGATGGGTCGATTAAGGCACCTTTTTCTACAAGTTTTGTTTCTTCCCAATAAAACTGACAAGGGAAAGCACACGAATAAATGCAAACAATAAGAAAAACAGCAGTAGCATGGAGAACAGATATCAAGGAAAATAGATATCCTGTGGGAACCGGATTGAGCTAAGCTAGAAAACTAGCCCAAACAAGTGTGGCGAAATGCCTCACCCATTCTACCCGCCATTCCAACGGCGCTTATTTCGTAACCCTTGCAAAGGTCTGTAATGATGAGACGCGGCTGAGACGCGCGAGTGTTCATAACTGAAACATTTGTGCGTCTCAGCCGCGTTTCACAAGTTTGCACTTTTGGGACGCAACTGAAGCGCATTGAGGACGCGTTTGGGATTCAACACCACTTTTGGGACGCGTCTTATGACCAACAAGTGTCTGAGATATTTATAAATGGCGCTCGGAGATTGTGTAAAGAGATCAATCGACCATGAAATCATTCAAGGTTTTCCCATTACAACGTATTGAAAATATAGCTGTGCGCCGAGTGTAGTTGATGCTCCTTGTGAGTGTGGAGCTGCCGTTGCCACGCGGGTCTTAGTGGAGAATGAACTTTACTTAACACAAATATAACATGATACGAACAATAATGATTGATAGTGTATCACAATCACGAACACCATTATGTGAGACCTTGGCAGGTTACGGAAAACTCTTCCTATATTCTCAAGTGACATTCGGATTTCGAAATTACACATATATAACACACCTTACTGTAACAGTGAAGTATCTAACTTCGTTCCGAGGATCGAAATCTGAGGTAGTTATGCCATTCGTTAATTTAGTAATAAGATAACTACGAAAAATGAAATGCTCCAATATATCCACAGAATGCTCCAATATATCCACAGAATAATTGGTATTGCAAATCTATCAATAAAGCATAAAATCAAAATAAGATTAAGGAAAACGTGAATACAAGCCCAACCTGTATTTCAATCAGCTTTTTTAGATGTTTTTCGCAATAGCTTCCAACTGACTAAGGACTGCAACAAATACAATACGGTTTGACGATCAGTCATATATTATTGATTATCGTCGTAACCTGACAATCAGTAAAGCGAATACTTGGCAAATGATAAGCCAAATAGATTGACAGTTGCCAAAACTCGTCAACAAAACAACGAATTGAAAACCACTCGATTACCTGCGATTAAAACCCATGTTGAACATATGGTCTGCCACATAAAGCACCTTGGCTAACTTGTTGGCCTCCTTCCTTGTTTACATAGTTTTTCCACATATGTGGCATAATGATGGCTGAAAAACGGAACGATCTAGCTTAAACATCAAGAATTGAAGAAAGACGTACCTATCGATCCATCAAGTTCTTGCAGCTCTTGCTGATCTATAAAATGTCGAATAACCATATCTCTTCAGGAAACAAAACAAAGTCTAGAAATTTCAGGAGTATACATATTAGCATCACATTATATTTATAAACTACAATGATACTTTCTGTTATTTAGGTTTAGCAAATCCATCATTGCGTATTAAGTAACAAAAACTGCATGCCTCTAAATTTGTTACTTGTTGATATAACTCTTCATAACAACAGTTTTATTAGACTCTTGAAAACACTGACACAATAAAAAGTTGTTAGATTACGACATTTTAAAACACCAAAATTACAAAGACAACTCTCTACTTGTTTGTCGTTGTACCGCTTGGTTCAGATTCAGCTAATTTTTTCAATTTTGGGTCCACAATGTAGTCGTTCAAGGTTCTTTTCCTTTTATTCGATCCGGTGATGGTGCCGTTGTTTATATTTTCTGATACCTAAAGCTAGTTATTATACAATATATACTACAATTACATTCTTACTAAATACATTTATGTATATACTGAGCATATATATATATATATGTATATATGTATTATATGCATGTGTATGTGTATATATAATTGTACACACCTACCTCAACATTCACATTAGAAGTGGAATCCCTATTTGAATTCAAGTTTATTCCCGGTAGCACGATACTTCCGAAACATAGTTTTCCACTCTACAATTTCAAAATATTACATGTTTAACCTCATACATTTGAAACTATATTACCTCTAACTCTTCCTTTTCGGTTTTATTCAGCATATCCATTAGAGGTGTCCCGGTCCATTCGTCCATGTTGATTCCAAGCTTCACTGCTGCGACGGTTGGGCGTAATGTCTAAATTAATTTATATAAGCTGTTAATACTAATTAATAAACTGCACTTACCATATCGTCTCCGATCCTTAGCATGCCTTTAACTAAGGATATCTCCTTGCCAACGGTTCCTTGCTTTGCGTATTCCTGACGTATCTTTTTTCTTATATAAAGTCTGTAAATACACCAAATTATTAGTCATTAATTAGACATTTACGCCAAAAACTTACCCCAGCCTATCCATCTCTTGTAGTGAAATGGTTTTTTCTCTCGATATTCTTATATCCGTACCATTCCTTCTGTTGTGCTCAAATAGGTTTTTTCGTCCAACTTTTAGAAAGTGCTTCCAAAAGTCATACGTTATTTTTGCCTAAAAACTGTTATTCCTTTTATAATTCGCTGTTTATATTAACAACTCACTCTAATTGCTGGGCTATTTCCAAAAACACCAGCATGGGTAGGCCATGAGAAGGGATTACCGTTTTCACGTGGGTACCTTCAAAAGCTTACTTTAACACTAATTAGTCTTAGAAATACTACCAAATCTCACTCACCCAATTACGTCGAATGCGAATTCTTCTAGGATGTTATCGAAAGAGCGACGTCTAGGATTACTTAGACCGGTAATTCTTATCCAGTCTATTAATACCCTTCTGTTAACATGCTCTTGAAACTGAGCTTGCTTCTCGGATAAATTCATCTGAAACAAATCAATTATTTCCTATTCCCTTCATCAATTTATAGGATTGACCCACTCATACATATTCATATTGACACAAGGAAATAGGACAACAATGTTTCTCAACTAACTCAGTTGGAAGAGTATATGTTTACAAATATGCAATAATAGCAACATCTAATCTAAACAACAGCAACAAGAGTTAATGGGGATTGATGCTAGACATAGTAGTGGACAATTCTTAAAACAAATATAATTGGGCCTCTCTAAAAAATCCAATTTGGTACAAGATATAATGGCTTGCATTAGATACTCAACCTACATACCGTATAATCCGTTTTGAATGTGTTGGCGCTAATTTCGAATTTGTATCCTTTGTATAATTGATCCAGTTCTAATTCACACCCATTTCTTCTACACTTTCCATGTTCATTGTATTACATTATAGGCTAATGCGTATTAACCTCTAATGCGATGTATTTTACTGATTTTCCTTGCACGTATAACTAGTTTATTCACGGGTTTTAACAACCCCCCCCCCCCACCTTTTCATTTTACCTTCCAATTTCATTATATTCTTTTACTAATTCTTTCCCCATTCCTTGATAAGAGGGCCATACCTCTTGTTCCAAAAAATAGGGGCTTTTTTGATGGGGTTATACAAGTGGGAGTAGGCAATGGGAGAATTGCTTCCACGCCTCCAAAAAAGTCTTTATTCTTTACCCATCCTCCTTCAATTCTTTTATAATGGGTTTCGCCGCCACCCTGCAGCAATCCTGCCAATCGTATTCTCCCTCTGTATACGGATTAGACCTTCCGTATACTTAGATATTGGGTCTGCTAATAATCAAGTCTCCAATGTTACTACTGCTTACTATCTTTGTAACAAATTTTATAAGTGCAAGGAAAATAATGATTTTGTTCTACAACATTTCGGTAATCATTACATCGCTTCCTACTGTGATTCACATTGCTACATATGTAGATTAATAATCAAAAAACCATATATAATAAGCAACAACACCGGTCTAAAGATATACACATATAATTCAGATAGTTGTTATTGCAATACTAAAAATGTGGTATACTGTATCAATTGCGCAGAGTGTGGATTCCAATATGTTGGGATTACAACTAGAAGTTTAAAATTTAGAATTAGAGAACACATTTATCACATTAATAAGAAAGATGGTAACAATTATCTATACAATCATTTTAACAATAGCTGTGAAAGTAGGAAAATAGAAGTTATGATTCTTGATGATATGCCAGAAAATTCTGATAAGAATGTTCTGTTAGATAAGGAACTATTCTGGATCAAATTACTTAATACAGCTTACCCATTAGGACTTAATGATAACATCAAAGGTTATGGGAATATATCATCTATTGATAATTCTTTTATGTATAAAAAAGAACATCCTTACTATAGTATCAATGTAATTAGAACTGATAGGATGCGCAATAAAAGGAAAAAAAGAAGAAGACAAAAAATTAATTTAGAAAATATTATATCACAAATAAATAGTTGCACTAATATAAAACATCTGTACAGATATATAAAGTCTTTAAATAAAAGTAACCTTAACAAACTTGTAAGTTCATGTTATAACCATGATTTTCTATCAAGATTTGACAATAACATCAAAACCCTTTTACTATGTATTCTTTGCAGTGTGTCTTCAAGAAAAGTTATGGATAAAAACAAAGAAAGTTTCTTCACTGTAAGCACTACATATGTTCATCAAATATTAGACTACGTTAATATTAATAAGATCATCAATTGTAGTGCAATTAAAAACATAATAAATTCCAGAAAATTCGAAAAATGTTTGCTAGTTTATAAATATAACATGCCTATCTCTCATAAAATTTTCAATTATAATCGTCTGCTAAAAAATATAAGTATGGATAACATTTCTAACATACTTAACAAGGATTGTTGTTGTAATCAAGCTAAATATATCAAATATAGAAACATGGAAAGTGGACATATAGTTACGGGAGATTTGGGATTGATTGAAGACAAGGGTTTATATAACATTATGAAGAAAGGAACTAAGTTTCGTATATCTACCGAAGTTGATAAAAGAATGTTCTTTAAATGGATTAAAGAAACCATTTGTAAAATTTTGGAAAAGCTTAAGAAAAAATACAAACTGAATAACACACAGGTTTTGACAATTAACAGCTATATAGAAAAAGCATTATACAATAAATTCAAACCGTACCTATATAAACTTAATTATACCAAAACGTATAAATATAACAACAATTATCTTACATACCTACACAACAGGTTCATTATTACACCTTTAGATAAGGCAAGTAATAATTATGGTATTACATGTATCAAATACTATTTGAATATAATTCTTAATGAAATGGGTATCAAGGATGGATACTGTCAATACGATAATAATATGAATACTTATCAAATATCTAACAAAGACTTATATAGTCTAATTAATAGCCATAATAAGATTTGTGCTGCTCTAAATCTTGATATTTTTCCTTCTAATATACCATATATATATTGTATTCCTAAGCTACACAAAGAACCCGTCAAGTTCAGATTCATAACCGGTGCCTATAACAGTTCAACTAAACCCCTAGCTTTAGAAATGAATACCATATTTTCCTTTATAAGGCTACACTTTAAAAGGTACATTAATACCATAAAAACTAGGAATAATAATTTTATTGGTCTATGGTCTATTAACAACATTAATATTAGTAATCAACTAAGGGAGATTAAAGGGAATAATCTCAAGCTTTTCTCTGCTGACTTTACCAATATGTTTACCAATATCCCACATAATATTATTATTAAGCATATAGCACAAATAATCACAATATGTTTCCATAATAGCAATAGAAAATATATCGCAATCAATGCTTATAAAAGAAACGTTTTCTACACTGACTATCATGATAAAGACAATTACAGATATTACACTAAGGAAGACCTTATCTACTATACCCATTTCCTTATTGACAATAGCTACTGCCAGTTCGGTGGTCTTCTTTTTAAACAAAGTATCGGTGTTCCTCAAGGGAGTAATTTTAGTCCACTTCTAGCAGATTTAACAATGATGCTTTACGAATACAAATACTCCAAAACCAATATTATATATAACAGAACATTTGTTCCATATCGATATATGGATGATTTGCTCATAGTACATAATATGAGACAAGAGGAAATACTTGAAGTTATAGATAAAGTATATGATAAATCACTTAAGATAGAAGTTACCAATGAAAGTGATGATAGATGCAATTATCTAGACCTAAGTATCTGGATTTCAGATAACCAAATATATACAGCACTGTTTAATAAAACAGATAATTTCAAATTTAAGGTCATAAGAATGCCTCATGCATACTCTTTCATAAGTAACAACAACAAAATAGCAACTATTTATACGGAAGTCCTTAGAATTGCCTATACGTGTACTCTATTTAAAGATTTTGCCGACAGAGTACATAAACTTATTTTACATCTTGAAAATAATGGATATAATAAGGACATAATCAAATGTGCACTATTTAAATGTTTGAATAAAAATAAATTCATCATGTATAAATATGACATACATATGAAAAGAAAATTTTGTTTAGATAAGCTTAAACATATTTTCAACTACTAGTATTCCTTGATTATAAACATCAATACATTTCTCACAAATATTCGCTAAGATTTTCTATCCAACATATATTTCCGCGTTTCCTTTATTAGTGAATTGTACTGCTTCTTATAACACTGTTCGAAATTGTGTATTGGTTAATTGTGTGGTTTAGAAGACTCATTGTGTTATTACATACGGTACTTCGGATAGTACGCCTATCACACTCATTCATTTACACCACCACTCGTTTCTCGCTTAATCTTATTAGATTTACTATGAGTATATCCACTGAACATACACCTTCATTTACCTTTCTTTTAGGATTCGCACTTATTCTTCTAATTCACTTCAACGCTGTTTATATAATATAGCGAATATATTATTGTTGCGATGGTGTATATATTTACTTTGAGTTACAGATGTATATTGGAACAATGTTAGATGTCTAACTACAATATGAGAGTATTTTCAACTGTTGGGGAAGATATTCGATTAAACAGGTACGTTTCCAATTTTATCAACTATGCTCTAAGATCATCCTTCCTTACTGAGGAGTTCCGGGGATGATCTTATTCTTTGCTAATATCCGTCTAAGGGTAGGAACGAAACGGATATTAGGTTTCCTATTTGTTCGTTTTTTGTTTGTTTCTTTACTTAACACAAATATAACATGATACGAACAATAATGATTGATAGTGTATCACAATATCGATGGGAATCGATATATTCCGGGCCGACAGGATGTTGCGTTCACCATAATCGTGTCCTAACTTCTTGTGTGTTGCTGGAGTCCTGTTGTCGCTTGAACCATTTGATGTCTGCTGCGATCGTCATCCACTTGAATACATTGAACATGATATTTGGCTGAGGCGCTTGTAAATGTGGACGTTCTGCTTCTCGACGATTGTCGAATAACGGAGGATACGATTTGTCATCCGGTGGTCCTTTGTGGGTTTCCTGATGGGTTGACGCATATGAGAGCAATGTACGTGACGATTGAATTACAGGTCGTGGGTAGTTGGTGTGAATCGTGGAAACATCAGATGTTTCCAGGAAGTCGCGGGGGTAGCAGGAAAGTGGGGCTCGTAGCGGTGGGCTCTGGGCATAGGAAGCGTTCGTCGTACAACACGAATCATGGAGACAGATAGGAGGTGACATAGTGTCACCATTTGCGATCCCAATAAGCGCAATGGCATGAACAACAGTGAGGAAAGTGCTTCTGAGGAGCATGTTGTAGTTGGTGTGGGGTCGTTTTCGGAGGTTATACCGTGTTGTTGACGTTTGGCGAGTGTCGTTCGGTTCTTCTGTTTGGTGCTGTAGATCAGTTTGATCCTCTGTGCAATCGTCCAGTTCGAGTGGGACGATAAGGTTGATGGGTCTTCTAGTTTTGCGTCTGTTGGGAAGCATCAGTTCAACTTCTCGTATAACGTTGTCTTTATTGGGGTGTACTTGGGTGATTCGAGCCATTTTCCAGGTATTCCTGGGGATATTAGGGTCCATTAACAGTCCGTTCCACCACAAGTGTACTGCGAGGTCTTCTTTCGAAAGTCCGCGAGTTGCGCAATCAGCAGGGTTTAAATTCGTGTTGACGTGACCAAATGTGACTGTTATTCCTTCCTTCATGATGTCTTCGGTTATTGTGCGTATTTCCGTACATCGGTTTTTTAGTAACACTCCGGCTTTGTTGCTAATGTCTGATGAAGCTAACCATGCGAGTGCAATTTCCGAGTCAGAGTATATGGTGATGGACGATATGCACAGTTGACTTCGAAGAGCACGTAAAGTGGCACTGACGAGTCTTGCTGCCATTGTCAGAGCATTCATTTCAAGTTTCGGGATGGTCAACTTGGTCTTGATGGATGGAAGTTTTGTCTTTGATATGAGCAACTCTGAACATCCGTTGTGGACTAAATAAACGCAGGTAGCCATAGCTCGTTTACTAGCGTCAGCGAAGGCAACAAGGCGCGCTGCTGTGGCCTTTGATCCACCGCTCACCTTTCTGGCGACATTTTTTGTAAATCCATGCGATCGTTCCAGAATTTGTTTCCATTCGTTTTGGTGAGCTTCGGATAGCTCTTGATCCCATCTGTAGTTGAATTTCCATAATCTCTGAAGAAACAGTTTGGCATTTAGCGTTAATGGGGTTATCCAACCGAGAGGATCGTATATTGAGGCTATTTGTTCCGACACAGTTCGCTTCGTTATAGTTGTCCTGTTGGGGTATTTGCATGTTACATCAATAGTGTCTTCTGCTGAATTCCATTTGAGCCCCAAAACCTTTGGTGTGGCCGATTTGCTCAGTTTATCGGATGGAATACGCTTGTTGACTTCTGTTGAGTTGGTTCGAAACTCGCGCAAGTTCATATTTATCTCTGCGAATATTCTTTGTGCCTTGTGACAGCGTTCATGTGCTTCAAACGGCGTAGCTGCAGTCATCAAAAGGTTGTCCACGTACACGTTGTTCTTGATCAGCTTTCCCATTTCTCTGTCATCGATGTGGTCCAAATGTTGCACAATCGTAGCGCCCAACAGAAATGGTGAGCAGTTGAGTCCGAACGTGACTCGTGTGAAGTGGTACGTGACGATGTTGGCGTCTTCTACGGGCTTGGAAGTATCGCGTATCCACAGACAGCGTGTTGCGTCTCTATCTTGAATTTGCAAGTGGACTTGTAGAAAAGCCTTCTCTACGTCACTTATGATTGCGATGTTCCCGACGCGAAAACGGAGAAGCATGTCGATCAGTGACGGCAGAATAACTGGTCCTTGATGAAGTTTGTCGTTGAGACAAGGCGCGTTTTTGTAGTGCGCAGAGCCATCAAAAACTATTCTAAGCTTCGTGGTGTCTTTGTGAGGTGTTACAACTGCATGATGTGCCAAGTAGTGCACGATTTTCCCATCCGGCTTTGCAGTTTCGTCGACCTCTTCGATGATTCCTTTTTCTAATTGTTCTCGAAACGTATTGTGGTACTGAAGAAGCAATTCTGGTTGATGCTTTATCTTGAAGTGAATATTTTTGAGCCTCTTGTAAGCTAGTGCTCGATTGTCTGGTAAGTCGTTAGCGTCGTCTTTCCATGGTAAACGGACGTAGTAACCATCTTCATGGCGCTCGACAGTATCTCGAAATTGTTTCCAGACTTTGGCATTAGTTGCCTGGATCTCTTCGGCGAGGGGCCCTGTGCACTCATCCACTCCTGATGACTCCAAGCTCCAGTAGCGATCCCATTGTGTGCTGTCACTGTCATTTGCCGTGGAGTCGGTTGCGTACGTGTAGGACGTGTTGAGTGGAGCGTTGGGTTCTTTGGAAGCAATATCATTTTTTCCAGCAACAAGATATCCTATCTTTGACTGGATGAGCTGAATTCTCGATGGAAGATTGCATTTGAATCCAAAACCATTCTCAAACAAGGCGAACAGGTCTCCGCAGCCAAGTAGAATGGGAGTTTTCAATGTTTTAACTCGAGGGGACACTGATAGATGGACTTCGTGTTCTTGTATATACTGAATGTCTTCTTCTTGTAGGGATGCTCGCTTTATGTCTCCTGTGATGAAGTCTGTCTTGGCTACTTCGAAATTGTAGCGGGTACCTTGACGGTCCTGAATTTCTACCTTGACTGTATCGCATATCTGCTTAGTAGGGGAATTGTTGCCGAATGTCTGGATCATCAGCTGCAGCTTGCCTGTATTCTCAAGGCCTAAGTGCTGAGCGTAGTCGTTGGTAATGAAGGATTGATCTGCTCCAGAGTCTAGCATGATATATACGTCTTCGAAATCCTGTGTTATGACGTTGAACGCTTGAGCTTGTCCCACAAGAACGTTCGTTGAGCGTTCCGATGCGTTTGACACTTCGGCATAATGAAGAATTACGTTGTCGTTGACTTTGCATGATGGCGAAGGTTGCTCAGCGATTATTGTAGCGTAGTTTTGGACGACATCCTTTCTTTTTGCAGCATGTGCTTCTTGTGGAGTTTTTGGAGTCACATTTTTGGGTTGCTTCGATGCCAGTTGGTGCAACTGTTGAAGCCTGTTGCAGATCGACGTACGATGACCCTTTTCGTTGCATTGTCGACATGCTCCTCGGGTGCAATCATTCGATCCATGTGCATCTGATCCACAATTGCGACAAAGATTTCGCTGCTTGATCAAGTTCAACCGCTGCTCGAGCGTAGGGTATAGCTGGCACGATTTCGGCGCGTGATCGTCCGAGTGGCAGTAGAAGCATGGATATGACCGAGTACTTCTAGTTTTTGTGCGCGCTACTCTAGCTTCTGCGGTTCGTCCGTTTGAAGAGGTGACCTTCGTATTTTCCATGGTTTCCTGTATGCTCTGGACTTGAGATTCCACACTGAAGAAATCTTGAAGGTCCTCGAGAAGTTGGGCTGTGGTCCATGAGGATGCTGGGACGGCCTTCTTTTTCAGCATTGTACGCTGAATTTTATCACTGAATTTTGATAGAATAAGGCGTCTCATTTGTTGTGTGTTCGTGTTTTCACCTTTGTTCTCTAGCTGAGTGGTGATAAGGATGATTCGCTGAAGCATTTTCATCTGTTCTTGGATGCTGGTGGTTGTTCTTGGCATCTCCTGTAGCTGCTTCAATAACTGGCCCACTATTGCTTCTGGATTATCGTACTTCTGCTTTAGAAGATGGACGGCTGCATCGTAGTTGTCAGCAGTGATCTGTAGTCCTTTTACGGTATCCTTGGCAGGCCCTTGTAGTGCTTGCAGGAGGTAATTCAACTTTTCGATCTTGCAGATGTGACGACGATGGACGATAACTTCGAAAACTCCCCAGAAGTGATCCCACTCCCAGAGATCGCCATGGAATTCTGGAATCCGAAGGGGTGCTAAGTGTGGCAAAGGTGACTCGTGCTCGTCCGGCTCAACAATCGTCGTGTCAGTTCTCTGCTGTAGAGAAATGGCGATTTCGATCAAGTGGTTCTGAGCCTTCAGATGAGCTTCTTGCGCTAACTCGATGTTTTTGCTAATCGTGCCATCATCTTCGAGTGTTTCACTCAGTTCTTCGGCTGTTGTTGTGTAGTTGGCGATGGCCTTTTCCAAGTATTCCACCTTCATCTCGATTTCCCGTTGGGCTGTCTGCAGTCGCTTCAGGTCGATTTCATGCACGACGGCTCCTGGTGGCTTCGTCCATTTGGTGAGTGTTTCTTCCAAAGAGGTCCTCGTGCGGGTGAGCCATGACTGGCACCCTCTAAGCCTGATAGACATTTGGTAAAATGTTGAACTCACGTCCGGCCGATGCACCAAATATAGCTGTGCGCCGAGTGTAGTTGATGCTCCTTGTGAGTGTGGAGCTGCCGTTGCCACGCGGGTCTTAGTGGAGAATGAACTTTACTTAACACAAATATAACATGATACGAACAATAATGATTGATAGTGTATCACAATATCGATGGGAATCGATATAGAAATCTCGTTAAAACTATTAGCTAAACTACTTCTCAGAGTAGTGTTCCTGTTAAGATTTCGTTACATCCCCCTCCCCAGCGGGACGACGTCCTCGTCGTTGGTAGCGTCTTCGGTGCTTTCCTCTTGGAGAAGGCATCCATGATCGAGTATGCACATCGAGTTTGAAAGGAAGTTCTTCACTCTCTGCAGGAAATCGCTCTTACGGCATCTTCCTCTTGAGAAAATCCATGACTACGAATGGTTCGTCAATACTGGAAATTTGCCTCAGCAACGAGATTACATTTGCCCTCATCGCTGCTGCAGCCTGGCGTACACTCTCCATCGTCTCGATCATATGACGAAGATGTGCGTCTAGGTGTTTTCTTCCTTTCGGCCGCTAACGGCGTGTATTTTGACTCCTCGTTTCGCTGCGGCAGCTAGCGCCATGGCTTATTTCGTCCACGCTCTTCCTTCAACTACTACCCTGTCGTGCAGTTCGCATCCACTTGGCAACGCGATTACCGTCGACTTCATTGCGTTTCCAATTTTGACGGTTTCCCGCGTTCGCGCATACCTAATTCCTGCGTCGTTGAGGTCATTCAGCTGACGAACATCGTTATTGAGACCATATATTGATGGCGAGCTATCATAGAGCTGTCGTGCGTCATTAATGCTCGCAACGTATGCTGGCAAAATCACCGGCTTGGCCACCATGTACGGGAGCAGAAGTCCGGCGGAAGTGTGTTGATGAAGGGCCAAGAACTCAGAAAGTCTTTTATTCGGGGTCTGCGCCATTTTATAAGCGTCACGTACACACGCCAAACGTCAACACGCAAAAATACGCAAACACGCAACACGTAAACACACGGAGATCGAGTAAGAAGATCAATCGGAAAACGAACTATTCAAAATCTTGAATTTAATGTTGTTGTTATTTTTTAACCCATTACAACGTATTGAAGTCTCGTTAAGACTAGCTTAACTACTTCTCAAAGTAGTGCTCCTGTTGAGATCTCGCTACATAATGCATCGTTCTTTCGCGTCGCACTTCGTTTCACCAAGATTCTGGAAACAAAAAGAAACAGCTGAATATATCTAGAAATGCAGGTACGTTCAAGGAACCGTTACCAATATCTTAATCTGTAGTTTGCATTTTGATTCCCGATCTATACCCTGGAGTTCTACTAACGTGGAGATGATTGGATGTTCACATCCGAGAAGCCTTTTTAGGATACTTTAAATGTGTTTCCTTGTGAATCGAAACCGTATCATGTTGATGTTGATATGACGTGTTTCACGCATGGAACTTTGTGCAGAGTAAGTCATGGAAAGCATTGAGATCTTCCACTTGTACCACAAACCCTTGAATGCTCATTCTCTGATGCCTTAAGCACGAATGAATGATGCGCCATTTGCTAAACACTTCTAGACTGATAGCACACGAACCCCAAAACAAGGTTTCTTCTGATTTCTTCAGCAGATCAAGTTATAAAGTTATATTAGGCCATCTCGGCGCTGGTTAATTGAAAATTAAATAATCCGGATGGAGCACAAAAACCAACCTATAAACGAGAACGTGAAACAATTGTGTAAAGGGAGGAGCGGAATGTGCCCGGGATAGAGCAATCGGGAAAAAGCTGAGGGAAACCTAACAACACGTATGGGAATACAAAAGCCACGAGGAAAAAGATGACATTCCGGCGCGTGTATCGGTCGCGCGCGGTCTACTTTCTCGACTCTCTCGTACTACGACCTAAGAAGTTTCTACCGTGACTTCGGTACTTATATTCTTGTTGCCTGTTATTTCCTGTACACAGTAGCGGAGTCTCTGGTGGGAAAAAGACTATTATTTGATTCCGTTTTGCCACCCTAGCAGGTAAATTTTGTCATCTAGCTCGTTCCCTACAGTCGCTCGTCTATCGATATCGATGCCATTATCGTGGTCATCCGCTATGGTGCTCTCCCCGCTTCGCTCGTCTTCAACTCCAGGTCGACTGGTCAAAAGAAGCCGCGTGGAGGATTGCGATGACACTGCCAGCAAAGCTGACTGTCGTATACAGACTTTGACTAATGATGCAAACATGCCGAATTAAATGAAACTCGTTCTCGAACTCGTAATGGAAACAAAAGAGGAGGTGGTGGAGATCAAACGCCGGAACTCAGAATTGATTTGTGAAATTGTCATCTGAAAATGATTCTCTTCGTAAACAATTCGAAGCTCTTCAGCCTGTCTCTTCTTATGATTCCTCCATCATACGTTCTAATCCAGTCACTCGTAATGATCTTGTTTCTTCCCATGACCCTAATTGTGCCACGCCCGAAAGTAATTCTGAAATTCACAGATCTGTCGTTGTTTTTGGAGTTGCTGATCCACTTAAACGCGGTGCGACAAAAAGCAAAAAAGGGGGCGGAGTCATCGTATTAGTTAAAAATACCTGGTCTTATAATGTAATTTTCCAAGAATCTGTTAAGGATGCGTATGAAGTTCTAGTTTGCGATATCTGTTTCTCCAGAACAGCTCGTGTGATTGTGGTTCATAGATGTCCTAGCTGCTCTGTTATGGGCACACACCAACTCTACGAAGTGGTCAGCGATTTCTTTGTCTGCGAGCTTCCGTGCCTTTGTCTTTGCCGGTTCAACATGCCGTGTTTACGCCCTAATGCCAAAACAAATGCCTCCGGTGTCATTAAGGGGTTTCATAATGTTCTTGAATCTCATGATCTTGTACCTTTCGTTTACTTCCCGACTAGAGGAATAACTTACTTGGACCTCATCTTTTGTAGTGAGCCCAGTTTGATAAAAAACGTGGAAATACAACCACCGATTGGGTCGAGCGACCATTGGATTTATCTCTGGACCTGAACATACTACCTGCATTCTCATATATTGTAAAATATTTCAGACGTGCTAACTTTGATCTATTTCAGAACTATCTAAATAATATCGATTGGTTAGGATCGTTCAATTGCACCACATCTGTAAATGAAATGTATGAGGTTTTCATAGCAGTTCTTCAATACACCATTGACACTGTTGTGCCACTGTGTAAATCCAAACCTTATCACCTTCACCTGCCCCATATCCCGAGAAACTTCTCTGTAGGCGTACCTACTTGTGGGAAATGATTGTTTCTCAAAACGAGACCACATGTTGGGAGAAATTCAAAGCTTTCAGTGTAGGTGTAAAAGTAGAAATAGCACTCTCTTGTTACAACTTGTATAGGATGGTGAGAAAGTCTTGAGCCATTTTGCTTGAAAATTTCAGAACTACCGACTTATAGATTTTATCCACAACCTATCATGAGGTAGTTGTTGATCATTCACGAAGCAGTGTTACGATAGGTATAGATAGCCAAATCCTACTCCTTTACTTCGGATACTATGTCATTTCCACAAGAGCATATTTGAGCCCTCGTCTTAAACGAACGGTGGCATAAACTAGATCGATGGAAACCATTCCCAACATCAACGCTGTATCCGTAGAAAACACCACAATCTTCAGCATCGCGAAGCTCTGGTTATCTCGTTTTATAGCTCGAGACTTCTGCTTCGAGGACAAGCCTTGATTGGGAGAGGCTGCTATATTAGAAAATTCTGCCTTTCTCGAAGCTGTCGCAGCGGATCCAGAAAAAACCCTCGAACTCTCGCAAGGAGACCATGAAACACTCATACTACAGTTACCAGTTGGCAACATTCCTTCGCTACTGAGAAACGGTGAGTAGACTGAGCTCGGGCGTCCAGATCGACAGGATGTGGTTTACCCGGGCATTCACTGGTCAATCACCCCTTCTCCGCTCCCTTAAAAACAGGTATGAAAAGCATAGGTAGGAAATATGAGAGGCGGAAACCTTGTACCTTTAAATCACTCAGCGTGTCTCGTGTTGTGGGCGACGGTAGCTTGCTGGAATCTGTAGTTGTGCCTGCCACGCGGATTTTATCGGTTAACAAATATACGGCCACAACCGCCTTCCACAGCGGGACCTCAAACTTGGCAATTAAACCTTCATTAGCAAGTACATAACACATAACAACGAGTTAACCTTAACACACGAGTACGTTGAGAATATAAAAGATGAGAACGTAACCTAAAAATGGGAACATAATATTATGAGCAACAAATATCATGAGGTTAATATGCGATTCGACCCTGATGACTTGCTACAAATACTATATGATGAACTATACAACAAAGAGAAGAGTGACCTGCTTGACTTTAAAGAATCTACGAAACCTTCACAAGAGAGAGGATTGCTAAGAAGAGAAAATTGCTACGAATTATAAAGCAACTATACAACAACAGAGGAGAGAGGAAACTTGCTTAAGTTCCAAGAACCTACAAGAAGGAGAAGGTGAGGAGGTACTCGGGAGGAGATGAAAGGAAGCGAAATCCCAGCGCCGCCGCTCGTCGTTACTGAAGAATGGAACTGACCGCCGCTTCGACCGCTCCTCGTGCCGCGTCGCCCGCTCCTATCGATGATTGATGATAGATCAATAAAAGATCATGTGACCATATCGGCTCACCTTGCTCTCTCGCTCTCTTGCTCGTCTTGCTCGGGGAGATATTTGCTCGAATCATTGCTCTTGCTAACTTCCTGCAATCATAAGAAGTAAGAGTAGAGGTAATGATAAGGTAAGGTGTAAGTACTGTGAGTACTGTGTCGACTTTGCCGACATCTTGCTGCCCTTAGCAAAAGAGCTTTTACGGAGGCGAAATAGGAAGTACATGTTAAGGCTTGTTTACAGTCGTGCTGCCAGCAGCAGCAGCAAAATGGGGGCGGGGCGTGGGCCCAAAATTCTGCTGAGGAAGTTGTCGTGGTGGGACCGAATGAATATGGCTGCCGGCGAATGAATATGGCTGCCTGCGCCCCACTCAAAATGGCGCGCCAATCGTACGGTATTATTCGCGATGGGACCCCTGCTGCTGCTGTCGATACTTGAAACACCCCCCTGCTGTCGGTCTGCTGCCGGACGCTGCAACTGCGTTAAACCCCCTATCCTCCACTTCTGCTGCTGCTGCCGGCAGCAAGACTGTAAACAGGCCTTTAGGAGTGTTCTCCAATGCTGCTTCTGGCACAGAACAGGAATGATGTACAAGAAGATGGTATCGAAGGAGCACATGGTATCTGCTATCGTTACAGCAATTCCGCTTTGGAAACCCGCGGAAGCAGTTCGAGAAAAACGGTCGAGAGTACATTCGGCGCACTCTCGCAATGGTGCACCAGGACCCTATGTCTATAAAGAAACTAGTAAAAGTTTCTGGAGATGCGGTTGGCATGCGATTTTGCGATCATCTTATTACAGTCACACTCTCTCCTGTAGCTACCAATTATGTTCCTTCCATGTTGTTTTTAGCTGAGAAAAGAGTCACCAAAATCGACGATGACATACGGTCAGTCAGCGACTTCTTTGGCCTCCAGCCTGCTCAGTTCTGCAGGTAGAAGATGGCTGACCTGCCTGTCAGGGACGTCATGGTTCCGACTAACAATGGTGATCAAACTGTGAAGTAAAATGCATTGTGCACTGAATAAGAAAACAAAGAAAAAATAGGCGTCAAACGACTCCAGACTTTCTTACCACCCTATACATTGAGAAGCGACAGATTGAGCCTAGAAATCCACAAAACATCCTCAGGTACATGAAATCAATTACTCGTAGGCATAAAGGGATTCCAAGCTTATCAGGTGATGACCAGTATATTGCTATTACTGGTGCGGGCAGGCGCAGCAAAAATACTTCATAAAACTACTCAACCCCACAAAATGCCACTTCTCACGATTCCGAAGTCTCCTTTCCGTCTATGGAAGCTAGTCTCTGGTTCTACAGCACAGATATCCTTGAAACCATTGATAAGTGGCCTAGCTCTTTTGCTGTTTTTCTGGATTTCATCAAATCGCTTACGCCCTGGAATATATTTTCAATATACAATGGCGGCATTATATTTACAGACGCCTACCCTCTACGTGGTTTTTTGGCCATAACTTTGGAACCAGAGGGTTATGAGAAATACTGAGCACACAAGTAGAATCCTCGGAAAATTCTCTACAAAACTCGCTTAATCTTATTTAAGATCTCCCTCAAGTTGTAGAAAAAAGTCGAGTGGAAATTAATTGACCATGAGATAGTAAATGGTAAACACATTCTCAAAATCACAATAAACTACAATGCATCATCAAAACATGTTGGTTATAAAATAGCAAGTCAATATTCAGTAGAATAGCCCTTGCTCTTGATCGCAGCCAAACATCGGTTCCGCATTGAGACGATCAACTCCATACATCGCTCAACAGGAATAGCATGAGCACGTTTCCTTGATGAGTGCTTCCAACTCGTCAGGATTCTGTGGCTTCAAGCACTTTCATTCCAATTCCTATCGAACATGCCTTGAACGCGGTGGATAGAGTGGTGAGGCGCTTGAAGTCACAGAATCCTGACGAATTGGAAGCACTCATCAAGGAAACGTGGAGTGCTATTCCTGTTGAACGATGTATGGAGTTGATCGTCTCAATGCGGAACCGATGTTTGGCTGCGATCAAGAGCAAGGGCTATTCTACTGAATATTGACGTGTTGTTTTATAATAAACATGTTTTGATGATGCATTGTAGTTTATTGTGATTTTGAGAATGTGTTTACCATTTACTATCTCATGGTCAATTAATTTCCACTCTACTTTTTTCTACAACTTCAGGGAGATCTTAAACAAGATTGAGCGGGTTTTGTAGAGAATTTTCCGAGGATTCTAATTGTGTGCTCAGTATTTCTTATATGCCTTTGGTTCCAAAGTTCTGGTCAAAAAACCACGTAGAGGGTAGGCGTCTGTAAATATATTGCCGCCACTGTATGTTAGGTACGTTAGAGCGGAGGTGCCTAAGCGCTGAAGGCACGCTTTGGTTGCCCCCATCCCTAAAATGAAATCATTTACTGGCCCGCAGAATTCCAGGCCGTTAAGAATAACGTCTATTTTTGCCGTACATTTGAAAACATTATGAAACGCCACATTCCGTATGATCTCGAGAAAAAGCAGATTGTTCCTAAACAGCAGTTCGGCTTTAGGAAAGGAAATCTGTAGAAACCGCGTTGCCGTTTTTCTTATAAGAGTGGACAAATTTAGTTGAAGCTAAAAAACGGGCAGATGTTGTGTTTTTCGATTTTGCAAAAGTATTCGATAGAGTCCCTCACTCAAAGTTAATCGACAAGCTCATGGTTCTTGGTATGTACCCACTCATAGTAAAATGGATAGAGAAGTTTCTTGAAGATAGAACGTTCAGGTGAAAGTTGGCAATACGCTTCCCGATAGTTCCTATGTCACCAGTGGTGTTCCCCAAGATGGAGTACTTTCTCCTCTTTTAATTCTCATTTTCACTCACGGTTTACCAGCTCGCATTTAAAAGCTCGATATCTCGTAAAATATGATATCAGGATATTGAGAGAGGTAAGCGATCATCGTGATCAGTAGCCAAAAATCAAATAAGGTCTATTTTTTCTGCAATAGAGTGTGCGGCAAGTACAGAAAGTCTTCTGCCTCTATCTTCAGTGTCATTTCAGACTCATCTCAATAGGGAATGCAATCTACTTGAAGTCTAATAATAAGTTGCAAACCTCTTCATCTGTCCGTAAGCTTCGCCGTAAGGCACCAAGTTTAGGATAATAGTCCACTCCTGCTCTTATCGTTTTCTTTCTTCTTCCTTCTACACTTGCTCAATTTTCGCACAGAATTGGCTGCATTTCGTTGGTTGAATTGTGTTTTTGTTGTTCTGTACGTGAAGTATCATTCACGTTGAATAAAGTATAAAGTATAAGAAGAAATGAAATGTGCTACACAAAGGAATTGGTGTGCCATCAATAAATACGGCACGAAAATGTTCTAGTCATCGCTAAAATCTAGCGCGCGACGACAAGATAGCATAGGTACTAAGAAGGTTAGCATTTACCAGAATGATGTGCGACGCTGTGTGACAGCTCGGCATGTAACGCACGCAAGATACATTAGTTTTGGGGACCATACTGAATGAAAGCACGGAAACAATGTAAAGTGTGCAACTGCGGTTTTGGACTTAGCCCTGAGTGCTTGTTGTTTTTCCTCCAGGTCTGAGTTCACCTCGAACGAAGTTGAGATGTACAGTATCGGCAAGTCGTAATCTTTTTGATTTACTGGGGCAAAGAAAAATGCCTACTAGACTGCAGGAGCATTGGCTTGGGAATGCTCATTTGTATAGGCGCGGTCGCGGTCTGGTAACCGTTATGCTAGGCTAGCTAAATTGAGATGAACTTGATCCTCTGCATTTGAGAAGAAGAAAATTTCGGTGCTTTGAATAGCTCTTGCACGAGAGGGGGAGCTTACAATCTACGGTTACCTTTCGCTAAAATAGGGTATAGGTTTTCTTTTTTTTGCAAACTGCGCTGGATTAAAGTATTACAAATTGAGCAGGAAAATATGCATTCCGGTTGAATCAAAGGACTTTCTTAGACTGTTAGACTCTCATCTTTCTGTCGTTGATAATGTTAACATTCACCGATAGATGTTCGTTTTATGTTAAATGCAAACTTATATGTTTTTATTTGTGTTATCTTACGTTGATTCATTGGTTTTTATTGTATATCGCTTGATGTATCCGCGCAATAAAGATGAAGAAGAAGATGATGATGAAGCGCGGAGATCAGTTGGTAAATTTTGCCTATAAACGCACATTTCTTTGCAAGCTCAAAGTACAGTTTCTCTTTCGAGTGTACCATTCACAATTTGAATTCGAATTCTCAATGTTGTCATTGAGTTTAGCGGTTCCTCAGTCTTTCAAATGAATTGCTGTGGAAATGTGTTTCTGCGTTTCAGATGAGGCGGAAGACTGCAAAAATCGTGCCGCCTATCCATTCGCTTGACCAACCAGAAATCTCTGTTTTCAAGAACTAATCATTCAAAAAGAACAATTCATATAAATAAAATTAGCCTCTCGAAACTATTGCGACCAGTGTTCACCATTGTTATTGATCATCGCGCTCTGTTAACCACACCATAATTGGATGCCGCCTTCTAACGATAAGGGCTGAGCTGGGTGCGCGTCAAAGTTGTTCTGCACTGAAGTCTCCAACCGTGTTCATCGACGAGGGCAGTTGGCGTATAGGGATCTGCTCTCCTTCAATGGCGAAATGGGTGCAGCAGTGCGAAGTTCCTATTTTCAGATGAGTACCTTTTTGAGAGGCTAATGGTAATGTCCATGTGTGCGTCCACTGCCTGATAGCATCCAGCGCAAGCTGCAGGCTTCTGGAAGAAGCCTAACCACACTCCGCGTGAATTTGATATCGTCCGCATATTGCTTGCACCTAACATCAAATCCGATGACGACCTTGTCTAGATCGGAAGCATAAATGGCAAACAGAATAAGTGCTAGGACTCCTCCTTGAGGAACCTCGCTTGTGACACCCATAACGTTAGAAAAGGAACCATTAACTTCAACCTGAAAAGATTTTCCTGCTATGAATCTCTCAATTCATTTGGTAAGTTTGAGTGGAAATCAATTTTCTCTGAATTAAAGGCAAGTTTTTGTGCGAAACGCGATCGGAAGCTTTTGAAAAGCCAAAATAAATCACATCACAGGCCTTGTTGTCGTCTAATAGATGAGCCTCGTCATTATCGGTTCCAGTAAATTCGTTTCTGTGGATCGTCGTTAAACGAACCCATGTTTGCTTTTGGAAATCTGAGACACTCTTTCACCTGGTTCTCGAATATCCGACAAAAAATAGATCTGAAACTCATGGGTCTGTAATAATAGCGATCAAGGACTGTTTTTTCTCCCAATTCGGTGTGACAAATGAATGTTTGCATCGATATGTAATCTCGCTATACTTCCTAGACTAGTAATCACGGTCAAAGTGAGAGTCATTGAAAGTCCCCAACAGATGGAGACATAAACCTGTCCGGAGCAGTGGAAGTCTTAAACATCGTGCAAAAATCGGACCCCTTGTTTCAGCCCTGCACAATGTGAGCCTCTTGAATGACATTTTCAGTGAATCGCACTTGAATACGCTATGGATACGCTATAGGAAAATAAATTAGTATTTGAAAAATGACACCGGGCCCCGCTACTGTATCACATTAAGATACGCCTGTGAATAGAACTGTCATCGCAGCAACTTGACAAAACGTTTTTTAAACTGCTTTCAAATTTCCACAGCATTAGCATTTAGTGAAGTCTCCGTAGAGGACATTCTTGCGTCCGACCAAGTCGCGCAATCCCTTTTTCTTTTAAAACCGTGCTGACGTCGGACAGCATTTGAGCACCTTGGAGTTTGTGTGATCATATACAAGCAGCTGCTTCGGAATCCGTCATTGCAAATCGGTCTGATCGAGGCTTAGCTGTCGCGTCCGATTCTCCCCCGTCAAATCTCCGCAGCAAACTTCATGCTGCTTATCCTCTCAAAATAGGCAGCATGACGTTGGCGCTGAGAGTCAACTTTAATTTCAGATATTGTTATTGCTCTGTAGTCGCGTTGAAGTTTCATTTTCAGTGATGACATATAAAAAACGAATCGCAGAAATTTTCGCGATTTTTTCCAGCGTTTCAATAATTCTGAATAGCGTTGTAGAAGCGACAGGACCTATGGTTCACCTAAATGTGACGGAAGCGGCCACATTTTGGTGGACCACAGGTCCTGTCGCTTTTACAGTGCTGTTTTGTTTCCCCTTTTTGCACTCATAAATAATGGTCATCCATGTACGTACGCTAGATGTATGGTAATTAACCACTATGAAATTATCCTTTCTGTATGGACGAAACAAACGAGCTAGCTTTAGGAACTGTTTATTCAGAAAAGAATTCATAACATAGAACGTTAGAACAGCCACATACCGGGGCAAAACGGGATAGCAAACGTACCGGATGTATTGCAACTAGAACTCGACGACGCTGGTAACCGAACAGTGATCTTAGACCCAGCCACATAACATCTTGTTATGTAGAGATAACAGAAAAACAGATTTAGACAACAATTCCTCTGTAATCGTTGTCATCAAACAGATGATGTTTCCATTCGATGACAACACACAGCGAATCATTGTTTCGTCTAAAACACTAACAACTAAAACATGGTGAGAGTGGATTCCGTTAGGGAACAGCGAAACTACGAAATGTGCGAGGCCCCGACATGCGAACAATTCGAACCGAACATCGTCACGACGTACTATCCACACAATGAAACAACGCGTTTACCCCAGAATGCGCGCATTTGCGTTTGCCCTCAACCCTCAGAGATCGACAACATACCGCAGTGCTTGCGCGAAAGACGACGACAACCACACGGTATCGATGCATTAAGGTCGCCCGTCGCGTCGCAACGCGACGACAACGACGGGCGACGATGATGGCAGGAAAGCCGCGGCACGGTTGATGCACCCCTCAACATATGAGCTTTTTTAGCCTATCCAACGATGATGATGACGATGACGCAGAACTACACAGATACACATGAACACGCACCTCATACCTCATACAACGAAAAAGAAAATCAATCGCTTCCTGAACGCTGTGATAAAAAACAATGAAGGAAATGATGTGGTGGAGTTGGAATGTAAGCATTCTGTGTCAAGTGATGAACGATGAACTATGTTAGAGCACAAAGCAATGAATAAACTACGCTAATCATCTGTTTTCCTATGCGTCAATGATTAATAATTAGTGGTGGATCGCAGAAAGAAACGAATGCGCGCTTGCTTAATAGAAATCGGAGGTATGGCGACCTAAGGACGTATAAAGCAATGCTGAGGCATGGACTGAATAGCTATCACTAATAACACGAAACCCGACTATAAACTGCATCAATATGCACATGTGTTGTTCCCGTCCGCTTGTTCAATTCATGACATTCGGTGCTACACTGCTAGTTAGTTGTATCGACGATTCCCTGATTGGTATCGGCCACCGCCACGGCTCTGAAACAGGTATGATGTCATTCAACAGCTTCTTATAAGTATTTTGCCAATCACCTCGTTGATGAAGCCAAAGGGTCTTCGACGATTCCCTGATTACAGAGTAAAGTAGAAGTCTTTAGTTTGTATAGACGGCCAGAAGATATAAGGTTTACTGCAATGACCGCAGCTCAAGCAGATTCGAGCCCGCGTATCGTGCTAATACGGATCGTCGTAAAAGTGGGCCACTTCACACCCAATCCGACGGCTCTTTTCTCTAATAATGGATACCGGTATGTGGAGCCGTCAGCTCGGTGCTCTCGTAGTCTATCATCACGGTTCCGCGAATGGGCCCATGACGCTGGTTCAAATCCAACCTGAGCCGCGATTCCTGCGATGACAATGGCACCATCATTACAGCATCCACCGCTACTAGATATAGCAGAAATATTCGACGCCCTGATGGTGCTAGGTTCATCACAAATATCAGGACGCGATTTCAACCCACAGGTCGGGCCTATGTGAGTGCTTAGCACATTTTTCGGCATAACATGATCATCAAACACTTCTGCAACACAAGTATGAAAACGTAAAAAGTAGATAGCAAAAAGGAGAATGTTAGTTCGACGCCTGCTCCGCTAGTGAGCGGTCGGTCTGGCCCAAATCAATTTCATCGCCAGAAATTTTCTGTTTTACCTTCGGCTCAGTGGTTTTTCTGACTGCTTACAATGGCCACGTCTACTCCTTCTCATCCTCGTGGCTCAGTGAAGAGATTTTGCCCGGACAATTCGTCTATATCCAACGCCAGTACTCCTACGTCGCCTTCTAACGAACCCATCTGCCTGGTCAGTGCTCTAAAACACGTAAATGAGTCCACGAAGGTTCCCGCATGTGTCAAAGACGTCTTGAATGCTCTCGTGGATGAACTCATTTCTGTTCGAAAGGAGCGTGACCAGCTTCTGAAGGAAAATCTGGCCTTGAGAAGAAAGTTTGGTATTCCGTCTGAGCTGCCTATTTCTGCTATTGATTCCGTCACTGCCAGTGATCAGCCAGCTGAATCGATGATGCCAATGGACCCGCGCTCAACGTCCAAAGATGTCCGCCACGACAACGACTTCCGAGAACTTGAACGTAAGCGTTCCATTGTGATTAGCGGAGTTCCAGAATTAAAGTCGTCTCATGCCGGAGAACGAGCTTGGTACGACCTTTTGAGTGTTAGGAATGTATTAGCCCATATTGGTGTTCAATGTATACCTGTGTCTGTGTATAGACTTGGTCGCCCTGCCCCAGGTCGTGATAGGCTACTTAAGGTTGTATTGCCTTCTTCTTACTTTCAAAGATTTGCTGTGAAGTTTTCTGCTCGCTTACGATCTTTCCCAGAGAGAGGGGTTTTCGTAAGAGAATCTTTGTCTCAGGAAGAAAGAGTCCGTAGGCGTGAAATGTACCAGGCTCCTGTGAATGCGAGGCGTTCTGCCTCAAAAACCGTCCACTCTGATGAGGGAAACTAATAGACCTTCCTCGGTGTTCTAATAGAAGATTACATTTTAACTGCATCCTTTCGAATGTCCGTTCCTTGATCAGAAATGGCCAATCTCTAGCTTTTACTTTCTTGAACAAAAGAATTGATATAGCATTTATTACAGAGTCCTGGTTAAAAAGTACAAACGACCTTGCTCCTTTGCTAGGCTCTATATCTTCGCACTACTCCGCTATCAGATGCGACAGGCTTTTCAAAAAGGGAGGTGGAGTAATTATTTTTCACAGGTCTTCCATTACGGTGAATAAGTTGTTTTCTGAAAGTGTTAGAGACTCCTACGAAGTTCTTGTCGCTGACGCCTTTTCCTCTGGGCAAAGCGTTAGGCTCATTCTTGTGTACAGGGCGCCCAATTGTGCAGCTGCGCAGTCCCTTCAGCTTTGTAAAGCCATAAGTGATTTTTCAGCGTCATGCCATGCGTCTATTGTGCTTGGGGATTTCAACCTGCCTGATTTACCCTGGGCATCTATGGACTCCTTGGATAGCCCCTCAACTCCCTCAAATAGTAATAGTAATAGTTTTTTCGAACTTTTCAAATCACATCGATTTTCTCAATTTATTCTCGAGCCAACAAGAAAAGAATCTTTTCTAGATCTCTTGTTTTGCGATTCAAAAAATCTCATAAAAAACGTTAAACTGTCTCCTCCAATCGGGTCTAGTGACCATGCTACCGTCTTGTTTAACATCGAGTTCCCACAAACTTACGACCACCATGTTCTTATTAGAGATTACAAGCACGCCAATTTTGTTGACATTGAGAAATATTTAATTCAGATCGACTGGGTCGGCTCTTTCGCCCTTGTTGATACCGCCGACGCAGCTTATGAAATGTTTCTTAGTATTATAGAACATGTGGTGTCCTGCTTTGTACCATTGTCCGGTGCTCACGAGAAAAAATTAAGCTGTCCTGACTATTTACGTAGAATGACTCGTAGGGTGGATAGGCTCTGGCGCACCGCTCTAAGAGTAAACAGTTCCTCTGCATGGAGGTCGTATGAAGCGGAGAAGAAGAGTTTAGAGAAGGCTATTGCTAAATTTTCTTCTTACACTGAACGTAAGGTCGTTGCATCCGGAGATGTCAGAAAGCTTCATCGCTTTCTCCGCTTTAGGCTGAAGGAGCGGCAAAATATTCCTTCTCTATTAGGTGAAAATGGACTTTACAATCACAATGACTTAGACAAAGCTGAGCTTTTGGCTCTTGAATTTTGTAAAGCTTTCTCAACGTTCGCTCCTTTTTCGTCCGATCTCAATGTAACCTCTTCTACACGTTTCCCCAAAATGAAATCTGGATTTTGGTTTTCTAAGGACGAAATATACAAACACTTGATACAGCATCCGTCGTCATACTCCTTTACACCAGATGTGTTTCCTTTTGCTTTTTTCAAGAAAATTCTTCACCTCATTCTTCTGCCACTGGAGTACATCTTTAACCTTTCTTTTGCTACGGGGTCTGTTCCTACTAGGTGGAAGCATTCTTTTGTTACACCCATCCCTAAAAAGAATCCCTTAAATGTCCCTGAAAATTACAGGCCTATCAGCATAACGTCAATTTTCGCCAGAACATTTGAAAAAATGCTCAAATGGCGTATTTTGGCTCACCTGGAGGAGAATAGAGTCATTCCGAATTGTCAGCATGGTTTTCTCAAAAATAGGTCTACCGAAACCGCCCTCCTTTCGTCCTTAAATGACTGGACAGCGTCTTTAGACGTTAAGAAAGTTCATATCATATACTTTGATTTCGCGAAAGCGTTTGATAAAGTCCCCCATGAAATCTTGCTAAAGAAACTGGACATGGTAGGCTTAGATTCCGACACTATTCGATGGATAAAAAATTTCATCATGGACAGAACTTTTCAAGTTCGTGTTGGTCAATCATTCTCTAAAGTTTACTCGTCGCCTTCTGGGGTTCCTCAGGGTGGCGTTTTGTCACCAATTCTGTTTCTTATATACACGTTCGACCTACCCTGCCTTATTCCGCCTAATGTCCCATGCCAAATGTATGCAGACGACATAAAAATTTATCGCACTGTTGAGTGTCAAAATGATCTTGCGTCAGTCCAAGCGGCAGTGGACTCTGTTACCCTATGGGCCGATAATCATGGCCTTCTACTTGCCCCTCATAAGACCAAAGTTTTATGTCTAGGCCCAAGTAAATTTCCCCCGTCGTACAAAATTGGTGATCACAAATTGGACTGTGTTTCTGAAGTGCGTGACTTAGGTTTCATTATAACTAATAAGCTAAGTTTTTCTCAACATTTTAGGCTGCTGCACAATAGGGCGCTCTTCCGTACATACAATTTATTCAAGGCTCTCAAAACACGTGATGCGACAACTATAGTTAGGGCTTATAAAAGTTGCGTTCGTCCCCTGGTCGAGAGCGGAACAACTGTTTTCAGTCCTTCCCTCAAAAAAGACATAAATTTGCTCGAAAGTGTGCAAAATAATTTCACCAGGAAGTTAGTAATGCGATGTAGTGGTATTGACTATCGGTTCATACCTAACGGTGAGACTAGACGCAAAATGTTCAACTTACATTCCCTACAAAGCCGTAGAATTCGAAATGATGTGGTCATGGCATACAAAATTCTTCGGGGCAAATCACCTCTTGACATTGACAAGTTTTTCTCTTTTTACAACTCTACTACTAGAGGTGGTTCCGTCAAGCTTCGAACCCCACGTGTTCGAACTAAAGTTAGGTCATCGTTCTTTTGCCTACGAGTTATTCCGCTGATCTCAAAATACATAGCTAAGGGTTTGTTGGGTCTCTCTCTCAAATCGTTCAGGAAGCTAGTTTCCCTCTCGGAGTTGACAACGTAGTTTCGAGTTCGCAGGAACCTCTTTGTCTTTCTTTACTTTCATATTGTATCCTACCATCTCTTGTTCCGTTTGTTTTTTTTTATTTTGTTTGGTTCTACTCTATTTTATTTCCCTCATTTGTGTTTTTGGCTGTTTGCTATCGTCCTGGAATTTTCATCTGTTTATTTCTCTATGTGTTAGTAACATGGTAGCTATTTTCTTTCCATATCGTTTACAGCTTGATGTTTCAGTTGAAGTTTATTTTTCCCACGCTCACCTACGTGAGCGTCTTATAATAAATAAAATAAATAAATAAATAAATGTCACGTAGTAATTGAAATCGACTTCCTCTCACATCATTATTTCTTATCAGTCGATTACTGCCAACCACCCTGTGACCTCGACAGGAATGAATATTGATATTATAATGTGAATTTTCCGGAAAGGAACTTGCCACCGGTTGCCGAGACAACATAATATTGGCGGATAATCCAAAGGTATTATCCCAATATGTTCACCACAGCGAGTCAGGTAGGGTACCCTTATCTCTCACAACAAATGAATGTTGCAAGCATCCAACAAGTAATTATATTAATTGCCGACAATTATCCATATCTGGCTTTTGAAATTCCTACATTTGTGAGCTATTTCGCCAGTTGATCTTAATGGCTGCTACATTAAGGGGGAAGAGGGGACCAGAGGAACAGTGGCGGAGTCGCCGAAACGTTTGCCGAAACAAACTTGTACCATCTTGGCTAATCGGCTTCAATCTATAAGCATATTACAATAATTCAGGTTATTGTCAGTGCACCGAACGAGCACTTGAATACTCTTCTCCGTCTCTACAGTACGTATCAGGAAGGGCTGGAGGCGACACCTAAACTTCCACGACTGACTGATGAGCCACATAACACTATTTCCTTGGAGAAAATGGGATTCGCTGGAGGAATTTCCTCATGTTTGGAAAGGCGAGTATTCTTCGCCATTCGAGATTGCCGTGCAGTAATGTTTCCGTACCTTTTTTAATTCATCAATTTGAAGTCACCTAATCTAGAGAGGATTCGTGTCATACTCACTCCCAAAAACTCCTCTAATAATTGAAAGTGTTCATTCAAACAACAAAGGAGGGTTTAGGTTGGTAAAAAAGAACAGGAATGTACTGTTAACTCACATGATAATAACCGCCTCCACGCGCACCTCCCCCTCCATCTCCTCGGTGTCCAGTGCCACCGTAGCCACGATATCCTCCTCGCCGTTCATTATTCATTGGTTTGTTGTAACTGGAGGGTGGCCTCTGTGAAGCTATCCTTGGAAGCTCGCTATCCTGCTCTTCCACTAAATTTGTAGACACGCAATAAACAGTATGCTTATTTAATTCATAAGCAGTATATTCATATGAATACTTCACTCACTTGTCTGTTGGGACTTCAAAGGGCAGAAAAACGCCGAGTGTGCGTTGTCGCCAGTTGCACCACATAAACTACAACTACGTTTGCGCAGCTCCGGGCATGTCACCTTGCCATCTTCGGCACGAATACTGTAAAATGTTATTTGGGTGAAAGCCATAGCACAAGGAATTTTTCATCCGAATCTAGTATTAGCATTGATCTTCCGTTTACAGATCACGCGCTCTACAGTATGCAACGTGACTATGGCAATAAAACTCTGCGAAGATGTTGGTAATATGAGGATTGATTCCTTAACAGTTCGCTTCGCATTATTCGGAAGGTCTGACTATCTGCGCTGAACGTCACGAAACCATTCGAAAACATGGAACGTGGAACAAACATGGAACATGGAAAAATAATGTATGTGTTCCGTCACTGGTGTATCGTTCAGATAGACATCGCAGACCGTTTCAAGATTCTAAAGCCCACACTAAACAGAGCGATTGTGCGCGATCAGGAAGGCTAGAAATTAGATCCATTCAAATTTGTGTAACCCAGATAAACACATTGAGAACATCGGTAGGGTATCCCAAGACTGTTACGCGCAGATTTTCATGAGAGTTTGTTAACGCTTCCCTAGAAGCATTAAGTTTCCACAATTTCGTGGTGCGAATTTAGATGGCTACGGTACCCATCTAGCAATAACTCCCATCCTGTCTCCCTCGATGAAGAAGCTGATTGGTTATGCTCTCCTCCCTAATTTGACACATCGACAGAGCCCATTGGTATGGTTCGCATGTCCGTGAAAAGCGAGCTGACATGAGATGAGAAGTTACATGCTTTTACAACTCTATATAAAATCATATCGAAATCCAAACGAACACAGTTGAACTCACACGTGTGATGTGGCGACTTCTTCGGACATTCCCAGATTACGGCAGAATGTGCAATCCAATTTCACCGGCGGACTAACAGGCTCGGAGGCTGGCAATGGCGGCACAGATGCTAGCGGTGGCGCGTCTTTGATACGCATTTCTAGATTCTCCTTTTCCGGCATTTCATCTTCACTATGTTCTTTCGCTCTAGACTGCGCTGTTTCAGATTTTACGGAAACCACCGGCGCTACGGCTACCACTGGGACGGCAGAACGCTTCTCAAACTCAGCTTTCGTAGCTGAAACACGAGAGTTTTTCAAAAACGTGCCTCGAAAATACTCCGAACACACTTGGGCAGTGAGCGCTTTACCTGTGGATGTTGGAGCTACTTCCCTGGCAACTTCGCTTTTGACGGCCAATTCAGAATTCGCGGAAACGCCAAGCGTTGGCGCAGTGTCGGATTTTTCTTCCGGCGCCGTTTTCTCTTCCTCAACTTTCGCTACAGGCTCCACGTCCTCGGCGGCGATCTCTTTGGCTTCTTCTTGTTGTTCCTGCTGAACCGCCTCTGACCCGAGTCGGTTCGTCGCTTCTGCCTTGAGAGACAAACCTTCCACCTCTGCAGTTGCCGCAGCAACCACTTCCGTAGGTTTAGACTCCTCTTTCGGTGTTTCAACAACAGAACTCTGCCGTGAGAAACTCTGGGGCGAGCTGTTCGGCTGGAAATTGATGTTGTGGCATAACTAACACGCACAGTAGCAATAAAGGTTACCTTATTCTTGTATTGAAAGGAAGAGTTGCCCCGGAAACTCGCAGTTGCACGTGAATTGCGTCCTGAAAATTATGTGTTTTCTGGAGCACAAGGTGAGAAAGTGTTATGGCTAAATTACATTAAGAGATGAATCTCTTGTTTTTAAGTAAAAAATCATTCTTTTTCACGATCATCTGTCGCCCATAATTGTCAAGTAAAGAGAATGACAACATGACGCATCTACCAAGGTGAAATACAACTCCGGTGATAACGAAGACAGGGGAATTCACGTGACCTGTGGAAGAATAGGGTTAGCTTTCCAGGAACCCCTGGAAAAGCGGGTAAGATGTTCTATCATTCATCAACACGGTGGACGTATTGTATGGGAAGCCCTAGTATCGAGGCTAGGTCAGAAATTCAACACAAACAAATATTAATAATAATTAATAATTCGATAATTCGATTCAAAAAATTTAATTTATTTGATTAATTTAATTTATTAATTCGAATAATAATTGATGTGATTGATGCCAGTGATTTAATTCAAATAACAATTCGATTAACACAACTCACCTCGATTTGGTGACGAATGCATCACATGCGGCACGCCGAATGGTGTCATCATGAACGGCGGTGCCATTGCGGTGGGAGGAAAGCCATACATCCGAGGATGAGGCGAAGGTCCGTAACCCCCTGAAGGCGCCATCAACGGAGGGATCGAAGATGTAGCACTGCGAGATTCGTGGAGTGGCTGTTGCGCTGGCTGAGGCATCATTCCCATGACCGGCTGGCTCACGTTCGGCATGCCAGGAGGCATACTCATTGGCCGTACTGGCTTCAAAATATCTTCTTTTACAACAGAGCACGACACTTCGCGAAGACTTGAAACCCACCTGAACTGGAGCAACACCGGTACTAAAATCAGTCTCATTATACTGTTCCATACTCATTGCTGGTTGTTGTTCAATAACGCCATGATGGTCTGAAGGTGAAAGCTATATACTTCCCAAACGAAAATAGTTATATAAAAAGCGTACAAGGTGGTTGTCCCTGTTCCGGTGGCTGATTTGGAGGCAAATGATGAACGACAAACGGCATAGGTACCATAACGGGCTGAGGTGGCTCGATGGGTGCATAGCCAGCCTCTGCTCTAGGAACGAACACTGCCTGAACAAAAGATAACAGTAAGACATGAAACTGTTAAATAAGGTTGGCGCTAGTATTATATAAGACTGACAACTAATTCCGTGTTCTCTCGAACACTTCGACATAAGTCCCAATTACACAAAAACGAAAAATAATCATCAACGATGGCACAATCCTCTCAAGGGGACAACGAACCAATGTCCAGGCGACGGCTCTACTCCACCTCTTAAGAATTATTTGGTCTCTAAGATTCTTCTAGGTGTATTTTGACCTACCAACATTGGGGAACAGTCTTACGATCAAAGGATGCCCGAAAAGAAATGGATGCGCATTCACCATGTCCACAGGTCGTACCGAAAGATTAATGAACATGACGTCGCAGCATCCAGAACCATCCTGTTCCACGATTGGTACCAGGACTCAAGAATGGTTTTGAAAAGTAAATGAAATGTGCTGTCGAATATAAAATGGGCAGGAAATCAGCGAACATTCAACAGACTCTCGTGAGTCCTGACCGCAGAAGAGTCCACGAAAATTGTTTATAAAATTGTTGAGCGCATAAATATTCGAAACCTAATCGACGTACCGGTCTCACTGTAGATTGCACGTACACTCCAGCTGGAGGGTAATGCATACCAGCGGGTACAACCTGTTGTCCTACGTACTGTGGAGCGACCACCTGAAGCGAGCCAAGTCTAGACCACTTTAGCTGTGGAATAACAAACTTTACCAAGATTACCTGTGGCACAGGCATTATGAATTGTCCACCGCGCTGCTGCATGGTCATCACCGCTTGAGATGGAGGATTCATCATCTGGTGTGGCTGCTGTGGCTGTTCTTGTTGAGCAGAAGCTCCACTGTAAGGGCCAGGAGCAGCTCCAGGTTGAATCTAAAAGGGATTCATAATCCACTATTCTCACATTAGCGTCTCAGAGACTTTGTCCTAGTGCGTTATTGTATAAAAGCGCCAAAAGCGACTGCTTATCGCCAGAACCAGCGCTCTCATTGGTAAAAAAAGAATTGAGCTGCCATATGAAAACGAAAGAATTAGGAGAGAATGAAAATCAGCAGGTATGTGCTAGAAGTTGGCTATGCGACATAGTTATTACGGAATTCGAAGAACGTGACCTGCGGAAGTCCACCTCTGCCCGACGCATCTCATTGGCCTCTACAGAAAGAGTCTTCCTTACCTACATTGTTTGTTTATAACAGTATTTCGAGAGAAACATTAAAAATCTCGTTCTTCAAGACAAACAAGAAGAGTGAGCGTATATGAGCAAAGCAAACGAGGTACCGCAAGTCGATAAGAACAGAAGACGCCTAACGGAAGAAATTTTTACCCTAGAAACACACTACATTTTACATGGGTTTCAGATACTATTAACAGCGAAAGCAAAACAACCCCCTAAACAACATACAAATAGATATTTTGCTACCATGCAATCCCACAGCAAACTATCAAATAATAGAAAATTGCAAGCACGTTCTAGGCAAACGATATGGCTATATGGCTGAGAAGCGCCTACAGATGTATAATTATTTTCTTGTTGGCAGGTATAAATCAATAGCCGATCAATATTCAATATCGTTTACCACCTACGCCCTATGTCGCTATCACCAAAACCTGTCAAAATCAAGTCAGTAATTGTGGACATTAAAGTTTTCGACGATAATAACTTTCCTAAATAAGATTCAAGAAGTTCCACCACAAAAGGCCCCATAGTGATTCAACGCTACAAGCATTCAATAGTAACACTAAATGAATTAAATGAATGACGATTTAGCAAAACTTTAGAAACATTACAAACCGGCAGAACCAATAAGTTATACCCTTGAAATACGATTTCAATTCAATAGAGAATAATAGAGAACGAATTGTAGCCCATTGACGACCGTGTGTCCCGCCGGCGGGACACATCGCAGTGCCGTAGGGAACGCGCGGTCGTCAATGGGGTAACAATGAGACTCACCTGTTGATAGCTCACCGAATTTGGAGGTGGCTGATTAGGTGAGTAATAGTGGGGCATTGAGGGTTGCATTTGATGAGGCAGTTGTTGCTGCTGTTGGACCATATCAGCATCGTACGACGTCGGGATTGGTGGACGTTGCATAACCGCGGCAACTCCATTTCCACTTCCCATGCCTGAACGTATAAACGAGATAAGAATCCTCGAAAGGAAGATAGGGCTCGGACGGTGTAAAAGGTATAAATCGGCTACATTCCCCAAAAAGCGCGTGATCTGCCATCTAAAAAATGCGAAACGGAGTAATTTAGGGCTTACTCAGGACCTATACGAGGTCCAACAAAACTCATTAGCCGCGCGAGGGATCGGGATACACCGTTTAGTGCGCGAACCCTGATTCATCAACGAGCACTGGGTCTTACTTGAGGCTTATCATTCATTAATCTGAGATCATAGAAAGGGGAAAAGTTAAGAAAACACAGGCAGGACGTTGTGCCAGGGGCGACCAATCTAAGGTAGAACTTCCGCACACAAACTGTTGAAGCCGAAATGTTCGTAGTAACACTAAAAAGCGAGAATAAATCCACAAACGAATCCCAGCAGCTTTCCCGCTGGAGGTCAAAGTGATATAACCATAGCACCCTTCTTCACGATTATCACTACACTGCTGCTTCAATTCGGAGCACAGATGAGAACAAGCCATGCACAATGAAGATGTAATTTCATGTTTATTGCTTGAGTTTAATTACTGAAAAGGTAAAAAAGTAATAGGTTTATTATTACCGTAATAACCTCCGACGTAGTTGCCTCCCGGCTGAACACTGCCTTGATGGTTGGGCATTGGACCAGGTGGATGCATCGGTGGTCTTGACGAATTGGAGTCATCGAAGCGTGGGATGGAATTCTGGCCACTTATCATCGGTTGACCCTCAAACAATTAGTGATTTGAACATTCTGTACGGTTTATATGACAGTCACCTGAAAAACTGAACAAACCGCAATATGATACGATAGGAACATAAAGAAAATTAGCAAGATAAAGAAAAAATATAAAATACCAGTACGGACAAATACAAAACATGAGATTCTTTCCCCTTATATCGATATGATCGGTGAGCAAGGAAAAATCCTGCTCCTCCAAAGATATTGCACTAATCTTCGATAACTAGTAGAAACATGTATTGGGAGAGAGGGACTTTGTTGCTTTCAAGGTACATAACAAAAAAAAACAGAAAAAACATTAGTAGAATATAAGCATGTAAATATAAGCCTTCAGTCACTATTCATCTATTATCAACTTTTCGAACTAGGACCAGTCTATGCTTTGTCTACAGAATTGTTCACCATGACGATTTCAATTTCAACTTGAATATTCAACCTCAAGAATTCTGTGACTAAACGTATGGCGTAGGGAAGGAATTTGAGGAAGCCTCAAGCTTCATGTTAGAGAAACGAAGGAGGAGGGCCACGCGACCTCGATTTAAAGGAAGTCGCGTTATTTATAGCTTCTCCTTGAACTGTTTGAAATAAGCTTCCGCTATTTTACATTTCGAATTATGGGGCGAGTTACGGTGACCGAGAGATTGGAAATATCATTCTCAACGTAAGGGGCTTCTATAACCTGATTGGATGGTAAGGGTTATGTACAGGGCGCGCCAACTGAATCCGGACAAATCTCAATCCAAATTTCTCGCCATACCGTGACTTCGTCATAGGTCCCGTTTGGTATAGTGTCAGTCGATGTCCCCTGGTGAGTAGTGATACGTTCATAACCGTCCGGCAAGGACAACCCATTCGCTTGAACGTGTCAAGAACCGCGAAAGTCGTGGAACGGGCACAGTAGCTGATTTTGTAGGACCAAGATAATCGCTGCGGAAGATGGCAACAGTGTTGGGAGTTAGCCAAAGTCAAATTATGTCTGAGGATGCCAGATGCCAGAGGATCGTGCGCTGTCATCGGCTATGGAGCTCCCTAAATCGAACCGGCAGACCGTATCCGATTGTTTTCTGTCGAAAAATTCCTCCCTGTTAACGCAAGTCAACTGCATAAATGATCGCTGGCTCGCCTACGACCCAAAGGACATCCCATTTGGAACCAGTCAGTCTCCGGGCAGTGTACACGTCCTAAGCATCGTGTCCAGTGAGGGTGATGTCATGCCGCTACACTTCTTTGAAAAAGGACAAAACATCACCAAAGAAGTTCAGCTCGGAGTCCCGCAGACTCTATTAGAGCCCTGGGGCCGTATGCTCGTCTCTCCCGGCCGGGTGAAGGGCGCCCTTCGCCCGGCCGGGTTATGACGAATAGACACAACTCAGTGTGTCTATTCGTCATAACCCTGCCGGGCGAAGGGCGCCCATCGCCCGGCCGGGAGAGACGAGCATACGGCCCCTGGATAGTGGCTGTATCTACAAGAAGGCCATATGTCTTCCAATAAGACGGCGCACCAGCTCATTCGTTTCAAAACCGGCTGTCCGATAATTTGAACATGTTTTGGTCCAAGTTCTGGCCCCCGAATAGCCCGGATTTGAACCCCATGGATTACTACATTTGAAGCGTTATTGAGGTACTTGCTAACAGGACGAGGTACCCGAGCCACCACTTTTTTTCAAGAGATCGTGCGAGCGCTTCATGTTAAAGATGGAAGTGATTATTTCTGCTGACGGAGCCTACATTGAGTAACTGCAATCTTAATATACCACTCTACTAATATGCAAAGAGATTCTGGATTTGAATTGCAATTTGTGTTTGTAAACTTGTTTGGGAAATAGAGTCGCGCTTGTCCGGATTTAGCTGGCCTACCCTGTATGTCTACCTTGTTCTACCGCACTTGAAATTGCTTGTCTTGTCGCACATACCCAAAGTAAATGTAAGGTTGGCGAATAGTACGCCGAATAACAAAAAAGAATATACGAGAGCTTGAAAAGCGTTTCCTGCTGACAACGCACGTTCGATGTCTAAACCAAACTTACACATGTCCGGTTGTACGAAAATTAAAGGAATATTCTGTTAACTGCCACTTCGAAATTTAGGATGATGCTTTTTCGGAATGGTTCGAACAAAAGTACGGAGCACCAATAAATCGATTCGTCAGTCAGAAGAAACGCTCACTCGATTGAAGATCATCTGCTCGTTAATCATCGGAGGCTCCATATCGTACCGAAAACCCCCTCGATTGTACGGCGACGGGCCTTCGTAGCTTGTCTGTAATCAATCGCGAATAACAAAACAGGTATACCCGACATCTACCCTACAGAGGTTTTGGAAATAACTGATGGTGGTGTATTTTTTCAACACTTTTCAGCATGGAAATTATTCAACGGCCATACTGTTTCAAATGGATGTAATTCAGGTCGCAGTTAAGACTTGGAATTTTGAGCTCATCAATCGAGGAAGTGAAAATAGGAATTTTGGCGAATAACATGCGGTGAAAAGCCAGTTGTAGTAATTTTTGACGGTGTAATATCCTATGCCGCATCTGGTTGTACTACGCATAACGCTGAATACAAGAAGTTGAATACAAGAAATCTTGAAAGTCCTACATTATCAAACTACTAGTGTCCAACTCGTCGCATCCCATTGCTGTGGATATCTTCACTTTTTCACGATAAAAAGGAATCGCTACAATTTTTGGTGTTGATTGACCTCTGAGAACGCGCCACCGCTTTCGCACTCCATTCAGAATCGAAGAGGTTTGGCGAATGCACATTCGGTCTATACGACTACTTTTAAGAGCAGCCGGTATTCAAGTCGAAGAATTAACCTAATCAGACAAGTCTGGTGCAAATTACGCAACACCAAATCATAGAAGACTTGGTTAACGGAGGTTGATCGCTCGACAATGAGGGTGTAAGAAACACCTCCTACCAGTGGAACATACGCTCCCTTTCCCAAGATAATATAAAAGGATTCAAGATTAAAAATAGATTCGAAAATTCAGCTGCCACTGCTAAATACTGTTAAATACTCTATGATCCAATTGCTGTCACTAGATTATCCGCTGATAAAGCTAGTACCGAGGCGATGGCTTGTTCCGCAAAAGAATTTCTTTGTCCGAAAGCTCATGCCACCATTTTCTAACCTATTATGGTTTCTTAAATGGCCATTGACCTGTAGAGATTGTGAAAAAATTTCAATTCTACATTTTCTCTATCGGACTAGCTTGGCTGTACCACGACATCACACGTGCATCGAGGATCCTATCGTTAGCATGCCCACCACTCGGGATCTATGAATAATGCTGGTTCCCTTGGATGCCCTTCATTTCACATAAACACCCTTCCCGTTGTTCGCTTTAAGTTCCCAAATGTCAACGGTCTACAATCCCAAACGTACTGGACAGCCTCTTGTAGCACAGTTGAGCAGTGGGTCTCGTCGTACATATCCATATCCGAGAAAACTCACCTTTTCCTTCTCGAAATTTCCATCACAGGGCCCTGAAAGCGTTAAATGTTAGAAAATGATTGTTTGTCGTTGAATAAAGAAGTACAAATATTAAGAAGATTTGCCACAAAGTGAACGCAAAAACTCACCGAACACACCAGGTGCAGACTGGTGATGAGGTCCCATCACTCCTCCATCTTGAGGAATGTACTGAGGTGGTGGAGGATGCGCCTACAACACGTGAAATTGATAAATGCATGATGCTTTCAAGAATATACAATGAAATTCGGAATCATTTGGAAATGAGCACGTAATGAGTCCCTAGTTTTAGGCTAATGAATATGGAGCTGCATTGAGATACCAGATATAAATGTGAAGGCATAACAGCTGGGAGGCCGATATGCATATTCCATGAAGGCAAAGGCATACCTTTGAACCTAAACATGGGGTATGTCCCTATAGGTTCTCTTGTGCCAATTTTTGCACCACCATGCAGCAGTACGAGTAGTGTAACCTGATACTCACATTCACTGATTCAGTTAGCTCAATTCTATAACGTAGGACTCGCGTCTGATTTTAAGAAGCCCAAAAGCACAGTTTCAATTTTAATTTTCTGACCTAAGTCTTGTCGGTGGAGGCGGCACTTTTATCAAGTGCTAGGCATGGTTAGTGAGAAATAGTTTACAACAGAACTATAATCTGAGCCAAGCACTCACGAATCCTGGTGGAGGAACCCGGCGTTCCTGATGTCTCATTTGGTCATCAGCGCCTAGTCCGGAGTCCGGTGTGGTTCTGAACAGTTGACAATGTTAGTAGGAATAACTCTTCATACCAATCAACGAAATCCGTTCGTTCTAGATAAGAGTGTATAAGCACGCGCCACACTGCAAGAATGGAGATTAAAGCGTCTAAAGTCGTTATAGGGAACGGATATGAACCGAAGTTAGCGAGAGGTTGGAAATGAAACACATAATATTATTCATGCTCAAGAAGAGACAAACACGAGCTACCGAGTGGTTGTTGGCTGAGAAGGAAGCCCTGTTCCATATTCGAGTTGAGATTGACCTCCTGGACGAACCAGTGGCGTCCCGGACATCGCCTGAAAAGAGAGCCTGGAAACCGTATTATATTATTTTCTTTATGGCAAAAACATAGCAACAGCGACAATGTCGTGAAAAACGTAAGAAGGCGGAGCTGTGGTGGAACAAATGAGTGGACAATGTCGCGCCATTATTTCACGTATCGGAAAATTTTTCAGCTGGGTACACGACACTGTATTGGTTGATAAATTGATTGACACCCACAACAACAAACATACAGCAATATAGAAAGGTATTTAGGATATGAGGGGTTTGCGCGACTCAGATTAAATGTGATACATGAAAGTAAAGGGCAAAAGTAAAATGGTTAATTTAGGGAATTGGTTGGTGCGTATTTGGCCTATACAGTGACTCACGGAAACAGCCCACTGTTCAAGTCAGTGTCTTCAGGCAATCTACCCGACATTTTAGGGATGGGAGTTTAGGTCAGCTCGGATGAGGATCGATCGCTCGACCATGCGGATGAAAGTGGCGCCTTGGAACACTGCTCCACCAGCGTCGTAAACGTCACACTAACCCGTAACATAATGTTCACACCATTTCATTAGCGTCGTTACTACTGTAAGTGAAACATGTCTTCGACAAGCTTCCTTTCAGTTCATCAAAAGAAGCGCTTTGGATGGAGCGTTTTTGATTCAAAAAATATGTTGCTCAACCACTAATAATTAATGAGTGCATTGACAAAAATATTAAAATATTTTCCAGAGATCTGGAAGATCGTTCTCCCACAAATTTGAAGACATGGGAAAAACCATAAGCATATCGAACAGCAGGCGGTATTAAAAAATGGCAGTAAAATAAAATAGAAATCATAGTGAGATTTTTCCACTAACACAAGCTATTCTTTCTTCATGCGTTCTTCTTCCTTTCTTACTAAATATTACCACGGCGCACGGCACACGAAATGTTCGCCTGTTCGTTCACTTTCTCAGAGAAATAGGAAATAAAAAGGGTTAGAGAAAGGGTAAAGCAAATACCCCTCCCAAGGTATAATACAAAGTTTTGGAAAAATCACTACCTCTTTCAATTTTTCCCGAGTTAGTTCATCAGCGGCCAACTCACCTCGATTTACTGGTGGTACAAAATTGAAACAAATCAGACCACGTTGCCTAAGTCTCTTAGCTATGTAAAGTAGATTTCGAGAGATTGATTGGTTCTACGAAAACATTTAAAGACATATTGGAAAATAGCACAAACCTTGAAGCCAAAAATGTTGTAGATCTGCTGAGTGATAGGCGTTTGCCCTAGAACTCTCAGCGACATCAATAGGTACAGCTAAGTAATTCATGCACCGTTAGCAAAGTCTAGCATTCTCAAACACGTCCCCATCATCCAAATAACAGTATGTGTATTAAATAATGGAAGCACAGCAGTTTAAAGAGGAACGCGTAGTTTTTGTTCGAGTTCCACTGCACCTACTTCATTTAGTTGCTGGTTAACCTGGTCCGCTCTTCTTGCTTTGCTGCTGGATCGTCTATTTTCAAGTTCTTGACCTTTCTTGATTCACCAAAAACAAATACCTGCAGCTCGATATTTCAGCTCGGAACTACTAAAGCGAGTTAAATTGGAAACTAGAAGAAAGAAAACACTAATGCCTCGCACACCATACCTTCTCATAATCCATCTAAGATACCATGGAGTTCCTAAACCCGGAAGCGGCGCGAAACTCGCTACGGGGGTGCGCAAACGACAAGAAATTCAAATCGCGATTACCCACTAGAAACTGTAAACCTTATGGGCTACCTTTAGATAAACGTCAAGCAGCAACAGCAACAGACCATGAGATGCTACTGGAAATGTATTCGGACAGTGTTATGTGCAGAGATACCCGAGAGGAAAACCGAGGGAAACGTCCGCAGGAAGAAGGTGATGTGAGTTGAAGATTGGGCCCTCAAATGAAAAAATCTCCTTTACACAGCAGACACGGTAATTTAAGGAGAAAACACCGTATCATGGAAACAATACACATCCGAACACTATACCCTTGCGGAAAATTCTACGACCCGCTGATTTTTTGCTGCTGCATGAATGGGCCTCAGGAAGCGACTAAAAAAATCTACGGTAGGGAAAGACACTCGCGCACTTCTGGACAGAATTACAAAAGTGTTTTGAAAAAAAACACGTAAGAAGTCAATATTTTAGCGAGGCAAGTTGCATATCTCAAAATCAAACCCAAGAAATGTCTCCGAAAGAGTCCATATATCGAGAAAATGAGCACATCTGAGAACTATACCCTAGGCCGCAGATTCTGCGATCAGTCGAATTCGCTTCACACGAATGTGATTTCACAAAGTAGTTGAAATTATTATAAGAACCGAAACAAAGATCATGTCGTTCTAGTTCCAGATAACTTCTATGGATTGAACAATGATCTTTTGAATATAAGCCAACATCTCAGTGGAAACTTGTACCTTTTTTTAATCATCGATGAGAATTATTCGAGCCGTCGATATTCCAGAAGCTACACGAATTTAGCATCGGGCAGTAACTAAACTATTAAACAGAAGTCAACAGCACAAAACCGTACCCAAGTGTTCCCGGAACAGTCGATATTTTAGTGGAATTAAAAGGTACACCTTATGTCACAGATTCCACGATGAGACGACTTTCGGCTACCATCGTCACCAAAACCACAATCAGAATGCCTGGCCCTTATACTATACACAATAGTGCCCCACAAAAAGGCGGTAACAAAAGTGAACTAACAACTCCAACTATTCGAAATAGAGTAGGGAATCTCACCCGATTGGCGAAAAGAACTTAAAAAGTAGTCGGAGCGATGAAACATAACCCTAATAAAAAGTCGTTGAACGAATCTTGAATCATTGCTCTACAACCGTCTACTCAACTGTATCACTATGCAATATTTACTGATAGTCGAATATGGACAGCTGAGGATGGAGTGCGGCGGAATTCGGAGGGGGAGCAGTTCAGCGGGAGCGAACCAGTTGCCGGACAACTCGTGTCGTGTGACCGAACGCGGGATATCAGCGAGTATCGAGCGCGAAACCGCCGCATCGATCGCCTCCCGATGGAGAGCGGCGGTCATCGCGGCGCGACGTCCTCCCCACTCCAGCAGTCTCCATCACCTCTGTCGGACCCTTCCCAACCCTTCCGTAGCTCCTTCAACCCCCTCAGGCATCCCGAAGGGCTTCAGGAGGCTTCCCTGTGACCCTTAACCATCGCCGATCCCGCTTTCTGATTTCCGAGCGAAGCAACAACTCCTCCACACCGCACCAGCATCTCCTTATCAGCTCACCTGGGGGCATAACCAGTACGGAGCCCCCGCACTGTGAACAACCCGAACCAGACCCCAACCCTCATTGTTCGGGTAAAATTAGCCCCAGTGATAAGATATCGCAGTGATAAACACCAGGAGCAGCTCACTCGCCAACCTTGCCGAAGAGGTCAGGTCTCCTGACAACCGCTTACACCAATCCCGCACTAATATTGAACCCGGAAGTGCCGGACAACCACGGAAGACGAGCGCTGCTCTCGTCACCGCTCGGACGAGCTGTGTCTGTCACTAATCCGCAGGCGTTTGTCGGATTGTCGTAGCAGGAAAATATAGACGGAGATTTTACGTTGCTTGCGTCGCGCTAGCTGCGGTGGAGCGCGCCTGTCTACCTAGGTTGATGTTGCAACAGAGCCAGTGAACGGTATATTTCTATGCTCTGTTGATATCAGTCTTTCCAACGAAGAGGTTTCCCACCAATTCATGGTTCGGTGAATTGCAGGGCGTTGGATAAAAATTTCGATTCCACATTATGTACACCAAACGTGTTTGTCGTTGAAACATTATCTTTGGGAGTAATTAGGCGCTGATCACGAATCCGAGGTTAGTTTTCCGAATTTAAGCCGACGACCACCCACATCATGCACTAGGATAGTTCGATCTATTCACCCATTTTGCTGAAGCTTCTCCTAAACAGTCTATTCCGCACCACGGTTCTGCTCTTTTAAGATTTTGACTGATCTCGGCATATTCTTGTGGGTACTTCTTCACCGCGTTACCCTAACTGTACCCACATACCATCATTGTTTACCTAAACCTACCGGTAATGGCCGATGTCGGGCGAAATATCCTGAAAAACAAAAATCGTGATCGTAATCGGCATTCGAAATAACCTACCTGAATGAAATTTGGGGCAAATTTAAATTCTGATTTGACAAGCCAAGTCCGCTACATAGGTGCACCTCGGCGGAAATCCTGGGACCACATTCATCATTGGCAGACCCCGATAAACCCCGAGATATAGCCTGTGACTGGCGCGCACCTTTCTCTACGTATCATAAACTTCCTATGTTAAACACAATCTCTCATCGACTCTGCCGTCTGGATCTCGCTGCGCCGCGGTTTCGGAGACCGTTGACCCGTTCGTGAATTTGGGCCCTGGAAGTGGACATCGGATTCGCGAACAGCGCTCCTAATAAACCACCACATCCGAAATTTGGTCGAAAAAAATTGACATAAGCCCGGTTCGTGGAGTCGGAACATTTACAGACCCCGACCCAGTGAAAATCGCAGTAAAGGTGGAGGTAAAATGGCTTCTCTTACATCCAGGTTCGCGGAGGCAAGGTGAACGTATATTTGGTCCATTCAAATGTTCCAGTTGACGTCTTTACTTTCCAAGGCAAGGAAGGTAGCCCGACCAAGGGATACAGAGAGGGCTTGGCTAACACTGGCTGGCCATGCGGGTGGAACTAGCGCCTCTCACCACTGCATCACGCTGAATTTAGTGAAATTTAAGTGTTGTGCTGGATGGAGCACAATTTCTCCTGCTCTTGAGTGCAACACACCTCGGTAGGCTAGCTGCTAATGCCACTTCCGAAACACCTCAAGGGAGGATGTCATTCATTAGTGGGAAAATTTGAAAGTGGCACAAGAATCAGGAATCTCGACGCGACCTCAAAGACTTCAATAGTCCGCTAGCGGCAAGGTGGAGGCCTGACTGCCATCACCTCCCGTTTCGAGACGGAATCGAGCGCAGAGAGGTTTTGCACCAATCTGTTCCGTTGTACACAACCTGCACCAGATCTAACTCGCTAGTGAAACACAGACCTTAATTATTAGGTTGATGCAAAAATAATGTAGGTCTTGCACATGTTCGACTTTGCCCATGGCATTTTCAAAAGTTTACTAGCCGAATGCAAGCATCCTGTATACCGTGTTGGAACGTGCTTCCTGGTCTATCCTACTCTATCCAACTGCGCTACCCATTTTCATTTCTATCGGCACTACGGCTTGTAGCACGACTTCGAACCCCTTGCAGGATAAGAAGCAAATTCTCACAATTTTCTTGTTCCAGTTCAAGCTTGGCAGAAGTGCCGCCGTGACGGCTCGAGATATCAACGTCGCATTTGTCTCCAGGACCACTAACGAACGCACGGTGCAGCGTTGGTTCAAGAAGTTCAGCAGAGGAGATGAGAGCCTGGAAGATGAGCAGGGTCGACGACGCCATAGGGACGACAAACTGAGAACCCTCATCGAGGCAGATCCTACTCGAACTACATGAGAAGTTGCCGAAGAACTAGGTGTTGGCCAGCCATGGTTGTTCGCCATCTGAAGCTAATAGGGAAGGTAAGAAAGTTGACAAATTGGTCCAACACGATTTGGATGACATACGAAGGAATCGTCGATTTAAGGCATCTATTGCTCACCTTTTACGAAACCGCACCGAACCATTTCTGGACCGCATTGTAATATGCGATGAAAAGTGGATCCTGAACGACAATCGAAAGCATTCGGCGCAGTGGTTGGACGTCGATGAAGCGCCAAAGCACTACCCGAAGCCAAAGGCTCATCAGAACGTTATGGTTACTGATTGGTGGACAGCAGCCGGCCTTATCCACCTGAATTTCCTGAAGCCTGGTGAAAAGATGACGTCGGACAAGTACAGCCAAGAACTCGACGACATGCACAGTAAGCTTCAACGCATGTGCCCGAGGCTGGTCAATACAAAGGGACCAATCCTTTTTCACAACAACGCTCGGTCGCATGTTTCGACGATGACCAGACTGAAGCTGCACGAGCTGAGCTACGAAGCTCTTGACTACCCGCCGTACTCTCCTGACCTTTCGCCTACACACTACCATCATTTCAAGCATCTCGAAATCTCCCTGCGCAAAATTTTCCAAACTGAAGAGGAGGCAAAAAATGCCTTTGCTGAAGTCATCTCGTCTAAAACCTTGACTTTTTATAGAGGAGCAATAGAAAATCTTGCACCTCGTTGGCGAAAGTATGTTGATTCCAATGGTTTTTTCATTAATAAAGTTTACCATAAAAAAGTTATATTCATTTGAAACTGACGATTCCAATCCGACATTATTTTTCATCAGCCAAATACTTTTCGAAGCACCAATCCCAATTAAGGATTTGAAGAGCGGCTCCGCTCTAGGGCCTGACAAGCTCTCCGCCGATGTTCTTCATGGAGGAAACCATGCTTTGCACTCTCTTCTTACTGCGCATATGAGGTGACAAGGTTCATCTTCCCCTCGGATGAAGCACGACCGCCTGCGCAAGCCGGGGGATTCAGTTGCCTCGAGCACACCCAAAGTGACCTGTTGGTCATCGAAATCTGTTGGGAGTACCACCGTATGAACACCACTCGTCTTCACCTCCATAGACAACAGAAAACCCTTCGACACCATCAAAACGATTGCTATGCTGTCTGCCCTAGTCGATCAAGGAGTGGACTCGTCCAACATAAGAACACTGGTGGACTATTATCACCGCTGCTTCACGACAGTACAGCGTTTTCAGCGCCCAATAAATGTAAAGGCTTCGGGCAAAGCGATACCATTTCGACCAAGCCCTACTGGCTGCCACAATGCAGTCGATGATGAAGGCGCTCGACTGGGACAATCATGTGAGCGAAAAATTCCTCTCGAACCTTCGTTCTGCGGATGACGTCGCCGTCTTCGCGAAAAGTACAACTGAAGCACAGACGATGCTCCGAGACTTAGACGAAGCTGGGAGAAGATTGGACTTTCGGAAGAATCAGTCAGAAGAAGACGAAGTTCGTGAAAAACTCCTAGGACGATGGGGACACATCGACCTCGACGGATCTCTCCTCGTCGAAGCGAAGCCTTGTTGCACGTTGCCACAACATCATAAACTGTCGATCTCGCGTATTATCGAATTATCTCGACCGGTGTACGCCCAGCGCGAGCGCTATCGATGATTGCGGCTCCTCCGTTGTATTACCCACTTGTATGCAGCATTTTGGTCATTATGAGGCTGATAGAGGGGTACATAAAGGGACGTTAAAATATACAAAGTTATTGAGAATGAGAAAGACAGGGAAATGCTTCAGCGCGCCATTGATGCTATTTACAATTGGTCAGTCGAGTGGGAGCTGCCGTTGTCATTAGGAAAATGTAAAGTGTCAGCAATACCAGGAAATCCGTGCGGATGCCATAACTACTTATTGAACGGAGTTCTTTTGGAGTTTGCTGTGCAAAATCGGGATTTGGATTCATTATTAATCAGACCTTGAGTTTTGACGAGCATATCTATGAGATTACAAGAAAGGCTTCCAGGAACATCATTAATCTTTTCAAAGCTGTGAAAACAAAGAATCCATCCGTATTAATAAAAGCATACAAAACATATTTCAGGCCCATATTAGAGTACGGTACAGCAATCTATTCGCCTTACAAGAGATGTCTTGTTGAAGCTTTAGAAAAAGTTCAAAATGAATTCACACGAAAGTTAATGTTAAGAGTGCACGGTTTTAATTATAATCTCGTTTCAAACAGTAGGGTTCGAAATAAATCTCTAGGTTTCCATTCTTTGGAGTTCAGAAGAGAGCGTGATGATCTCGTTCTGATTTATTAAATCCTTTGTGGGTTGGCACACCTGAACAAGAGTAAATTGTTTTCATTCCGAGGGTCAGTTATGCGTGGAGGTAGTTTGAAAATTGCCGTGCCCAGGGCGAAAAAATCTTACAATTAGACTGCATTTCTTTTGTAACAGGGCCACATCGGAATACAATAGGATATCCAAACATATCACCATACCCACTGAACTCGCACAGTTCAAGAAACTATGTAGTTAACCAGCTTCTAGTTGATGGATAGTTGCTCTATTGCGCTATTCTTTGTTTTAGCTCTCAATGGCATATTCTTCTTGTTATCACTGAATGCTTATTGATGTTTGGTGTTTGTCTTAATTCTTTCACATGAAACACGTGTGTTATCATGCAATAAATGAAATGAAATTTCCTCGCCCATTGTCCCGGGTGCTCTTAAATCAGCTCGTTTCACAGCAGTTGCTGCTTTTTGAACGCGTTCCCACGAATGGCTTTTCCTCGACCGGTTTACGTTAGCCTCTTCGGGCTCTTCGGAAGCGTTGCGCTTTGCCACAACATCATAAACTGTCGCAGATGTACATCCAGCGCGAACGCTTTCGATGATTGCGGCATTCCGGTTCTATTCCGCACTTGTACGCAGCTTTTCGACCATTATGAGGTTACCAGTATACACTAAAGGATTTTGCCTTCCACTATTCAGATCGGGTCCTCTGGTGAAATTATATTATGGCCGGAAATTAGAGTTGAAATTTGCCACGGTTTAGTCACCGCACCCTGTACTCCGCGCTACGAGAGTCCAACATTGGTGTGAAGCTCAAATTCCGCGCATTGATTCAAATTCACTTTCCAAGATGAGCTTGTAATCCCCCGAAAGCAACCTTTCCTGATCAGTGCTATAACAGGCTATCAGTTCGTGAGCGATAGAGCAGTCTTCTCTCGAAAAATCTGTTCGGGCCGTGTGGTGGTAGTGGTGGACAAGAACAAATACCGTGTGTGTCCGTCCGTATCCGCTCTCGGTCTCACTCACCTGCTCGCGCCCGCTATCTCGACATTCCCAAAAGAGCCGAGCGCCGAGCCTTAAGCGTTCGGCTCCGCCCGCGCAGCCCTGCCCCTGTGATATACCTCAAACACTCAACCACAGCTCCGCATACGTCTCCCGTACACAATCGAATGCGTCGACTGCTAGCGTTGACCATTCTGCTTGCAGGTAATCCACTTTCGTATACATCCCACCTTGCTAACGTCTTCCAATTTCGAGTCCGGAAAGCAATCCTCCCATGCCCCATTGAGTTGTAATCTTCCCGTTTGCAATGAACTGCGTCTCCGTAAGCAGTATCCGAAGACTTTTAATATTGACAACACTGAATGAGTTTATTTGGGCAAATGGGAGACACAAAACTATCTACGACCTTTCGAACTCAATCACTTTCTCTCCGTAGTGTTTGGTCAAGAAACATTAATAGCAACGAGAAGAGGTACATTTCTTGTGAGCGCCAGCAAAATCTTGAAATGACCAAGACCCTAAACCTCTAAAAGCTAAATTACCTAGGTATCAGAAGCTTTATTGTGGTGTATTCCCATCGTAAGCATTCCAAATTACCGTGGTGATTTCATTTTGAAACATACCATTTCAACTTATCCAGTGGAGAGGCACCAGCTCTCTTAGGGAGCACCGATCGGCCAACAAAACCAAATTTACCGCGTTCGTGATGCTGTGTGTGTTTATTCAATTTTTTTATTCAAAGTATCGGTAACGTAGCTAGCACCAGTAGAGCAAAAAAAAAATGAAAAAAAAACACTACCGATAAAAACCTGTAGAAAAAACGGTAGAAACAGCACCGATAAAGGGGGTTTAGCACAATAGCAAAGACTGTTAATAACGACAAAAGTGCTCAGGTTCCATCCCAGGTGCCTACAAAATACTGGGGCAGTTAAAAGAGGGCAACCTCCAGGTACAAGACGGCAACCACCAAGACATGCGAAAGAGTACACCGCAAGGCTCAATTGAGAAGTAAGGGATAAGCAAACTCGATGTGTGCGATACTCTCTACAGCATGAAGCTGAATCGGCCGCCGAAATGAATACAGATGAGTATTACGCATACTTCGCGCGTTTGGAAAATGTTTGTGAGCTCTCGCGTTCTTAGATTATGCAACGGGTGCAAGTGGTTCCGGAAAATCCTGATATAAAGTTCGTTAAACTGCACTCGGGGCGTAAGCACCAATGAACGTTTTGCGGCTACAAAGTCCACTGTGCTGAGCTGAAATAGAGAAATTGGAAGTTTTCGTCACCGATCAAGAATTACGTAGCAGTTTCCGACATTGCCTATGGGGTACCAATGTCCGAAGTTTTTGCGAACCTCCTCATCAGTCTTGTATTTATGTATAGCTCTTGGGCGGCTGATAAGGCATTTTGTCAAATCACGATGCAGCCGGTGGTCAGATCTTCAAACTCTCGCCAGTATAGTCTCGCTTTGATTCAACAAGACCCGAGAAAAATTCTAGAAGCGTTATTCCATTTAAACTTCTACTTTCCACATCAGATTTCAACAATTCAGCTGCTAGATTGTTACTATCCTCGAGGTTATAGTTCCACTCCAATAAGAACTGAAAAAGAGAAGTGATCAGCGTTGGCCAGATCGAAGGCGCAGTTAGAATGGGTTTGATCCCTCGACTATGCGGGGGTCAGTTGCGCCCCTTACCGTTGTACCACGAATGTCGTCATTGTAAAAAATTGAGAATAATATAAATTGAAGAGGAGACAAGAATTGACTTCGCTCTTTTCAGGAGGAGTCGTCTGCAAGCAAAAATGTCGAATAGGAGACGATTGTGGCAATTGCACTTTAACACGAGAAGGCGACAAATGCACAGAAGAACTCAATGAGGAGTCGCTCTATTGCGATGCGAAAATAAAGTGCGGTATTTGATTGCATTATGAAAAATGCGTGTTGCAATTACATGCCTTCTTACTTCAAATACGCAACCCTAGCCGATTTCCTCGACTGTAGTGGCGGCAGGTCATGAGATCCACCCTCCTGCGGCTGGCGCTACTGTTGTGATAGGAATTTAAAGACTCATCCATACTCGGCAGCGGAACAATATTGCATCCCCGCACCTTCCGCATGAACTCGCTACTGTTTTCCACCAAGTTGCCGTATGCTCGTGTCTCTCGAGCTGGGGAGTATCGCCCAGCGCGTCTCAGCAAACGGTCGGGGGGGGGGGGGGGCGATGCTCCCCAGTTCCGGAGGCAGGAGCATAGGGCCAAAGGACTTTAGCATGCCGTTACCGTTGAAAATGTCCAACCTCAGGTGTACTGCATTCCCTGCGTCTCTGCCATACTCTTAATCATTACTGCGCTACTTCTCCGCTGAGAGTGAATGATCCTTTACACAGATTGGGAATATACAATCCTATTTACCCTGTATTTTACAGTCTTTTGAAGACCCATACTCATGCTGAGCAATTTTTTCAATCACGACACTCAACCGAGCCACTGCATTTTTCAGCAAAACGGACGTGCACGAAGGCGCGTTCCTGGTCTGTAACCTTGTGAAGAACCGAGTGGAACGTAAATTGTGTGCCAAAGGTGACTTCTTCATCGACGGAAAATGCCGTAATGGTCATGTGCGCTACAAGCGACAGGGTACAGCTGGCTCCGGCCGAGTCGGCGATTTCTGCTCCTTCAACACAGACTGTCTCACAGTGAGTTTTCTTTGCAAAATCATTTGAAAGCCTGATTGCACGTTCTGCCATCGATCTGTCTCCTTACGTTCTCTGGAGTTGGACATGCCAGCACTGCTTTCACAGCACTTTTCAACAACTTTGAGTGAACTGGTTTATTGATTGGTGAACTCATCGTCTTTCTCACCTGGAAAACTTTCGATGACATCGTTTAGCGGTTAACGACTTTTTTCATTGACTTCCTTCCTCCACTTTGCTGGACGAGGTGCGGCATGGTTTAAAAGACCAACAAGTAAATCCACTTCATTTGAAACACATTAAACGATTCGCTTCACCTCGTCACAGTCTTCTGCATCATTTTTAGCGAATATAATGCGAGAATGCGCATTAGTATAATGATTCGAAAAGATCTGTCAAATCTTGGGGAATCGAGATCCAGTTAATGTTTCCTCAACCGGCTCGAAACGTGGAGTGGTGCTTTGTCCACAGTCCATCTACTCGACCATTGTTTTGAAAGCAACCACATGTAATTTTAGTCTATAAGTCTCGAAAACAGAAAAAACCCTTTCGCGCAGCTTTTCGAACTTAAAAAGCTAAAAATCTTGCCTCATTTGTGACCGTTGAATCTACTAGCCGTTGGATTCACTTTCCTTGAAAGCTCGAAGCTGCACCAAAAATTATGGTACGAGATTCCATCCTTCTGGCTTCAGCTCACGATCGTCTTTCCATGATATTTTTGAAATCGATAAACCCACATTGAGGATATTAACAGCACTGGATTGCTGTCAGAGCTCTCGTTTGACATTCGAAAGGCTGAGTCGGATGTCGATGTCATCTGAAAGGAACACAAATGGTTCTAGCTTCGTTTTATCAAGCACTCCAAGCTGACGGCATCCCCCCTCTATCACCCTTAAATTTCCCTATGAAAAGCAGATTGAAAGTGCTAAACCAGATGGCATCGCATTCAGGAACCCTTAGTTAATGTTTGGGACAGCGCGTTTGAGTGCTCAACGCTTGAGTCTTGTAGCATAATTTACAGAGGGAATGCTACAAAAAATTCAAAAGCTGAATCCTTATTGTACTCTCTGGGTGTACTACAGTCACTCAGCAGAGCATTTATTCCAGACAACGCGCCTACTTCCCTTCGTGGTATGCATTCTCCAGGGTGCATTTTAACATGTTAACTATCCATTATCCACTGGATGACGCGAATGAGAATTCATTTATATTTATATTTATATTTACATACTTCACATTGTAAAGTGCATCATGGTCTATTTGACTTACAATACAAACAACTGAAATCAACCAAATCAGTAGTCCTCCAGATCATGTAGAGAGAAAAACCGCTAGTAACCTTTCTACAGAGTACTCTCAGTCTTTGCAGTAATTTGGAATGAAACAATTAATATATCGGTAAGAAGCGGTGTTCACCAATAAAAATATCTACATATTATACTCACGTAAGCAGAATTGATTGAGATAATGCGGCATGCGGTCAGCCACAAAGACATGAGACCGCAACCAGCTACAATGAGCCAGTGAAGCGCTTTGCCCAAAGTAGCCAGTTATAGTGAGATGAGGAATTTGAAAATAGCAAAAAAAGTTATATGTGTAAATAATTTGCTTAGAACAAAGTAACTGCTCTGCTCTTTCAGGGAATGTTCTGTTCGACGGGTTCGTGCACATGTCTGAGCAATTTCGTTGCCATCCAAGGCTATTGCTACCTGAAGAAGAACCCTGGAGAGAGCGGATGTCAGTACGCCGAGCAGTGCAGCGCTGTCTGGCCAGAATCTCGCTGTGAAAAGTCGCGCTGCGAATGCCCCGAAGATGTGAATGGCATCCCGTATGTGCAGGCGAAGACCCGAGACGGTGTGATTTGCATTCTGCACTCGGGCGAGGACGGAGATCCAGTGCCGAAGTGTCCTCTGCCCGAGTACGACGACGATCTTCTCACAATGCCCGTCTCGCAGCTACGAAACCCGGCTATGACCGATCCTGACGACGCTGACATCGAGATGGGCGATCATGTGAATCCGTTGCAGTTCTGCTCGTCAGCATCCACCGAGTACAACACTTTCGTGGCGAACGGAGCCGGTGCATGCGTCTATACCATGGATCCACATACAACCGATGGCATCTTCATCGCCGACATCTACGACTGTGTCACGTCTAACGCTGCAATGGCTAACGTAAAGACCGCCATGGAAGGTGTCTACGATCTGAGTCCTGCAGCAGACGGAATTTGCTGTCCGAACAGGGGTGAGGAGCCTATCATATTTCTCTTCATGAAATACTGAAGGATATAAATCGGAAAATGAGAGGGTAAATTGGATAGCACCGATGAATTCCTTGAATTGAGTTCATGTCCCTTCTCTTTATTTTGATCATAGTAGGCTATCATCTCAGTGAAAAACAAGAGCCCAGCGCTCATATTGTCGTCTTATGTGTGGCGCAACATCAAATACATATGATCTCCATCAAGAGACAACTGCGATTTTGGCAGCGGTTCATTGAAGCTTTAATGTCGCCCCTGAGCCACCCTTACTGGGGACTTTCTCAAAAGTAACAATCAACAAATTCGAGCGAAGTTCCTGGCAGCTTTTCTTTAGCTTTAAAAAATCTGAAAACGGTCACCAAGTGGTTGAACTCATGTGTACGGATTACGTTTATTCTCTTCCTTGTAGAACCTCTGCACAAGCAAGTATGACCTACTTCCACAGGGGATTTATGAAAGAACAAAAGATTCCCTTAATTTAGAGTTAAAGTGGTAGGTGTAGATTATAGTTGTGCTCGAATGAATATTCGAACGTTCGAATTCGAATAATTCTATTCGAAATCGAATATTCGAATTCGAACATTCGAAAAAACGCGATTTTCGAATGTACTCGAATTCGAATGCTCGAAAAATCGCGATTTTCGAATGTATTCGAATTCGAATGCTCGAAAAATCGCGATTTTCGAATGTATTCGAATTCGAATGCTCGAAAAAACGCGATTTTCGAATGTATTCGAGTTCGAATGCTCAAGTTCGAATGCTCGAAACATTCGCATTCGAACTATAGTTGTGCTCGAATGAATATTCGAACGTTCGAATTCGAATAATTCTATTCGAAATCGAATATTCGAATTCGAACATTCGAAAAAACGCGATTTTCGAATGTATTCGAATTCGAACATTCGAAAAAACGTGATTTTCGAATGTATTCGAATTCGAATGCTCGAAAAATCGCGATTTTCGAATGTACTCGAATTCGAATGCTCGAAAAATCGCGATTTTCGAATGACATTCGAATTCGAACGTTCGAAAATCGTCGATATTCGAATATATTCGATTATTCGAAATTTTTGGGAGAGCACAACTATAGTGTAGATCAGCTTCCTAAAGACGCACCACACGTTCGTCTCAGAATCCAAAAGGCATGGTGAATGTTGGCCTGCACAGTGACTTGAGGAGATACTCGCCGTAGCAAGTCAGTGTCTTTACCTCTTCAGACAGGTCAGGTACCGAATTAACCTGACCCCGGAGGGACGGAAGGCGTGGTAAGCCCGGGGCAGGGATCAATCGCTTGACCGTGCGGGTATCAGTAGCACCTCCTACCACTGTACCTTCGATTATATTTGCCTTGCAAAAATCGCGAAATCAGCTCTCGAGTCTTCTCTTCTTTTTACGTTTTCATTGATACATATGAATCACTCGATGTTGATTTAGTATTCATTCCTTTCGAGGTCCCTCCAGATAGGATGGTGAGCCTAGAAAAGAGGCTCCCTTCGCAGCTTTCATCTGTCGACACAGAACGTCTTTGTCCTTTTTCGAAAGTGTCTAAGAAAAGCATTTCAGCGTTCACCTGCATCCAGCCGAAACGTGAGGCAGATACTGGCTCGGCAGCACCGGCTGGAGTTCGGCCACGTTGGTGGTACAACGCCGTCACCGGCACCTGCGAGCAGTTCATGTGGGACCCTTGGGATGAGACCGAGATGCAGTCGCCCAACAACTTCAAAACCCGCGAGCATTGCGAGTCCTACTGCAGAGACAGTGAGTGTTTTCCTTCAAACAAATCGCTTTTTTGAATCTACTGTCTGAAAGCGGTCAAATCATAGACATATTCACTTGCTTTCTTCCTGACTCGTGGATCGTTGAGGTATTGAGATTGTTACGCACCTATTACTGATTCTGCTGAATATCGATAGGAATTTTCGACGTCGGTCACGTTCCCTAAAACGGAACTGTGGTTGGCGAAAATCAGCAAAATAGACACACGTGAATAGCTATATTCTCAAACTTTAACACATTCACGACGGCGTTCGCCAATATGGGTGGACAGCAAGGGGGGGGGGGCGCGTGGGACGGTGTCCACCCATATTGGCGGACAGGAGTGTTTCGCCCAGAGCTTTCTTTGGCGACGACTTTTGTTAATTGTTCTTTCGGAATCGTAGACTATATGGTGAAATCAATACTAGGTTTGCGTTTGCACGAAAATGGTCGGGTTTATTAAAACTAACTAGAGAACAATTCTCCGCATTGTTGGAACACAATAAACACAAAAACTTCTAGGACAGGAGTAGACATGGAATAAAACTTCAATGGAACAGTTAGACAAAGCGAAAAAGTAGAGTGCAATTATATAAGCGACTAAAAATTCAGCAAGAATACTTCTTATCGTTAAACACAATAAACAAACATATTTTCACAACTCGAACAGCGCGTATCGACCCTCCTAACTTTTTTCTTTGCAACATCTCTCCCCAAGCTATCGTTCAGACTTTTATAACATCCTGCACAGTTTTTGAACTCTGAATATGTTATGTAAATGTTTCTGAGTGAAAAAAACCAGGCACATTGTGGACACGCGCGCGCGTGCCAAAGAGCCAGCCGGCCGTCGCGCCCGTTGCGAGTGAAAACCCCTTCGTCGTGAATGTGTTAAAGTGAAACTTCTGTAAGAGGCCCAACATATGACGTCGCAGTTTGTCTTCTTTTTCGCCTCCTGCCCTTTCCTTTTTACTCCTTCGCGGGATAAGCTGCACTCATGTTGTCTCTCTCCCAGAGGAGTGCCCTAAGAAGAAGGTCTCAATTCGTTTTCTCTTTCCTTTTTCGAGTAAAAGGGTTTTAATCTGTTTCAATCTCATCCCAGATTGGTATCGCAACCTTAAGATGAGAACACAGTTGCTAGTTTTCTGTCCATTATGAACTTATAAGCTAAAACAAGAGCTGGCGAGGAAACTCCGTCGTTGAGCAGCTGATATTCATCTCCGGAAAGTCACATTTTTTCACTTTTTTGAATTTCGGAGGTCAAGCACGTTTAGGTATGTACATAGGAGTGATCTCATTTTATGATATAAAACCAGTGAATAAAGCGCCTCTAGCTGCAGAATTCGAGGAGGCTTGTCCGCTAGCCATGAAAATTCGTCACGTTAGCGGTACACGCTGTCAGATTAATTATGTCTTAGCAAAAACTGTTCCTGGACGAGTGACTTCTCTTTTGCAGATTCTATCGTAGGCGGATTCGCCTCAACGTTAGATGAAACATTATCGTGAAATTGTAGTTTTTATTACCTTGTTCTTACGGGTTTCGACACAGTTTCCTTGAAGTTGATGTTGTAATGGTGGTACCTTTGTCACCGCAAAAATGGCGGCTCAGTTTCGACTCGAACTAGCGGCTAGTGCCTAACCGAGGCACAGCGATACTAGGCCACTACACCACCGAGCAAACGGCTCTGCTACCGTACTGTGACGTTCATTTGCGTTCCCCTAACATCTTCCTTAATCCAAAAGGCTTTTGCATACAGTACTCATCCTTGGAAACCGCATTTTTCTATTGCCGTGAAACTCCAGTTTTAGTGCCGCTTTTTGCTGGTAACTACAGTATACATGCAAGTGTACTGGAAGTGGCTGCTGTTAGTTGACCTAAACTTATGTCGCAATCCTATTGACTTCGGTGTTCATACATCGATGAATGAGTCCGTTTCGATGATTTTTGTGCGGAGAACGTAGCGACAGCCTGAGCAGGGTCGACAGTTCTGCAAAGACGACGCTGCTCAGGCCAGGCGGATGGAGGTAGGGTGGAGACGTAGTTGACCGCGGGTCAAGTGAGCAAACACTCGGGTTGATCGAGGGCGCTAGCACGCATCCAAATATCGCCCATGTAGTGTACTTGCTGGGGAGGAAGAAAATGAAAATCACCGCACCGACGCACACAAATGTCTCACCAACAGCCTCCCACGCCGTCTCACGAGAATTTCGTCGAGTGCTCGGACAGTTAGGGAACGACAAAGTTGGGCACCTCAGTGAGACTTCGGGAAAAACTACAGCAGCTCTTTGGACGGAGCCACAGAAGTAGCAGCAAAGCTTTCACCTTTGAAAGGTATAGGTAAAGCTGTCGGCGTCGATCAGTCCACTAAGGACGCGCCGCAATATTCGCCTTCCATTCAGAATCGTAGAGGCATGGTGAATGCGTACTTAGCCTATACAAGAACTTTTGCGGGCCAACCGCTACACCAAATCAGTGTCCTTGAAGTCTAAGACAAGTCTGGTGCCAATTTACCATACTCCGGAGAGCCGGAAGACTTGCTTAGCCCGGGCCGTGATCGATCGGTCGACCGTGCGGATGTCATTAGCGCCTCTTAGCACTGCACCACGAGGGATTAAGCGTGCTACGATTAAATGCGGCATAAGCGCCCAAGTTGACTAATATTTAAATGATGCCAACGAATAAGGGATGTTCTTTTTCTGGAATTAGGAAAGTTGGGTGTGTAACCAGTAAAAGTATTGTGTTTTCTGAGTCAATACAATTCTTGAAAATTTCTGAATAAGTGGTCCTGTTATTTTGAATGTGTTTTCAAATTCGAAACACTCGAACATCATCATGAACAGGTCTCTGTGGAACAATACGGCACCTGGCAATTTCTTCTTTTGCTATAAGCCCCCAACATCTCGTATAACATCCTTTTTCTCCCTCATAGAAACATTCTGCACTTATATCATTTTATCATTCTTTATCCAATTTGTACTCATTAACTGCGCCCATGCGTGGATTTGAAGCCATGTGTAGCTTTTGCGGAGTGAAGTGCTCTTTGTTCTTATCAGGCCATAGATTCCTCGAAATTTTCCTGATTCACGTATCAACGACAAAACTCGAGCTGGGAGACACTCGAAAGTGTGCTGTATAACTTGAACAACTAACTCATTGAAAAACTGGTCAATATGAGCAGTTTTCTAACAAAAAGTGTGGCAGCTTCTGCCGTACATTTTCAGTCCTCAAGAAGGTCACTCTTCTATTTCAACTTAACTATATTTACTTGTTCTCTCTAAGCGTTACGTCTCCATTCACTTCAACTGCTTTGAAAGCTGAAAAGTCGCCCCTTTCTTCCAACAACTTTTCATTTCCAATGCACGACAGGAGACGAATTTCCACTGGAAACCACGTACACCTTTTCTGTACGTTTTCTGGACACCAGATTTCTGAATCCCCAAGTTGCACTATAGAACTTTTTTTGAATAATTTTACATGCGCGATTACAGTCTTCTTTCCTTATAGGGTCGTGCACAGTCGCCGAGCAATGCGACACGACAAATCGCCGCACTGTTCGCCGCGCGCGAATGAGCGTAAAGTGTGCTGTGGCGGCCGCAAATTGCGTACGCTGCACCCGATAGGCGGGCCGTCAGCTGTTTTGAGTGCACCCCTGCCAATTTTTTTAAGCTATTTTCTCGTTTTTTCTTGTTTTTCGTCGTTGTTTCTCGTATGGCGTGTGCCATTTGGGAAGCGAATGTGGGTTATTGGGGAAAAAATTCAAAAGTTTGCCAAGTTTTTCAAACGAAGGTATTAAATACTATTTTCGAGCGAGAAATAAAGAAAAAAAAGGATTGGTGCAAAAGCGCGTGTTTCTCGCTCGCAATTCCACACAACCCTGTGCGACACGACGCCGCACACGCGGTGTCCTACTCGCCGTATGCGGCGACTTCGGCACTGCAAATGGCTTGTCGTACTTGTCGTATACGACAAGCGCGACACGAACAATGCGACACCGGCCGCTATCTCCTATCAGTGCCGTGTCGCGTTGGTCGTCGACTGTGCACGACCCTTATGCGTTTTGCGTAATTTGATCTACGAAATTTCGCAGTCCCTTGCGTTACAAAGATAAATGCGTTCGGTCTTCTCGAGATTCAGTCCTTCCTGATTCGTTCATCTCTTCCTAGACGCAAGAGCATGCAGGAAGATATGGAGGGATCCCGAGCGAACTTCAGTGTGATCTGTATGGGTCAATCCTCGTAAAGCAAGAAATGTGACAAGAGAACTACGTTGAGAACAACATGAACTCACCAATGGTATGAATTGCAGCATGCAAACGCGGTTCTCCACAGTACGTGACGGGCAGTTCGCAAAACGAAGACGAGCCGATCCACAACTGTCAGACGGCGTCGTCCTGTGTGTCGAACTTTGAATGCACGTCGATCGGTTCGATGCAGATGTGCTGTCCGACGGTGGCTTCGATCTGCAGCAGCAGTGGTGGCCGTCCTATCGATGTACTGCGCAGCACCAATTTCGACCCCGGAGTCAGCCTTAAGAGGAGCTACAGTCTCTCGTTCGCCACCTCTAGCAGGTTCGTGGATGAGTGCTTTTTGCAAGTGTTGCTTGACTATACCCGGTCATAGGGGACCATTCAAACCTTAGAAACAATCTATTGAGAACGGCGCTGCAGAATGCTCCGCAAAGCGTATGATTTCGTTCTCTTCAATTCTCTTTACTTCATGCAGTTCAAAGATTCAGCTTTCCACTTTTGTAGACCATGTAATAAGAGCGACAGAGGTGCAGTTCAATAATTTCCTCTTTTTTCTCCTTCCAGAGTTGGTAGTCGTAACTGTCCCTCGGCAATCGTTGGCAAAATACTCCAGAATTTGCAAGTTGAAACGTATAGCTTGAAGGATCGTTCAACATATACCAAAGAGTACACCAGTAACAGGGAAGGACGATGTATTTCTACATTGGGTTCAACAATATACGGCGCCGCTGGGAAACGGTAATTTTCGTGTTAGGACCAGCAACGGTAGTTGACCATACACCCCATGCTACCCTTCTGAAGCAGCAGCAAAGTGTGACCCGGTAGTTGTTGTTGTTCCCTGGAGATATTTCGGCAATCGCTGCGCCATTTACGCCACCGTGCGATGACGTGTGGTACGCAAAAGTTTCACAGACGTGACATCACGGGCCGTATGCTCGTCCCTCCCGGCCGGGTGATGGGTACCCATCACCCGGCCGGGTTAGTGCGAATAGACACAACTCAGTGTGTCTATTCGCCCACACCCTGCCGGGTGATGGGTACCCATCACCCGGCCGGGAGGGACGAGCATACGGCCCCACATGTCCACTTTTGCAGCAGGTTGTTCCCTACTGTGCGCTGTGATTGCGGTACCGCAGTAAAAGCTTGAAAGCTTGCCACTACCGCACTGCTATTACGCCAGCAGCACTTCCTTGTCCTTCACCAGTGATGTGTTGAGGCCCATTCAGACTTTACTGTGTTGCTGCCGCAGTAATGATGAAACATAGGGACCGGCGGCGCGCGCAGCAGCTGCGCAGTAGCGCAGTATCCGATTTCGAATTTCTTCGCGAGAACCACCCCTTCCCCCATATCGCCACTATGCACCAAATAGTTTTTTGACTAACGACGGTTCCGTGGACGGCCGGAAAAGCGCGCAGCTATTGCGGAAGTACACGCTCCCTACTTTTCACTGCTCTACTTTGGTTTGCTGCCGCAGTAGAGTCTGAAGGGGGCCTTACTACCACAAAAGAGTGCGGAAAAGGACGTTTCTTGTCCTTAATCATTACTGCTTACTGTATGCTCTTACGCGTTTTCTCATCCATGGAACTCGGCACCGATGATACTATTATTCGATATTATCCTACTGCTCCTCGCGGTTCCTCGATAGGGCCTTTGTCATGATGGCATCTAAAGCCTGAAAAAATTGGACGTCAGCACCAATGTTGATGTCTGAAGATCTATAGAGAGGTTCGACGCAAAGGAAAAAGCTCTGATGCGAGTTGTGACTTACAACCCATGAACAGGAATCATTGTCTTGCGTCGAATCAGTTTCCTACCTCTTGACCATCACTCCCCGTTTATTCATGTCGTGTCAAGAACTAATTACCCTCATGGAACAGAGTTTCCTTATGTTTATGTGGAAAAATTTTTGCTGAAAATTCTTTCCAAAAAAGGCGGTTTCTTATTCCAAGAAAAATTGCTCCAATCCAGGGATATCTGTGAGCATATTCCAGCGCATCAGCGCTGAGGATGATACTATGAATGCTATGATTTGAGAGCTACGGTACCACTTACATGAATTAATCGGCCCGCCGGTCAAGAAATCGGTCAGGCTGGGCTATGCGAGCCTTCAACCTCTCTACAGTTGGATAAATTAGTACCAGACTTGTCTGGGAAGGAGAAGATACGTGAACAGCGGCTGGCCCTCGTATCTCATAGCCAAGGCCAAATGCGCATTCACAATGATTCGAAATGGAACATGAATACACCGACGCATCCTAAGGGCCTGATCGTCGTCGACCACTTTGTCTTTTACTTAACCCTCAGCAGACTCTTAATGGGAATCCCGTTATGAGATAGGAGAACCATTTTCAATTCAATTGAATTAAATTCTATGGGTTTTAGGTACTACTACGATGCCGAACAAGGACGCTGTATTGCGTTTACCTACAACGGAGCGTTGGGTAACTACAACAACTTCAAATCGTCGGCCGATTGTGAACTGTTCTGTGCCAAACTACAGTGCAAATACGGCACTCCGTTGAAAATTGGAGCTGCAAATCAACGTTGCAGCACGAACTCCGACTGTCCCAGCACACACGAGTGCCAGAGTGACCACAACGTCTGCTGCCCACGACCTCGTGAGTTTTGCAGTTTTTCCTTTCTTAAAGACAGCCAACACTGATCTTAGCCCGTTGAAAAGCATTCATACTCGGCAGCAAAACAGTGCGGTAATAATCAAGCATAGGACAGAGACAAAAGGGACGCGGCATAGCAGTAGATGTCGGAATTGAATTTTTCGAATTTTCCATTGTGTCAGGATATCTGCCAACGTTCTACGGGTGAAATGAGTCTCACCGTGATTGTGGATTGTGCCGCAGAAACGGTAATATGTTAAGGCTTGGGAAAAGCGTAGCTGCAGCGGAAAATTCGTCCGGCTGCTGCACTGCCTTGCTGCCGACTGTGAACGACCTTTCAGTCGCATATTTTTACCTATACTTTTCTTGAGTTAGATTACCAGCTGTAGAGTGGAAGAACTGCCGAAATCGCTGCCCACATGCCCGTGCTGTTTACTCTCTATGGCCTTTGTTATACCAACGCTCGTGGTGAGCGTCAGCTGCTTGCGACCGATGGGCGCCCAGTCGCTAACCTCAGACGCTGAGCACGCGACGCACGCACGCACGCGCCCGAAGCATACAGAGCAATGCGCGACGTGATCGACCGATCCCCAGCGAAAGGGTCGATCGCAGTGCAATGCGCAGCGAGGAGAGCGTGGAAGGTTCGCGAGCGTCTGCATAACAGCCCGTGAGCGTCACCACGCCAGCGTCTACGTGATAACTCGTATAAACGTGTCTGGCCCCACGGTGTCTGATAGTGAATGGGACGAGTTGCGCTGGCAGACGCTGCGGGGTGAGCGTTGGTATAACAAAGGCCTGTCTCGTAACCGACAGGTGTTGCAGTCTTTGTTGAACGATTTTTCGCGATTAGAAAATGTAAGAAGCATTCCTGAAACGGAAAATTCTAAGTAATGCTGTTCTCGAATAGTCACTTACGTCAACAACCCAAAATGCTCCGCTGTTATTCTCTCTCAATTGCTGTGATCGAATTTTGGTGCAACCATGGCTTTTTCATTAGAACTTTGAAGGAATCTGGGAGATCCAGAAAATCAGAAACACTCTTATTTTCGCAATAGTGATACCCGCCCATAACAAAATTCTCGCGAAACGTCTCCGCAAAGTTGAGAGACCAGGGTTGTAGCAACCCTTTGTAGCCGCTTTGTATGTCTCCAGCAATCTGAAGAACTTGAGCAGATTCCAAAAAAGGCTTTCGGAGAGTTTTCGTGTCTTGGCACAGTCTCCATTCCCATTTCTTCGTGAATCCGTCAACTAATTTTGTAACTCTGAGCGTTTTGTGCAGCTGTTTGCAACTCAGAACTGACCCTGAAGGAGGCGACATCATTGTGGTTGAATGATGCTATCAGTCTCACAATCAGTCCTGAGCACCAAACTGTTGCCTGCAAACCGTCACCGTTGAGCAGAGGTTCATGGAGAGTCGTGGCAACAAGTCATAACCGCAACTTTTGCAAACCTTGTATTTTCCTTGCGAAGAAGTGAGTTCTCAAACGACAAACAACAAAAAATCGCATTCTCAGTTTTGTCCAAATTCCATTCCACTATTCTCCAGCGAAGAATAACGGAGATGTCTGTGTTGTGACTTTTGCTTCAAAGCTTCTCCGATAAGGACTAAGCATCCAACCAAGAAAATCGTCTCGTTTCAAAACACCTAGAAAAAGAGGTTCCGGCCTCGATCTGCTCTGAGCAGCAGCGGTCAGAGAGTGTTTGGTGTTTCGTGAAAGCAAGAGAGCTGACTAAGAATGGAAGATAAAGCCGACTGACTCGATTGGTGTGTACGTAAAAGTGTGGCGTTGTGTGTTTGCAGAGGCGATTTGTTCGCAACCGCTACGATTGGGCGATTGTAAGCAGAGCGTGCGTCGCTATTGGTACAACGCCGTGACACGAGCCTGCGAAATTTTCGACTACACCGGATGTCAGGGCAACGACAACAACTTCGAGACATTGCTCGAATGTCAGAACACTTGCGAGAACATCATACGTAAGTGTCTAGTGATCATCGTTTGCCTTCTAACATAAGGATTAAACGTAAAGGTATTCGGAGTCGATCAGTCCCCTAAAGACGCGCAGCCGCATTCATGTTCCACTCAGAATCCTAGAGGAATGGTGAATGCGTATTTGTCCTATAAAACAACTTGCGCGGGCCAGCCGCTGTGACAAATCAGTGTCTTTGCCCTCCCAGATGAACCGGGTACCAATTTACCCGACCACGGAGAAGTGGAAGAGTTGGTTAGCCTGATCGGGGATCGATCGCTCAACCATGCGGTTGCCAGTAATGCACCTTACCACACTACTTAGCGCGCCCCTTCTTTCATAAGTAGGAAAGATCTGTCCATCAGGAAACAATCAGGCATCACCTCTTCCTGGTTCTCGTTCCTGCTCTCTACGACTAGCCAAACCTTGAACCGAATGGATCAGTTTGGTTTGTGAAGGTTTTAGGCCAGTACAATATCATGTAAAGATTCCTCTGAAGGCAAAAAGGTAACGGTGTTGGCGTTGATCAGCTTCTTTTCAATCGCTGCATTGGTGTTCCGTTCAGCCGCTATACCAATTCAGTGTTTTTACATTCCCAGATAAGTTTGGTACCAATTTACTCAAACGCGGAGGGATGAGGGGCCTGGTTAGTCACGAGGTCCGGGATCGATCCCCCGACCGTGCCGGTGTCTGTAGTGCCTCTTACCATTGCACCACGCGGGCCCTGGAAAAGGATCTAAAATAGACGAGAACCAGAAACTAATTGTAAGAGTTTTATTCTATTCCACCTTTAGGAACCTAGAGGGTTGTAAAGATTAACTAAACTAGTAGCTTACCGGGAGGCATAAGAGACTAAGGAGTGGTTCAAGCGGTTTCCTACACTATTTTCCAATGAAAACGGTTGCCAACAAAATGTTGCGTGGCCTATGCCACTTTGATGAATCGATGAGGACCGGGCACCCAAAGGGCAACACATTGCCAATTATTTAAGGGGGTGAAAGAATGGTAACGTTTATGTATTGCAAATCCATGTTCGGGATTTGCACGAATAACTTGTCCAAACTGGGTGCGGCTGTAACAGAATGAGTTCCCTGTTGCCCAGATGTCAAATGAAGGAAGTCGTGAGGTCGTAGAGTGTTCGGCGCTAATCAGCCTCAGAGAAATACTGGCTCACTTCTTCAGGATCTTGGGACATATTGAATGGACTATGTTCCCGTCAATAAGTTACAGAGGCAAGACACACTTTAGGGTCCATGTGGTACAGTAGTAAGAGGCGCTGCTGACATCTTCTCGGTCAACCGATCGATTCTGGCCCAAGCTACCCAAACCTTCTATCACTACGGGGTCGTATAAATTGGTGCTAGACTTGTCTGGAAAGGTGAAGACACTGACTTTGTATACTGGCTAATCCTCGCAGGTCATTGTATAGGCTAAATACGCATTCACCATACCTTTAGGACTCTGAATCGGGAACTAATCCTACAGCGCATTCCCGGGAAACTGATCAGCGCCGACACCTTTACCTTTACCTGTACCTTTTACAAACAGTGCTAGAAGTCCTGTGCGGAAACTACTTTGAGTAAGTTTCTGCAGAGGAAACTTGCTCTTTTCTTCCCAGTGTTATCGTAGATATTCAGCTGAGCCACAGTGCCCCCAAGGAGACGCTTACAAGGACTACCAAGGAAACTACTATGTGTGCTCGAACTCTGGTGTGGGAAATTCGTGTCCAGTGAACTACGAGTGCTACTTCGACGGATACGTATGGGGTTGTTGCCCAACGAAAGGTGAGGAATATGTTCAATTTTCATAACGTTTCTACATAAAATGTAAATTATACCTGTTCAAAATCTAACCTCAAAGTAGGAGCTTAGCGAGCTGCGTTCCTAGAAAACTATTTCGCTTTTGATACTACCCCTCTTGAAAATATGTAGTTAATCAGAGAAACGCCAATACTGATCTAAACAAAAGTCTTACCACATTAATATTAGGTTGGTCAATAAGTAACTAGCAATTGATTGCGCAACCTGCCTCTTTCTTAGCGATTGGCGCGCAATGATCGATAGTGTCTATATTGAGGTAGTACTATCTGCTCTATAAAACTGACATACCTCCTTTCAAATTGCTTCTACTTATATAGTGAAATGCCGAAAAAGTTCGTCCCTCACACAATACACCTTCGACACGCCCAGCTTCTCTACTATAATTTTGGGCTGTCAGCGGTCGATGCCCATCGTCAGCTGCAGGCTGTGTATTGTGAAGGTATTGTCTCTTATAGGATCGTAGCAGATCGGTTCGCTCGCTTCAAAAAAGGATATTGCAACCTCGAAAACTCGGAGAGGTCTGGTCGACCAGTCGAGGTAGACTTGGAAGCACGCCGCGACGTAGTTGAAACTGATCCAAGTATGACCACCCGCGAAATGTCGGAGACGTTGTGGGTGTCTCATGCCACCATCTTGAAGGGATTGACCAAAATCGGCAAAGTCCAGAAGCTCGGCAGATGGATACCACACGACCTGTCCAGTGTTGACCGTTCCTGAAGAGTCGAGGCACGTGCTTCCCTCCTTCCCTCCAACGCAGGCGTCATTTTCTGAGGGACCTAGTTACTGGAAATGAAAAGTGGGTCCTATGCAACAACACGGTCCGTCCCCCACAGTGGGTCGACAAGGACAAACGCCCAGACCCGGTCCCGAAGCTCGAACTCCACCCTCGAAAGGTGATGTTCTGTTGCTGGTGGTCCAGGAGGGAGATGGAGTACTGGGAGTGTCTGCCCTCTGATACCACCATAACCGCAGACATCTACTGTGCACAGCTACGGAAGTTGAAGTCCCATCTCGATCGCACGCGTGGGCACGATGCAACTATTCCGTTCCAGCATGACAACGCCCGACCCCACGTTGCAAAAACGATCCGTTCTGAGCTACTCGAGTACGGGTGGCTGGTAATCCCACACCCTCCCTATTCCCCGGACCTTGCACCTTCCGACTACTGGCTATTCTCCCACCTCCAGCGTCACCTGGAAGGAAAGCAGTTCAAAAAGGAAAGTGACCTCAAAGCCGACTTGAAGACCTTCTTCGCCTCACAGCCCTCTGAGTTCTGGGAGGAGGGCATCGACCTTTTGCGTACTCGCTGGCAGGAAGTGATCAATGCCGATGGTGCCTACCTCTGATTGTATACAGGCTTTGTTTGAGAGAAAAAAATAAATATCTGATTTTCCAAAAATTGCTAGTTACTTATTGACCAACCTAATAGTTGGAGCATTTTATTATGAATTTACTCTAACTACGAAGTCCGCGTCTTGGAGCGACGAAAAAAGAAGTATAAAAGATATCACTCGTGATTTAATACTGTCAGGCGCTGAAAGTCCACTCTAGATTTCTTGATATAATTAATTAACGTTCAGTTGAAGTCCCTTTCGAACGCTTCATAGTGGCTGCGTTGAGTATTTTCCAGTAGAGTTCTGTGCTTCATTTATTTCCAAGGAGAAAACCCAAAATAATCGGGAGCTACATACTTATGTAGCTAGATCAGTCTTCTCAACACTTCGTATGTTATGACAACCAAACCCAACCCAGTTAAGGAGAAGTACGTTGTTCTGAACCTCATGCGACAAGAGTCGGTCGCCTTCTTTCTGAAGAGATTGCCCAAACCTAACAGTCTAACACTCTTCTATTTTGGATTTTAGCTAAATTAATCGTTTTCATTCTCATATCTCACCGATGTCGTCGTTTCAGCCTACACCTGCACACTATCGCCACACAAAGGTGTGACTTGTGGAAGCGGCTCATCGTATCGTTACTTCTACAACAGTCAAACGCAGGAATGCGAAAGCTTCCAGTACAACGGTTGCGACGGCAACTCGAACAATTTCGCCACCCGCGACGACTGCGAAGGCTACTGTAGCGTGGGCGGATGTCCTTCCGGCGGCACACCGGAACGGAACGAGTTCGGCCAACTGATGGTCTGTTCCGCTTCGCAGATCTGTCCCACTACCCACGAGTGCACGTCGGTAAACTCGGGAAGCAGTGTGGTGAACCGTTGCTGTCCAACTCGCTCATACATCTGCTCGCTGCCACCCCAACAGGGCAGCTCCTGCTCGTCATCAGCAGCATCTCGCTATTACTTCAACATCGTCACCAAGGAGTGCACTCAATTCACCTATAACGGCTGCAGTGGCAATCTGAACAATTTCGGCACCATCGAACAGTGCAACAATTTCTGTCTGTCCGCAGCCTGTACACCCGGTGATGTGGCCTATGTGAATCCCAACACCAACATGCCCTACCAGTGCAACGCTGCGCTCAGTAACAGTTGTCCGACCAACTTCGCCTGCACCTACGATCAGTTGTCTTCGACCAGCGTATGCTGTGGTGCGACGCATATGGGTGAGTGTAATAGCATAAGGTTTAAAATGTGGGACTGTTCACACTTTGCTGTGGCAGTAAAGCCACAGTCGGCAGTAACGGAGCAACGGATGAGATAGGCGTATTTACGCAAGCGCTGCGTCTCTTTGCGGCAGTGCTGCCAGGGTATATGCTTTCCCGTTGTAGCCAGCTCCCGGTGATTCGCGTTAGGACCGTCGTGAGATGAAATGTGGGAGCACAGATGTGGTCCCATACTCCACGGGACTTTTCTGGGCCAACAACAGGATTTGATCCTTAACAAATCTTGTTGCGACGGCGCAGGCGGCAACTATGCACCTAGGCATTACTTGTCTGCCACCACAGCAGAGTGTGAATGGGCCTTGCTATCACCTACGAAACCTTTTTGTTGAATAGTATTTTCGTGGTGCCTTTCAAGGTTGTAAGGGGGAATTTTCTCCATGGCAGCTTAACTTATCGACTTCCCGTGATCAGGGGCCCGAACATCTCTGATCAGCGCACAGCTTTCTTCGACCAAAGTGAGATTGGTGATAGCCACGGCAGAGACAAACCACTGTTTTAACGCTGATTCTAGAATTTTTGATGTGTAGTTCTATCTTCACCGTACACTTTTATTAAAATCGATGCCATTCAATCCAGAAAACTGTAGGTTCTGACTCCAAAACCGGAGACAACGAGAACTTTCACCTCTGCTTAAGCAAAGAGTATTGAGCTCATTGAGCTACATGGTATGAAAAAACAGTGACGCTAAGTTACCAGACAACTCAATCGAGAATTCCAGACGTGTGTCCGGAAGGTGAGAAGGCCTACGTGAACGCAGTCGACATGAGCGTCCGAGAATGCCTTATCAACGTCGAAGGCTCCTGTCCCAGCAACTACTTGTGCCGATTCCACGCCCTGAAGAACCGCTACTACTGCTGCGCTTCGATCACTGGCGACCTATGCCCGTCTGGAAAGGCTCTGTATCGTGAGCCGTCGTCGAAGTCGCCCATAAGGTTATTAAATTGCAATTGACCTTTCCTTAGGAGGGACAAATCTTTCACGCAAAATCTCTCTTTCCCGTTTTGTAACAGAGTCACCTTCATCAACTTGTTGACGCCGTTTTATCACGCTACCGATACCGGCTTCGCGTATTCGGCATTAAAGATACCGAACATTATCTCTAGTGCCGAATACGTTTGGTAAATCCGTAATAAACCAAAGAATAAGCCAACAATCTTAGAAGCGGAGCGAAGTGCACAGCAACAGATTGAGCGTTGGGATGGAGGATTAGGTTCAACCTTTGCCTTTTCATTAGTCGCAAAAATAGAATGCCGAAATGAGAGCAGGAAGAAAAATCCATCCAAAATACTCAAAAAATCTGCAGATTTCTGTTTTCTGTTTTGTGTGGTGTCGACCAATTAATTCAGCTCAAGAACTCTACAGTCCACTGCACTCAATCAGAACAGTTCCAGATGCACTATCAGCAGCAACAGCAATCAGTGTCCAAACGGCTACAGCTGTCAGTCGGATGTGCCCGGCGCATTCCAAGGCTACTGCTGTTCAGCGAGCCATCTCTGTCCCAACAAAGCTGAGTTCTTCCTCGAGGAAAGCAATCAGATGCCCCGATCTTGCACCGTTGGAGCATTCATCACCTGTCCGACCGGCTACAGCTGCCAGAGCACACAGACAGAGTTCTCCACTGGTTACTGTTGCAAAGGAGAGGTCGCCTCGGTTTCCGGTGAGAATCACTCGGACAGCTTTAATTGGTCCTCTTCGAGGCCCTTAAACGGTTTCTTTTTCAGATGGCTGCCCTCCGAATGAGTTCGTCTACATGAAGGACAACCAGATCGCAGCTTGCGATCCTTTCAATCCACCGAATGCACCGTGTCCGAACGGTTACTCCTGCCAGTGGTCGCTGGCCAACCAACGCTACCAGTGCTGCGGAGCCACACCAATCACAACGCCGAAATCCATTGCCGCCCTTGGCTGTCCGAACAATCAGGTGGCCTATCGAGACGTCGCCACCAACCAACCTCGAATCTGCACCGCCGCCTCGCAGAACTGCCCCACCGGCTACTTCTGTCAGTTCTCGAATACCAACAATCAATTCCAATGCTGTGGAATGTCCGGCGGCTGCCCGAATGATTCCGTGGCGTTCATCGGCATCACCGGTGAACCTCAGAGCTGCGCTATCGGACAGAGCAGTTGTCCGCGTGGGTATTCCTGTCAGCGCAGCATCAGTGGAGCCCAACTTTGCTGCACCAGCAACGAACAAGGTCGGTCGGCATTGATTTGGTGTTCTACTTTAATTACCAAGTATTTGTGGTCTACCATCACGTGTGGTAGACGCAGATGATGTTCTGAGCAAGGTAAACTCGTGGATTGAATCGTACCAATTCAAAAATTGTGACATAGACGGGGCTTGATCCTATGTATCATCAGAACGAGTTTAGCCAGCATTATTTTCGATTGGTGATAACACTGAAGTATAGGACACCTGCACAATGATTCATGCACTGTGTACCTGTCCTTAATCTCGAAGTACACCCCGATTTGGGCACAAACCGTTACCAGTGATTCTGCAGCGGGGTTTGTAGAGGGGTTATCAATGGTTTATACAAGCTCTATCACAATTTGCTAGCTTGGTGGGGGTTCGGATAACCCAAAGAACCGTGCTCACCCACATACCTCACTTGTGCGAAGGGTTTGGAAATTTTGAAATAGTGACTGCGTATAAACCTCCGATAAACCTCGAATAAACCCTGGGCAAACCCCACCACGTGTTGGTGGTTTACAGACCAATCAAGGTATATTTCGGGGTTTGTTGAGCGTATGCCATCTATGAATCTGGGGCTCAGATCGATCCTCAGACCACTAGCATAAGGTGAAAAGACTAGACAAGGACAGTAGAAGTACAACAACGTGCCAAGGTTTCGACAGGGGAGAAATCGGCAATTCTATAATAATTGGTACAACATATCAATAATTGTCGTCCTGACTCTAGAACAAGCCATTTCTTCGGAATAGATGAGCTACTTTTAGCCCCCTCAGACTGTCCTCTGAGAGACATGACTTCGATCAGTCTACTTTTTGGAAGAGGTTTGTTGTTCTTTATTAAACGACGAGTTTCTTATTTCAGTGTGCACGGAGAAGCAGGTGGCAGTGGACGGACAATGTCTAAACAGAGTTTCAATCGGAGAGGTATGCTCGAACCAGGTGCAATGCCCGACCAGCGCGCTCTGCAAGGGTGGAGTGTGTGCCTGTCCGGATAAGCAGAACTACGTGAACGGAGTGTGTCAGGCGGCTTGTGCCGAGAACGAGGTCGACGTGAAAGGCACCTGCCTGCCCCGAGTTGAGATCAACGAGTCTTGTGAAGCTGATGAACAGTGTCAAGGTGGATCAAGCTGTGATGGAGGACTCTGCACGTGCCCAGCCGGTGAGGAGAAAGTCGGAGGTGTCTGCTTGAAGAAAAAATCGAGCGCTTCGCGTATTACTACGTGTCCCATCGCCGGCCAAAAGCCGTACGTTGATCGAGTGACGACGAATGTGAAGTTCTGCGAGCCCTCGGCTAAGAACACTTGTCCGCGTGGTTACAGTTGTCAGTTCTCGGAAACTGCACAGCAGAATATCTGCTGCGGTGGTGGCGAAGCTGTCGAACGACCGCGATTTTCAAAAATCACCGAACCATTGGCACCAGAAGTGGAGACAGAGAGCGAAACGGCAGCTCCTTCAACGAGCACCGCATCACCTTCCGCAGATATCTGCGAGAAAGGCTCTCCCTACCTGATCAACGGCGTCCCGAAGCAGTGCACCAGCAGTCCTTGTCCGTCCGGCTACAAGTGTCAGTTCTCGAGGTCGAGCAAGAACTACTACTGCTGCTCAGCGTATACGACGAATAACAATGGCTGTCCATCTGGTGTCGCTCTTCTCTTCCCCTCCACTGGCACTCCGGTTCAATGCAGCAACACTGGTATGACATCCTGCCCTGCTGGATACCAATGCGTCCGCAGCACTATCACCAGACAATTCCAATGCTGTTCCACCGGTGGAAATGTGGGCGGCCGACCTGCGAACAGAGTCGTCAACAATAAGAACAACGTAACCGTAGGTAAGGGCGAATCCTATTTTGGCTTTTCTGCTTTTCATACGTGATAAAGGAATCGAGAAGGGTAGGAAAAGGGCTTCCACCACCATATACGAATGGTAGCGCAATTTACAGTAGATTTGAGATGCTTGTATGAACTGGATCTGTAGAATGTTGCGCGCTGAATTTTAGCAATCTCCAAAGTGGATTGAAAAGTATGTACGTAGGTTTGTACCTGAATAACCCCCCCCCCCAAAGGAAGGTGGGAAATAGGTTCTATAAACAAGCAGGCCTTTATCCAAATTCAGCCATTTAGAAACAACCAACCGCCTAAGAAGTATCCTAATCAAACTGAAAACAGTGTTATATCTATGTTGTATATCCATTGATCGGACGGCAATAGCAACTGGTACAGATCGTTCTGGAGCTGCATGCTCAAAAATAGGGAATGAACAGTGGTAGACTTCCGACAGTGAGTCGGGTAAGCAGCGATCCCTATTTCTCAACTATAGCAGAATAAAATCCAACGTTATTTGCTCAAATGTCCTATTCTGATCGAGAAACGCCCAGTTTGAACTGGATTTCGTTAGAAAAACGTCCAATACAAATCAAAGCGAAGAACTTGTGAAGTAGAGGTAACAGATAGAGGTAAAGGTGTTGGCGTTGATCAGTCCCTTGAGGTATTCGTGCACCATTCAAATCGAAGCGTCATTCGTATTTAGCCTATACAATGACTTGCGGGGGTTAGTCGCTATACCAAGTCGGTGTCTTCACCTTCCCTGTCAGTTCTGGTACAAATTTACCCGACCCTGGAGGGATGTAGGGCTTGTTTAGCAGGGACGAAGATCGATCGCTCAATCGGGCAAGTGTACATTAGTAGCGCTTCTTACCACTGAACCGCGAAACTAGTGTAATACGAAGTAAAATCTTCTTCCCAGGTAAAGAAAACATCAAGAGACAAAAAACTGGTGGCAGCTCTTCAATGCTGTTATCTTTGTCAAACTCTCGAACAATTCTGAAAAATGAAAATCCAAATTGAGTAGAGCCCACAAAAACGAATCTTGGATTGCAGGACCATGTCCTGCCGGTCAAGTTCAAGTTCTTCGAATCGTTGGCGAGCGTATCGTGAAGAAATGCGAGGCCTCTTGTCCACCACACCAAGTGGCAGTGCGGGGTATCTGCCGAGACAAGTACCACGCCGACGATCCAGTCAGCCTCAATTTGCTTCCCTAGAATGTTCGCGTTGATTTTCGTGTTCGTCTTCGCTTCGCATACTGTAAGTTGCTTCGGCAACTCTTTCAGAGTAGGTGCTTATTGCACCGTTCATTCATTCGTCAATTGATTCACATTCTCTTAATTCGTCCATGTTTTGTTGCCAATTGTTTCATGTTACATGCAGGATCATGTGTATACGTTCCAAAGTAACTTGTGTTGCACATAATTCAGTTTGCTTGTTTTACGGTATAAATGAGTCCTTTCAGCCTACAGACTAACTTAAGAAACATCCTATTTGCCATCTTGTGCATCGCCAAGGATGGTATTTCTATTGGAATTTTAGTAACGACAGTGTCTTCCAATCACATTGTGTAACTAAAGGCTCGATAAGAGATAGGCCTGTATATAGGATGACTGTACTCCTCGACAAAATTGCCAAACCGCAGTAGATGCCTGAAGACCGAAGAGCTTGGAAAGAATCACCATTTGCGTCTTGAAGCCGAAAGCTGATGTTCAAAGTGCTCAAGCAGGATAGGAATCCACCTGATATTGCGCAAACTTCTCCAAGAAAGCGGTGAAAAAATCGATCGTTTTGAACTTCCACAAACAATTCGACTTCATTCTCAGAAGATGTACAGCCATAGATGCCGTGTTCACTCACAACCAATCAAGGCTGGACAATTATTATTGATCCAGTGGAGAAATTTGCCCCGGAACTATGATTTTCAACAGAATGGACAGTAGGTTAGGGGCGCTTCGAGGATCAACAAAACGCTCGTGCCTCTACCATCTACATATCCCTCAACAATGTGGCTCGATTTGTAATATGGAGGAAAGCCCATTCTGGACTATCATGTAGGCAGACGACAATGGCCTCGAAGGGGACAGCGCAAAAAAAGTTGCAAGTGAAGATCCGAAAGTGAAAAAACGCCGGCAGCAAATAGCTTCCAGATGAATATCACCAAATTCAACTGGTCAGTGGAGGGTTCTGAGTCGCTGCGGGGGTCCTAGGGAGATCGTATAGAAACGATAGTGGAGAGCAGCCTCATTAGAAAAGATAAAAATTGGCTAGATTCAACTCGAAGGAAATAAAAAGAATTTGCTAGAGCCCCCTGCAGTAAAAAGTGTTTGGGACTCTGCAAGGTAAATACCAAAGTTTCAAGTCCCCTAAAATTCGAGTGAACGTTGAAATTGAACCAAAAATGTTATCCGTGGTCGATCAGCACTCAGCGGAGCGAGGTATTTGCAACTGTACGGAGAGTAATTAGCACTTGGATATTTGGGAATTTGGAGGGAGCCGCTCCGACAAGCAACAATTTTTTAACAGAAACCAAATGCGTCGAGTACGGCTGTCAAAGAATCACAAAGTGCCGCAAAAGCACAGGACATTTCTGTCCACTCATTATTTGCCAAAAGTTGAAGGTAAAGGTAAAGACGACGATGTTGGTCAGTCCCCTACGGGCGGGCCGCCGCAGTCGAGTTCAATTCCGAATCGCAGCAACTCGGTGAACTTGGCCCATACAATAAGTAGTGGGCGCTAGCGGTTATACCAAGTCAGTGTGTCTGCAAGTCTGATACCAGTTCACACAACTCCGGAGGGACGGAATGCTTTGTTAGCCAGAGCGGGATCGATCGCTCGACCTTGCAGAGCGCCTCTTGCCACTGCACGACGCGAGCTCTACAGGCAATAAATAGCACCTGAACATTTGGGAGTTTGGAGGGGGCAGCCCCAACAATCAGGAGCCTATCAATAGAAATCAAATCCGTCAGGCACGGCTAACAACTTCGGAAGGAAATACAGGGTACTCCAGAAGCTCTGAACGTTTCAATAAACTCAGCTTTTATGGAAGAGGCTAAAATAGTCAAACCATCTCAAGCGCCAGTGATCGTACCCTTCCGATGGGCGACTTTCAGGCCATTGAAAAAGGTATAGAAGTGGCACGAGATCTTTCTCCCTGAAAATCCGCAATCGCTAGCGGAGATCTAGAAAACTAGCAGACCACAAGTCCCTGCCAATTTTGATTCATCTGATGGCCCAATTCATCACCTTTATTATGACAGTCAAAAGTATAAAGCTTTCTACGAACACTGTCTTCTGGTCCCGAGTAACAATGTTTCACTAGCGCCTTATAGATTCGAAATATTCGAGAGCACCTCTGTGCAAAGCGCCTGCAAGCCTCCAAACAAACCGTCCTATACTTTCGGGGCAGCCTGAGTTCGAGAAATAACCAGTCAGATTTATAGAGTCCAGCGCAACCACACGACAGGTTTTCTTCATGCACGGCTACTATACCATTGAATGAACATATTAGAAAAACCCTTCGACAACTAATTTCCTCGAACAAAAAACACACCGAACTGCAGCAACGAAACAATAGTTTTGCAAAAAAACCTGTGGTGGAGCAACACCTCAGCGGACATTCGACGAAAGGAAGTGATTTGCTCAATAAATATTTATTAGTAAGCACTTGTACACACCTGCCTTTCTCCACGCCTTTCTTTCCCATGAGTAATCACAACAAAAAGAAATAACAACGCCCGATACATGTTTCCATCACAGAAGCTTGGAAGGTAAACCACACGTACGGTATTTACAATTCATGCGGTCACCTTATACATCAAAAGAAAAAAACTACTAGCTAATAAATTATCTTCAGAATACAGAAGGAATTACTTAGAATAGATCGCTACGATCTGCTCACGACGGTTTTCGTGTTTCAGAACTCGAGTTTCTGAATGAGCGCGGCTGGCAGGTCAATTCTGAGTCCGAGGACCTTGATCGCATCGGACGCTGGCAGCACTCGGGTAAGAGTGGAGGTCCTTGTGGCCTCTCTAAGCTCGACAGCTTCGCCCACGTTCTCCACATTCAGTAAGGCAACGATCTGAAGCAACTTTATCTTCAATTGTCGCCCCGATACAACTTTTACACGCACATATTCCCGGTGCATTATCAACTCATTGTTTTCTGATGCCATTGGAGGCACTTCTTCCTGAAGCAACATCATGAAAACATTTCAAAAGAAGGGAAACATTTAGTATTCTCATGTTTTTCTATGAAAAAAAAAACAAGAAAGTTATGTCGCGGTACTTGTCCTCCAAGTACTTCGACTCCTTAAATGCACAAAAGATGCCTTAAACTTGCATACATGGATGATCGGGTTATTGTATAACACTAAGGACCTACCATTCATTAATTCATGCGTAACCGATCCTGACTCCTTCTCTCAGAAAATACAGATTACAAAGAAAAAATGGTGTTGATTTTCAACGTTAAAGCGGCAATGAGAAATACAAGAGCGGCTCAGCATCGAAAACTTAATCGATTAAGAAGACTTCCATAGGTGACAACCACCTTATAGTTTATCCTTAAACACGTAAAAGAAAAAAGTAGAGTGGTCGGCGCTCATGTGCGTCTTAAGGACCCACCGCCGTATTTGCGTTCCATTCAGAATGGTAGAGTTATGGTAAACGGGTGCGTATATATGACTGATTCAATAACTTTCCCGATTCAGGAGCTGTTCGACTCAACGTTTTAAGCTTCCCAAATTAGCTTGGTACCAGTTTACCCTCTACTGGAGGGAAGGCTAGATTAGTCTGGACAAGGGTTTGTCCGCATGGTGCAGCGTTAAGAGGTGAGAGGCGCAGCACGGTAGAACGATCGATCCCCACCCGAGCTAACCAAGCATTCTATCCCTCCAGAATCGGGGACATTAACACGTTGACGACAATGTCCCATGATGCTGCGGGACACTTTTTCCGCCGCGTGGGACCGTGTCCCATGATGTTGCGTGACAGCATTATAAAAATACTTGGTGGAGAACTATCAAATGTTTCACGATGTAATATTTCTAATAAGTCATAGCGGGTGATAGGGAATAGTTATGGTCACCTAGAGATGCACTCATTCCATACAGTTTCATGGATATAAGGCACAATGCCGGTTTCAAAAAACGGATTCGAAATCCATAAAACTTATAATACACCCAATGTATGATACACCGAACGCATGAAAGTAAGACGGATTCGTTCCCGACTGAAACCTCGATTAGCCGAGAGATATTCCAGTTTCGCTTAACTGATTATGGTAGAAAGAAATTTTCAAGTAAGCAATATTTTGCAGACTAATGTAGCAATATTTTGACTGACCAAAACCAACAGTTACGCTCCAGTGATTAGCTTTTTTAGTTCAATTAATTAGCTCAATCAATTAGCTTAGATAAGATCAATTAGCTTTTTAATTTAAAATTCAAAACCGTATGTTCTGTGGGACTACTTCCGATGATGCCAAGGGTATTTCCCGTCACAACGGACTAGGCGCGGTCCCACGAGCCACGCGCACCAAAATCGATATTGTCGTCAATGGGTTAAAGCCAAACTTCTCCGGGAAGGTAAAAACACAGACTTGGTATAGCGCGTGGCCCCGAATGTCATTGTATAGGCCAGATACGCGCTCACCATTTTTCAATCAACGATTCTGAATAAACACAAATGCGCCGGCGGGTTCTCAGGGACTGATGAACACCGATACGCTTATCTTTACCTTTACAGTATGAAACATATACCCGATGAAAACCGACCTAGCGACAAAAGCAGTTAAACAATGAATATAAATCCTTCCTAGTTCTTCCCTGATTCCCGTTAGCAGCGAGAAGCTCACCTGTCCTAGTCGAGCACACCTCTCCCGAGCCGTCCAACCTGCGACTCCACTGAGATAGGCGCTCAACTGGCGGTACTCGCGATCCAGTTGCAATCCACCAAGACGATTAAACGCGCATTTCATGATAACTCGCTCCATTTGATTTTCCACTTCTGTGCACACGGTTAGTAACAAGCTCTGAATATCATCAATCAATGCATTAAAAAGCAGTACACTTCAAAACTCCTCTAACCTGGAAGTTCTCTTTGTGTAGGACTGGCTCGAAACTTGCTATTTGTTTGTCGAGGCTGGCATTGAACTGCTCAACAAATGGATCAACAGCCTCGTACTCAGCGAGCTGCGAATCGGTCAGGGTGTGCGGTAAAGTGACGTACTCATCGCAGCTGAAAGTGCTTTATCAACATAACGGTTGCCAGCAATGGGTTGCACGCGAGGCACTGAAAGGATCTGGTCTTTCGATAGTCACATGCAATCGGTCTATGAGCATAGAATATGCAGAATCATTACGAGTCCGGAAATGCCTTGTTACCAAAAAACGAGGTGAAACTCTAGAAGGGCTAGTTCTTCAAACCTAAGAGAAGTAGATGATTGGCAGTCGTCTTTAGGGAGGATGTGACTGGCAGTTAAGCAACAGAAGGTAACATACAAGGACTAAAACGGGTGTACTACACCATTTGGTGTCCCGAACTTGTCTCGATTGCCTTTTTTGGTGTTCCAAACTTGTCTCGACGCTTTGATGTGGATTCTAACTTCTGCTAACAAAGCCGCTAGTAAAACAATTATCTTTCAAAAAGTTCTTTCTTTTTTTGACACTCACATTCATATGATCCACTAACCTTGCTTTGATTTTCGGTCGGAACACTGCTTTGCATAAGGACTCCATACCGAGGGTGGCCAAGTGGTGCATCTTCCTCGAAACATCGGCCAACTGACCGACGGCGTGCTCCAATTTTCCCTTCTCCACGCTGCTGTGCTGAAGCGATGAGTGAAATTACTAATAATAATAGTAATAATAGTAATAAAGTATTCAGGAACTCCGTTACATAGCCTCTGACCCAAATAACCTAACGACCTTACCTGAGTCTTACTCCATTCAGTTTCCAGCCCTTTACGGAGATCTAGCAGTAGCTCTCCAGTTCCTCGGGCATTATTTGCAGCAATAATGAAGGTTTCACGCTGAACATCTGCATCCGTTGATTTTCCTCAAAGCAGAGTCATCCGCCAGGAAATACAACAAAAGGTAAAAGACAACGGTTCCAAGTACCTACCATGTTGTATGACATTGTAAGCATTTTGCGCCGTTTGAAGCGCTTCAGCAGCGAAATTTGTGGACGGATACCCCATCTTGAATACAAATTTTTAGACATTTTTAGACCTGGAGTTAATAAACCAGATTTGGAAACAAACCTGAATAGTGTTGAAGAGATGCTGGTAATAAGTGGTCTCCAGCAACGCCACACCGTAGTTTAACGCTGCGCACACACAATCGACGGAACCACTGCTGGTGGCCCGTCTGACGCACTTACGAACCAAGAACAGCACGTCATCCACCACAGAGCTGTCAAACGTAAATATTCAGTTCAAGTTAAAATGTAAAAAAAAAACAAACATGACGGCCATGAAAAAAAAACAGGACAACTTTGTGGATCATCAAGGGTATGTGCTGTATCAAGGGTATGTGCTGAATGTGAAACAGACCTCAAAAGTCCTTCCTCTCTGGCATCCATGTCAATCGCTTTACGTACTGATTCCTGCATATAGTACTGCTCCAGCAACAAGTAATGCCCAAGCATCTCCTGGAATACAACTAGTAGAAAGCACGAGAAATGGAAGCTAAGGGAAAGGCAAAATCTGATCAAATATGTAAGCTGTAAGCAAGGTATACTTGTTTTACCACGGCCCGGGTTCATGAATGGTATATCTGAGATACGTATTGGACGCGGATGAATTTATTCGAGATTTATATGAGGTCTAACACATGTTTCTCTAATGTAACCAGTTTTCAGAGGCTTCGAACCAGTGGCTCCGTATAAAATGCGAATAAACTGTTAATAAACACAGGAACGCGTTGAAGAATCGGATTTGACGCGCTATTTTGGGGATTTCTCGGATATACCACTTATGTAGACGGGACTGCAAGTTATCCTAAACCTCTGAAACACGGAAGGTGTGGATATTGCGCAAAACAAACCCTAACCTAGATGAGTTCCGCCAAGACAGAATAAAGGTTAGAATAATAACGGGCAAGGAAGCTCGGCACCTGTTAAAAAATACGACTCCGCCGATCGGCTTCAGGACAATTTTTCTGCTTGACACTTCGCCTATACAGATTATTTGTGGCGCTGATCATGAATCTGATGTCCGTATTTCGAATTTCAGCCGAGGTCCGCCCATGTTGTCAATTTTGGTGACCTGATCAAAATTTCAGATTCGGCTCAAACTTCATCCAGGTATGTTATTTTGCATGGCCATTACGATTATGATGTTGGTTTTTTCGAATTTCGTCCGATTTGGGCCGTTACAGCCAGGTTCAGATAAGCAGAGGGGCGTGGTCGTTTGCATGGAGGCGGGGTCAGGGTGGCGGAGCAAGGGCCGTATGCTTGTCTATACCCAACTCTGGAGTGGGCGGGATATGGGGAGGAGCGGGAGAGTAAGAGCACAGGCCACACGGGCCGAATCCAATCATACGGCGGCGCGGGGAGCGATCCCCATCCCCTAGTTACTTGGGTGAGACGAGCATACCCTCCCAGAGAAGTACTTACCTGACTCGCTCGAAATCGACCGCATGATGAAATGAGGGCATATGGTGACTAACACAGTCGTGATCCTCACTCGTCGATCGCTCGACCATGTGGGTCCCATTGACAGTAGTACCCTTTACCTCACCATCACTCACGTCCCCACAGCCGAGCAAACTCCAATGAATAAAGCGGCAAACAATTTTTCCATTCCCAGTATTAACAAAGTAATGAAGAGTTTCAACAACTGCAACAGCAATTCACCTGCATTTTTGATCCAACCAGGCTGTGGTTGAGTAGCTGGTCGAGCTTCTTTTCCCTTTCAGCCTTTCGCCTTGCTTTTTCCTCTTCGAGTCGCTTTTTCTTCTCTTCCTCACCTCCAAAGTCGTCCCCGTTTACCATGACAAACTGAAAACGCTGAGTATACAGCAAGTTGAAGGAAAGGAGGAGAAACATACATCTCCTTGCTCTGCCTCAGCGGAAGCTCCCTTGAGACGTCTGCGTACAAATCTCCAGTACATTTCCGTGTGCGTGTTCATGAGACAAATTTCGGATAAAAGTGTGTCCAACTCCAGTACATCTAGCCGCTCAGCTAGAAACTATCATTTTGAAAGGACCTGACAATTCAAAGAACGGCAAGCGACTGAAACACCAACCATCACCTTTGTCGCTAGTTCTTTCTTCACGCAAGATCCTTTGAACAACTTTCAAGCGCTTCTCAAGCTGCCGTTTTTTCATAAAGGCGTCGATCACCTTCCCAACGACTTGGTCGATGTCCACCTATAGCACAAACAAAGTTTAACACAACTGATTGCTTGCATATAGGCTGATACCTGCAGCATATTTATGAAATCGAGCAACTTGTCTGGCCCATATGCGCTTTCAATCAGTGGTTGGTTTGTCTCCAGTAGAGCTGCGATGCCTAAGAAAACTGGTATAAGAGGTGCAATCGTGACAATCATAGAGCTTTAACATCAGAGGAACTTCATGAGAACAGCTGATTTATGGGAAAAAGATATTTTACCACCACTCAGCTATTTGATACTGTTACATTTGATATAAAATCGGGAACCACCACGATTATACGAAACGTAAAAGGTACGAAACGGGAACCCAAATTCATGAACGGTATACCAGCTATAAATCCCGATCGCGGTTTCTCAACGCGCTAGGGTTTATTTAAGGTTTGTTTGCAGCTAACTTCAGGTTCAAATGCTACTACTATTTTGAGCTCTTCGGACTTTCGTTGTGCGAGTAACGGATGTCACATCTCGTGTAAACCCTGATTAACCTCCGTAGCGCGTTTGTTTGCACAACATTCGGGATAGATTCTTACGAGGAGGGTCGTCGAAGTGATGGTGAGCTCTAACGATGCAATTTCTATGGGATGTAGGGCTCCTCATCGGATATCCAAAAACATGAAAAATTTTTTCGGAATCGCATTGTGTGGTACTGAAAAAGGCCTGCAAAGACGAGGAAGGGCCACTCATCAAAGCGCTCATCTCGCCCGTGAAATGTGGTTGGAGGCGCAGTGGGCTAGCAGTTGGACTCTCGTTCAGGTGCTCATGGGTTCGGATCCTGTTGGTGCAATTTTCTTTTGCTTCAATCGCACTGATACCAAATCGTGCTCATTTTGCAATTTTGTCATTGAGGTGGAAGAAAATCATGTTTAGAGCAGCTAAAATCCCACTAATTTTAGTAAATGGCGCCGTTAATACGGGTAGCCAATATCCACCGTAACTTACCTTAAACGGACGCAAATTCAGAAACTGATAGTAGATTCGTGATCAGCGCCCCAAATAACCCCCACAGACGAAGTTTGGAGGAAATCGGTTATTTTGACCTTGGCACCTCACTTACCCACCCGTACCATAGCTAACGCTCATCAGTCGGAATTCTAGAAGCAAAAGTAGAAAGACTAGAATTGGTCAGCAGTTCAAGTGAGACTCCCATGTAATTTCTGGATTGAAGGTAGTGGATGCTGAAGATCTTCTGACAGCTAGAGTCTGAATGGAGGCATAATATTACCAGTAATTCATCAGAGACTGAACCTTGGCAACTCTACTGACACCTGACATGAGGCTCGATACATCATGATGACCCTTTTCGTCCAAACTTTGCTAATGAGACTATTTGAGACGCTGATCATGAATATAGCACTAGTTTTGGGTTTTGCAACAAGTGAGGGTATCTAATGGTGGGTTTGGTTGTGTGTGGGATGGTGATCCCTTGCTATGTGTGGGTAAGTGAGGTGCCAAGGTCAAAATAACCGATTTCCTCCAAACTTCGTCTGTGGGGGTTATTTGGGGTGCTGATCACGAATCTAACATTAGTTTCTGAATTTGGATCCGTTTAAGGTAAGTTACGATCTCAAGGGCGAGATGAACGCCTTGATGAGTAGCCCTTCCTCGTCTTTGCAGGCCTTTTTCAGTACCATACAATGCGATTCCGAAAATTTTTTTCATGTTTTTGGATATCCGATGAGGAGTCCTACATTCCATAGGAATTGCATCGCTAGAGCTCACCATCACCTGAACGACCCTCCTTGTTAGACTTGCGCTGGGCATACCATTTATCAATCTAGGCGATCGGTCACCATCAGTTCACACATGCTTAGATGCACTGTAAAGGCCCATTCAGAGGCTGCGGCATTGCGGCGCGTCAATGCTTAAGGATAGGGCAGAGACGCAGACTCTGCCACTCTGGCGTCATTTTCCGCGGCGTCAACGGCGTGAACGGCGGCACCGTAAACTGAGTTGTGCGCGGTGCATCTGGGTGTGTGAACCTTCCGAATTCCGGTTATCGGCCGCTTTTGGCCCTCCCGTGAGAAGGGTCCTTGCGCGAATGCGTCAAGCGCGTCAAATGACGCAGAAATTTGCGTCAAAATGACGCAAATTTTTGCGTCATTTGACGCAGCCTCTGAATGGGCCTTAAAGCTGCGGATAGATAAGGTTTCTCTGACAATAAGAGATCCTAATAATTGAACTGCTGGTGTTTTTATCTATTAATGTTCAACAATGATATGATCCTCTGAAAGCTAATTAGATAACGGGATGGTTCTGTGCAAGAAATAAAAACTCGAGCTACAAAATATTCAGACCATTAAAAGTTCAAGGCTTCGAATTCTAGACATAACTATGTACAAGGTGCTTTAAAGAACAGCTCAGTACCGGAAATAGAATGAATAGTTCAAAAAATATTTTCTCGCTTAATAATAGAATAAATGTTCGTTACTCTCTGAAAGCGAAACACATTTCCATAGAAATATGAAAATACATTTTAAAAAAACGAGAAGGTGAAATATTCGCAACGCATACCTTCGAAGAACAAGAACAGCGTATCTGCGTAAAGAACATTCAAACGTTTATCATCAGCTCCTCCGGCATTCATAATCTGAATCACTCAAACAATAACCTTCGTGTTCCATAAGGTTGCCTATCTTGGAAGGCTACGGTGCTTTTCTGAGAAAAAAATGGTAAAACTACAAAAACGAAAATTACCTTGATATTGTCGCCGCCTATTTTCGCAATTTCCTTGCTCAGATATTTCCCAAACCTTGTTAGTCCGCTGTCGTGTTCGTTGATTAGCGGGAACAACTTCACAAACCTAGATGAGCATTGTGCCGTATACATCTCTGAGGACTCATTGGGAGGGGTTGATCAACCTAGCAGGAAGCTGCACGTTTCTGATTTGGATGTTTCACACTTGTGAAACTCGAAATGACAAATCTACTATCAACCAAACATTTTGAGGAGAATTATTCGTTTCTTCTCCGCTTTTCTTTAAACCTTGTAATCGGCTTTTTCTATCTTCATCGATACTTGGGTTGAGAACTACCTGCTACCTAACTAGGGAGGTTACCGAGCGTGACCCGAAGATTCCGAACGACACCTACATAGATAGTAGAGCGTCGAGCGGGGATTACAGCAATGTAGTTCATTTTTGCTGTGCGCCACTGGGTGGTCCAAACAAGGCAAGAAAGGCAATCTCCGTTGTTGCATGGGGGCCCTGCTGTTGCGAAGGGGCTACCGGGTGCCAACCTTCCACTCCAGTGGTGCGGTGGCGCAGCGGGTAAGGCAGCTGATTTGCAGGTGACGGTCAGGGGTTCGGAATTCCATTGATGCATTTGCTGTGTATGGTTTTGCCTCGACCTCTTTTAATTGGAACTGTGCAAAGTTTCGCGATTTGAGCAAAATTTTGCGTTATAATAATCCCAACAAAGTAGGCGAAGTGTTAATTTGTATTCACTCCCTGCACCCCATCAATAGTTATATTGCCTACCGATCGCCAATTTTTCAGTGTTTAACAATACTAACAAACAAAAATAAGGAACTCAAGAAGTTTACCTTGCTAGCAATTGTGATATTGCACAACGAAGCAATCAAAACATATGGATTTGGCACACCATATAATGCGCTGTGCCATATACCTATGTTTTACTTCGTTGTTGGGATGGCTATAATGCGAAATTTTGCTCAAATCGCAAAACTTTGCTCAGTTCCAGTTAAAAGAGCTCGAGGCAAAACTGTCTACAGCAAATGCATCAATGGGGTTCCGAACCCCAGACCGTCACCTGCAAATCCGCTGCCTTAGCCGCTGCGCCACCGCACCACTGTCGTGGAAGGTTGGCACCCAGTAGTCCCTTCGCTACAGCAGGGCCCCTATGCAACAACGGAGATTGCTTTTTTTGCCTTGTTTGGACCACCCAGTAGCGCACAGCAAAAATGAACTACATTGCTGTAATCCCCGCTCGACGCTCTACAAAACTATGTAGGTTTCGTTCGGAATCTTCGGGTCACGCTCGGTAACCTCCCTAGTAAGATCAGTCGTTAACAAAGTAGAGCTGCTGTTCAGAATGACAAAATATGTTCGTTATGAAGCACCTCTGCATAGCTGGAATGTCTTCGGCTTCCGCGGCGATTTCCATCTTCTTCTCCAGAATTTCTTTTAGTCGACTTGATGCATTTGTTAGTACCTCGTAGCTGTGCGAAACTGTTTGCCCAGCATCTGAAACCAACTTTCCAATCGAATTTCATTAAGAAATCCCACGAACGCATTTAAAAAGCCAATGGTTAACTAAATTCTTTGTAAAAAAAACATTTTAAAAATGAACAGTGAAAAACGAAGAGGATAAGGTATTCTCTGCGTACGATTACAAACCAACCTTTATCAACAGTACTACTGAACTGGAAAACGGCTCTGTCCAACGTGAGGAAGCGATGGATATGCTGGGCCGCTTGCTCGTAGTCTTCGTTACTAATGCACTCATCAACACCTTCGCTGCAGACTCCTAAAATCATTTATCCAACGACATTTATATTATGGAAGCAAAAAACATGCAATCAACCAGGAGTGATCTAAATGCCGAATTTCATCTATATACAAACCTAGTCGCACTGAACGAGCGAAAAAGCAAACTTTGCCCCCAAAAATGGAAAGTAAAATGAATGTGTTAGGAACACCTTCCCAATAGAAAACTGCGCTACAAAACTGGAAAACGAGCGTGCACAAAAGCGAACTTCTTAATAACTTCTAGAAGTCTTCGTGCTCAAATGCATGACCTTCACTGGATGTTGTTTCATACCCAACAGCGAATAAACCTATATCCTCCCAAAAACTTCCCTCTTGATCTAAATCTAGGGGCTTTGATCAGTTCCCTTAGGACGCGGCGCTGCAATCGTGTTCCACTCAGAATCGCAGAGGCACGGTAAATGCGTGTTTGGCCTATAAATTAACTTGCGTAGGCCAGTTGTTATACCAAGTCAGGGTCCTCACGTTACCAGACAAGTCGGGTACCTATTTACCCGAAACCGCAGGAACGAAGACTTGGCTAGTGGATCGAGTAGCGCCTCCTACCACTGTACCGTTTTGCGAAGTATCTCGATAAATTAAGAATAGGTAAGGGTTTTACTTTCATTTCCAATGTTACTCTTCAGTTTGAATGATGGGTTTCAAAAGCGGTTCAAAAATTCAAACTCTTCAAAAAAGTGGTGATCGGCGTTGATCAGTCCGCCAAAGACGGGTCTTCCATTCAGAAGCGTGAGGGAGGGTGAATGCGATGAAATGCTTGGCTAGCCAGGGGGATTGATCTCCACCGGACTGGGGTGGGTAACCCCTTCTACCATTGTACTTCGCGCGACAAACTATGATCATCTAAAGGAAGGGCGTTTGCTACAAATCCCGTACAAACACCAAGGAAACTAATCGCGGACCTTTAGGCAGTTATTAATTGTAGATGGACGAAAATTTAATAAAGAGTGAGTTATAAGTAACAGCAATAACGAGTGTACATATAGTAAGTAACACGATTGTGGTTCTCACCTAGATCGTGCATATCCCCAGCCAATTGAAGACATTCCACAACACGCGTCTTGGCTATATCGAGGGCTGATACCTATAAATCACTGCTTATGAGAAAAGGAGCAAAAAATTAGAAGCATTTAGCTCACCTTGCCACTTATGTTATCAGCAAGCCTTGAGATGGTACGTAGGCTAGCGGCAAGCTGTTTTGTATCCGTTTCAATCACAAGCATAGCATTGTTAAGACGAGAGACGGCCATTCCAAATGCGCGACTCTGATGGTCACCAGCACTTCCTAAGAATCATTCAAACTCGTTTTATGCGAAGAGCAGAGGATATAGAAGACTTTTAATGCACCTGAAGCACACTCGGTGAGAACTTCTGCGATTTCTTTTTGCAAACGCTCCTCTTCTCGTCGTTTCACGTCCAGTTCTACCCTCAGCTCTTGCAGTAGATTGTTAATATAGAGTTCGTCCTCGGCAGAATCCTATTTAATCTAGTAAAGTGACGGGACGTACAATGATAATGGCAACACGTTCGAACGTCATTGACCAAGGCAAGCTGTTGTTATACATTAGAATAGTAACGACGTAGTAGCGATGGATTCCACCTTCTTATCCTAGAACTTTTCTATCTTACAATCAGAATGAGCTCATGTTTAAATACGGTTCCAGTTAGAAGTTACGACTCCACGAACCCGGCTTAGGTAACAAACTTTTATTGTAACCGTAATCCGGTTAAGAACACCGATTTGCTTGTAACCTGGGCCCATATTCATCATTGGTAAACCACCGTTAAACCCCGAGATATAGCCCGAGCGGCGCCCACCTCTGTGTACTTAACCTAAACTTCCTGTGTTAAACGCAATCTCTCATCGACTCTGCCGTCTGTTTCCAGCTGCGCCGTGGTTTCGGAGACCGCCCGTCCGTTCATGAATCTGAGCTCTGGTCTACGAAGGGCATTTCGCATGCTGATCACGAATAGGTCCCCCACTGCGCAACTACCATGATCCCGCCCCAGTCATCATTGCTCACTTAAATCTAATTCAACTCACGAAATCGGGCGAATTTCAACAAACCAACAACATAATCGTAATCAGCAGGCAAAATTTTCTGCCTGAACGAAGTTTTACTCACATCTGAGAATTGTGACCTGACCGCCAAAATAGACGGTACGGACTGTGCTTCTCGGCAGAAATGCGGAAAACGGACAAGAGATGCGTGATCAGCTCCCCAAATAGCCTCAGTAGGCAAAGTTTGAGTCAGCGGTGAATAATTTTTTTTTTGACTTAAGCCCGGGTCGGAACTTTTAACTAGTGCCCTTTCAGTTTCTCAAGACTTTTTGACTTAATTCTCCATTTACCTTGCTTATGTGACCACAACATACTCTCGACAGCTATCCTGACTCGCGTAGAAGAACACGTCACAAGGTGATACCAATGACTGATATTTGACCATTTTCAACACAAAATTTTTCAAATAAAATAAAACAAGGAGATGGAAAAGGGTATGAGATTGGACGAAAAGGCCAGAACTTACGTCGTCTCGAACTCGTCCACTCTTCTTTTCAGCTCTTGCTGTTCGCCGAGGTCTGCCTGCTGGTATCGGCGTTACCGTTTTCTGAATACCATCTGTGAATGTCTGTCGTACCTTACTATTCTCGGATGAAAAAGAGGAAAAAGAAGGTCTAGCCGAAAAAAAGGACCACGTACCTTGAGAATTACATCAGCAGATGAGAGAAAGCCCAATCCGTTAGGAGTATAGACGGAATTATCAGACATAGTGGCCATTAGTGCGAGAAGAACCTGGAATGTTTCCTTTCTCCAGCTGTAGAAGACATAGTGCTAGCGAGAACACCGTCTACTCGTAGAATAAAAGTACGAAGTACGAACAAAAGTACGAATACACAAATATCGCACATCACAAAGTCACAAAGGCCAAAACAATCGCTTCTTCTGCAATCTATTTATGAAAGAGTTCTCCATTTGATAGAAATGTAGCATTACAACGAAAATTTCGTAGGGCTAAGAAAAAAGACACTTATCTGATACCACACGTAATGCGAAGACATGCAAAAGGAAAAAGAACTAAAAGCAAAAAAACTTTTAAACAACTTACACTAGCATGAGAAAAATGATGAACACGTTCCACAAGGCGATGAACACTCGGAAGTACTGCAGCGATAGAAGGAATTCCCTTACTTTATCGCCTACGGATTTCACTTCACTCTCAACAACAAAGTGATTGAAATCCTGGACCTTCTTGTTTCTGAAATGGAATGGTGACAGAGCGGATCATTATAAATCCCGTGTCGGACAGAATCATCTCGAAATGTTTCACCACCGAAAAAAGACTGAGAGTAACTACGATTTTCGCACCACTTGGTTCTTATTAAATACGAATCCTTCTAGCCAAAAAAAGTTGTAGTGAAACTTACAGTTTGAAGTTGAGGACGGCACACGCGTTGACGAAAAGCGTGGATGCTATGACGAGCTCAGAGAGCATAGTTTGAATAACCACTACGTGATCTGATAGGCTGCTGTTGTACCTCTCAACGCAGCTGAACTGCAAGTCAACTACAATTACTACTGCTTGAGAGCAGAAAAATATCTGTGCATCCATGGCAGTGAAACACAGTTTCGACAAAAAAATAAGGGTGTCGTTATGGTACAAGGTAAGGCACTGAGATCGGAAGTATGTACGATATAAGCAACGGTTAGAGGAATTCCGACTGAAAAGGCAGTTGGGAGTACAAAGAAGATAGAAAAAAAGCTGACCGTTACATTATTATCACAACAGTTCTATGGTAATAGCAGTAGCTTTACAGCGAAGTTTGCAGAGCGAGGACCAGATTCATACTCGGCAGCAGCAGACCGTTGTATAGATGATTAGTGATGGGCCAGAGATGCAGAGGATGCCAAACCACATGACAAATTGATAGACAACTGCAACACAACAGTTAGCAACGTTCCAATGATGGACTGGGTCACACAGTGATTCCTGAATCCGCCATAGAGAAAGCGTGGAACCGTGGTTTGGAATCCCACAGCTGCACCACTGCGCTGCTGCCGAGTATGAATGGGCAATGGGCCTCCACAAAAGCTGGTGATAACTTGAAGACGGAAAAAGTGTACCAATATTAGGCGGCAACTTCCAATTCACGTAACTTGACGAGCGAGCCAAAGCAGACCTGATACTGGTGGAGCTCATCACTTATGTTCCACAATCGGTACTATTTGAAATTACCTGATACGCTCAACACTTGTCAGACTTGTTTTAGTTTGTTTATCAAAGGTAGCAGATAGGAAGATGGAAGGTAAACATTATTGTTACTAGATTTTTCTATTGTAAGGCGGCTATCAGTTCGCACTGAGATCAATTTACACTCTGTGGCAGCACAACGATGCAACAAGATGTTCGGCTGCTAAAATCCCTTAGTTTCTTCGGGGCGGATTTATTAACACTTCACGCACCGCGTGCGCCACGTGATGAGGCACGATCTCATGTTTTTGTATCATGCTGGTTGTTTTCAGCTGTGAGTCATGGTAGACTTCCTTATATGAACTCGAAGTACACAGAAAATATTTAGGTTCATCACAATCTGGGTTTCATCTTGACCTGTAGGAAAAAAAAAGAAGTTTCGATGAGAAACTTCATCTTGTACCTTATATAAAACAATTTCAGAAGGTAATGGTTTTCCTCCAACTATAACATTCCGGTGGTCGGAGAAGACTTTTCTTTTCAAACTGGCTTCCTGATGTCTTTTCCTCATTTTTCCATAGATTTCGGCAGATTCAGGTAGGCAGTTCTCCACGCCACCACCCCGACGGCGCCCCTGCGTCTTCACTGCTTATCTGAACCTGCTCATACCGGCAGAAGTCGGATCGAATTCGTAAGACCAACAACATCAAAATGTTGCATGCAAAATGACCCCTCTCGATGAAGTTCGAGCCAAATATAAAATTTTGATCAGGTCACCCACTTCGACTATATAGGTGAACTTCGGCCGCAATTCGAAAAGCGGATGTCAGATTCGTGAGGAGCACCACAAATTACCCCTCCAAATGAAGTACAGGTAGGGTTCCGGTGAAAAACGCTTTCTATGCCCCATGTTAAATAGTGTCATACGGTTGTTCTATGTAAGGTACTAGACGAAGTTTTCGATCGAAAATCATTTTTTCCTACATGTCAGGATTAAACCCAGATTTTGACGAACCAAGATATTTTTCGGGTATAATGATCAATATTTCGGGCTCAATAAAAAGGAGAAAAATAAGTGGTATGATGGACCGCGTGCGTCACGGTGTGGTGCACGTAAGAGTGCGGAAAAAACGTGTGCGGTCTCCAAAGCCAGCCAGCGAAAATAAGGGGTTGGTGTTAAATAAGTCAACATTCTGCGGAGAACTACACGTTGATGTACACCGACTAAAAAACTATATTTTCAACCATTATCTATCACAATATGCCCCGTCTCGTTTTCCGGACAGCACGAACTGAACATTAATTCTATGCAGCCTTTGCAGAATCTCAAAACCTCGATTCTATCATTCATCGATCCAAAATATGATGGTTTGATTCAATAACAGCGATATGGTATTATCGCAGAGATGATATAACGAATAAGGACAGGTGGTACGGGCCGATTCCGCTCTCACTGTCAGGGCCCTTCAGACTCTACAGCGGCAGTAAACCAAAGTAGAGCAGTAAATGGGGGTGGGCGTATTTCTGCAGTAGCTGTGCACTTTTCCGTCCGCCCACTGAACTGTCGTCGGGCAGAAAACTATTTAGTGCATAGTTGGCGTTTCATCGGCACTATTCAACTCAACGGACACCAGTACTCGATCTTTATTCCAGTCATCGAAATACGCTGAACCTTGCAGAGGGGGTAATTGAGGGCGCCGATCACGGATCTGCTGTCCGTTTCTCACATGGGTGGCCTCGGGCAACCCAAATTGCTACTTGGGTTATCCAGTCAGGATCACCGATACCGCTGAACTTTGTCAATTGGGGTTATTTGGGGTCCAGAACGCGAATCTGCTGTCAGTTTTTCACGGGTGGTCTAGTACCACCCAAATCGGTACTTGAGTGGTCCGAAACCACCCACGTGAAAAACGGACAGCAGATTCGTGTTCTGCACCCCAGATAACCGCCATATACGAAGTTTCAGCTGAAAAAAAAATCGAGTACTAGTGTCTGTTGAGTTGAATAGTGTCGTTTCATCATTACTGCGGCAGCAACGCAGCAGAGTGTGAAGGGGGGGAGGGGGACGTTTCGCACGAAACCCTAATTGCCAACTCATGACGCGCGCAAGGTGACAGTACCTGGGGACCTTTGGCGAGTTCACCGCGTGCACCTGCACCCTGGCCCTCGCCGCACGCGATCTTGGCCATGACCGAGTTCATCGCTATGGCGATGGTGACCCGACGGACGAGAGGAGCCACCAGATCGGCCAGATTGGGAGCAGAGCGAGAGCTACGGCTCGCCGATGCAGAGGGCGCGTAAGACAGTTTAGGGAGTCGAACATGCACAACACCTACACATGCCCTTATCAGAATTTTCAGCTCTATTCAATGGGGTCAATCGCATTTAGGAAAAACTGTTGAGAACACAATTCTTTGCCAAAATTGCGTATGGGTTTCAATTAGGATTATTTAATCAAATAATTGGAATCGAATAGAGAAATAATGACGATTTCTATTTCATACCCTGTGCCCTGACATCTTGATACACAATTCTGCAAAAAAGGTTTCTATGAAGTTGATGTCCTGCAAATTTTCCCCGTTATTTTCCGTTTCAACATGCAGTTTCCTTTCAGGTTAAGAACTCTTAAGCGTTTGATGAGAGTGGCCAAATCGGGGTGGTCACATCCTAGCAGATTCTTCAACAATCTGCAACGGTAACAAATTTCATCTTTTTTAAATTAAAAATTAAATTTTTTTCAGTTCAGAGTTGTGGTGCCTTCAGCGCATCCAAAAAAATAGATTTCTGGCGGTGTTTTTTCATGTAATTATGGCTCAGAATTCTGCTCTCAACAGTTTTCCCCAAATGCGATTGACCCCATTGAATAGAGCTCGAAATTCTGATATAGGCATGTGTAGGTGTTGTGCACGTTCAACTCCGTACAGTGCCTTATGCGCCCTCTGTATCGGCGAGCGATAGCTCTCGCTCCCGATCTGGTCGACCCAGCGACTCTTCTCACTCGTTGGGTCACCATAGCCTTAACGAGGAGCTCGGCCGGGCCAAGATCGCGTGCGGCGAGGACCAGTGTGCCTGCGCACGCGGTGAACTCGCCAATGGTCCGCAGGTACTGTCACCTTGCGCGCGCCATGAGTTGGCAATTAGGGTTTCGTGCGAAACGTCCCTCACCCGTGAAGGGGCCTCTACTAGCCCGTTCCTCCCCGGCCCCGCCCACTCACGAGCGCTCGAGAAAAATGAGCATGCGGGCCCAGTGGAACTTTTTTCTTTGTAATTTGACTCAACCCTCAGGCTAGGGGTTTTCAGGGGTACTGGTTACAAATCCGATGTGCGTTTTCCGATTTCCGCAGAGGACCACTCATGCCGTCGACCAGGGACGTCCGGTCAAAACTACATATTTGGCTCAAATTTCGTCCAGGCCGGTTATCTTGCATGCTAATTACGACCACGATGTTAGTTTTTGAATTCTGCGCCGATTTTAGCCATCAAGGATATTTGGGGGCGTAAAGTTGACGGGGGAGGGGGTGGGGTCAGGGTGATGGCGCAGAGGAGTACCTACCTGACTGCCGAAGTCACTGGAAATCTGAGAAAATGACATCAGATTCGTAATCAGTGACCCAATTAACCAGGCGAAGTTTTAGCCAAATCGAATATTCTAACCCGATCAACAAATTTAACGATATAGATGGTCCATGGTCGAAATTCGAAACACAAAGCTCGAAATCCTTGTCAGCATGCAAAACAACCCGGCATTGTTCAGCTTAACGGACACCAGTACTAGATTTCTTTCAGTCGTCATAATTCGCTGAAACTTCGCACAGGGGGTAATTGAGGGAGCTGATCATGAATCTGCTGTCTGTGCTTCACGTGGGTGGTCTCGGACCACCCAAATCGCTACGTGGGTGATCCAGTCAGGATCACCGATTTCGCTGAAACTTGTCTACAGAGGTTGTCTGGTGTCCTGAACACGATGGTGAAGTCCGTTCTCCAAATGGCGGCCGAATAAGGTAGCTACAGGTGAGTGCCTACCGACCCTACCTGGTCAGGCTCACCTATAACTATCGTATTCGACCACCATTTGGAAAACGGCCCGAGGCCATCCACGTGAAACACGGACAGCAGATTCATGATCAGCGCCCTCAATTACCCTCCTGTGCAAAGTTTCAGCGAATTTCGACGACTGAAAAAAAATTGAGTACTGGTGTCCGTTATGTTCAATAGTGCCAACAACCCACATAGGTAGAGCTTCAACCAACGCGGTGATCTTAGCTGGACCACCTTGTCACCCCAGCAAGCAATAAGGGTGATCACTGGCAGAAATTCGGGAAACGGATATCAGATTTGTAATCAGCACCCCGAAATAACCCCTAGTGTTGAAGCTTCAGTAAAAAATATTTTTTGTCCTAAATCCAATCAGTGGGGTCAAAACTTTCAACTAGTGCCGGTATCGGATGTGAAACAATAGTTTAGAGAAGAACCGAACGTCTTCGGGTAAGAAAACAGAACGTCCTCGGTTAAGGTTAGTTTTTGAAAAAAAGTATTGCGAAAAATGACCAATCGAGCACATTGATACAATGACAATGATGGTTGAGGAATGAAAGAAATTCGATCCATCAAGCAAGATACTCGTCTAGCCCTTAGAAGGAATCCGAACCAATGAGTAAAACAGATCGGACCGACAGTTGGCCGCTCGCCAATCCAACTCGCCACCCTGCGTCTCCGACCCGACTCTCGTCGTCTGACTCACCACCGAGGAGGCGGTGCGGCGAGAGTGAAAAAACGAGGGTGATCAAGAATGGTCACTGGTCAAAATCACAGATTTTGCTGAAACTTCTCCCAAATGGGTGTAAATAATAACCAATAAATACTGATAGCTAACGTTTGTTTTTCGAATTTTGAGCGAGAACAACATTATCGTAAAAATTGGTGATTTAGTAAAACCACCGACTTGGGTCAAGCTTTGTTTGTCATATACAAGGATGATCAGCCCTTGTTATGATGCACTACTAAAGGAGTTCTTCTACTTCTGTACTTCTGTCCATACGTAATAGTGTTTATTCATACACGCATGATCATGAGAATAAAGGAGGAGGATTTGGTGCTCCCATCGCGGGAGAGACGGCGCTCGTTGAGCTTGCTCGGTGGACCACCCTTCCTTATCCACGACGGGTTATTTTTGGGAGAATACACGACATGTTTAGGTAAGCTAATTGGCCACTGCTCAGCTCAGGGGACTCCAGAGGCCGTAGAAAATTTTCCTTTTAATTTCGCTTAAACTTTCTCCTGGGGTTATTTTTCGGTACTGTTCGCGAATCTGGTATCCGGTTTTCGCTTGCAGGAGCTAGCTGGGCGGCCCAACCAGGTTCACCAACTGAGCTAAAACTTCGTCTATGGTGGTTATTTTGCAGGATGATTAGTATTCCGACGTTTGTTTTTCGAATTTCCGCCGAGGAGCACCCATCTCGTCAGGTTGGGTGATCGATTCAAAATCACCGAATTACAACTAAAACTTCGTCTCGATACGTTATTTGAGGATGTTGTTTACGAACCTGATATTCTTTTCTAAGATTCCGATAGATTCGCCAGGTTCAGGTAGGTACTTTCTCGCGCCAAAGACCTCGCCACGCCCCATTCCCGTCGCTGCTTACCTGGAAAAACCAACATCATACTCTTTACTAACCAGGCGAGTGAAAAATGATTGCATAATGGTCCACAAGATTTTGCATGGATACATAGTGCTCAAGGGCCCCGACTTCTTCAGTTTGGCAGCATCTAGTAATAGGGATGGATCGAGCACGCTTCATATTTGGGCTCCTAAAAGTTCTTAGCGACCCAACTCCTTGACAGTTCGTGCAGGTTTTGAGTATGCCAAGCTCAATACAAAAATACCTCTCCAATCAACCTAAACAGCTTTAAAAGAGTTCTAGACAAGCACCTTAAAGGTCGCCTCAGTTGTTCCTGAGCCAGTGTTCTTATATTGTGTGACATTAGAGTCTTATCTTAACAGTACGTTTTCTACTTTTATCTAGCTATACATTCTGCTCTTCATTGTCTTTTGAACCTTGCACAGCGTTTTGCAGTTTTTGGTTTTGGTCTTGCATGGTTTGAATGCTACACATGTTCTATTGACATGTAATAAATGTAAAATGTTATCATATTCGTGATTAGCTTGCAAAATAACATCTCTAGACGAAGTTTGAACCAAATATTGCATTTTAAACGGACCACTCTAGCTGACGATAGAGATGGTCTTTCACCGATTTTCGAAAAACGGATGACAGATTCGTGATCAGCACCACAAATTACACCTACAATTGAATGTTGGGTAAGATTGGTGAAAAATTTTCTCCCACTACTGGAGTGCAATGAGTTGAGTATGAAATGGAATGAAATGTGCCGTTATTATTGATTTCTATGTGTTTTTGCTTCATTTCGTGTGATGTCGCCAGAGTCGGGTAGGTGCTTCTCGGCGCAATCACCTTCACCCCGCTCCCACACATCATTACTTACCCGAGCCATCTCTTGTAGACCGAAATTCGAAAAACCAACACGATAATCGTAATCAGCATGCAAAATAGCCCAACTGGATGGAGTTTGAGCCAAATTTGAAGTTCTGACTTGAAAACCCAAGTTGACAATATGCATCGCTATGACTGAAATTCGAGAAACGGACATCAGATTCGTGACTAGTGTCCCGAGTGACACTCACAGACGGGGATTTTGGCAAAAAGAAATTTTTCGACCGACGCGAAACGAACGAAAATTGACGGTGCCACTGCCGCTGCCTCTGAATGATCCCACAAGGGTTGAGCTATGAGAGAGTTGTCGTGTCGAGGTTTATCAACAGACAAAAGAGAGCTATTTATTACATAAAGACGAAAAACATCTTTGAAAACCATTAAAGAAACATTTCGATGAAACACAGACGGTAACTAAGTTTAGAAAATAATGTTAAGAAATATTTAAGACATTCAGTTGACGAGTATTCAACAAGGATTCGGTAGGGTTGTATGAGCATGAAACATCTGTGCTGACCATTCGTGGGAATAAAAACTTTCGACATTTTTGCTACTAGTGTTGCTTATCGTTTTGATCTGCATGGAACTCATTGTCAGGTTAAAGCTGAAAATAACTGAATGCCGTAAATATCCTGACTTGGTAATACCTCATAAATATCACAGATACGGCGGTAGATGATAGGTCAACCTCAAATCTTATTGTTAGTTCATTGTAGCATCCCGTACCATGTGCCGCCAATATTAATGCGGTTCGGCTTATAATTTGGACACTCGACAATGACTTCAATGTTTTGAGCTTCGTTTGAAGAATCCTTCTGCAGCTGTAGGACCATCTCAATCATCATCCCATCAACGTCTCTCAAGGGGAACACTCTGACCTGGAAAATATGTTTATTTATTTATTTATTATATACGTCCTAAGACGCGCACAAAAGCTGAAGAACAAAGCAGATAGAACTAAAATTCAAACTCAACACGAATAATATAATACAAGCGACCAACAAAGACTATGCAACCCAACTAATGAAGAGGAATATTATTACACTTTTGCGTGTTACTGATATGCATAGACGAGGTAGTCGCTGTTCTGATGATGCCGCCTTCATCGTAAAAACACAACTCAGAATTCGAACCAATGTCTCAGGTCTAACCAGGACATCTCTCACCACTCTGATCTTTCACGGAGTCATATGATCAAAGCGCTCGACAAAGACGACGGACAAGATTTATGAAGGCCCACCCGAAGTAGGCCTTAAACGATGTTTAAATCCTGATTCATCAACCCACAGCGGGTATGATTTCGATTTTACGCGGATTCCAACATACATATTTAACGGACCGGTACATTCTGCAAAAATGAGAATGCTCAGATGGGCATTCTCATTTCTGCGGATGGACGAGGTTGGATAGGGTACGGAACGAGGACGTCAGAGCGGTTATGAGGACAGCTCAACTGCATCTTAAGATGCGAGAACAAAGGTTCAGGTGGTATGGACATATTGTGAATAGAACTGATGACCAACCAATACGAAAAGCGCTGGAGTTTCCGACCCATGTTAAGCGACCGCGAGGATCCACTATGAAAAGGTGAAGCGACGTTATCAAGGACGACAATTATAATGACTTAATATATGAGGTTATATATGTACATATGTTCTCTCAAACAAAAATGTTCCAGTTCCCTTGAATCGCTCCCCGTCCGACGCCCTGGATAGAAATAAATGGCGACTCTTGACAAGAGCTCCGGGCCGGACCCGGAGACGTTGGGGAAACTAATAGTAAGAGATGAAGACGAAGCAACAAACTTCGTCTCAACGGATCTGACCTTGTGCAAATGATTATTTTACACTGAAATGTCTCTTAGCAAAGTGATCAGGGGCGTTTATCACAAATCTGACATTTGTTCTCAAATTTTTGGGTGATAACGCTCATATCAGCGTAAGTACTAACCAATCTTTTGACGGACCTCGGTTCAGTGCACTGCTGCAATGGGGTGCAGCTATTTCAGAAATACGCCCACCTCTGTTTTTACTGCTCCAGTTTGGTTTACTGCCACAGTAGAGTCTAAAGGGCGTTACGTAAGTCTCAAATAATCCCTGAATAAACCCCTTTGGGCAGGCTAGTGACTCACGATTGGCATTAGTCTTGAGCCATCCACACGTTCAGCGGAGTTTTTTCAGGGGTTACTCGAGATCTAACAAGGTAAGCTATGCTTCAAGGTATATAGCGGGTTAGGCACGAGCCGCGCCGTGTTTTTAGATTATCTGTTGTGTAGAAAGGGCTAAAATTCGTTGTATATTCTTAACACATTCGGTGTTTCGATCAATATCATTGATTCGACCACAGTCAGGAAAATATAGGGATAGTTTGTGGCCAACTTGTTCAGCGTTGTTCAAGAATACTGAATATTCTTTTCATCTACAAAAGCAACAAAACTGCGTCCAAAATTTTGGAGCAGAAAACTGGCAATTCTTTAAATATGCAATCGCTTACAGAGTTCGCAAGTATGCGAGCCTTTGCCTTAGCTAGCCGTCCAGTAGGTAGCTGGTTCATTACTTGTTGTAGACATTCGTCGACAGGTGTCCTCTTTTGCGTCACCTTTGTTTCTGCAGCGGAGCTGGAACTGAAACATTGTACCTGTAGCAGTGTGACCCCAATGATTTTAGATCTAAAGCGGTTAGTTTTGGTGTTATGTGGGTTGGCAGATGTAGCCGGGAGAAGCAGTCAGAGGAAGCACGAGTAATGGGTCCAAGGAAGACTCTTGAAACTTGGAGCTCAGGAAATTGGTTCAAAATGTGCATTTTCAAAGTCCTCATACTAATTCTCTAATTAGAAAAGGGTTTTTGGAATAAGTTTCCGGCGACTTTCTATCTTATCTTATCTTATCTTTATGTCAGTACCAAACAAAAACACAACAGTAAGTTAGCAATACATGACGAGACTGACCACAGAAAATCAAATACAATAAAAAAGGAAGGATTGACTGCGGGTGGTCAAAAGTGAGAACGTTTCAGTTGAAGGGAGTTAGCTTGGCTACAGTGCTAGTTAATCAAACAAGTGTTGTCTCCTAGTAGCAAGACCTTCGGCCTACCAACGCGCTACCTACGACCTTAAAAGCACGCAACTGGAAGTTCCATTCCGGGGCTGGCCATTACAGACCTATTTAAACTGATACGCACCCCAGGCGATGGCTTAGAAGGGAGGAGCGGTGGAGGGCACATCACATCTTACGATTAGGCTGCATCCCTGAATCCACATAGCACCTTAGTTTTTTTCTATAATGCAAAAAATTCAGTAAAACGGTTGAAGGAGAGTAATATTCTTCACTGATTGGAAAACTTGAATGCGTGGCCGGGTGAAGTGTTGAGAAAGAAATCGGATGGGGCTTTACGTATACTATGCAGTGGTCATTCAACTTGTGAAGTGTTTTGACGTTTGTGGTGGGGGTAAAAGTATCCACTTTCATGGTTTCGATCCTCCTCCCCGAGGGTAACCAACCCTTCTGTAGGTCCGGAGCCGGGTACATTGTTACCAGATTTTCTGAGAATGTTAAGAGAGTGACCTTACCTTTGACTAGCTCCCCCGAGAGTTTACCCATGTGGTTGAGGTCCGGGCGGCATACAGGGTCTCCCTATTTGACTGATACAGCTAGCTCACACGTTTTCTTGTACATGCGCAACTCGCCCGTGCTCTACCAGCCAAACTAGGTCTTTACCCTATCCAGTCGCAGATCTAATGGTCTTTTTATTCGATAAAAAATTTATCATTATCATGGAGTGGTAACGTAAAGTAATACCGTAACACACAAAGTAATACAATAAAGTGAAAGGATGTCTGGCATTGAGTAATCCTCTCATTGAGTACTCAGTGTTCATCGCATAGCTTCTCGTCAGGTATTTCCAGTATATGTGTACAAGCGCCTATCGACCGCAGAACGTCTGTTCGGTCTGTTCGCCATCATCGTTGAGTGAATAAATAACAACGCACATCTGTACTGCTTGTCAACTTAAGTCACACCTAGTACATTTGAAATTTCACACTGTTCCACGTATCGCACTTCAGTGTCAAAGAAAGTTTTTCTTTTCTTTTCAATATGGCTCAAACCGTGTAGGCTCATTGGCATGCTGATCACGTCGATCGTGAATTTCCTTGAAGAGCCAGCAGGTTCGTCCAGCTTGGACCACCGGTTTCGTCAAAACTTTATCTAAGGTTCTTCTTTTGTACGCCTCTCACAATTCTGACGCTTGCTAACTGAATTTCGGCGAATAGTCATCCACAACGTAGAATTGAGTGACCAGGTCATCATCGAAGTTAGGCTCAGACCTCGTTTAGGTAGGCTGTTTTGAATGCTGGTTATGAATCTGAGGTCTTTTTCTCGGATTTCGATTGATTCCTGCAGATCTAAGCCCGTGACCCTCCGCCTCGTCATCTTCACACCGTCCGCGTTTCATGGCGCAGCTCTCAAATGCGTATTTTCACATTTTCCATACTCTAACACCAATTTGAACAGGTCGGCGGGAAAAAAACTGAAGAACCGTTTCCTCTAGCTACAATCACCCCTCTTTCCCAACAGACATAGCACCTAGAATCGTGATCAGCATGCAAACTAACTTACCTAGACAAAATTCGAGCCAAATCTGAATTTTGACCTTGTCACCCTTATTGTCGAATGGGTGGTCCTCTGCCTAATAATCAGAGACTTAAAATCGTAATCAGTACCAGATTCGTGGTCAGCACCCTGAATAACCCATAGAGACGAAGTTTGGGAAAGATGGGTCAAGAAAATTTCCTTCTGGCCATTGGAATGCAATATGAGAAATAGTGCCGAGATTTTCTTTTCAAGTGGGTTGATCGATAGCCGACTGGTATATGAGGTGTGGAGTGATCTTGTAGAATGTGGTCGTCAAATAATACAAACCAGCCTTTCAACGGCCTATCGGCCGCCAAACGTCTGTTCGTCAGCTTCGTCAGGTGAATAAAGAAATACGTAAATCTATACTGCTTACCGAGTTAAGCCACCCTTCGATCAGCGGAAATTTCGACAGTGTTGCAAGGTTTGACGCACATTCGACATCTTCACCGAGTTTTCACTTACTTTCCTGACTTATCCCACTTTCACTCACTCATGCCCCCCCCCCCCTTTACCTCAATCCATCTCAAATGAAGTAACACCGACCTCGGCAAACAATATAGGCTAGATGAAGTGTAAGTGCGTTATCATAGGATGTGATTTTAAAAATGACTTCAGTGATAAGCAGAGATAAAACCACCACCAACTGCCACCACCACCAATCATTTGCAAAATGAATTGACATCCATCCATCCATCCATCCATCCATACATACATACATACATACATACATCCATCCATCCAGGTAAACAACTGGGTTTCGCTTATTATATAGTAAGGATCATTCGTATACAACCACCATCAACCGCTCTTATTTGAAAGATGAAATTGACATCCATTCAAACAAACAACAACATTTCTTAGCAAGTTCTGTGGCGTTTCGGGATGATCTTGTTAGGTGTCTGAAATTCTAAAAGCAACCCACCAGCCACAAACGTGCCATTGTTCTGGATTACTTGATGTACAAACTTGTTGCAGTGGTTCTCTCTACAAAGAGGGAATCAGTAAGCCGGTCAACACTTCTTTCAGCTGACCAGAAGCTTTCCCTACATGATCCAGTTAGCTCCTCCCAAATGATGATTAGGAAATCAGATCTCGTTTAATCAGCTAAATTGTAAGCACTCGCACAAGAAAAGTGAATTGTGCGATGAAAAGAGTTGGTGCCAATGAATAGGCAGGTAAAGAGAAAAAATGGGTAGTAGTTAAGAGCCGCTCATTTATCCCAGTTGGAGATCACTGGAGATCTTTCCAGCGTCTCCCTCTACGAGGCACACCCCAGCGCGATCATCCGAAGATGAAGGCGGAATGCTTGATATATTTCCAAGTCGTTAGCCAAGACAAGCACAGACTGAGCCAAGAAGATTTTAAAAGTCATGAGAAGTTCGACAAGAAAGATACATATGTAACTGAGCAAACTGGTGATTTTCAAGAAAACAACTCACATTTCGTTTCACGGGAAGTTCTATCTCGTTAACGTTGGTCTGCTCATCGTTTGTGAGCACATCTACGCGCTCGCCATCTTGTGGAAGATGGAGTAAAATCTGTAAGTATTAGGTCGTCGGAAAAGTTTCCCGCCACTCAGTTTGGCCGATCACCGAAATTTTAGAGCGGGTTTCGGGATCCTAGCTTCATAACCATTATGTAGGATGATTTATGAGCTACATATACCACAGTTGTCCTGGTTCAGCACTACAGGTATTGCAGAGAAAATCGATATTGATTGCAGGTTTCTTGAACTGCTTTTTCTATACGAGCTCATAAAACAACGCGTTGAAAGAAGTTCAGGGAATGGCTTGTGCACTACGATAGGCCCTTCAATTGTCTTCCCTAATGCAGTGAAAGTTTGGTTTCGTATATTCAAAAAGGCCTATTTTGGCTTCGAAGAAAAACAGTAGTCAAGGTGGGCAGTCACTGTGGATTGAGTGAGTCCTCTGAAGCTGGTTTTAGAGGATTGCCGGCGTAGTACCCATAATTTGATAGGGCAACTGGAGTGCCATTTACCCACCCAAGTTGCCCGTCTCCTAGGCATTAGAACCACAAGAGAATAGGGCACATTGTTGCTGCATGCTTTGGCGGCCATCACCTACAGATGGAGACGGGTGCATGCACGACCATCTCTACTTTCTGAAGGAATTTTGATTCGCCCGGAAATTTCGTTTGTGGTAATAAGGATTGGGTAGTGTGCACCAATCACATGCCAAATCTCCCGCTACTCACTTGCTGCAAACCAGCGGAAATTTCGAAACCGCAACTCCACCCGAAATGGTAGATGATCGGTCTGCAGCTGAACTGCAAATGAAGCATTCGATAGGAGCTGCTACCAACAGATGCTGCTGTCATCAGCGATGTCTAACGTAGCCATATCGACGACGACGGAGCAGCCGGTCGTGGAAAACATGGGAAAATCTTCTTCAGTCACCATGACGCGCATTCACCTATTGAGAAGGAGACCTTTTGAAAATTTCAAAAAATTTCAAAATCTCCGATGGCGTGTTGTGACCTATCCAAGGCATTGGACGAAGCTTGCCCCAACAAAATAACATTTGTTCCATCCGTTCTACATTCAGGTTCTAGAGAACCAACTCGACGAGTGAGAGCACCTCAAAACATGGTTCGATGAACTCTTTTCATCAAAACTCTAGAAATTCTGTAGGAGGAGTGGTCAAAATTTATCTGGTAAATACCAAGATGCTGTTGGTGGAAATCGTCCCTAAATATGTCGGGTATCGGGTCGAACAGAGGAGAGAAACAAATTTGAAAAGAACGGCAGAAGTGGCGGGAAACTTTTCCGACGACCTAATACAAGGTGTAATGGCGACATCTACGTGATTAGTAAAGGTAAAGACAGCGGTATCGGTGTTGATCAGGGCCCAAATTCAAGAACGATCCAGCGGTCTCCGAAACCGCGACGCAGCCAGAGCCAGACGGCAGACTCGATGAGAGATTGCGTTTAACATAGGAAGTTTAGGATAAGTAGAGAAAGGTGCGCGCCATTCACAGGCTATATCTCGAGGTTTATCGGGGTTTACCAATGATGAATGTGGGTCCAGGCCACTGTATCGCGGTTCCATTTATTGTATGGACATAATATCTAGCCCAATCAATAAATCCAATCGCCGAGGCTAGCCATTGTCCATAACATTGAATTCATGTTCCCGATGAAGTCTGGTACCAACTTATACGGCCACGGAGAGATGGAAGCTTTGGCTAGCTTGAGCGAGAATCGACCGCTCGATCGTGGCGGTGTTAGTAGCGCCTCTTACCACTGCACCACGCGCAATCCTATGTGGCTAGTAGGACCTAAATAAATGGTGCTAGCGAGCGTTGGTGAAACTCATGTAAGCTGCTGTTGAGTGAATTGCGAATCCATTGATTCTATCGATATCATGTAATCAGGTGCGACTTGGAAACGCAGTGTGCGCACTCATTCTCGTGGATTATTCCGCACTTCCACTAGGACGGGTGGTCTCGCAACGAATGTTAATTACAGTGCCGGACATGTCTCTTGATCACTTCTCGAAAAAGACGCTTAGTAGCGTTCCAAAGCCCCTTTTTTGAATAATTCCCTTAAATATCAACTATTCGTGAAAGGAGACACATTGTGAAGCGCAGCTGCCTGAGCTCTATCGTTTGGTATATGAATTATCCACACCTGACCCGGACCAGGGAAGTCCGGGGGAGCAGCAAGAATTAAGCCAGATAACTCATTCGAGCTGCGACGTCGATCAGAGAACTCGTGCGACGTCGCACGCGGCGAAAGGAGCCATATTTTGCATTTGTACCGATCTTTGAATACCAGTCGATAGAACTCGAGCTTCTGAGCTCAAATATATGTATATTTTTGCGAGTAATTAAGTTTCAACAAAGTTATTGAAAAAGCCGCTTTGGAGCGCTCCAAAGCTTCTTTTTCGAGAAGTGATCAAGACATGTCCGGTACTATACACTGCTTTTCCTCAACTCTCTGCTCCACATAACAACATGATCTGCATGATCCTTTTTACATTTAGTAACTGTTATTATTAGACTTCGGTGGTCGAGGTAACTTTTCATCCAATCCTGGCCAAACTTCGCCGGTAGCGGTAATCTGATAACGAACTTCACATCCGTTTTTCCAATGCCGTCCAACAATCACCAAACTTAGCAGAACCATGTTGCTCGTGTCTGAAGAACAGATCCGGCTAAAATCTCTTCAAGGAGGGTTATCTGGAGGAGTTCAAGCACTGTTGCGGTGATCACTGCTGAGCCATCCCTGCTTAGATTCGCGAACAAACCGATCGAATAACTCAAAAATTGGGCGGAAACCTTTACTCCAACTACTGTATGCAACACATTGAAGAGTGCTAGTGCTCTGACTTACGTCTTCCACTCCGAGGATGGTCTTCTTGACGAGTTCATTAACACTGTCATGCACCATTCGCGCTCTCACCGCAGGAATCGTCATCTACTAGTGTTTTTCGTGCAAGCGTTTTGAAAATGGAGGCACCTCGAGAGGTTCGTTTGAGAAGAAATCAACATGAAACAACATCACGTTGCTGATGATAATGCTCCAGTAATTCTGACTTTACGATCTATCTCGTTAGATCGTGGATAGGTTGGTTGAACAAGGATGATATGATAATTTCATTTTTAATTTTTCGTGAACAGAAAGAGGAGTGAGATAAGTTGCTAGATATCAAAAGTCGTAAGATAAAGAGACGGCTCAAAGACTGGATAGATAAAAACAAATAGCTTGTAAGTTTTGGTGTAAAAAGTGTTGTAAAAAGAACGATGCTAGGGGATCGCAAACGTACATCGGTAGCACAGTGGTTAGTGCAGTCTGCCGGAAACGGAAAGACGCGTGTTTAATTCCCGTTCGATGTCAGTGTTTTGCGAATAACCTAGCATCTCCAGACATATTTATAAGCTTGTAAGTTGTTGTATAAGACTGCCGCTGAATCGATTTCCAGTAAACGCAAGGCAAACACAAAAATCAAGCTTGAGGTTGGAGAATCGATTCGGAGCGTTGCTATTCTACAGTCAAAAAATAAATTCTCGATAAGAAACGATGCTTAACACGACAACAGGACACAATCTTTAAAAAAACATTATAGATACATATCCTTGCTATTAGGTAAAACGGACAAGCACATATTCACCAATAGTTCAGATTTGGAGAAAAGTTGTTCGCAAACGTTTATCCAAAATACACGTCTGTTAATAGATGCTGCCACAAAGCCCCAGACACTCGAGACCCGATTATGAATTCCATATGTATATATTTTTTACCGTACATAACGACGACCGCAGAAACGCGTCATTAAATCAAAATATTTTTAATGGTAGCATTCGGTAAAAATCTAGAAGAATAATCCAATCACTCCACTTGTTCTTCCTTCTCCTTGTCCTTCTCCATAGTATCGGATGCCTACTCCGCCCTCTCCTCCTTTTCCTCGTCCTTCTTTCCTTCCTTTAGACACGTCATCCTTCCTATCCTTTTCGTCGGCTGGAGCTTCCGTCCTCGATCCTTCCTTCTTCTCCTCCTCGTTCTCCTCTTCTTTCTTCTCTTCCTTCTTGTCTCCAATAAGTGATCCAGGTAGCGCCGGTTTACCAATCACAGGTGTTGTTCTGCTTTTGTACTTCTTCCCGCTGTATGTCGGCAACGCTGTGATGACTGCAAACACGACTGCAAGAAATGTGCAGCACCTCCAATAGCATGCTTGCATAGGCCATTAATTGAGTGGCTAGTAGTTATTACCGATAGTTATTTGGCAAAATCGGCAGTGGGATTCAAAGAATTCGAGGCTGACTTCGTGTCGAAGTAATTCAGTGTGGCCGAGATTTCCAACCAGCCGACCTAATAAGTAGAGCTACAAGCTTATACGTTAATGTTCCTTTAATGCTAATTCAGTGAAAAACATTCAGAAGTTCTTATCTAACAGCTCCCGATCTGGCTCATCTGATCACCGTAGATCGTCGCAATGTTTGACAAGAAGGCAATTGGCGCGAAAATGGAGCTGCCGCTCCGGTCTCGGGCGCCATTTGCGGTTCTTCCTCGTGCAGTTGCTGGTGGAGCTGTTGTATGCTGTCTATTTGTTGTTCGCTTCTCAGACGGAAGTATAATTTGTTTTGGATTCTCTGAAACATGCTTTTGGACCGGCTCGTCTTCTGTCCAGAATTTTTGTACGTAGTATTAGTGTATTTCAACAAATCCCTACCTAGTGGGGGATTTTGTTCCTTTTTTTGCGTGATGAGTCAGATTCAGCAAAAGGGCGATAAACAGTTCCGTCTGATTTCATATAGATCTCTTCATAGATATTGATATGGCATAAGGCATATGGTAGAATAGAATTTGTAGACCCAAGATAGAATAAAGGAAATTGAATAGTTACCTAATACTTTCATTTTCAACTTCTAACTTTTCGAATAAGTCACGACTTTTTTGAAGTATGCGAATGTACAGCAAGACTGAAAAGGGGATGGTAATGAGCCAAGGTCATTGGTTACCCATGGTTCACGGCGCAGTGTTTCGTGTTACGTGAAATAACTGAGGTCCTGGAGGAATGACGATAGAACTACCTCGAACGTTTTCTCAGTTCAACTTCTATTGGTACTCCATCTAAAGAGAATATGTTTTCGAAAATGTTTTATTTCTGATGCAAGATCAAGCCATCAGTGTTCGCTACTTCCTCGGGCAACTCGGTAGCATGGTGCGAGTGTCCAAGGGGACATTTTCTGACTTCTTGTTGCATTCGCTAGAAACACCTGTCGGTCGTTTCGTTCGTAGTTATTATTGTCATTTATTCGTAATCAAGACAGCTCTTTTAGCCGTTACTTTTGGATTTTATTATTTTTAGAGAAATGTCTGACCGATTGCCTGATATTCAAACTAAGCTCGAACAATGCGATGAGAAGAGCGGCTTCGTGCGAACTAACCTGGACGACTACACGATGTACGAAGTCGACGAGAAACAAAACACGACCTGTCCACCGGATCTGCTTGGATTCGATGTGGTGAGGACATCCCCTTTGTGTTCGATAGCTGTTGTGTTAGTCGTTCTCCTGAGACGAGGGTCTATGGACTTAATCACTGTACAGCAAGTCCCAGAACCACATCAAGTGTTAAGTGAGGGAGCACAGGGCATTTGTTTACCTTCTAAAGTTGGAAAACTCGATATTGAATATTTATTGTACGCCCCATAGATATTAGGTTGTTGCGAAAGTTCTGCGGTTTTTGAATTTTTTTACTGATCTTCGTGAAGCATTGAAATAGATGCCAGGATGAAATATCCAGCAGTACATTCCGTCGCTCTTCTACATTTGTCAGGCAAACATTCATTTTCCTATCTGGTTTCGGCTCAAAGAAGTTGCGTAAGCAGCTACTCATATCATCAGTGATCGTTTTCTCTTGCACGATATTAGAGATATGGAAGGGTGGTAGTCTGTATGAGCAAGACAGCACTTTCCATCAGAAGGCCAGCAGCTTCTGACAAGACACTCTTCCGATGTTTGAGGCCGCATGAGGGGACCACATAATGTCATGAATCGGTCGTTCTTCCTCAACATTAGCAGTCACATTGTCCTGCTGCTCAGGATAGCCTTACACGGTAACTTCTCACTTCGTTCCTTTGCAATTCCGAACTGCACACCAGGCCAGACTGCTCGCCGATGTCCACTCGCTGTCGCTTGCACTTAATGTTAGTGTGCAGACTTCCCGTCACCGTTGTAGGAACGTTGCATACTTTCTTTGCGGGCGAAATCGACAAAACCCCACGTATGCCAACGGAATGGAATTTCTAGCAGGTTTTTTCGAGAACCCAGTGGCTTACATTACTAAAGTCTTGATGTTTTTGTCTCTTTTACGATTTCCCATGAAAAAGGACGGAGAAGCAGGAATACTCGAGAGAGTCATGCGTTCAGTGCGAACAAAACAAAACAGGGTTTGGTGGTTCTGAGCTGTCCATTTGTGGTGTAGTCCATGGTACAATGATTTCTCAGAGGATAATAAAAAGCCATTCAGTACTACTTCGCAGTAACAGCATCGGCTAAGCGTCTTCTTCTTTCAAAACAAGTTTGGTACCAATTTTATCTCCTTAACTCTTGAGGGATCAAATGCTGAGGGCGGTGAGCAAGGATCGATCATGCGACCCTTCTGGTGTAGTAGCGCCTCTCAGCGCTATACGGTGCAGCATATGTATAATGCTATATAGAAGTCCACATGAAACTGATGTATTTGTTTATGAATTTCTTTCTCCACTCTACTCCTAACTCCTTGCTTCCAGAGTTTACTTCGGAATCTGACAGCACAGGACGCTTACCTCCGCGAACAGTTGAGCAGTTGTGTGAAGTCTGCCCTGGCATCTCAAGACCCGTGCACTCTGGCCGACGACGAGAGGGAGGCGCTGCTTCGCCAAAAAAGAAAGGTTTGCTTTCGTTGCTCATATTCCTGCCAGTGGTGGTTCTATTTCGACAGGTCAGATGCACATTCCCACAAAACAAGTGGCTGAAAAACGAAAAAAAATACATAAAAAAACTACGGGAGACATCGTTATAATACCAACAAGGGTTCAATGCAAGAATCCCCGTACAACAATGACAATGAAAAGAAGGTTCATGTTCAACTGGAATTAGTGGCCAAGAGTTTTGCAAACTGAATGCGCTAGGTTTTGTTTGGAATTGACTTACATTATCATGTGTCCATGCTTACGACATTGCCTTCGTGGAGAGTGATTAGCACCAATTGCTCTACCTACTTTCGAATCCTTGAGAAACGGGAAATCAATCCATTTCATATTGGACTGTCTTAACATTTGAAAAATGTTAACATTTAAATTAGTCGGCACTGATCACATTCCGAGGAACGCGCCGTGCCCTCATCTCCCACGTAGGGTCGTAGAGGCGTGATGAACTACTATTCGGCTTATGCAGTGACTTGCGCTGGCCAGCTGCTGTTTAAGTCATTGTATTTATCTATCCAGACAAGCTTGATACCGAATCACCCGACCTCGAGGGTTGGAAGGCTTCATTTTCCGGCCGAGGACCAATCGCTCGAGCGTGCGCGTGTCATGAGCCCCTCTTAGGTTAGAGCTGCACCATGCGCTATCAAATCCAGGCATGAAATTGAGAAAAGTCGAAAACTAAAGTGCCTAACCTGGCTAATCAAGATTTTTGCAAAAAATCACCCCTGCGCTCAACTTTCGACTCCGGCTTCGACTCAACGTTCGCGTCGGAACCTCGTATATCTGACGGGTCGGGATAGATACACGGTTACGGGCGAGGGTCGTATGCGTGGGAACCCGGAGGTATAGATGGCGGTAATCAGTAATGGTGTACTATCTGGCTTCAGATGAGCGCCACCAGCTCTGTCGCTTCACTGTTCTATAAAATCACTCACGAAATCTGTACCGACCATTATCCTATTGCCATAAGTCCTTTTGAATTTTTTGGTCATTTTTATGAGCTTCGCCAATATTTGATTTTTCTTAAGGAGGACGCTTACAAAACAGCGCTGTGTGAGTCGTACAGACGCACCCAGACGTGCAGCTACGGCAAGGACTGCCGCTTCGCTCACGGCGTCGACGAACTGCGTCTTCCCGCCCAGGTTCCTTACCTTACGATGGTGTTTTGCTGTGAATCAACGATCAGAGCGCTCGTTTCAGCCACGCGGTCGAAGTCACCCAAAATACAAGACAGTGCTATGCGACAAATTCTCCAACACGGGATACTGCAAATACGGGGCTAGGTACGAATTTCCGGTTGAGTTAACCAAGCTTAAGGTGAGCTGCTATCGCATGGGGGCGTTCTCGTTCAGGTGCCAGTTCATCCACAAAATCACCAATCCGGCGATCCTCGCCCAGCAGATGTTGGCTCGAGAGAACGCTCTTCGTGTAAGTCTGAATTTGATATCTCAGGTTATATCTCAAGCAAAGCTCAGTGTGGTATTTCAGGCCCAGCTGACTCATCAAACCCTGGACTCGTCGTCCGACTTCCGCAGTTCGTACGCATCGCAGCCGCAGAGCAAACGGCTGGTTGACATGAATTCTAGGCAAGTTTCTTAAGTGAATATGCAAGATGAAAAGAAAAAGTGCTCGAAATAGTTGAAAAAAGCGGAAAAGTGTTCCAAAATCCAACTTGTGGCGGGTACTGTTGTGCTTCATCCTTTGCGTCTCTGCCCTTTACTCAGTCAACACTACCTCTGAACTGGCGTTTGCTTGTCGCAAATTAATGATTGACTGAAATTAATCGGGCTCTCGGAAACCATAGAGGATGGTTAGTAGTGTTGTAATGTTTATTACACAAGTGGTCTCCCATCTGTATGAAATGAAAACCAACAACAGCAAATCAAATTGTGGTGAGCACAAAATCACCGGCATGAATTTCAAAAAACACCATTAACTCTCTCTAAAACGATTAGAGGAGTTAAAAACATAACGAGTGCATAGTGAGTATGCCCACAACATAAATACAGACGTTTAAAACAGATGTGAGATATCAAAAGCTGTGGCCGTTCTGAATGAACTTTCGAAATGTACGATAGCGTAGGCGGAAGGAACCGGCTCTCGATAATTTTTCAAACGTTTGCACCACTCTTGTGAAAAAAGTGGTTGTGCCTACTGTTCAGTCTGGAGACTTTTACCAGAAGTCTTCTCCTGTCACCGCTGGTGACTGAATTTCTCGTAGATGTCAAACTTCCAGGGCTTAGACCGCAAGTTCCATGCAAGATGTTGTTAAAAGCGGTAGATCAGCAACTTTCTTAGGCGTGTTAATGCCTAAGACTACAGTTTATGTTAGGTCATTTGCTGCCCGTTATTTGGTCACAACTAAGAGGAAGCTGGTCAATATGAGGACTTTGCAGCATGCCGATCGACATGATCAATCATCGTAGCGATGTGGATCGAGCGTTCGCTCGCACGGCCGGCAGTCAGAACGTGGCGCGGATCGCCAGAACCATCGAGAACCGACACGCGAACCTCAGCAGCCTGCAGTGGTTCAACAACAGCGTCCGTCGCTATTGAGGTTCGCCTTTCGTTAGTCAAACAAGCAGTCAAAGAATTCCACATCCACACCCTTCCCCCATCGACAAACAGTTTACTTCCATGTGCTGTTTGACGCTCAACCTGAAGACGATAACGAAAAGTTACATACGTGGGATCTTTCAGTTGCTACAGTGTCTAGAGTAGATTAGCCACCTTTATTACAATTCCTTGTACTTGGATGCTCGTTCAGTGAGACAAAACTGCCACCGCTTCGCCGCTTCGTCGCCGCGCACTGTAGAAATAGGAGAAAAGGCGCTTTGACATGTGCTACAGATACGATTAGCAAGGTATGGTCTTGATGGCCGGAAAATTTAGCACTCTCTTCCTGCACGTGAATGAGTGCGGAGAGAGGTCGTTAGCGCATACGTATAATAGAGACTAAGGAGTAGATTTTAAGAAAAAGCACTGTTTTTAGTCAATCGTGTTCCAGGCACTTCACTGATCAATAATGCTCTGCCATCGGCCTCAGGTGAGCGTCACCAGCTCTGCCGCTTTACTGTCATATAGCATCATTCACGAAATCTGTACCGGTCAATGTCATATTCTCATACCTCTCTTCTACCTTTTTTTCGGATTTTTTTGTCATCTTCGTGAGCTTCTATCGAATGTTGAAGCAGATCTGCAGTTGTCAGCTCTCGCTCCAAATGTGGAAGCTACTGGCTTGTACAAATAGCCGCTCGCTGACTGACCGAGTTCATCAGGTCTCTGGCTTTTTGGTTGGGCAAGGAGCTGGTTTCCAGCCTTTAAGGAGGCTCTCCTACTCGTACTTGTTCATTCTGGTTCAATGAAACAACTAGTACCCAATCACGTGAAATTCAGTATCTTCAAATAGACGAAAGTTGTGAGCAGAGAGCAGGTAACTGCAACAGATAATTTCTGTAAATACGGCTATTTGCATACCTAACTATACATTCGGTAAGATTGGTGCTATTGTAGGCATAATGTGGAAAGAGTAATCACTTCCTTTTACTTTTCTTCTGAAAGCCTTGTGATTCTTTTTTTCTCTGTACCTGATGATACTTTCCTATCTGGTCACATTTTACTTTCTTATACTCGTTATCGTACTTGTAAATCTGGTTGTTTTACTAGAGTTTGACTCTGATATGATTATGTCCAATATTGTACAATATTGCTTCTAAGTTGATTCATAAAAACTTACCCCATACGGTTCTCCACATACTGGAAGGACAAATTTGGAAGACATAGCGTTTCTATGCGTCAAATGTACTAACGTATTCGAGGAATACTGCGGAGATCCTTGTGGAGGATCGTTGCACTTCGGTACCCCATCGAGTGTAATAAGTGTAAGTGTAGTATAACTTGCTTCCGTTCGCGTAAGAAGAAAATTTCGACAAATAATTCCACCTCGAAGCGGTAGTGTAAACGTTTCTTGTGCGGCAGGGGCCACATTCATCATTGGTAAACCCCGATAAACCCCGAGATATAGCCTGTGAACGGCGCGCACCTTTCTCTACTTACCCTAAACTTCCTATGTTAAACGCAATCTCTCATCGAGTCTGCCGTCTGGCACTGGCTGCGTCGCGGTTTCGGAGACCGCTGGATCGTTCTTGAATTTGGGCCCAGGATTCCACGTGTATGGGGTGAAATAACCTCCATCAGAAAGGCGACACATAGTAGTCCAACATTGCTCCATATACACATATCTCAATTAGGTTCTTTTTCAAAGAAATACACATGAAAAATTGAGATGCGGCAAATATTTGATTGGGAGGTTTACAACCTAACATATCCTAGTGCAAGTCCGGAAAAGCAGCAGAAGGCTATCCCTGATGGCTATTGGTTTAGCTACTGAATCTAGGCATCGTTTGCTTGTCACTAGAACAGATCGACTTCATGATAAAAGTGGACATTACCTGTACCTATTCTATTTCTTCGGCATTCTTAATTATGTTTTATTACAATTCTTCAAATATCTACTCAATCGCCCAGATCAGGCTTTTGTGGACAGCGGAAAGTACTGCGCGTCGGATGCGAGTCGTTCCCTCGTCCTTAGGAGTGTCCAGTATTTCCAAAGTATCCATGTGGAGATGAATCGGATGATGAAGAACAACACCATAGCACTTCCCATCACCAAACCGAAAGTACGAGCTGAAGTAGGTCATTGTTGCTTTTCATAAGCTCAGATGCATTTTATTTCTTTAGTGCAAGTAGAGCCACTTGATATTTCTAGAAATGCGATGATTCAGCCAAAAGAAGATAATCTCAAAAAAGACAATATGTTTTAAAGGCTGGGACTGAACCCGTTTCCACCACCAGCTAGTGCTATACTGTTCATGCTCATCATTTTTAGGCGCATTTCTGCGATGAAAAACTCAACACGTGAAGAAAATCTAGCACAGGCTCACACCATTGAATTCTGCTCCTTTGTAGTCGACGAGTTGATTCTCTTTAGCTTTCGGGTATACTGCCAGAACGAAGAAGGCTGTCGTCATGATCAGATCCCACAACATTGTTAAGCACTAAAATATTTTGATGTGCTGGTTGCTGACGTTTGTTCAACCCTCTACTATATTGTTCGCTGCTTTCTCAATAAGCTAAATCGATCACCGTAGCCAAACGCTGCAATTAGTTAAGAGCGCATTGCACTCATCTCGTCCAGGAGCTTTTTCAACAAGAAAGTGTTTCGGAGGAAAAACCATGTGAAAAGGTGATGATCTGTGATCGCTTCTAATTTGTTCCTTGAGAGGGCGCGCGTAGTGCGGTGGCATGAGGAGCTACTGACATACAAGAGGTAGATCGATCGACCGTCGGCCGGGCTAACCAAGCGTTCCCACTCCAGGTAATTGGGTAGCCGACTTGTTGACTGGAAGATAGAGACAGTGATTAGGTATAGCGGCTGGCTTTCGCGAGGCATTGTATACGCCAAATTTGCATTTAAAATGTCTCTGAATGGAAGACGCATAGGGGAGCGTCGTTTGTTCGCAATGTCGGCTCTACCAAGGGCGCGCGACAGTTCCTATGGATATGATTAGCGACGACTCGCGCAGCAACAGTAAGCTGACTACGGCGACTCGACCGTAGTCGGTGGCCCCGATGTCGACCAAATTCGAAGGCGCCTGCCCTCGATCAATGAAACACCTCACGAAAGGATTCGAATAAGCACTCATCGCATTCAAAGCCACGGAAACCCATGTGTTTTCTGTATCAGAATTTCATCCTCTATCGAATGAGCTAATAAGAAACGCTCTTTCTGAGACACTGTGACGATGATCAATGTTAGAAGAGGGTCCTCCTATTACACGCTCTTATATTCTGTTTTTTACCCTTGCAGAGGTGACTGCAAGTGCTGTTTCGACCTCGCGGCCCCTAGGCGGAACGTTGATGTCACCAACTGCTGGGGTCACATCTATTCATCAATAGACACGTCCCATCTATGGTACGATTTGGATGGCTACTTCACGCTTTTCGTTCCAACTTTTCATGAACCGGTGTTCCACTCTTTTGCTTCTCACGAAATTATTTTATTAGCTTCGTGTTTCTCCTTCATCGATTATTAAAAAGTTTCGTTAGTGTTACTGAAAGAGCGTACCTTGTTAGCTCATTCGATAGAGGGTGAAATTCTGATCCAGAAAATGTATGGGTTTTCATGGTTTTGAATCCAGTGAGTGCTTATTCGAATCCTTTTGTGAAGTGTTTCATTAATCGAGGGCAGGCGCCTTCGAATTTGGTCGACATCGGGACCATCGACTACGGTCGAATCACCGTGGTCAGCTTACCGTCGCTGCGCGAGTCGTCGTTAATTGTATCTACAGGAACTGTCGCGCGCCCTTTGTCGAGCCGACATTGCGAACAAACGTCCCTCACCCGAAGACGCATTGGGGTTGAGGTGTCTCTGGCGGACTGATTAACACTGAACTCTCTAGACGCAAGGCATAAGATTGCAGAAATCTCAAAGAAGATAACTTGGATGTACATATACCGTGTTTCACAGGCTGCAATCTGCAAAAGTATCAGCAGCAAAGATGGATGTATCTAAAAATAGCACCCACGAGAACGATTCAGAAGCTCCGAATGTCGGCAAAGGGATAAGGGAAGGCAAAGGGTTGCAGACAAATCGCCTGCGACATAGTTGAATGAAAGCTTTAGCACTGATAGGCGGGTATAGAAAATTTTCATCATGTTCTCGTTTGAAGTCGAGCACCTATCTTAATCAACAATGTAGATACCAAATGCGCGAACCCTTTGTTGCAAATCTAGACACCATTTGTTTCTAAAACGTAAGTTGAAGAGAAATCTAGAATTTTCGGTCGCCGCTGGATTTATAACAAGGAAAAGTCTTTCACGTAGAAATTTGTGGCATGCTGAATATCTGCTCAGCAAGTGGAAGAGTTCTGATGAAACTTACCAAGAATATAAGATGAGTTTGTAGCATTCGATGTCTCTCCTTCCATACTCCAATAGTGGCAATCAATATTTGCAAAGCGAGCAGGAATAAATTAACACTAATTATTGTGATGCTCCCTGAAACAAGTAATCTAATGTATGTTTCGGTGCACGAAGATAAGGGAATACTTCTGACACTTGTATTCCCAGTATCTTTGATATGTCGTGCATTCCAATGCAACTTTCAGTTAGGGCCTTTACAAACTCGACGACTCGACGACGAGCATTCTCGTCCAACGTGGCCGTCGTGCAACGCAGTGTGTTGAGTGTACTCAGCGAACAGCTATCGCGTTGGACGAGAATGCTCGTCGTCGCGTGTTTCGCTCAATTGCACTTATAACGGCTAATTCGTCGCGCAAACTACTCGTCGTCGAGTATGTAAAGGTCCTTAGTTAATAGCATGCTTGCTGTCCATTATTGTTCTAGGAGCCTAATTTCTCGAACATTCTTTTGTTTCATGTGAAAGAATAACTTCACATACGTGCTTTTATACTGATCATAGATACTCTTTTAAATTCGAAGTTGACGTTAAACTACCTCTGTTTTCTGGTCTCCCTGCCCACATTCTCAAAATTTCAATTCTCCCACTACGACTCCATCGTAGCCCTGGTCAAGCATACGATGCTCGTTTGTTCTCGAATTAGTTCTGCTACGTCCGCAGCTCAATAATCGAATGCATGAAAAAAATCGTGGGCACTATTGTACTTAATGTACCGCACTAATTCTCGTTCAAAACAGTTCTATTAGAGGTATTCGGCTATGGTATGAACGAATATGATATTCGTTTAGTGCGGAAATGCTCTATAAGGCCGCTATGTTGAGCTGTAATCGCCAAAAGCCCGGCGAAATAGTGCGCGGCGAGAGGAGACGCAGGTTCTGACTCTATCCACGATACACTATTGATGTTATTTATGGTTACAACGCCTCTCCCGACCTATTATATTGAAACCGCTTCGCCACGCGGTAAGGCTAGGGAAGGAACTCCGGGATGGGTATGTCATCCTAAGCATTGTTGAATAGTTCAGGGTTCGGATCCTTTCGTAGCCTTCGGTTTTGCAATGCTTAGAATGACTCACCCGCCCCGGAGTCCCTCCCCTAGCCTAGACCGCGTGGCGAAGCCACGCGGTTTCAATATAATAGGTCGGGAGAGGCGCTGTAACTAAATAACATCAACGACCCCAGCATTAGGGTGAAGTTATTGCGCCCCAACTCTAATGCAGACAGTCACGAAATAGTACGTTTACGGATGAGAGTGCGTCTCACGCCGCCGCGGTCGGATAAAATCTTATCATTGCGAGCTCACCAGGGATTTCCGCACTTAACGACGATCAGATTCGTTCATACCATAGCCGAATACCCCTAATAGACCTGTTTTGAACGAGAATTAGTGCGGTACATTAAGTACAATAGTGCCAAAATCGTGTACTAATAACTTCTTTTCGATCAAGTGCCATTAGTTTGACTTGAGATGGTCAACAGAAAGTCCGATGTTATCTGTTGTGCTTCCCATCCTCGTATTATCACCGCGCATAAAGAATGGATAATAAAGAGATCAACTGACACGCTTGACGGTGCTTGAGTATTGCAAATACAAGGATGAGAGCGTAGTAGAATAGATAGAATCCTTCCAAGATAACGACGATAATCGAAGCGCCCTGCAATGGTGAGATACGCTCGAATTATAGTGTTAGATCAGCCATTAATGCAGAATAATAGCGGGCGCTTGGGACGCTTGATAGGACAACAACTAACAAAGATAAGCATTTCCGTATGGAACAATTTGGTGGCTCCATCGACTCCATCAATGTTAACGGACATCTTTCATCTACAGCACCGGACTTTCAGTAACTTTGTTAAAGCTCAATTATTTGTAAAGCCGTACATATATTTGAGCTCAGCAGCTCCAGCTCTATCGACTGGTATTCAAAGATAGGTACGAATACAAAATATTGCCCTTTTGCCGACCCCCCAAATCTCGCCTGGTCGGTCCCTCGGGGCCCGACCAGGCGAGATTTGAGGGGTTGACAAAAGGGACACGTTTTTGAATTTGTACCGATCTTTCAACACCATTCGATAGAGCTCGAGCTGCTGAGCTCAAATATATGTGTAGTTTTACAAATGATTGAGTTTCAACGAAGTTATTGAAAAAAGCCGCTTTGGAACGCTCCTAAGCGGCTTTTCCGGGATGTGATCAAAAGACATGTCCGGTACTGTACTACGATATTTCAGCCATTCATTACCATAGCAGAGGACCTGGTGGTAAAAAGTCCTAACAGGTACTGGAAAGAAAACAAAATTCGAGGAAGAAGAGTGAAAGTACGACAAACATCTAGGGGTAGCGCCCTAGAATCTTAACGTAGAAAAAGGAAAACGAAAATGGTGCTACTCCAGCTATTGCATTCCAGTGATCGGAACAATTTTTCTATCAGTCCTGAACAAACGTTGATATGGTGGTCGTTTGAAGTGCTAACTACTACACTGGCGATCGTTTTTTCGTAATTCCGCCGAGATCCACCTACAGTGCCGGATGTACCACAATGATGACGCGACGGCAGCGACGCTTTTTTGCGTAGAAACGTGCTGTTTTTGGGGTCCACGCCTGGCGACGGGAACAGAACTACCTTGATTCATTCACGCTGCATACCCGACGGGGTCCACGCGTGGTAACCCGGCCGAAGGCGGAGCCTCGAACTCAACTGAAAAGGTGCAATGAGTCACCAGACGAGGAGTCGAAAGAGCAAGGAACCGAACATCAGGGGTTAATGAATCTCTTGCTAACAAGCTCCATGAAGATGGAAAAATTTCTGTCCTAATAGGTAGAGCTTGAGCTGCTGAGTTCAAATACAATCAATTTTGAAGAAAATATGAAAATAGGAAAAGATCGGTATACACGCAAGAAAGCGCCGCTGACGCCGCTTTATCGGTGCGGCACATCCGGTACTGTATATGCCATTTTCACTTCGGATTGGACACTTTTCAAATCACGTCGGATGTTTTTCAAACCAAATTGGACACTTCTCAAGCCAATTTGGTTTGAAAAACGCCCGACTTGGTTTGAAAAACGTCCAAATCGAAGTGAAAATGGTATATCATCGACATCGGTTGTCGGGACAAAGTCGCAGATATACAGATCCACCAAAACACCATGAGTCAAGCTTGTCTCTCTAGACATAATTTCAATAGAATATTTAACTTTGATCGGGCCAGATCAGTTAGCCACAAGGATGGTAATATTGATTCGCACGCAAGATGTGGAATAGTGCTGGAAATTGGATGAAGTGAAGCGCGTAGTTGAGAGTGTCATTCAGGCTCATTCATAGTCGACTGAAAAGGTGCGCTGTGATTGCTAAGCGCTAAGCACAGGCCAGAGGCGCAAGGAATGCACCATATCAGTAGCTCCCACAGTATTTTGGACATTTAGTGAGATCTTGCAGAACTGACATTAAAACAAGGAAGACATCGGTCTGAAATGGGCTCCTCTTCAGCAAATAATTGGCCACAACAAGCAATTGAGTGATACAGTAAGAAATAAGTAGTCAAGTGAATAAGTGCTGAAGAACTGAACGGCTACCAACCTTGTACGTGACTTTGCAGCAAAGCTCGGGATCTCGTCGCTCAAGTTCCGCTGATTTTTCCGTGTCAAAATGTACCTTTTTCACCATTTCTGAAAGTGATGAATGGATCGATTGCCAATCAGCCTGGTATAGAACGAAACTGACGGTTTGACAAGACGGTTACAAGTTAATTATGTGCAGTTCTATAGAGTATACGAAAGGAAATATAGAGAACAATTTCACTTATTTCCACGAGCGAATGTCGTTGAATTTTGGTCTGTTTTCCCAAGTTTGAGGTTTTGACGAAGATGGATTCGCCAAAATGTTGGCAGAAATAAACTTGTACCATCTTGGCTGATTGACTTCAGTTTAAAACATACTACAATCTCATCTAATCAGCCAGCGTTCACCAAGAGTTGGAAGAGGAAGATGCAGATGGATAGGAAATAACCCGAGGTGATAAATATAATAGAACATGTGTGGGTTGGCCTCATCAGTGCCCAAGAATTCATCCATACTTGGCAGCATATCAAGGCCTCATTAGGACAGCTCGGCGGTTTACCAGTTTTCCAAGAGCCCGGACTTCACGCTCTTCGTGGAATATGGTGTATGTACAATTGCAACTAGTAGAATTTTAGGCTTTGCTGCCTTGTTGAGTGCTCCATCACCGTAGCAGAAAGTCTAAAATCTCTCCCTCTGGTGTCTGCTGCCATGCTGCGCTCCTACGCCTCCCCGCCGTTCGCCAATGTGTTGTTTTGTTGTCGAATGTGAATGTGCCTTAAGGTAAGTATGAGGCGTGAGAGTTCCTTCCTCGTTCGAGTCATATTTCACGAAATATTAACATCATCAAACTATAAGAAAACTGGAAGAACTGCGAATAGTTGTATTCAGCATAAAGGAAGCATGAAAAATGAGGTATTCGGGCCAGAACGAATGTAGACGTGGGCCAGACAAGCAAGTGCAAAAGATACGACTAGAAAGACACGTAACGACGGTTCTCGTATGCTTTTTTTCAAACTATTCGTTCATTACAGGGCTTTTTTCCCTGTAGAATGAACGGATCATTTGTGGTATGTAATTTTTCAGTGAAAAACCCATATGCATATTTCGATCGTCATTACAGAATGATTAAATTATGATTCGGAATTATAAAATCGGCAGGAACTCTATTGAACTTCACTCTCACACCAAAGTTGGGGTTGTTCCTCCTGTGACGAGATTGTATTTAGGTCTCATCCGGCACAAATCGCTAAGGAGTGTTCGAACGCAATTCTGACACTGATCAAAAGAGGCAGAAAACCCTTATAAGAGCCTTGATTAGAAGATCGTTAATAACGTGACGACGATCGCTTAACTCCTCAACACTTGAACACAACTGCCAATTCATGAAATGAAAGAGGTGAGCGAAATCCTTCCCTATCGTTATGGTGGTTGTCTTATGTATGTAGTTGCAGAATGAAGCTTTTGGAAAATGGACTGGTGACTGTAAAGAGATATAAGCACGGTTAAAATTATTTAAAGTGAAATATTATTGAGTGCGCATGTTTTCCCTAGCTAAAAATGTCATTAACGTGGTATTGATCCAACCTGCCGTGATCATAAATAAATGGTGATCGAAATGATTCGAAATGATGATGACATTCTCCATTACCCATAGTTTCTGATGAAGATGCATAATTTCCTCACTTTTTTCTTTGACCACTATCACAAATAGCCACATGGAACTAACATCGAGCAAGAGAAAATATACCTGCAGTATTGTTTCATAGCGGCGACCACAGATGGGTGCAGCTGAGGACTGTGAGCGTGTTGCTTACCTAAAGCGGACGGACTAAATCGATTGAAAATCGGGTCCTTATTTGTTGAAGCGCTCAGCAGAAATGCTTAAGCAGTGTTGAGCCGACTGAGCTGTTTGTTTGAAGACAGCCGAATATGGTTTGCTTGAGTATGTTCGCTGGCTCTCAATGCATAGATTAAAAGAGACGATGAATGTCAGTTCTCTTCGATTAGACCTCGAATATACAGGCTACAGGAAGATTTGAGAGGCATGAACATGTCGGTGCAGTCATCCGTTTAGCACATACGTATACATACTTGGACACATAGCAAGAATATAGTGTATAGAGAAAGTGGGTGATTTACAGTGAGCAGAAGCTGCAAAATGTCGCTCCTTGAGTGACAGGAAAAACATCTTAAGAAACCACAAGAACACAGGCATGGTCCAACGAGGGCTTGTTTAACGGAGGAACTGATATAACATGGCGAGGTTCAGGTTCAGCAGATGTTCAAGGGAACACGTAACTGACTGGGCCCAAAACTGCTCTTAAATGACTACCGATGAGCCACATGGCCATAGGAGAGCTGGGTATTCCCAAGCTCTAACGTCCTATCGAATGTGGATTTATTTACTACCTACGGTAGCGGCCAAAAATCTGTCAACACTCGGTCGCGCGGAAATTTCCACCCTTTTTTGACAGGCAGCCCAAGAAATAGTTCGGAACCTCCGAAGCTGTGCACGGTTCCTGATAGAACAAATCTTCTTCTTTCAAACAGTGTACAATAAATTTGTAGATGTGCTGAATCTGAAGAAATATAAGGGGTTTTTGAGACATACATTTTTCTTCACTCAAGAATTCATTTTGGTGATGTGTACTTTTTCCGAAAACAGCTATGCGAAAACAATAAACAAACTTTTTGGCTGTGCAAACGTTTCTCTTTTGAACGGTGTATTTTGTTTTCAACTTTTCTATACAAATCCGGAATTACAGACTTTTAAGACACTTTACTGCCTGACCACTCGACCATGCGCAATGTTTCAGCAGCCATAACTTCGCTGCCTTACCACACGTGCTTAGACCACAAGCAACAAAAATCCACCTACCTAATAGCATTGCAGTGGACGAAAGGTAGCGGTGCGACTACAAATTGACAAAACGAGAGCGTTCATTTCCAATGGTAAGCATCGCGAAAAAAGTGACATGCTGCTAGAACAGCCCATCCTCTTCCGAACGGCATACAGACCTCCTCAACATTTTTCTTTAAAGTAAATTCCGTAAACACTGAGCACATTTTTTGATCCATTTGTATAAGGCAAAAATGATTTGTCTCCACTAATCGAAACTTTTCAATAAACTTTCAAAAACGATTTGTCTCCACTAGTCCTCCGGAAAAGTAGACGAGATATCTTGTTCAATTTTTTTGACATGATGATCGTAATATGTGAATTCTGAGCAGACGTAGATATAAATAAATAAATTATGTGGAATATGATGGTTGTTTTCCTGTCTTCGACAGCGCGCTCTTGGTGAGCTATTAAGGACATTTGGGGCCGACAAATCATTTGGCACCACACTGCTTGCTGGAAATTTGTTCAAAAATTCCTGTCACCGTCCGTTCACGAGGTATTTTGCTGAAAGTTATTGCACAAAGGCAATAAGGCATGGGAAGCAAAATGGTCATAGCTCGCTCAACGCAAATTTGGTGAAATACCGAATAGTTCACTAAAAATTCTGTAATTCTGAATTTGTATAGAGAAGTTGAAAACAATGTACACCGTTTGGAAGAAAACTGTTTGCGCTGCCAAAAGGTGTTTTTAGTTTTTTCGCGTAGCTGTCTGCGGAAAAAGTGCCCATCACCAAAGTGAATTTTCAAGGGAAGAAAATATATGTCTTAAAAAACTTCTTGTATTTTTCAGATTCAGCACGTCTAGAAATTTCTTGTACACATTTTGAAAAAGGAAGATTTGCTCTATCAGAAACTGTGCACAGCTTCCTCGAAAGTTCCGAACTGTTTCGTGGGCGGCCGGTCAAAGAAGAGTGGAAATTTTTGCGCGACCGAGTGTTAACAGTTTTTTGGCCGCTACTGTTCATACTTGGCTCGGAAAGGTAGTGATCACCTATTGCGAGCGACTTCTAGAGCATCAAGGCGATTTCAGCTTACTCATTTTGTAACGCTGTTTGCGGAGTGATAAGAAGCGGTAACAACACATTCGTGGTCCAGATATCGGTCTTAGCCCGGGTTAAACAAGTCTTCCATCTTTCCGGCGTAGAGTAACTTGGTACCAATGTGTCTGCGTTGTTGAAGACTTCGATTTGGACAGCCGCTGTAAGTCATTGTAAATGCGCATTCCCATACCTCGAGTGGAAGACGAGTGCACAGCATGACATTTGGGGACTGACCAATATCGACCCTTGTTATCCATAAGAAAAAGAGCAAGCATTCGATCCATCTCTCCATATCTTGTCGATAAGTGATCAAAGAACCTATTGAGGGGGTCCAGTAACATCTCTGTCATATTCCTCACTATCGGAAACCTAGATATAGAAATTCTAGACGGGATGCCTTGTCATTGTAAGATAGAGCAAGCAACGACGGTATTGTACAATTTTTCATTGAAAAATCAGAGATAATGGCCGGTGCAAAATTATAGGTTCACTTCATTAAAAAACTGTCTCTTTTTAAAAATACGAACATTCAAGTTAAGTTTAGTACTTTGTTACATTGCCTTTGTTATAAACAACACCAAACATTCTATGTGGCATACTTCGAATAAGATTATCAAGAACAGTTTTCTCTACATGAGCCCAAGCATTAAGAATGACGTTCTTCAGATCAGAAACCGAGGTGTAAGTGGTGCCGTTCTTGTGAACATTGTGAACAAGAATGCCCCACAAATTTCCCGTCGTTTCCAGATCTGGAGAACAACTGGACCACGGTAAAAGTTGGATTCTGTTGAAATCGAACCAACTCGAAATTGAACTCGACACGTGTATGAGAGCATTGTCTTGCTGAAAGAGAAGAATGTGCCTACGAAATCTTCTCAAATAAGGGAGAGGGTGTTCTTCTAGGGCATCCTGATAATCTTCGGTGACCATATTACATGAGACAAACTCCGAAGCAACAAGTCCATATCCGGAAAATGCAGCCCAGACCATAGCACATCCACCGCCAAAGTTGCGTCTAGAGAATACACGTTTCTCCTTTCTTACGTTAGATCTCTCCAGTAGTACTTGTAGCCGTCGGGCCCATCAAAGTTTCACTTTTTTCGCATCAGAAAATTTCACCTAAAAACTAGAGATGCTTTTCTACGCCCACGACTTATGGACAAATCGCAGGGTGAACCTATAATTTTGCACCGGGGTGTAAGTCAGGGGCAGTGGTACGAGGAGCTACTCACACACGCATGTTTGAGTGATCGATCCTCGCCCGTGCTAACCAGCCTTTCATCCCTACGACTAGGGTAAATATTAGGTCGTCGGAAAAGTATCCCGCCACTTTTGTCAATGTTTTCAAAATTGTTCCTCTCCTTTATTCCACTCGACATCCGACACATTTATGCATGATTACCATCAACAACATCTTGTTATTTATCAGATAAAATTGGAACTCTCGTCCTCCAGAATTTCTAGAGTTTTGATGAAAAGAATTCAGCGAGCTACGTTTTGAGGTACTCTCACTCGTCGAGCTGGTTCTCTAATAATTGAATGGAAAGCGAATGGAACAAACATTATCTCGTTGGGGTAAGGGTCGACGAATGTCTTGGATAGGTCATCGGAAATGTCGGATATTTTTGAAATTTTTAAAAGGCCTCCTTCTCAAATGGTGAATGCGCGTCATGTTGACTGAAGAAGGTTTTCCCATGTTTTCCGCTAACGGCTGCTCCGTTGCCATCGAAGTGGCGATGTTAGACATCGGTGGTGACAGTAGCATCTGCAGGTAGCAGGCCCTATCGAATGCCTCATTTGCAGTTCAGCTGCAGACCGATCATCTACCATTTCGGGTGGAGTTGTGGTTTTGGAATTTTCGCTGGTTTGCTGCGAGTGAACAGCAGGAGATTTGGCGTGTGATTGGTGTACGCTACCCACTCCTTGATGCCACTAACCAAGTTGCCGAGCGAATCAAAATTCCTTCAGAAAGTAGAGATGGTCGTGCATGCACCCGTCTCCATCTGTAGGTGGTGGCCGCTAAAGCATGCCGCAACAATGTGCCCTATTTTCTTGTGGTTCTAAAGCATCGGAGACGGGCAACTTGTGAAGGATTATGGCGCTCGAGTTGCCCTATCAAATTATGGGTACTACGCCGGCCATCCTCTAAAGCCAGCTCCAGAAGACCCACTTAAGCAACAGCAACTACCCTCCCCCACTACTGTTGTTCTTCGAAGCCAAAATGGGCCTTTTTGAGCATATGAAACCAAACTTTTGCTGCACTGAGAAAGACAATTGAAGGACCTACCATGGTGCATAAGCCATTAACTGAGCTTTCTTCAACGCGTTGTTTTATGAGCTCGTAAAGGAAAGGCAGTTTAAGGTACCTACAATCAATATCGACTTTCTCTGCAATACCTGTAGTGCTAAACCAGGACAACTGTGGTATATGTAGCTCTTAAATCAACCTGTATAACGATTATAAAGGTGAGATCCCGAAACCCGTGTTAAAATTTTGGTGAGCGGTCAAACTGAGTGGCGGGAAACTTTTCCGACGACCTAATAGGTACCAGACCTGTCTGGAAAGATAAGGACAGTGACTTGGTATAGCAGGCGGAGCCCGCAAATAATTGTATATGCCAAATACGCACTTATCACATCTCTACAATTCTTATGGAATGGAATGCGATTGCGTGACGTAGCCTTAAAGGACCGGCCTCTTTCCTGTTCCTTCAACCTTCTGATAACTCGAGCTTCTCACACTTACATCAATCACTACGACACTTTCCCACTTGCATAAAATGATATGTCACATCACTGCAAAATATCATGAGTTTAACGATTTTTCGATCAACAAAAATGTGAAACCTTGTCCATATGAAAAGGAAAACTCCTTTGTTAAGAAGAATGTTGCTAAAACTGTAGCATTTTTTGTAGCAAGTTCTTTGAAGACACGCAGACCGCAACGAGATGTGCTCAACGGTGCTATAATTACAAAATCTGGAACATCTCCATCTTAGCCTCCAGAGCCTTCCGCAAAAGACATGAGGCGGAAAAATCTCAAAAGCGGATCAGAGTAGTAGTAAGGAGGGTAAAATTGACACGTTTTTGCTGGAAAGAGAGTGACAAAACCTTCAAGGTTGCTGCTCAGAAATCAATAGTCGCCAGTGCTGATAAGAAGGAGGTGAGCAATATTTGTTCATGGAGAACCAGCCTTGGCAGCGTTTGTGATAAATCTGAATGGGTGGCGCCCACTCAATCCTCGAACCAGCGAGTGTCACACAACTTGATAAGAAGTGAGCTCCAAAATTTTCAGAAGAAAGACAAAAGCCGGCGAAAGTTAAGAAGTAAGCTAATCAGCAAAAAGAACTTATATTTGATCATTTGAGGAGTGAGAGATGTTTACTCATTGTAGCACTAGCACCACCTCCCTGTGGTACTTCTGTATTTTGTATGTACATTTGATTACCAACTTTACAGTACATAACTGTTATGCAATAAGAGTTCTATCATGTATATTATATCATAAATATTAGGTTGAGTCATAAGTAATCGGACACTTGAAGCACAAAACAGTTAAGTCCACAACTCCTAAACAACAAAATGGATTCAATCGAAATAAGTGCCATTGTAATCAATGGTCCTTTGCCAACGAGATGGTAGATCATGTATGCCTTTGCTCCAGAAGGTGGCCGGCAGGCTGCTGAAGAACATCTCGAGTGCATTTTTGACATCATCGAATTCGCTGAGATTTTGCCCGTTCAAATATCGTTGGAGATGGGAGAAAAGGTGGGAATCGGAGGGAGCGAGGTCTGGGGAATGCGGATTATGAGGAAGTATGGTCCAGCCATACGTCGCAAACTTAGCCTTCGTCATTCTTGCGGTGTGTGGTCTAGCGTTGTCGTGCTGAAAATAAATATTGGACCCTTCTCCCCGTATGAGGTCGACGTGTGATTTCAATTTTCTCAGTTGTTGAGCATAGACCTCTGCCATCATCATCGTCTTCTTATCAAGCAGGTCTCAATACCCTACGCAACGTACGCTCCACCAAACACACAGCATCACCGTTTTGCCGTGTTTGTCAGGTCTTGGAACGTCTCCTGCCTTTGAATCTTCGTCGACCCACTGGCCACGGCGGCTGTGGCTAGAGTAGAGTACCCACATCTCATCGCCAGTGACTAGATTGTTTAGCCACTCATTTGTGCGCTTGAGAGTGGGAAGAGAAACTGCAGCGTCTACCCTGCGATCCATGTCACGCTGGGTCAGTGCATGAGGTATCCGTCGACCGAGTTTTCTAACGTTGCCGACCAACTTCAATCCACGAACTTCAGATGCTTGAGGAACACCAATCGTGGCTGATAATTCACGAGTGGTTTGGTATGGATATGCCTTCACCTCGTCTCTCACTACGTCCAGATCCAACTCTATCGGGCGTCCTGACTGCCCTTGATCCCGATGTTGCAGTCGCCGCTACTAAGCTTCGAGAACCAAGAGTAGACGGCGATTCGAACAGGAGTTTCTTCCTTGTAAACGTCCTTCAAGCGCTCAAAGGATTGGTTAGCATTTTGGCCAGATAGGAAGAGGAAAAGTATGAAGTTCCGAATATGCGATTCGGACAGGATGAATTCCGGAGCCATTGTAGCAGTTAGTAATTTTAGCAAAGGAAGTGCGGTGCGATAGTTTGTAGGGCTATTCTTCCTCTATCGAATGATTCCTTACACGTTTTGCCAGGTGCTCTCGTTTGCGAGAAATTTGGCCTTGAATTCAGCCACTTGCAAATGTCCGATTACTTATGACTCAACCTAATAGAATAACTTTTATAGTTTTTTTGTTGTTACGTGAACTACTGTAAGAAATTTTTTCATAACCACATGCTAAATAACCTTTACTAGTTTTTAAAATAAATTTTCAAAATTTCTATGTTGTTTCTCAAAAGTATATCATATATTCGTGAACATATTTGTGAAGTCAGCTGTATACAGTTTGAGATTGCTATTATGTGTGTTTAAGATCTCGTTAGTAATATTTCCATTTTCAATAGACCAAAAACGCTGTAGTATTTTTGGTTCTGCATACGTTATTAGTGTAATTTTTAAAATATTTTTTAATGTGGAAAAGTATTTTTGTAAGCTCTATTGCAAGTGGTTCAATGCTGCTTTCGGCTGCATCTGTATAAATAATGGTAAGATATGTTCGCCTGGCTGAACTTGAAGTTTAAGCTCTTTTATTTTATTATGCTTAACAAGTATAAATGCTTCCGTTTCGTTCAATTTTGTGTAGGTGTTCGTAAAGTAGCTGTTGTGTTTATTATAGATTTCGTTTAGAATGTTAGTAAAGTGAAATTTATTGCATATAATATCAAAATTTGCACTAGATTTATCAAGAGGCGTTATTACATAATTATATTCAATGTATTCAACATCTTTATTGCAATTGTCATATTTATTTATTTCATGGCTTTTATTGAATGAAAATGGTTTATATATTGGGCTATTGATAGAGCTGTCGTAAATGTCGGAAATCTTTTGTAAGTCATGATAGTCAATTTATATCTGTTGTTCATTTTGCTTTTAATTGATTCGAATAATTCTCACCAGATTATTCTGATTTTCATAGTGTTGTAGTTATAAGGTGATCTGTATTTTGTTCCTTTACACATTGTTTCGAAAATGTTCACATTTTTAAATATATTTAAGTCACCTGTAATTATTATATATTTTTGTGGTGGTTGCCTATATAATTAGGATATTTTGATATTAGGATATTGATAAATGGTGAAATCATGGGACAATCTTCCATATAAAATTTCATATATCAGTAACCAGCGAATGAAATACCATCAAATTAGGAGATGTGATAGCACAAGATTTTACCTTTCCCATGCATATCTAACTTTGGAGAGTAGCCGTCTGATTACAGAGAAAATAGCTAATGAAATTGCATTTACACAAGCGGCCGTTTTACGAAAACCCGCGGGGCATTCGACTCCAGATTTCTCTAGAGCATAGTAGACTTATTGCTTATTAGGAACTCAACAGGTAGCAAAATAATTCCCGCTATTGTTCAGAAAATCATCTGTTGTTGTATGCATCACTATTCCCGCCACCGTACGCTGGGCGGGTTTGAGCCCCATTTTCTCTCGGTCCAACTAGAAGACGATTTTTCGAATAATAGCGGGAATTATTTTGCTACCTGTTGACTTCCTAACAAACAATAAGTCTACTATGCTCTAGAGAAATCTGGAGTCGAATGACCCGCGGGTTTTCGTAAAACGGCCGCTTGTGTAAATGCAATTTCATTAGCTATTTTCTCTGTAATCAGACGGCTACTCTCCAAAGTTAGATATGCATGGGAAAGGTAAAATCTTGTGCTATCACATCTCCTAATTTGATGGTATTTCATTCGCTGGTTACTGATATATGAAATTTTATATGGAAGATTGTCCCATGATTTCACCATTTTTTGACCATGAAAAAATTCACACCAAAAATTCTATGGTTTATTAATGTCTTGAAACTGAAATTCATAGTCTATAAAAACAAGCTTATCATGCTCTATCAGAATATCACAACAAGACAAGCAGAAGCTCAGTGATTCCTACGATACATTCGTTCAAAAATGCATATGAAAATGAGTTTAAAATTTTTTAAAAAGATCTAGAATTTCCAAAAAGGGCACATATTAGTGTATTTTCAATAGTAGTTATCAAAACTGTCAACTGGAATAATATCCCTTTTGGTTTCACCGATCTGTACCCAAAAATGCAAAGTGACATATCTTTTCGCGAACTACTGTACTTCCGATTTTAAGCACATAATCACAAGGCAAGCCTCTTCCATAAGAGTTATCACGCAGATGAACAAATATACGCAGTACACTATCCCTTGTAGTGACGTTTACCCTTGTGGCTTACCTATTGCGTCCTGTTGTGAACTGCACTTACTGTCGGTTTTATTTCTTGTAAGTATTAGGTCGTCGGGAAAGTTTCCCCCCACTTTTGTCAATGTTTTCAAAATTGTTCCTCTCCTTTATTCCACTCGACATCCGACACATTTATGCATGATTACCATCAACAACATCTTGTTATTTATGAGATGAAATTGGAACTCTCCTCCTCCAGAATTTCTAGAGTTTTGATGAAAAGAATTCGGCGAGCCACGTTTCGGGGTACTCTCACTCGTCGAGCTGGTTCTCTAGTAATTGAAAGGAAAACGAATGGAACAAATATTATTTTGTTGGGGCAAGGTTCGACGAATGTCTTGGATAGGTCGTTGGGAATGTCGGATATTTTTGAAATTTTTAAAAGGTCTCCTTCTCAATAGGTGAATGTGCGTCATGGTGACTGAAGAAGATTTTCCCATGTTTTTAACGAACGGCTACTCTATCGCCATCGAAGTGGCTACGTTAGACATCGATGGTGACAGTAGCATCTGCAGGTAGCAGCTCCTATCGAATGCCTCATTTGCAGTTCAGCTGCAGACCGATCATCTACCATTTCGGGTGTCATCTACCATTTCGGGTGGAGTGGCGGTTTTGAAATTTTCGCTTGTTTGCTGCAAGTGAGTAGCAGGCGATTTGGTGTGTGATTGCTGCACACTACCCTATCCTTATTACCACTAACCAAGTTGCCGGGCGAATCAAAATTCCTTCAGAAAGTAGAGATGGTCGTGCATGCACCCGTCTCCATCTGTAGGTGGCAGGTGGCGCTAAAGCATGCCGCAACAATGTGCCCTATTTTCTTGTGGCTCTAAAGCATCGGAGACGGGCAACTTGTGAAGGAATATGGCGCTCGAGTTGCCCTATCAAATTATGGGTATTACGCCGGCCATCCTCTAAAGCCAGCTCCAGAAGACTCACGTAAGCAACAGCAACTACCCTCCCCCACTACTGTTGTTCTTTGAAGCAAAAATGGGCCTTTTTGAACACAAGAAACCAAACTTTTGCTGCACTAAGACAGACAATTGAAGAACCTACCATGGTGTATAAGCCATTAACTGAGCTCTCTTCAACGCGTTGTTTTATGAGCTCGTGAAGGAAAGGCAGCTTAAGGTACCCACAATCAATATCGACTTTCTCTGCAATACATGTAGTGCTGAATCAGGTCAACTGTGGTATATGTAGCTCATAAATCAACCTACATAACGGTTATAATAAAGGTGAGATCCCGAAACCCGGTTTAAAATTTTGGTGAGCGGTCAAACTGAGTGGCGGGAAACTTTTCCGACGATCTAATATTTTTCAGTGTTCCGTCACTATCATGGGCCCTTATTTATTACCTAGACATTCACAATTGTAAAGAGTGGATAAACAAATACGTTGGCAGTTAAGGGCTTCGCTGACTCGGCAGCGCCGTCGGCGGCCATGATGAAATATTGTACAGCGTGCGCGACAGCTGCTCAGTAGCGGAAGCGCTGCTGCCGCTTTCAGCGTTTCATTGCGGTAGCGCTACCGCAGTGCTGCCTCAGCAGGAAATGTCCGGAGTCATTCTTTGCTGCGGCAGCAAGTCGGATCTGACCTCGCTCAAACTAATATTCGCCGAGATTTTGCTTTCTCAGATTATCGGGACGCTGATAACGAATCTCACATCCGTATTCAAATTTCTTTCTAAAAACTACTCGTATCATCAACTATGCACTGAATAGTTTTTTTTTCAACGACAATGCAGTGGAGGGCCGCAGAAGCGCGCAGCTATTGCCGAAAAAAGCGAACCCCCTTTTTACTGCTATACTTTGGTTTACTGTCGAAGTAGAGTCTGAAGGGGCCCCTAGAGTTCATATGAATGAGTTGCCGCTTGTGAAATAAACATAACGTCTATTTTGTAGCATTGCTGCATTTACACTAAATGAATACATGTTTCGTACCTCTAACGTACTGAACAGCAGCTGTCTTGATGGACGTATTTCCATTGTTTGACAAGATCTTCATTTGACAGGATCTTGTTTTTACTGCTGTTTCCTTTCCCCTCCTTCGTTTTGGTTTTCTTCCTTGATGTATCTTCTTCTCAATCACTTTGCTGCTGTTCTTTCAGGCCTGATTCACACTTTATTTTTGTAATAAAAGCTAAATATTTGCGCCAGCCAAATAAACAGAAGACGAGGCATTCAATTGGTCGTGATTCCGGATGTTTGCAATGATTAGGAGCAACAATGGGCGAAGTCCAGATATAGCACCAATGTGCTGAACGCAGCTGTACTTGTGACGGTGATGAGAATCTTAAGAGAGCTTTGCGCGAAGTTGAATTAGAAATGCTTCCATCAGACGTCGAAAAACCTGCGTTTGTTTTGTGTTGGTGAAAACTATCAGCTTTCTATGCGTTTTCGAAAGTGTAGCTCCGGCGATTTGTTCGAATACGAATGCGCTCAATTAGAGTATGGAGCTGCTCGATCGTTTCCAATATGTGACTCGCGCGATGAACTCCGTCTTCACTTTCAGCGGAGGCCAGAGACTCAACTTCGAATCTACTCGAGTGCTCCAACTCAACAACAGTTCTTTCCGGAATTGTATCACCAGCAGCGATAGGAGGTTCCATGGTCGTCGACGAAATATTGACGACTGTCGTTGAATTCGTTTGGATCCCGTCATCCGGGGTGTCCCAACCAACCATTTCTCTGACTTTGTGGTACAGAAATTCAATGGTTACACCGAGCTGAAAGCACTTTCTACACTCCAAGTACAATACCGAAAATGAACACAGCAACTTTGCATACATAAATAAACCGTTAGGTCCAATATCCAAGTACAATACCGAAAATGAACACAGCAACGATCTTGCATATTAGTCTTTATAAATAAACCGTTAGGTCTAAACCTTACTCCTTGTTTATATCCAAGATTTGATTCGAAATGAATGAACTTGTAGAATGCGCAACATTGCTCCTGTGATATTGATTTAGGTGACTGATTTATGCGGCTCAACCCAATTTCGTTCAACTTTTGTTGTTTATTTGAAGTAGGAGCGTACCGACATAATTCAGTAATAAGAAATGTAGATAGGAAAGATGAAGGTGGAAAAGTGAAGGAAAGGTGGAAACGCTTATTAGTTCATTTCGTAAGTCCTCGCCGTTTTTTTTTTCATCGTCCTACTGTAAGTTCAATAGGGAAGCTCTGGAGAAGAGCTGTACACTGTTCAATAGAGAATTGCTTGTAGTTTCAGAATATGTACTTCGTTTTGATGGAATTTCGAAAGGTTGCTAATTTTTTATCAGTGAAATGGAAAATGAAATGTCGCAAAAATAGCCCTTTGCGGCATGGAATTTTCTCCAAAAAAGGGGAACTTTTTGTAAGTTTTTGCACACAGTTCGAAAGAGGAGGACTTGCGCTACAAGATTCTTGCGACGACTTGCGCCGCGCCGTTGCGTAGGTCAATCGCGCGGCGGTCACGTTGGCCGAGCTGCTCGGCATCGGAGCGCCGGGAGGGCTCGCTTATCGCCACTTTCAACGAGCTAAAAACGTATGCGATTCGATATATGTAAAAACTTCTGATATGCTATCTTGTAGCGCAAGTCCTCCTATTTCAAACAGTATATATTGTTTGACAAAAATATTCCAACAGATAGACTAGTGATGCTGCGTCCAAGTGGTAGTCGTTGTTGCTAAATTTTGTTTAAAATTCAGCGACGTGAAAAACTAAACACATCTTACGATAGAGCGAGAAATTCTGACTCAAGACGTATAGAAAGAGTTGCAAAGAGCTAGCGTTGAGGCAAAAATAATCAATGACCTTTGGGTCACTCGACTTGAGGGCCTTAAAGTTGACAAAAACCAAAAGCAATAAATAACGCAATACAACATCTTGTAGAAGAGGACTTGCTCTTTCCAACGAAGTGCGAAAACTTACAAAAAGTTCCACTTTTTTGGAGAAAATTCCATGCCGCGAAGGGCTATTTTTTGCGACATTTCATTTTCCATTTCACTGGTGAAAAATTAGCAACATTTTGAGTTTCCATCAAAACGAAGTACACATTCTAAAACTACAAGCAATTCTCAATCGAACAGTGTACAGCTCTTTGCCATAGCTTTCCTATTAAACTTACAGAAGGACGATGAAAAAAACGGCAAGGACTTATGAAATGACCTAATACTATGTGTGAGGTATGGATATAAGATGTGTATCAATAGGAACGCTCATTGGGCTTAATATTAACAGCGCATAGTTGAAGAGGCGTTGGTTAAGCTATACATAGAGCAGGACTGGCATATCCCTCTTGACTTTGGCGATTTCCGCTATCTTCAAAGCTTCAAGTAATTCTGACTAAAGTTTTTCTCAATACTAGTTACTTCTGCCGCACGAGGTTGCTAGGTGGATATACTTTATTTACGGCCTACGGACTAAAGTGGTCCACCGTCCAGCGGTAGCTGAAGATGGCGAAAAAACGTAAGATACATTCAGTATCGGTAGTTCTCAGCAACGGTGGCTTTTAGCGGCGACGAATTACTTACGTCAGAGCATGTGTCGTGAAAGGATAGTGTGGAGAGTAAGTAAGGCGTTCTGATCGCATAGACTCACATTTTGGGCCGAAACCACAAAAAAAGATGTTATCGCATCCTTCGCGTTCTCGTAGGACTGTGTTACAACCTCTATAGCGCTGACCTCCTGAAAATGAAAAGGCGTAATCAGAATCACAACAGTTCACTATAGGGTACCGTGGCATTGAGAGGAGTCGGTGATGTTTGTGCTGGTTCTGTGGTGGAGCTCGCCAAGGCCTCCACGACTGTTGGCGGTCTCGGTAACGATGTCTCGTCTTCTTCTGGTGGAGGCGGCTCTACCGGAAAGTCCCGTGCTCGTAGATTCGACCACGGGGACTCGCCTGCTGTCGACGGTTCTTCTAACGTGATTTTGTCGAAGTACCTTTCTGAGGGTCTCTGAAATGTGGCAGATACTTCAATTTTTGTGATGATCGTCTAGTGACGCCAGACTCATCGTGAAATATCGTCGATTCACTGCTGCTTCTAACTTTCATGGACAGACGTGGCTTCGTGGCGACGGACAACTACTGTAGGCCATTCCCACCAATCCATGCCTTTCTATTGGGCCAGACGGGTTGTTTTGTGTTGAAGCTGACCTACCCTGTATTTAGGGGTTTCTACATTTGTTTCTCATATCCTTTCTTATTTTCTGAAAAGCCTTGCATTCTTACCTTGCTGCCACATAAGACTGCTAGCGAGACCATGAAGACATTTCGCCACATCTCTGCAAGAAGTCAAAGTGAAATTAAGGTTTATTCCAAGAAGAACGGTCCTTCAAGCTCGACACGATGTAGTAGTAAGACTTCAGCATGAAAACACGACTAGTATATACTGCAGCTTATGTAATTTCGGCTTACGTAAGTGTGCATCCGGCTTCAAACATGGGTAATTAAGGGGTGACAGAAATTAAGATAAATAAAAATTGCGCCATAACAATGCTCATAATTAATTTTTCAGTGGACATTTACTTAACTAAATGGATTGAAATTCGAGGGCGGGCTCATTCATATGTATTTAAATCCAAAGGTAGGAGGTGGCGGTGAGGTCCGCTCCTCCTAGTTGGTGTTACTGGAAACTCCTTGGTTTGGAGTGAGCAGGATCGCGGACCAACGAGTTCCAGTGTCAGGCCCAGCTTGACAGGCCGGCTGTTGGTCAAATCCCGTGACAGAAATATGGATGAAAGTTGCCAAGATAATAGAGTGAATGCTAGGACGTCACCCGAAAGTGATCCGCAGGATCCCTCCCGAGTCCTGTGGACAGTATGCGAGGGCTATCGAAAAACGGACGACCTCGATTAGAGAAGCTAGTTCGAGTAGGAGCGCTCAACGTAGGAGCGCTGAGTGGGAAGTCCAGAAAGTTTGCTGATCTGAAGAAAGAACATCCAGATCATGTGCCTGCAAGAAACGCGATGGAAGGGAGAGTAGGTCAGAGAGATTGGAGAAGGGGTCGAACTCTTCTACAAAAGTGAAGGCAGCAGAAAGTACAGCGTGGGCGTAGCGATCCCGAAGTCTATCAAAGATTCGGTGTCTGCTGTTCAAAGGATTAGTGTAAGATCATGTCCCTATGGATAAAAAAGAAGGAGTGCTGGACAATAATATCAGTTTCGCACCACAAACCTGCTGTCCCGAGAAGGATAAAGGTCAGTTTCATGTGACAATGAATGACGTCATGAGATCTGTCCCTAGCGGTGACTTCCTAACCATTGCGGGAGATCTGAATAATCATGTAGGAAACGACCGTATAGGAGTGGAAAGAGTGCATGTAGAAAAAGGAGTTGGTTCATGAAAACGGTGAATGAATTTTGGTCTTGGCAGTCGTCCAAGATCTGGCTATCTGCAGTACAATCTTCGCCAAGATAGAGCCAGAAGATGACCTACTACAGCGGAGGTCGTAAAACCGAAGTCGGCCAAATTTTGGTGCGTAGGCAGGCTCCGAAAGCAGCAAAAGACGCCGAGGTTCTGCCTGGCGAAGACGTCGCCACGCAACATAGGCCGCTGGTTTCGACCTGAACGTCACTCTTCCTTCTAAGATGAAGAAGAGGACAGCGCCCCAAATCAGATGGTGCAAACTAAGAGGGTCTGAAAAGAGCGAGCTCAATAGGGGTATCGCAACCGCTGGCCTTCCGAACCCTGATGGGCCAGTTAACGAGACATGGCGACTGGCACAACGATCAATCCTGCAGTGCGCTCGGAAAGTCCTCGCTGATACCAAGGGAGGTCTGAAGGGAGACAGAGCTGCCTGGTTCCTGAATGATGAAGTTCAGAAGGCGGTCAAACAAAAGAAAGAGGCATTCAAGACGTGGCAGATGTCTAGATCACCAGATGATCACGCCAAATACAAGGAATATAAGAGACGTGCAAAGGCTGTTGTGTCGAAAGCGAAAAATGAAGAGATGGATGGCCTGTACGAAAAACTGGAAAGCCACAGGCTGAAAAATTCGCTTTCCGCTTAATAAAAGTATGACATCGGCAGGATTGGACGGTAGAGTAGCGAGGGGTGCGGAGAACGCTGAAGGATCATTGCTAAGAGCGTCAGAAGGTGTTAAAGCCAAATGGGAAGTATTTCGAAGGCCTTCTGAATGAAGAGTTTCCTCGAGAAAGTGTCCTTGAAGCGGAGCCACGCACGGCTTTCTTCTGCACGGAGGAAAAGGTTCAGAGTACTGTGAAGAATGTGAAGGTTGGGAAGGCAGTTGGACCAGACGGAGTACCGGTGGAGATATGGAAAGTGCTAGAAGGATATAGAATAAGTTGGTTAACGAGATTGCTGAACAAGATCAGCTGAGGTGGTGATGCCTGAAGATTGTGGAGACAGCATCATCGTACCGATCTTCGAGCAGAAGGGCGATGCGATGGAGACACAGGAGAATCAAGTTAACATCCCATACCGTAAAGGTCCACGAGCAGCTAGTGGATAGCAGGCTTAGGAAAATGGTCCCAATCTCACAGGAACAACTCGGTTTTATGCAGGGTGGATCTACTGTGGATGCCATCTCCATAGTCAGGCAGGTAATGGAGAAATATCGAACGGAAATCCTGCTACTTAGCATTCCTGCACCTGGGGAAGGCGTACGAGAGCCTACCTTGAGGAGTAATTTGGAGATCTTTGCAGGAACGATAGGCGTCTGAGTATTTGGTTCAAATAATAAGGGATATGTATGCCGGATGATCCAGAGCAAGAGTGCGCACCCGCACCGACACAGAAAGAAGATGGATATTGCGGTTGGTGTGCACCAACGGTCAGCACTGACCCAGGTCCTCTTCATCCTGCCGCTTGAAGGCATGGTCAGCCACTTTGTGGAAGATCCACTCAAAACCATCCTCTACGCAGGCGACGTCGCCCTGATAGCGGATAGAAGAGAAAAATTACAGGGTAGGGTTCGAGACTCAGGACCAACGGTCGACTGCTATCGGGAAGCCATAGAGAGAGTGGACCACTTCCGCTATCTTGGAACTGAACTGTCAGAGGATGGTACCATAGGGTCACGCATTGCAGGAAAGGATGAAGGTACCCTGGGTAAAGCATAATAGAAAGAAACCACTGGAATTTTTCGTGATAGAAGGTGTCCAAAGGCTCTTAATGGAAACCGGGCAATTGCAAGACCTGCGCTGCTCTACGGTAATGAGTGCTATCCCGCAACGAAGGCCCACGAAGGACAAGTACATTCTGTAGAAATGAGGATTCTCAGGTGGGCATGCGGATGGACAAAGTTGGATAAGGTACGGAACGTGGACGTCGGGCGGTTTTAGGACAGCTCCAGTGCATCTTAATATACGAGAGCAGACTCAGGTTGCATGCACATTTTGTGAGGAGAGCTGATGACCAACCAATGCGAAAAGCGCTGGAGTTTCAGGCCCATGGTAAGCGACCACGAGAGGCTCCTAAGAACAGGTGGGGCGCCGCTAACAAGAACGACCTCAAAGAAGTTAGAGCTACGCTCCAAGACGCCCTAGATAGAGGATCCTCTGTTCCTGACTCAGAGGACCCGCAACGGCGCGACACTAATGATAAGGAGAAGAAGGAGAAATTCAAGGACAGGATGTGGCATTTAACTGAGGAACATTGGGCAGTTTTCATGTTAGATTTCGTCCAAACTTCACATGTGGGGGTTATTTGGGTCGCTGATCACGAATCTGACATTAGTTTCAGGGTATTCATGTACATTTGCGGTATCTACGGTAATTTAATGACGTGCTGGTCCGATCCATAGGAATGTAACTCATACAAGCCCAGGAATACGTCCTATGTACTTACCAACAGCGTTAATAAGGTTGATTTCATTACGCCGTGAAATCGACGATGCGCTGCCAGTTGTAGAGATCTGTATTATTTCAAATTTTGATCAGTTCCTTGCCAATTTCTTCTTGGATTTCTGAGTTTCTACTCTATAATTCTCCAAAGGAAATCTCAACGGATTCAGATCCGTGGTGTTCGAGGGCTACATACCTGTAGTCGAAAAGGAGCTGATTTTGGGCTAATGAGGTGCATCGTTGTTGTGTTGTTGCTGTAAGGTGGTATGGAGATATTACTGCTTGGGGGACACTACAGTTCACATAGCACATCATCTTGGCAGACTTCTGCTTACTTTTATTTCTTGGTAAAACAAGCTGGTTTGGTAAAAATCGGAAAAAAATAAAAAAAACTGATCTAAACCTACTAAACATTTCCTCGTCAGAACAACGGGCTACCCCACTGCGGCACACCTTGAAACATTCCTACAATTTCTTCCCCTTTCGGTAAATAGAGAGGAGCATTTGCTCCGAATAGCCCATATCGTGAAATATTATGCCTTTGTTCCGTTATTACTTGAACTGTTTTGCTGAAACGATTGAGCTGTACGACGATCTTGTTCGAGCTCACATCGCCTTATCGGCTAGTCTTTCCTTAACATTCCCAGAAATTTCTCGTGCGTTGGCAGTCCACTTCAGGGTTTGGTCTGGGCACGCCTGTAACACTTCGAAGAAAAAGTGTACGCAAAGTTTTCACACAGTAGTTAAAAATCAGTCAGATGTCGCGCACGTAATATTTAGCCACCCTGTATGTGGGTAATCACTCTTCACCTATGACCAAGATGGCTTTGCTGGTCCTAGGTCAGGAATGATTGACTGACCTTATGAGTAGAATAGCCAACCCTTCGACACATCACTTTGTCGCGTTCTCTAAAAGTGTTCACTTTAGTTTCCAGCTTGTGAATAACATGGCAACCTTGACAAGGAGCAGTTGAAAAAACTTCACTGGTAGACGGATGAAAACACAGCAAACTTACGGAAACCACTGAATTCTACCACTTGTCACTGGTTGTCATAACAAGTGGAGCGTTTAACTTAACGTCGCGATGCGCTTCGTAAACTTCGAAAATCATCAAGTCATGTGAGTAGAACTGCTACTGAGCCAAATCTCAATAGCGTTGCCGTTAATGAGGAGGAACAGTTCACGGTGAAGGAGGAAACGTACGTTATCACCAACTTGTCGTTATTAGAGAGATGGTTCTGTACAGCTGGAGAAGTTCTAAGGATGGGGTCTCAGCTTATCTTAGACGGCGAGAATCTGAAGAACTTCATGCACCCTAGAACACGTCAGGATCGGAGACCGCGAATGTGCGACGCAGAGTGAATTCGCTGTCAAGCGATAGTACCGGTGCGGATCACATACACATTAGCATTTTCACGGCCTCTCGTCAACAATGGTTTGTTATCGACTGACCACTACAATAAACCACGACTGGTTTATTAATTTTTCTGGGAATGGACCGCAGTGCTCATAGAGCAAACGCTACAATGCTTTACAGATTCTTCTGGGCATGGCAATTTTCTGGCATCTGCCTGAACTCCTCCGAATATCGATGTGACAATCTGGAAACACCCCTAGCAAAGCACGAAAGTGGCACTTCGTTGGGAGCGATATTTATTTACCCTGTATAGAAGCGCATTGCTTAAATACTCAGTATTTCTTCACTGCGAATACATATTTTTCAATACTGCGAAGGATGCTAAGGCAGCTGCTCTCTAATTGTCAGAAAAATAGCATTAGCGAGGCCTGACATTGTGACAGTGTTTGTTAGCAACTGTACAGTATGGCTTGCAACTCTGTGAGTAAACATGACATGGTTTGTTACCTCCAAGGACAAAGCAATTATTTCCGAGTGGTAATCAAATTAGCCAGAGCTTCGCTGATCAATAGCAAGGAGGAGTGTGTAGCCCAAGAGTTGGGTCCGTTCGCGGGCGTACGTGGGTTTGATCTGAATAGTCGCCACTGAGCTCACTAGAGCAGGTGGTCCTAGGGTCCAGCCCATTCATCCACGTACCTCCATCGGTGACGGTGGAGGGTCGATTGTTTCGGCATTCACCGTAAAGTACGTCTCTAGTGTCTTCCCTGCACACTGTCTTTCCGTTCTTCTTCTAGACTCTACAATTTTCCGTTGTATGATGGAATGGTGCTTGAGAGTATAGTCTTTCTAGTATAAATTATAACCTCCAGGCTCTGAAGAAAACGACATTGACGAAAGGTAAGCCGACGAATGAAGTGATATCGACTTCGGTCGATAGCTCACCACCCTCTAATTTTGATATACAAATTGGTGTAACAAAACATTTGACGTAGCCAGATAGTGAGACAGAAAAACCGATATTTAGTCAATTGTGATTGATTAGTAGCATCCCCTATCTTGCCCAATTACGGAGCACCTGATATGAATTCGCTGGTGGAACATGACTAATTTACTATTCTTGTATGACGTTTGTGACTTCGGTGGGCTTTTTTCCTGCCTTCCGGGCCGTTATCATGGCAGACAGCGCTTAACGGCAATGATAACAGCTTATCGAGTGGCATATATTGCAGGAAATTCGACTTCTCGAACAAATCTCTAGCGATTATGCTTATCTTTGAACACTGCTCATCATTCAGTCTTCGTACCCATGTTGCTTTTGGTGTTTTTCCATGTTTAGTATGGGTGACATGATCGACCGCCGTAGTAGATGATACATCCCGGCAATTCATTATTCCTTATTCCTCCTCAACGATTTTCTGTCTCCTAGGCAAAGAGCAAGTGAGATAAAGCAGTCCATGTCGTCTTTCGAGCAGTAGGCGGAGGTGGCGGCTTCGGCACTTTTTACCGGCATGGAACTCGGGGTGGAAAAAATTGAAATATTCTCAAGTCCGTGTTGAGATGATGAGAATGGACGTTACTGAATATCCTTAGCTGATCATAGGCAGCGATCTACTAGCTCACAGCCCCTGAAAAGCTTAGGACAGAGAGCCAACAACACCCCGAATGAATCTCGTCACCATGACCTGTAAGTGCCACTGAACAGCATGAGCACAGAATCGCCTGTTTCCCTTCGTCCTCTTCCGAGCCCTAGCGTTGTTAAGGGAAATAAATAGTTGATCAGTTTTTTCAGTATTCAGGCATCTGGTTGAAAACGCAACCTAAACGCTTTTCCTTGACTTATAGAAAGTTATCATAGTCGATATTCACGAGTTCACCGTTTTCATCCACTCCTGTTGTTGACAGATTCCCTTTTTGTAGAATGCGAATCCTCATCGCGTTGTCCGTCGGTGCTCTCAGCTGTTTTGCGGGTCCAGTCGTCCAGGAGTCGGCACAACAGCCGTCTTCTGAGCTGGTGAGTTGTTCGATTACTGTTGTTCTATCACCCAGCCCAATCTCTTATTTAAAATGCTATACATAAAATATTTGAATACTGCTATCAATATGCAAACAGTACTCCACATCAATTGGCGGATAAGATGAAGACGAAGGTTCAATGAAGATTCCCGCTTATAAACCTGTGCCTTTTAACATGACTAAAAAACGTGAAGATGAATCTGCTACCAAATATTCATTTCAGCTGATTAAGAGTCACATTAAAAAGGCCATGTTGACAATCATTCAAATGGTTCATGATTTATCCTAGCGAAAGGGCGGTTTTAGCAAGGTGGAGTTGAGCTTCTCTTCTTCATCACATGCAGTAGCTTGGCTTATAGGTCAACTGTCTAATTCTACAGTTGGGTGTAAAATAGCCTGCACTGACAACCGAGTGAGTTCAAAAACGGCTAAGGACTCCAACCAACCTCAATATTGGTATTCTACGCCCAGAATTTACTATCAAACAGTGTTTCTATGCGTTTCCAGTTAACCACTGCCTACGCCGTTGATCTGTCTGTCCCTGTTACCGTGTCCGGATTCCAGTGCATCAAGAACAACTACTACACTGTAGCTTTCATCAGGTTAGTAACTAATTCAATTTTGATGTGACCCTGCTCGAAATGTATGTATAGCAACTCTTTCAAAGGCAGTGGATTTTATAATAAGTAAGGTGCAGGTGTAAAGGTGTCGGCGTCGATCTGTCCCCGAAAGACGCGCCGCCGCACTCGTGTTCCATTCAGTATCGTAAAGGTTTGGTCAATGCGTGTTTGGCCTATAACGGGGTCAGCCGCTATATCAAGTCAGTGTTTTCACCTTCCCAGAAAAGTCTGGTACCAATTTACCGACTCCGGAGGGATGGAAGGCTTGGTTAACCCGGGCAAGGGTCGATCGACCGTGCGGGTGTCAGTAGCGCCTCTTGTCACTGCACCACGCGCGCCCTTATAATAAGCAATAAACAGCAATTTCGCCAGGCTATTTGATAGCTTATCATCGGATGTGTACCTATATCGGAGAAAGTTGGACAACGTCTAAAGAGTTTGAACTATATATAATAATATTAACCAGCGCTCATTTTAGAGCATACACTCCAGCCGGTTCCGGAATGGTTGATCAATACGCGTGCGCTAATATTCAAAACGCCAATACAGGTAAGCAACCACTTCGGTTAGGAAACAATAGAAACATCAGTCATAGTGGGTAAGTAGTGTAGACTTGTAACTTGCGATTCTTCCAACCTCCAGGTCTTGGAAAGCCGCATACTAACAATGCTGGGTTCAAGAGCTATAAGCGCCAAGTCAATTTTAGGAATGTTCAGCTCGAATTAAATACCTTCAATGAAAGATATGGTAAACAGCATTAATAAGTGGACGGAACTTTGCTAGAAGATCGGACAAAATAATTATAGTATTTGTAATTGTCACTATATTCCATGAAGAAGGTGCGCGACGATGCAAAGTGCATATTTGTGCTTCTCGTCGTTACACTTTATCTAATTAATATCGCTTGCACGACTCAGAATCGAGGCAACTGTGCTAGCAAGTGTGCAATTGTAGCAGAAATTGTGCTATTCTCTTGTCGCCAGCTCGAATTATTCTCAGAAATTATAGATACATTATACTCAGTCGCACAAACATCAACTTCATAAACACCCTACTCACCATAAAGCGTCGATGTGCGATCTGAGCCTGACTGTAAAAAAGGAAAAACAATAGAGCGGAGGCGAATCACGACATTCTGAATTAAGAAACTGGGTATGGATATGAGCGATTCTAATGTCAAAATTCAGCCGGAATGGGCACTGAAGTCTACATGACTCCTCAGCCAAGCTCAAGTAAGACAGGAGCAACCCAGTTCGATGAGATGTACAACAATCTGAGAAATTCCAACATCAATGTCCGCTCCGTTTGGATACAGGTGAAAAGTTCCCAATGAATATGATCTTTCAAACTACGTCCTTCGTTGGTAAGATGAGTATGCTATACATTGGCGGTCAAAGAGCAATGTCACCTTGCATTTCTAGATACAAATGCCGCAAAGAATCCCATTTAAATTGATAGTTTCAAGTTTTGTTTATCATAATATGCTTCGAATGTGTGAATTACTTCGCCGCCGAATCACGATGCTATCAACGCAATTCTTTGATATCAAGAAAAGGTCAAATTAGGGGATCATGTAGACTAAAGTTACCTGTGCTTCTTCTGAGATGGTGAGTCTCCTACCGACACTGCTAGAGCGACCACAAGTTGACTCCGCAGGTACACATCACATTAATCTACTATTATAGAAGAGAACGTAATTCTGCACCGAACAACTGTAAAAAACCATCTGGTTAGTTTGTCCGGGACAATTTTAATGCCTACAATTTTGAAGTCACATTTAGGTTACATCTCCTATCAACTGGTACGCGAGCTCCACCACCAACATCAACTTCCTCAACAGCATCCTATCCAGAGCCAATGTAAGTGGGGATTGAGCAGTCAAGCAAGATGTAGATGTAGAACAGACGAGGATTGTGCCGCTTTTAGCAATACGGTCTCACAATTGGAATCTACACCAACACGTACGAGTGGAGCCAGATCACTGGAGGAGCCACCGTCACCAACGCTCAACTCTGGTGAGAGCCGCTAGAAACTTTCTGTAAATATGTTTATTCGTCCTCTTAAGGCGCCTTCAGACTTTACTGCGTTGCTGCCGCAGTAATGGTAAAACACATGGACCAGCGAATCTGACGTTGATCAAATTGGTTTTCGCTGAAATTCGCCTCAACGAGGTTATCAGGAGCGCTGATCACTTATCTGACTTGCGTTTTCAAATTTGATTTCGAAAACCAGCTATTCCGTCAGCTAAGTACAGGTTTCAACTAAGTATTAGGTTGTAAACCATAACCTATGGGGCGTCAAAGCGGACCCTGCCTCAAAGCGGGACAAACGCTAAAGAAAAAGATTAGGTTGTAAACCTCCCGTTTGAATATTTTTTTCATTGCGTAGCAAAACTTCTGCTGAAGCTTCTGCATACTTCTTTCGATAAAATTTCAGTAGGATGGCTCAAGCTCTTCAAAAGTATTCATTGCCCATTCGATTTCGGAAGAGTTCCTTCAAATTATGAAGCATAACCTATGGGGCGTCAACTGCATCTGATCAATGAGCTTCGACTAAGCCGTTCTGCTACAGTGTCCAAGCCCGAAACTTCGCAGTGTAATGGAGAAGCTGTGTGAATTCCTCTAGAACACGTTGGTCCTAGGAAGTGAAAGAAGACCACGGTGAGTCTGATTGTGAGAATGGACTGCTCCGCCAACTTCACCTAGCATTGATTAGGGTGGGTCAGAAGCCACCAGAGAACCCGAACCATCACGCACACTCACTGCATTGTAGAGGAGTTTCAGTGCTCATACATATACCACAGCTGCAAAGCGCCCCACTCTATTGGGAAAAGCGCGAAAGTATGGCGGAAAGGTTACCCACAATATGTCGCCTACACAGCTCAAAGCTAGGGTCATTTCGCTCAAGAAATTTCTAACTTTCGAAAGAAATTTCAAGTGGCAAAGTAGTTGGGCCGTAGCAGATGAGAAGTGAATGAAGTAAGCTACTCATAGCAGGGGACCCCAACGGCTTGGTCCCCCGTGAACAACGAAAATCAACAACAAGGCTATTTGCACTTCAAGGAGGAGATTCTTTGCATATTGTGGAATTCTTCTGGATTTATAAAATAGGAGCTAAAGATGCACTAGTGACGGTCAGACTATTCTGCGAGCAAACGGATCGTATGGCTTGCAAACAAGGACGAGCAGAGCTGCGTACACTACCCATCTGACGGTGCCGAAGATGTCTTCGAAATGTCACATGGAAAATCTTTGGAGGGTTGCTGGATATCGATACCCCATACAACGTAATCTCCAGAGAGTGGCCCTACAGAAAACCATTTGCTCGCATTGCTTCCGAATCTCACGGAAGAAAAAAGTTTCAACAACTACGGCCATCTCGAAACGACAGTGTAAAAGTGTTTCGTGAATAAACCGACAGGCTTCCACGTGTATGGGGTAAAATGGTTACCAAAATGAATTTGAAAGATTAAGATATGGCAAATGTTCGATCGTAAGGCTCATAACTAATAGTTTTTTGACCTACATCAGACTAGTGGACGGCAAGTAAGTGAAATATTCGAAACCCGTAATAATGATGAATGTCTTAGGAAACTGTCCTATGAAAATAATATCGAATCGAAAGTACTGTCGAGTTGAAATATAACAAGCATGAAGTATCGGATCTACTCGTAAGTCAGCTTAGGAAGTATGTACAACATTGCGCTCCCATCCAATTTGGGACATTTGACAACACAATCATGGAATGAGAGAAACAACAATGCTGACTGAATGATGAGCCAGTGGAATATTCTATTGATTGTTGAGCTGCTCAACAGAACTGAAGTTTGATATGTGCCTCACCTGATAACTGGCTGAAGAGAACACTTTGGTTAATTTCATTCTGACTTTCATACTCTTACAAAAACAGCGCTTTGTAGGTACTGGAACACCAGCGGCGCAGGAGTTTCTAACGAATCACCGGCCAACTACAACGACTTCCGATCATTCGGTGGATGGTATTCTCCTTCAGTGAAGCAGTTCGCACAGGTCGAAAGCGTTTGTGGACTAACAGTGAACAGGTACAACAATTTTTCCGAATTCGTGACTTTCCCGAACTCAAAGGTGCTGACTTCAGGGATATCTACACTTCATCGACATCTTTGGTAGCTGGTATGGCTAGACGCGAGAAGGGCGACCAGATCACTGTCGGTGGACTTGGTCTTGGAGGCACAGCTTTTTCCGGAGTTGCCGAAATTAAACCATAGTCACTGATAATAAAATCTATCCAGAGATAGAAAAATGATTCATTCGTGAAAATCTCTGTTTCATGAAACTTCTACAGTTTTGTATTTTTCTTTTTTTCCTTCCCTTTCGAACTCATAGGAGAAGTCATCCACGATGGTTGAAAAAACATGCTGTTGTTCTCACGATTTATTGACATACAACATTATTGAATCAGCTGTGATGTATGTACATAGATGAGACAAGCGAAGGATCTCTGGACTAATAGTACGTGAAATGAATACGCTTAGAATTAGTTTGGTACGCGCAGTGAAACCGTTAGTTTGCTAAAGTGGTAAGAGGATGCTATCAGCCATCATTTGCCATACATCGTAAATTTCGTTTCGGTAGCTAATAAAAGGGTTCCTACCTTTCGCCTGCGGTTATTGAGGAACCAATTCACGATGGTCCTCTCCTCCTCCGTAGAAGCCTGATCCTGATCTTCGTGTCTCACACTTCCCAGTCATGGAGACTCCATGAAGTATTGGATTGCTATCTGGTTTTTTACGTGCTGCTTCGTGCCAAGAAGTGGTATTTATTGCTATGGGCGTGATTGTTGTAGTCGTCGTCGTTGTAGGTTGAATGCGGGAGCAATACGTGGAAAAATGAAATAAATAAACAAGAAAGTACACCATACATCGAATGCATGGCCAGATACGCGGGCATGAGCGAACAAGAAAATTCTAGCTGGAAGAACGCAGATTGATTGAGAAGAATGAGATTCGCTGAAACAAGTAAGTTACAGACGTCGGTGAAGACTACTGCTGTGTGGCTCCATTCTCGTTCCTCTGTTGGTCAACCGTCACGTAGCTTGTGTACTCGGAAATCAATATCTTTCTACAATACTATGAATTTTCCTTTTGATTCATTCATATCATGCTATTTCAGACCTTGTTTACATTTTATTTTCGTCACAAAGGCGCAGCATTACTACCAAGAAATAAATTGGTGTCAATGTAGTCAGCCAGCCGTCGTACCGCGTCTTACCAAAGTTCAAGTGATTGCAAGCGAAAATGTGCCGGTGCACAGGTGCAGCACCAGGCTGCTGCATGACAGCTGTGCTTGGCTTGTGGAGGTGGAGGTTCACATCGAATAGTCGGTGACGAGAATCATGGAGCCCGTGTCTGCGTTGCTGACGATTCCATTGTGAAGCCTCGATCCCGTTGAAACATCAAAAAGCTGCTGACGTTCTGCTATGCACTAGAAGAAGCTCCAATATGCTGGAGTGCTCGCACCTAGCAATATCTCTCGCGGAATTATATCACCAGTGACGATATGTTCTGTGATTGAAAAGAACATCGATTCGCGCAACTATTTCTCAAAATTCGTGACACATTAATTCTTTGCTCACTCGAATTCAAGAATACTATTCAACTTTGATGGTGGTGCTACAGATCCCGAGACCGGTGGAATCCACGGGACGGAGGGCGGGAGCAGTGGTGTTGCCGCGGTTGGGAACTCCAGAACAGTCGAGGTCAACCATCCGATTAATACTTACGCTATGATTTCAGTGTTAGGTAGGATTGATGGTTCCTTTTCATAATTATGACAGGCCTATTACATTTCATAGTTAGGAACCTTTCTAAAATCTGCAACACAGCGGACCTTCTTTGCTTAGAACTGGAGAAAGTTACGGAGCGACGAACAAAATGCTGGACCTGAGAGTAGCGCATTGAACAGAGAAAGCAACGCCACATACGTTCCTTACTAGCACAACATATTTTTCGATCGTGAGATCCAATTTATTACCACTTTTTGACCAGCTATACGCGTGTACCCAGTTGTATCCTGTATTATGTCATTTGATAGATTCGTTAAATCATCACTGAATAGACTTTATAAAAGTTCATGGCAAAGATTTGGAAGGGGAATAAACGCGTAATTATGTATGCTCATGCTGGACTCTGTTTCGCCGGAAATCTATAATAGGTTCTCACTGAGAGACTCCGATAGAGAGTACAAGACTGAAGTAGCTATAGCTAAAAGGCGCAAATAAGTATACGGAGGCGAATATAACGAACATTGCTTAAAAAACTGACGTCGGCGAATGTTGTTCGTCCTTACATATTAGGTTGGTAAGAAAGTTCGTGCCGTTTTTTCAGACGACTGTTGTATGTTGATAGTTGGAAAGCTTTTGCAGAATGTGAAACAGCATTCGAGAAATTATTATTCGTTCCTTCAAGCAGTATATTTGAAATTTGTGATAACTCTGAACGTCATTGTTTTTTTGGTTAGTAAAGTGAAAAGCGAAAAAGTGAAAAAATAACCTCACCGACAGCGATTTTTTTGTTCAGTTCCAGAGGCTTAACCAAAATGTGATCTACCTTTTGAAAGGCGATGATTTTCTTCATTGGATAGTATATTAATTATTCCTATTTGTTCTAAAAATTACAAAGTTTCAAACCCCCCAAACTTTCTCGGTCGAAGGACAAGAATAATTTTTCGATGCTGCTCCTGTTTTTCTTCTAAACAACCAACTTGATTTCTGTGCAGTTTTCTAAGCAGAATTTTTCGCTCTATCACAAGATATGTTTATTTGTGCACAATGATCAATTTTAAAAAAATTTTTGCGAGAAAAGCGTCTTGAAGTTTCTTGGCAGAGCAAACCTCCAGTTTAAATCTTTTCACAGTTTAAGACTGTTCACACAGCATATGACTGATCTTCGTATAGCAACCGATAATAACAGTAACGAACAGCTACTGATGGGAATGTCGCACAGCTACTGATAGGTGCGGTCCAGTTGGAGGACCAGAAGCCACGGGCGCAGAGGATGATGGCGAGGAGGATCGGTGGTCCAGTCGCCTCTCCAGCTCGAACTCAAATGCCTCGCTGGTCGCCTCTAGCGATCCTCCTCCATTCCCTGTAATGAATCAGACAAATCGGTGACGTTAGCAGCCAGTCTCACTCGGACTGCTGATCACGAATTTCACATTTCCCTCTTTAGTTCTGACTGGTAAGGGTGGGTAAGAGAGGTGCCAAGGTCAAAATAACCGATTTCGTCTAAACTTCGTCTGTGGGGGCTATTTGGGGCGCTGATCACGAATCTAACATTAGGCTCCAAATTCGCATTCGTTCAAGGTATTTAACGATGGATATTGGCTACCCACATTAACGTTGCCATTTACTAAAATTTGTGTGTTTTAAGCTGCTCCAAACATGATTTTCTTCAACCTATACGGAAAACTCGCAAAATGAGCACGATTTGGTATCAATGCGATAGAAGCGAAACAAAACTACACCGACAGGATCCAAAGCCATGACCGTCTGAACGAGAGTCCACTGCGTTACTGCGGAGCCACCGAGGCACGCTCAAGACAGAGTCTCACTTCAGGTACTATTCAGCGCCTCTCAAGAACGGTGGTTTTCTGCGATTTTCGGGCAACCCATTGGCCCTCAGCAAAAATAAACTACATTGTTGTGATCCCCGCTTGATGCTCTACAAAACTATATAGGTCTCGTTCGGAATCTTAGGGGCACGCTCACTGACCTCCCTAGTAAGGATTTATAAAACGTAGGAGAAAAGAGCTGTCTTGAACATGACCCAGGCTGTCAAAATTACACCTACCGCTCAAACTCTGAGTCATTCTGACTTGATAGCATAGTATTTTGTTTTAAATTAATTCAAGATTTTTGAATCTGCTGCGTCACTCCCGTAAAGGTAAGATGAGGAACCCAAAAGCAAGCACTTTTGAAGCAATAATTCGCAACAAAAGACACCCATAAGTAAACAAGTGAGGTCTTCGCTTCATTGTCATAATCGCTTCTGCGAACCAGAGCAGTCTCCACTCTGTCAGACAACTACGTCTTCACCACAAACACAGTAAATGTGGCCGTACGTAGGTAGTATTTTGTATCGTGCCCAATTTAGGGGTACCAAATATGATTTGAGCAACGGAATGACTGATTTGTTGCCGTTTTTGTATGACGTTTGTGAATTCGGTCGGCTTTTTTCTTGCCATCCGGACCGTTATCGTAGCAGACAGCGCTTAACGGCAATGATAGCAGCTTATCGTGGCGCATATAATGTAGGGACTTCAACTCCTTGGACAAATCTCCACCGATTGTGCGCATCTTCGATCATTACTCATTTAAATGTCTTCACATAGACGTTTCTTTTTCTTAATAATCATTTTATTGCTAGTTTGGGCAACACGGGATGGGCCGGAGTATCCAAAAAACCGTGACTCATTTCGCTCCTAATTCACTTCGTTATGTGGCGTGAATGAATCGAATGTGGGAAAACAGTTACTGACATCCGTCGAACCAGCAACGGATAAGCGGACTGTCCTCGAACTGGTACAGTGGTCTGGATTGAATTGATGGAATTCAAGTTGAATGGGTGAATGTAGACATAATTTAATACCTTTAATTGAAAGTTGGGCTAGGAGTTATTTGCAAACGTTTCTCGCATTTGTGGCCGTTGAGCTACGACGCGGTTAATCGGATTTTTTGCATCCGAACTGCTCTTTTACTGCAGATAATTTCCTGTTCCGGGAGGTCTAAGAACAGCGCTCTTTTGTCGCCTGTAGTTACCAGAATAACGCCTTTGCCGGACCACGGAAAAGTCGCTCCGCGCTTGAGCCTAATGAGAATCAAATTCGATCCTGAGTGAAAAATCCGATCTACTAACGCTCCTAATATCTTTTTCAGCTCTCGGAGGTCAATCTCGGATAATCTTTGCAATTTACACGCTTTCACTCTTGCCATCTTTCCACAGATACGTCTTTGCAGGATGCGAACCCTAATCGCCTTGTCCGTCGCTGTTCTCAGCTGCTTTGCCGGCCCTATTGTTCAGGAGTCAGCACAGCAACCATCTGAGTTGGTGAGTTGATTCAGCTTCATTATTTCAATTACTCAAAAATGAATATTGCCAATAATCTTAGAATTATTGCTCCACAGATGAAGCCGAAGGTTCCAGGGAAATCCGCAATTATAAGCCTGTTTAATTCAATGACTGATTCAATGGTTAATGGTTATATGAAAAGGTGATCCAGAGCAAGCATTCATCGCTATCATGTGTTCGAACAGGTTTAATATTAGCTGATTATGTGCCAGCGGAATATAAATTGCATGAATAGGGAAACTAAACAATTGATTCATAACGGAAAGGGGAGCTTTAGTTGAGCAGGCAAATTTGAGCTTACATACCCTTCCTTCATTATACAAAGTGTTGTGATTCACAAGTTCATCTCATTTTCAGCTGACGACAGCTTACGCTGTTGATCTGTCAGTCCCTGTTACCGTGGCTGGATTCCAGTGCATCAAGAACAACTACTACAGTGTAGCTTTCATCAGGTGAATAATAAGTTTTTTTGCTGGGAGGGTATAATGAGTGACTCAATGGGAGTGGATTTTACAACAAGTAACAGATAGCAAATTCGCCAGACTGGTTGATAGCTTATCAGCCCGAGTGAAGTGCATCGAAGAGAGATGGTGAGCTCATAACGTTCTAACGCTAATTACAAAGGCTAAAAGAGGAATTGTAAAAATGTAAACGCACATAGCATTTTACAGAGCATATGCACCAACTGGCTCGGGAATTGTCGATGCATACGCGTGTGCCAACATCCAAAATGCCAACAGTGGTGAGCAAATAGTTTTGTAAAGAAACTGCAGAAATAATTAGCAGTTACGTTTCTGATAACCCCGCGTATGAGAAATAATTCGGAAGAAACCAGTTGTGCCAGTAGGGTTTAAAGGTAAAGGTGTCGGCGGTAATCAGTGCCCTGAAAACACCCCACTGCACTCCTGTTCCACTCAAATCGTAGAGGCATGGTGAATGCGTATTTTGGCTATACAATAATGTGTGGGGACCAGCTGCTATACCAGGTCAGTGTCTACCTTCCCAGGCAAGTCTGATACTAATTTACCTGACTGAGGGATGGAAGGCTTGGTTAACCGGTGCCGGGATCGATCGCCCGACCGTGCAAGTGTCAGCAGCGCCTCTTATCACTTTACCACGTTTGCGCGTCAGTAGGGTACAATGTGGTAAATGCACAGAACAATTCATCAATTACTAAGCGAAGAAAAAACGAGAAATGTACAATACAACATCAAACAAAAACCGTAGTAGCACGGTAGCAAACCCTAAAAGGTAGAGAGAACACCTGACAAAGTAGAGAGCTAAAGGATGGAGGTGATTGGAGCGGAGGAGACGTCATTTCCGACCCCAAGAGTTCGAGTAATCCGTCCCCTTGCAATGCGCGCCCTTACAGGCCATTGCAAGAAACAAAACGGTGCTGCACCGCTTTATCTGTGCTCTCTCTTCACAACATTGGGTCAGTATCATCAGAAGTAATTATTGCTCTGTTTTGAATGACAGAGTATCCTGCAAGCGCGTTTCGTAGAGTCAATGCTGAACCCGGACCGAAGGCTTGATGTAAATGACTTTGGTCGTAAAGATACCACAAACAAGCTTTGAAAAAGCTAGCTCTTGATGTAGCAACATGACTACTAGTATTTGAAAGCAGGCAAGAGCATTCAGTGGTTATTGTAATGCCAAAATTTTAAGCCGGAGTGGGCACTGAAGTCTACATGACTCCCCAGCCAAGCTCCTCCAAGACAGGAGCCACTCAATTCGATGAGATGTACAACAATCTGAGGAACTCCAACATCAACGTTCGCTCCATTTGGGTGCAGGTCAGAGGTTTTCGCTCAACGCAATCATTTAAACTCATTTTCTCATTGTTACCGTGAATTGATATGGAGAATAAGGACCATATTGATTTCTAGTTGCTTTCGTGCGTTTCGATAACACACTCATGATTAGCAAAGGACACTTCTTTCTGTTCTCGCCTTCGTCTTCACGTACTAGTTTCTTCTCATACGGTATTCCGACGCGGACAGCAGCAAAGAGGAAAATCCAGAAGGTCTGCGGGCTAATACTTCTTGAATGACCGAGAGGATTTAACAGAACTACTGGTTAGCTAGGAGTCGCGTCAACAAGAGAAGGGAAGGATGTCTATCTTTGGACCAGTTGTTGTATGCTCTCTAGACTGTTTAGTTGTGAAGTAATGGTTCTATCAAGTTGTTAGACTCGCAATATTTCCTTTGTCCCAGATGAGACAGCGTAAAATAAGCGACTTGTTCAATCTACACCAACAATTAAAGCCACTTGACCAGAGATTCTTCGGAGGTGGTAATTTGCCTTACTGATAAAGCTAGTGCTGGATCCGACGGCTTTTCGTTTTTTCCTCTCCACATGGAACAAGTTGAAAATTGATTAAGAGGTTATGGTAATGGTGGCACTAAAAACGAGCGCGATATTATACCTCAGAGGTAAACTCTAAAAGAACCAAGATGTGAAATAAAAGTTGTAGAGGTTCTATACAGTTGTGGTCCTTATACCAACGATCAATACAATTTTACGACTTTTTAAATCGTTGAATCTGCTTATCTAGGTCACCTCTCCTGTAAACTGGTACGCGAGCTCCACCACCAACATCAACTTCCTCAACAGCATCCTGTCCAGAGCCAGCGTGGGTAGAGAGTTTACTAGTCAGACAACGATGTAGATAGAGGCCGGACGAGTATAATTCCGCATTCAGCAATACGGTCTCAGCGTCGGAATCTACACCAACTCATACGAATGGAGCCAGATCACTGGTGGAGCCACCATCACAAATGCTCAACTCTGGTGAGGGCCACTAGGTTACATTCTGTAGATCTGTCCCCTCTGAACTCATAATACGCTAACTTCCCTATTTGCCTGTTGTGCTTAAATATGATCTCTGCAGAAAGTGAATGTGCTAATAGTTTACAAGGTACATACACAGTACCGGACATAGCTTTTGATCACTTCCCGGAAAAGCCGCTTAGGGGCGTTCCAAAGCGGCTTTTTTCAATAACTTTGTTGAAACTCAATTATTTGTAAAAATATACATATATTTGAGCTCAGCAGCTCGATCTCTATCGACTGGTGTTCAAAGATCGATACAGTTGCAAAATATTGCCCCTTTTGCCAACCCCTCAAATCTCGCCTGGTCGGTCCCTCTGGGGCTGGTCGATCCCTCAGGGGCCGACTAGGCGAGATTTGAGGGGTCGGCAAAAGGGGCAATATTCAGCATTTGTATCGATCTTTAAACACCAGTCGATAGAGATCGAGCTGCTGAGCTCAAATATATTCATATTTGTACAAATAATTGAGTTTCAACAAAGTTATTAAAAAAGCCGCTGTGAAACGCACCTAAGCGGCTTTTCCGGGATGTGATCAAAAGTTATGTCCGGTACTGTACTAAGAAAGTGCCCTCTACAGAACGTAGCTTTAATAGCGAATCTATTCGTAGTTCACTCTAAAAAGGAGAGCCTTTCTGGATGTGCCAAGCTTTCGTGCTGCAACTTTTACAGGATGTAGGGTCCCTTGTAGGTACTCGAAAACCATACTTCATTTTTCCTCTAGGCACACTGTGATGGGAAGAACGGCTGCCGAAAAATGGAAGGCGAGCACATCACACAGTTAATATCCACCTTAACTTACCTTAAACGGACGCAAATTCAAAAACTAATGTTAGATTCGTGATCAGCGACCCAAATAACCCCCACATGCGATGTTTGTCCAAATCGGTTATTTTGACCCAGGCACCTCACTCACACACCCTTACCATAGCTAGCGTTCACCAGTCAGAGCTCAGAAAACGAGAATAAAATTCATGATCAGCAGTTTAGGTGAGATTTTCAGGCAGTTCCTGGGACGAAGGTAGTGGATGCTGAAGATTTTCTGACAGCTAGAGTCTTAATGGTGGCAAAATATTACAAGTGGTTCATTAGAGACTGAATCTTGGGCAACTCTACCGACACCTGTCACGAGGCTCGAGACGTCAAGGTCACCCATTTCGCCCAAACTTCGCATGTGGGGGTCATTTGGGTCGCTGATCACGAATTCGACATTAGTTTTAGAGTATTCATGTGCATTTGCGGTATCTACGGTGATTTAATGAAGTGCAGGTCCGATCCATAGGAAAGTAACTCATATAAGCCCAGGAATACGTCCTATGTACTTACAAAAAGCGTTAATCAGGTTGAAATTGTATCCAGTGATTGCGCAAGCATATAATAACAACAGCCGGATGAGTGCAAAAATCATCGCCGGATGCGGGACCAAACTCACAAGCTCCGCATACGAGGCCCCATCGCTACCACTGCGTAAAGTGGGCACGATCTCGTGGATACGGCGGTCTCTAATGACCTCGAGCGGTCTGTGTGATGTGCTCGCCTTCTATTTTTTCGGCAGCCGTTTTTCCCATCACAGAGGTGCCTAGAGAAAAATGAAGTATGGTTTTTGAGTACCTACAAGGAACCCTACATCCTGTAAAAGTTGCATCACGAAAGCTTGGCACATCCAGAAACGCTCTCCTTGTAAGAGCTGCAACAGGGCGCTATCACCCAATCTAAATCATTTGACCGTACCCTTATAGAACGCTAGAAGGCCGTCAACGAAATAATGAAACAGTGGGCTATCTCGCTAATACTTCGTTGAACTGCTACATTAATCTGAACTGATGCATAAGGTGCCCCTTATTCGCAAGATGAATTCACTAACTTTGTTATTGTTTATTATTTCATGTCATGTTCAAGAATAATGCTTATACAGGTACTGGAACACCAACGGCGCAGGTGTTGCTAATGAATCACCGGCCAACTACAACGACTTCCGATCCTTCGGTGGTTGGAGTTCCCCCTCAGTTAAGCAGTTCGCACAGGTTGAGAGCGTTTGTGGACTGACAGTGAACAGGTACAGCAATTTAACTGAGTACACCACCGTCACAAATACAAGCATGCTGACTTCAGGGATATCTACACTTCATCGACATCTTTGGTAGCTGGTATGGCTAGACGCGAGAAGGGCGACCAGATCACTGTCGGTGGACTTGGTCTTGGAGGCGCAGCTCTTTCCGGGGCAGCGGAAATTGAACAATAATTTTTGATGACAAAATTCCTCGAGAGGTTATAAAGTGGTTGAAATGAATGGATTCAGCGGAAAGCACTGTTGCGTCTAAATTCTACAGTGTTCTGGCAAAGTCGCTCATTGGCTTAGTCGATAGGAGGCCCCCACGACGATTAGAGAGAACAGCTTGCCGTTTGCATGGTGCTCAATATCAGTACTACAGTATCGTGATATATGTACACACGATATCAACATTGATATCCTTACGTTTGACGCTGTCAAAAAACGCTTGCCATAGGTTTTCGGGAAGTAAATCGACGGATGAAAAGATGCTCCGTGATTAGATAACACCCTAACAATGGTCGATAGTTGAACAAGATAGTACAATTGGACAAGCACTGACAGGAGGCAATGGCTCCGCGTGGTTCCAATAGCTTTGACATCACGACCGAATTGTCGAAAATGACATGGGCTGTGTACAACACAACCCTAAGGCCATTGTCATGCCAGCAATTTCGCTCGACGCTCGGCTGCGCCACTGACACTACCCAGTATCAGACACGTGGTAGCAGACGTGTCTGTGTCAGTTGTCGCGCGCGCGTGCGAGGGCTCGCTGGCGGGGTGTCATGCCGTTGCGCGGGCGCGATTTCGCAACGATCGCGCACCCCCTCGCTCGTCGCAGCGCATTGCACTGCGATTCGGCAGTTCGCTCGTGTGAGGCACTTCTTTCCCCATCCCATATATATATATACACATATATATGTGTACACATATACATATATATATATATATACACATATATATATATATATATATATATATATATATATATATATATATATATATATATATATATATATATATGTATATATATATATATATATATATATATATATATATATATATATATATATATATATATATATATATATATATATATATAGGGTGGGTTAGGTAGGCTAAGCACATCAAAGAGAGCTGAAAGGATGACCCAACCGCATTGTAGGAGCCACGTATTTGCGGAACGAGCGCGCGGCGTATTGGCAGCGACTGGCGCTCAGTTCGCTCGTGGCAACTCGGTCGCTGACGCTAGCGATGTGGCATGACAATGGCCTAACGCGAGCAAACCATCAAGACGTTGCACTCATTTTGACAGGATGCTGAAAAATTTTGGAACTTGTGGCAGCAGTACTATATAACATCCCTACAACATAAAGTAAAACTTCTCACACCTTCGGAGATGCTCGTTTGTTGTAATCGGCTTAGTAATCGGCTCTGCTTCTTTAAGAAACGAGTCGAAGCTGGCTAACGTAACAGACGCTGATAAGAGTTCACAGGTCTTCAGTCTGACGGGAAGACACGAGAGGTTGAGTTAGTGACCGCAATTAAAAGGAAAATCCGTGAACTGTTGTCAGTGTATTCAAGACTAAAGACGAAGAAGAAGCAGATGAAAATCAAGAGGTTGCGGCATGAGCGCCAGATATCCATAGCCATGATTACTATTTGCGCTCATGAAAACGACGTACTATTGCTACAGTACCATTGGAGCAGCAAGGACTTGAGCGAGCCGGAGAAAAAGAAAGACAAAAGGTTACTCCCCCACTCAATGATTCTATCCTTTTTGCAATCGTGTTTTGGAACAATATGAATTTCATTTGCATTGACAACAGAGTAATGATTCACCTGTCCGAATTAGAATTTGAAACTTGCGCATGACATCAGTGTAGGAGCAGCGCCCTGCGTTACATTAACTACTCATACGGATCCCACCAGCAGCCCCCCTCATGATCATGACATCGAAATGGCATGTTAACTGCGAACTTGCAACCGTCAAAAGGAAGTGTCGAGAAGCACCATAGATTTTTGCCCTACCGAGCACTGCTGGATTTGTACTTCCGTTATACTAAATAGAGCCTATTATTAGGCTGGCAACTATTAGGTTGTAAACCTTCCAACTGAACTTTTGCCACGTCTTAATTTTTCAAATTTATTTCGTTGAAACAGAACCCAATTGAGATATGTATGGTACGTTATTAGACTACAATGTGTCGCCTTCCTGCAGGTAATTGTTTTACTCCACACGCTTGGAACCCTGCCGGTTTATTGACGAACAGCTTCAACACTCCCGTTTTGAGATGGCCATACTTGTTGGGAATTTTTTCTCCGCGTGTTTCTGAAGGGACAGGAAGAAATGGTATTCTGTAATAGCAATGTCTGTACATTACGTTGCGTGGGGTATCAAAGTCTAACAATCCTTCGATAAATTCTCCCATATGATTTTTTTAAAGGCATCTTTGGCGACGTCGGGTGTGTAGCGTTGCCAGCCCTGCTTACACTTTAGTTTGCAAGCCATGCAACCCAGTTGTTGACAGAGTAGATTGACAGTCACTATTGCATCTTTAGGTAGAAGCTACTATTCGATAAATTCAGAAGAACACCAAAAAACGCGAAGAATCTCCTTCTTGAGGTGCAGTTCAGACTTAATGTCGGTTTTCCTTGTTTACCATGACCAAGCCACTGGGGTCTCCGGCTATGAATAGCGTATTTCATTCACTTCTCACCTATGACACCAAGTCATTTTACCGGTTGAGTTTCCTTTCGAAACTTCGAGATTTCGAACTCGAAGTGACCCTAGCGTTGAGCTATGTAGGCGACGTATTGCAAGTAAAACTTCGGCCACGCTTTCGTATCTTTTCCAACATATTAGAACGCTTTGCAGCAATTATATATGAGCACTGGAACTCTTCCACAAACTAATGAGTGGTGCTTGATGGTACGTTCTCTGTGGCTATTTTTAGCCCATCCAAATCAGTGCTAGGTGTCCTTGGCGGAGCGGTTCATTCTTGAACCCATCATGGTCTAACTTGACTTCCTGGGACCAACTTGTTCTGGAGGAATATACAGGACACCTTACTCTATTATAACGCAAAATTTCAGGATTGGACACTGCAGCAAAACGCTCTAGTCAAGACCCATTGAAGTCATGCAGTTGGGGTCCTATGTTTAAGGCTTCATAAATTAAAGGAATTCTAACGAAATCGAATGGGCGACAAATAGTTCAGAAGAGCTTTAGGTACCCTACTAAAATGTTATCGAAAGAGAAATGCAGAAGCTTCAGCAGAATCTTTTCTATGCGACGAAAAAATATTCAATCGGAAGGTTTACAACCTAATAAATTGAAGATAAGATTTTGGTCGCATACGATTCTTCTAAGTTTCAAGGAATTGCAACCTAGTCGAGCTGAGCGTTCACTATAGTTGAGTTCAGGTAGACCAGCTCTGACGAACATCGCTTTGGTGACATTTTTTTTGCACACCTTCGACCTTCTCCACAAGCTTTCTTGTAGATGGACACCATATGGGTGCGCCGTACTCAAGAAGAGGCCTTACGTAGGTTCTGTATAGGCGCCAAAGACAGTCGGTGTTCCGTGTGCCGAAGGCCTTGAGGATCATCTTAGAAACCCTGTACTCCGCAGCTACGGCCCTACCAATGTTCTCATCAAAAGAGAGTTTATTGGAGTAGACAATTCCAAAATCTGGGATTGAGTCAACGGTATTAAGTTGATGCTCCCCAAGGAAGAAGGAGACACGGGGGTGGCCACGCCCAAGGAGCATAATGGCTGTTTTGTCGTAGGATATACTAAGCTTCCACTTAGAGTACCAGGAGTATATGGAGTTAAGGCCTTTCTGTAGGTCCAGAGTCATTAACTGTAAAAATCTTCAGATCATCTGCGAAAATGGAGCAGAAAACCTCACTAGAGAGAAACCAAGGAAGATCACTTATATATAAGAGAAACATGAGCGGGCCAATACAGGTTCCCTGCGGGACACCACTCCAAGTATAGTAACTGTCAGAGGCTGCTCCATTAACTAGTACGATCTGGGATCTTCCATTGAGGAAAGATTCAAAAAATTTGAGTAGACAGCCGCTGATTCCGTAAGCTTTAAGTTTAACAGAGAGCAGATCCAGAGGTATGGAGTCAAACGCTTTAGTGTAATCGATGTAGCATGTGCTAACGAAACCATGCGAGTCAAAGACCTTGTGCCACAGGGAAATTGAGGAGAGTAGGGCAGTCGTGGTGGATCTCGCGGGTAAGAAACCATGTTGGTTAGGCTAAAGCAGAGATTGACCATTGAGGAATCGAAGAACCTGCCTGCATACTATACGCTCGAACACTTTACTGGTAGATGAAGTAAGACATATGGGCCGATAATTTTTGACATGAGACTTATAACCTTTTTTAAAAATGGGTCGAACGAACCTGCATTTCCAAAGTGAGGGGACTTCACCATGGAGAAGGACCCAGTTGAATATCTGGACAAGGACTGGGGTTAAATCTAGGGCCGTTTTCTTCAAGAAGAAATATGGTATGGAATCAAGAGAAACAGAATTTCGAAGAGGCATGCGCTTCAATACCCGGTAAACAGTGTCGCTGCTAATATTGATAAAATCCAACTTAGCGTCCGTAAAAGACAGGTCACATTGAGGGGTGAGCTGGTGTTTCGAGTAAACGGATTCAAAAAACGAGCGAAAGTATCAGCTTTTTCGGTCTCGGAAACACACGTCTCGCCTTGAGAATTTAGAATGGTGCAAATCTTCCCGGAGTGATGGATTTTAGAATTTGAGTAGCTGTAGAAGGTTTTAGGATTATTCGAGTTAATAATATTATCTTCGTTCTTGAGACTGTAGCAAGCAAGTGAGCGCTTGAGCTTCGTAGCGTATCGGAGATATTTCTGAACACCAATGGCAGGGATACAACCTTTAGACTTTTTTGCTAAATGGACAATATTACTAGGATATTCGAAACTACGCTGCGATTTCTTCTTATTCGGAATATGTTTTTGAGTAAGTGATGTGCAATTGTTGGTATAGTGGCTATAAATCTCATCAGCGGAATTGCACGTTGAAAAAAGGAGACGCCAATCGATTCGCATAAGGTCCTCACAAATAGCGTTATAATTACCCCTGGTGTAGTCGGGGTAGTAAGAGTCGGTGCAAGGGCTATTAATACCAATTTTGGATCGGAGATAGAAGTCGACGGAGCAGTGGTCGGATGTGGAGAATGGAGGCAGGACCGTGACATTACGCAGTAGTTAGGTGTTGTTTGACAAAACAAGATCTAGGGTATTTGATCCATGGATAGGGCCGGCTATGAGCAGAGTTAATGAGTGCTCAATGCAGAAGTTCCAGAAACCACGAGCTTGGCAATCAGGTGGACAGTTTGAAGTTGCAGTCCGGTTGATTGATGGGAAGTTGAAATCACCTAGCATAATAACGTTTGAGTGTTCTTCAACTATTACCGCAGCTGCCGAAAGCGCTTCCGCAAAGGCAGAGGCACTGCAGGCAGGGCTGCGGTATATAAGTACAAAGAAAAGTCGCACGGCGGGGAAATTGAAACACAGCGTGAGGCTTTGACAATATGGGGAAAAATTATCCGAGTTTATAAGGTTGTGTGATACACTAAATAAATAGACTATAACAGCTTGAGAATGATCGGCTAGGATTCAAATGTTAACGATGTAAGGTCAAGACAATATGGTGCCAAGATTTGAATTCTCGGCGCTGTCGCCGCTGTGGAAACAACTGTGATGGCGACCTAACGGTCATTAAGATAGCGGGATAGGATCGAAGGGGCAAGTTCTAGACAGAGTATCCATCCGTCAACGGACCATCCCGAGGGCCCAAACCACAAGCCCCTATAAATACGCTCGCCGATCGGATAGGGAGACAGAACGCGATACTAATAGGACCGCACCGCTGGATGTGCAATGTGGTCTATGACAGATATTCGGAAAATGGATGCCAAAATCGAGAGCGGACCCCAGTGAATCGTCGTGGTCAATGTTGAAGGTTTCGCCAACCAATGAGCCGATGGATGACTGGTGAGGTACACATGCTCACGACTTTTCGTATAGCGTGAGAAGACCGTGCTAACATAAATTTCATTAGTATATTCCAAATTTTCACCTCGGCGTAAGAAGTGGTTTTTTAAGATCAACGATTTTTTTCAAAAATCTAAGCTCTTCTTTCGTTGCTATTATACCTCTCATATGAAAGGTACGAGTACGCCTCTACAGTGTAGAATCAAGAGAGTTGCCGCGTGTTCCGCACTACGGCAACCATATTGTCATGCAGTTTTGCCTCCAGCAATTTAGCATCACGGCTGGCCCAGATGGAAACGAGTCGCAGTTTCGAATGAAATGGAGTGCCGATCTTCCCAGCATCATCTGAACGTAATGCGTTTCTATTATAAAGAGCAGTCAGGCATAGGAGCGCGGCGTAAGAACGGTTTAATCTCGTGCTGACTGTTTTCAGGTTCACAACAAGTTGTTAATCTTATTTATTTTACTTTTGAGACCTTTTCTATCCAACAAATACAACCTAGGTGCAGCTGAGATTACGACAGTATTACAACAGCGTTTCAAAGCAGACGAGTTGTTGCCACAAAAACCTCGATAAAATTGGTACGCGAACCAGAGCTTCAAAAAGCGAGTGCAGTAT